>ML681989.1:45789169-45825250 GCA_007922195.1 Podocnemis expansa
GGAGGGTGCATGGGGAGAGGAGTGAGAGGGTCGGGGTGGTGGGCTGATGGGGATGATGTGAAGATGGGGAGCCAGGAGGACTGGAATGGGGGCAGGGAAGCTTAGGGAGTGGGGATTGGTGCTGAGAAGGATGTGCGGTCTGATGGTGAGGAGTGTTTGTGGGGCAGTAACTGGGGTGGGGGGCAATAGCTGAGGTGGGTGCCTGGGGTGGAAGGCTGGCATGTGGAGGGCAGGAGCTTGTGTGAGGGCTGGCATTTGGGGAGGGCACCCATGCTGGAAGGGGGCCTGCCCAATTAGGAGGGTTCTGGGGCTCACCAAATTATACTTTAACCCCTGCAAACACCTCAGTGATTATCTCACTGATTAGACTTTTCATATGATGTCCTCTTACCTTCACCACTATACCTTCCAGTCCACATCTTTGTGAATTAATTCCAACCCACTGATTCTACCCACTTGGTCACCCTACTCAGAAATCTCATCTACCCAATATTTTGCATAATCTTATTTCCTACAATGCAACTGTCATAGTTTTCACTTTGACAGCTGATTCTCTTTTTTGCCTCTGAACAGGGCTTGGAATTTTATTTGTCATTGAGTATATTAGCAAAAATCCAGCAGGGCTCTGTGTTCCTGTTTAAGATTTAGTTACCACATGTGGCCAAACTTTTTTTTTAATCATATTTTCTTTTCAAGAAGAGAATCTGTAGAATTTACTCCTCTTTTACCTCGTAAAATAAACCCAATATTTCATAAGAATCACAGTCAGAAGAGTGAAATTAATTTGAAACCCCTGAAAGAACTCCATCCCCTTCCCGTAACATATAGGGTAGTTTGAATCAATTAATATGCGACTTTGATTTAAACTGGTTTCAATAGGCTTAACTTCCTCTGATTTGAGTGAAACATATGATATTAAACAGAGCAGGAAAGCCAGCGAGTTTGGCAGTAGTAAAAACATGTGGAAATGCCAAAGGCAGTTTTGAGTCTCCCAATACAACTATACGAGGGAACTTGTCAGTGAATTAAATGGCAGCACAGGCAAAATAATGTTCACAGATTTTTAGCTAGGTCATATTTTGGCCAGCAGTTGCATGTGTGGCTATATGACTGAACCTAGCAACTAGGAGTGTGGTACTAAATGATTTTATTAGGTGGCAACATTCACCACATTTTATGACTAAACATTGTATATTCTGGGCAAGGCTATGACTGAGATAGACTAAGGATCCAGATTTAGGCTGGGTTTCTGTTCTTGATTTCAAAGCTGAACTCTGTAAGGGTTGGGATACAGTGGTATCAAAACTTCATGAGGGTGAAACCTGAAATAGAAATAGTAGATGTCTTGAGAGATCAGTTGGTTTCACGAGATTCCTACTGTAACTCCACAGTCATCCCCTCCTTCGACTTTAACTGTGAAGTACCAGTCACCAACAAATGAGATAGAGTCACCTTCCTCTGTAGCATGGGACACAGCTCACTTGCTGCTGGATTCTCTGTACCAGGGCTGTCTCCCACCCCCTCCCCGCTGTCTTTGGCGCAGAGTTAAAGGCAGTGTGGGGAGCAGGGCAGAATCCAGCTTCCACTTTTGGCTGGCTTATCCTGCCCCCAGGATGAGGAACAGCTGGCCCAGGGGCTGGGCTCCACTCTGCTGCCCCTCCTCTGGGCTAGTTGTTCCACCCTAGGGGCAAGGAGGGCCAACCCAGAAGTGGGGAGGGAGATCAGAGCCTGATCCCTGGACAGGCTGGCTCTGCTCCCTCAGCATGGGGAGGGTCCTGCAGAGGCCAATTGGCCTGGGGCATCACACCCCCCTAGGGATGGCCATGCTCTGTACCTTAAAGTCTTTAAATTATGATTTGAGAACTTAGTAACTCTGTCATAGGTTAGGGGTCTGTTACAGAAGTAGAAGGGGTGAGGTTCCATGGCCTGCATTGTGCAGGAGATCAGAGTAGATGATCTTATTGGTCCCTTCTGACTTCAGTCTATGAATCTAATAATGTTTCCCAGAATACTCAAAATTGTAAAGACAAGTAGGCTAATCATTTATATATACATATGGCCACCTACCAGATTTTAAAGTTAATAACTTTGAACATCATGAATTTTAGATTTCAAAAATAACTAGAATCTGAAGATCCTGGCCCAGATTTTCCACCTCCATCACACTGAAGTTATACAAGTGTAACTTGTTCAAGGGAATGTTATGTGTAATAGAATCTGGAATGGTGAATGAGTCCCCAAATACACTGGCTATATTGTATGGAAAGCTATAGAAAAAACAGTTTGTAGTATTTTTTATTTTGGAAACATCAAAATGTGTAAGCGCTGAGAGTGAAGTCGCACAAAACCAATGGCTGTCTCTACACTTGGAATTTAGTGCAAATTAGGATTAATTTGAATTGAATTTGTGCATGGCCATATTGGCTTTCATAATTTGAAGAAACCAATTCTTTAGTTTGAAGTAATGAACCCTTACTTCGAAGTTATAAAACCTCCCTTAACTTTGAAGCTATGGTTAATTCAAACTTATTAGTCCGAATTAACCCAACGGAGCTGTGTTAATTTGAACCAACCATTAGTTCAACTTAACGCAGTTTGACCTGCTCCATTTCAGGGTGTCTTCCTCTATGTACTGGGTGGGGGCACAGTCATTCTTGGGGGCCATGTTGCCACTGCCTATGGTGCCCCCTTCCTAAATTAAACTAGCAAGTCCTGTCCATGGACATGCTAGTTCAATTTGGGTTTCTAGTGGGGCCACATTACTTCAAATTAGCTTACTTTGAATTAACTATTATTAATTCTATTTAATTAGTTCAAAGTAAGTTAATTTGAAATAATGTTTTAAGTGTAGACATAGCCAATGTATTAATTTTTTTGTTAGCTTTTGCAAATAAAAAGGAAAAGACTACATAGAAAGCCTGTTGAGTGTCTCTGGGTTAAGTTTAGATGTAAGAAGAATAAGGGTGATGTCATGCTGGGCATCTGTTACAGATCACCAGATCAGAAGAAAGAGGTAGACAAGACTTTCTTCAAACAATTAATGGATGTTTTTAGATCATAGAACCTGGTTCTCACAGGGGACTTCAATCACCCTGACATCTGCTGGGAGAACAACACAGCTGGGCACAGATAATCCAGGAAATTTTAGAGTGTTTTGGGGAGAACATCATAGTTCTAGTGCTGGAGGAACCTACTACAGTGCCATGCACCTCTTCATCTGCTGCTCACAAATTGGAAAGAATTGGTAGAGAAAATAGGAGTGGGTGGTAACCCAGGCAGAACTGACCATGAGATGGTCAAGTTCAGAAATCTGAGAAAAGGAACAAAGGGGAACAGCAGGATATGGACCCTCGACTTCAGAAAATCAGACTGAATCCCTCAGAGGGCTGATGGGCAGGATCTCCTGGGAGGCTCATATGAAGAAGAAAGGAATTTAAGACTATATCTACATATACAATTTTAGTGCAGATTTGCTAGTCTGAACTAAAGAATTCCAAGGTTAGTCCAAACTAACCATGGGCTAGTTCAAACTAATGACAGTGTTTAGTTCAAACTAGAATGTGCAGCTAGTTCAAACTAAATGGCTTAGTTTGAACTTCCTAAGTTTGAATTAAGCAATTGTTCATGTCTTGCCCATGCTTAATTCAAACTAAAACATTAGTTCAAACTAGAATGTGTGGCTACTTTGAACTAAAAAAATGTGGTTAGTCCAAACTAGCCTAAGGTTAGTTCAAACCAACCTGGAACTACTTCTTCTAAAGTTCAAACTAAGCATGGAAGTGCGACCTAACATTGGTTTTTATTAGTTCAGACTAAGCTTTGCCTAATTTGAATTAAGAAATTTCTTTGTTCAAAGTAGGCAAACCCTAGTAGAGCCAAGGGGCAAATTAGTCTGGACTAAGCTTCCTTCATCTGGGGTAATTTGGAAGCGTACTCATAGCCTAAGAGAGCTAGATGTATTTTAAAGACACCTTATTGAAAGCAAAAAAATTCTGAGATTCGACAAGGACTCGTACAGAGTCCTCCACTTATGACAGAAAAGCTAAAGAACTTCATCTTTTGAACACCCACTACCTACCTGGCTCCACTGTGCTGAGTTGAAGGGAAATGTCATCCCTTTGATTTAGTGTTATGCTTGTTATAGGGATGGAGTTACTAACTCACACTCCAGATCGATTGAGTGGATCTTGACTGACCGCTCAACCAAACCAGAATCATCGAACTGAAGGCAGCAAAATTGCTGCTATCAGTATAGACTTAGCCTAGGAATCCCTCTTCACTAGGATGATAAAGAAGCACTGGAATGAGATACCTAGGGAGTTTTTCCTCCCTAGAGGTTTTAGGGGGCAGCTTGAGCAAGCATCCTGACTGGATGATTTAATTAGGGTTGTGCTGCTTTGAGTGGGGGTTGAACTAGATGACCTCCTGAGGTCCTGTTATATGATTACAATGCACTATGATTTGTGTAATTTTGCTGTTCACTTTTGCAATGCAATTGTATGGTTTGATGCCTAATATGACATGCAAGATTCCTTTATGAATGTTCATAACATACCTTACGTGATTACTATGGTATCATGTTTCCTACAACATCCTGTATGTGTGCACAATGTGAAGAAGGATAAATGGGTTGGGCGGGGAGGAAACAAAAACTCTCTTCCAGCAGCATGTAGTACTAGAAAGATGCACAACAAAGGCGAAACAAACTCAATGGCCTAGTAAGGTTGGACAAAAGAAATTACACAACAGATCAGAGAAGGAAACGTTCAGAGAAGACTGAAAACAAAGACAGACACTTTGAATGGGGGAGACACTGCTGGCTTGGGCCAGAGAAATACCATCTTAGGAGCAGCTCCAAGATATTTAGCCTATCTACCTGAACACCACCGAACAGCAAGTTTGTGGATAAGAACAATGAGAATAAGCTAAAGTTTGATCCTAGTTAGTGCCATTAGATCAGCATTCACTTACATCTTTTATTTGATTGTGATAACTCCAGATGGTCTAATTAAATGATCGTGCATTGATTTGCTATATATTCACTTAAAATCACATTTTAAATCACTATACTAGTATTTGTTTTACCTAAAACTATGTGATGTCTGGGGGGTGTGGATCAGAGTGGCTGAGCCAATCCATTTCTATGTTAAATGGATGGATGAGAGAGTCTATGGTTATTGGGGGTGGGTCCCAATCCCTGTAGGATGGAAGTTCCCAGTGTCACATCTGGTGGCTTGGGGTACTTGCTTGAGGACCATTGGCTGAGTATTCAGAGGGCTCACATCCACTGTCTGGGACTTATTACATGAAGGGGTGGTGTGGAGTGACTCAGGAGAGAATAATCACCTGATAAAGCCAAGTAAGTCAGGCCTCAAGAGTAGCAATTGGGGTGTCACAGCAGCACACTGGACTAGATTCTGGGATCAGTGTACCAATCCTAATCAGCTATGGTTCTATGAAAGGAACAGATTGGAAGGAGGAGTCTGGTGAGACTGGAGATAGAACTGAGTTACTATAACTTCAGTTAGGCCAGTTTAACAATAGAACCTGAGAGCCAGGGAGGAGAGACTGAGACTTAGAGACAGTGAGGGAAAGTGGCAGGGGGACGACACTGAGATGGGTCAAGGAACTGGAGGGAAAAGGGGACTGGGACTAGGAAAGCAATAAGGGTATGGGGATACTGTTGGCAAAGAACCTGATTTGATGGGAAACTGGGGAGAAGGGAGAAAAATGGAACTGGCTGCACAAAGGTATTTTAGGTATGCTTTATGGTACAATGTAATTATATGATCATATACAATTTTTTTTCCCCAAGTACTCCTACCTTATTCAGGTCAAAGGGTGCACCAGCTATGGAGATCAATCAGCATTACACAGTGAAGAAGACTGTCTGTGGAACTGCTGCTTGATATGTTGCTGAAATTAAAGTGGATGTCATGGATTGCAGGAAAAGAAGGAACAGTCTCATGGTTAAGATAGTTGTATATTGCCTTGAGGAACTTAATTCTATTCCTGTTTTTGCCAGAGGGCTCCTGCTTGTTGATAGTCATGTCCCTTAAGCCAAACATTTCACAGGTGGTCACTAATTGTGTATTCCTTATTTTCTAAATGTACAACTTGAGATCCTGATTTACATAAGTGCTGAGCACCTCAAAACTGCAACTGAAGTCAATGGGAACTCTGCTTTGAGCATACAGAGTTTAGTATAATGCTAAGCACCCTGGAAAAAAAAGATCAATTCCTAGGCACCTCAAATTGGACCCCCAAAATTAGTGGGAATTCTTGACCTTAATCTCACTCTACCTCAGCTCTTGGTCTATAAAATGTGACTAATGCAATCCCTTCATCTCACAGGGGTGTTATGAAAATGAATTTATAAATGTTTCGGAAGCAGTCAGATACCATAGTGATGAGTGCAGTAGAAAAGGCATCAGGAAATTAATAGCTCTGTCTTCAGAGCAGGGCTCGAATAGTGTGCAGTGAATAAGGCTTAAGACCATATAATGAAGCTAAACTAAAATAATGAGTAGCTGCTCATTACTTGAGCACTGCTCATTCTGTGCACTGAATGAGACAGAAATCCTGTGGAAAAATAATGTGACCATACAATAAGAAACTGTATAATAATGGATACGCATTGGGAAGGAATATTCAGCTTGTACAGGCAATCATTTCCTAACTTAGGAGTGCTTGACCTTGTGACCTTCATAATGTTCTTATAACATAGAATTGTGTGTGCAATAGACACACAGACACAAAGATAAAATGAAACAAAAAAACCTGGCAAACTTCTTTGACTAACTCTACTACTATAATTTGTGGTGTGAATCTCATGGCAAATATGGTTGCAGATGTTTAGGAAACCTCCATGCAGACTCCTGTTATCAAAGCTAATGAAAGAAAATTACTTGCTTTATATTATGAGGATACTTAAATGTGTATGCATAAATTATTCAGTATCATTTTATTGTATAAGCATGGGACAGGAAAAGTGAGAGAAGCATAGGGCACAAAGATGCCTACTATTCTCGATCTATTGTGCTAGGAACACTTAATTTTTTGTTTAAAAAAAAAGGGGGATATTTTTAGTACAACAACTGTTACTACTCTCTCTGGAGAGCTACAAGCTGATTAAACTAAAAATGCTTGGCGATACAAGATATTTGCCTCCCTCGGGTATCTCAGAATTAATACATAGATACAATGTACCACACAAATAAATTAATCTTAGACCTTAATATGTTAGGATTAATTATCTATATTAGTCACAATGGTAGTTTATATAACTCTAGAGCTATTGTAACTTACTCCATTTGTCCACCCTCAGGGTATGAGTCTAATTAAGTTCACTATTAATAATTATCTACTTTTTATCTAGTATCCTAGATAGCTCTAGGAATTTAATAACTTTTTCCATAAAAAAGTGAAAACAGGATTATTTTAATATAAAGTTGATTTTTTGTCTAATTCTGCAAATCTGCATGTTTATTCACCTCCAGCTTCACCAAATTTTTACCCAGGGAAACAATCATATTTACTGAGTCACAGGGGCCTCTTCAAGTCAGTCTGTTTCAAACTGATCATTAAATTATTTAAGGAGTTGCTCTTTAGCTTGCCTGGTAAAATTTACAGTCTTTGTACCAAATGATCCAAATTCTTATAATCCAAGCTTTTATTATTTTTTCTTTTTTTTTTTTCATTACACACTTTATTTGTAATTTTATTCATTATATTCCATTTTCTATGTTCATTATGGTCAGATTTTAAAGCTTGATTTTTCTCCTGCATTATGATTATTCCCATGGGGTTTTTTCAATAGTTCCTGCAATGAAAACCAATGGAGATTTAAATACCTATTTATCTAAAGCTAACTATATACCTGTGTTATATCAGGGGAAAAGCCACTGTAGAACATTTTATTTTTGTTTATTTTGCCCCATGATTTTGAATACAAATTCACTCTTTAATCAATCATTAAGAACTTTTTCTAGAAGAAATGCTTCAGCTTCAAGTGAAAATACTGTTGCCATTTCTATCAAACAAAGTTTATTGGGCAGATACTCATCTGGTATAAATGGATCTATGACCATTTATATTAAGTTCCAAAGGGTAGCTGTGGTAGACTAATTCAGCAAAATAAGCACCGAGTCCTGTGGCACCTAAGACCAACAAATTTATTTATTGCACAAGCTTTCATGGGAGAAAAATCCCACTGCCTCAGATGCTTTGAACATTCTGTAAGGTCCCCCATCTTCAAAGCATCTGACGAAGTGGGATTTTCTCCCATGAAAGCCTGTGCAATAAATAAATTTGTTAGTCTTTAAGTGCCACAGGACTTTTTGCTCATTTATATTAAATGAGAGTCTTCCCTAGAAGTTTAATGTGGGTTAGTTCCTCCTCAAGAGAATAATTAGATACACAGAGACCCAAGAAGGTTCAAACACACGAGCTAAGTGACACAGTGAATTCTACTTGTTGAATCACATCAGGCACACTGCTCTTTCGTGAGCCTTCTCTTTCTGTATTCTTTTTTCTACAATTTTGGTTTCTAAACTCTGGCCTGTAATCCCATGAAAGCTAAGCCACAATTTTCTCACCTGCATGGTTTTTTTTGTTCTTATTGTGGATCATAGTTTGTCCTCCAGGGATTCTGAGTCTACATTAATTCCTGTAAGTAGTCATCTACGACTGACTACGTCCCTACAAGCAGTCTAAATAACTAACTCTTCGGGTATAATTTTCTCTCAGACATTGTGAAGCTATTAGATTTAACCTTTTTATGGGTAACGTAGTAACAACTGTGAACTAGCAAGCATGTCATTATCACCTTTGCCATATAAACCACACACAACATGCATATTAGTTGATTTTAATACCATATTAACTTGACCTTTTTATAAAAAACAGAAGAGATTAGGACTCACAAAATTTAATCTTAAATACTCACATCAGCATCTTTATCCAGAAACATCATTTTTAATACATCTTAATAAAAGATTCTGAGAGACACTGGAAAACATTGTATTTTACCAAAGCTCCATCTAACCGTCACATAGTTCTGCATTTATTTTTCCTGTCATTGCTGATTACAAAGACAGTTATGTCTATATATTTCTCCTTTATATTCAGCCTATTCCTTCTGTCTGATTCATTCACTGAAATTACAGTCAATTGCTTATGACATTACTAGCTCTTCCTTGCTATTGAAATGTAATGACCCAAATGCTGATTGCAGTGTTGTGAAAGAAACTGTGCAGGAAGCAACCCCCAATACAAGGTGTAAAAGCTTGTTTTTGAAGGTGCTACAGTCAGTAGTGTCTGGAAAAAAATAGGCATGTGTACAAGACAGCCCACTAAGCTTTGAGCAAAACTAATTTTATTTAACATGAGTAATGCTATGACAAGGTTTCCTAAAAATAGCGTTAATGCATAGTTGTCTAAATTCTGAGATTGCACAAATTTACACATGTGAATAACTCACACTATAGTATCCCCATTCACTTTAGTGGGATGAATTATGGTACATAAAACTGACTTACGTTAGAGGAGGGGTCTCAAACTCGCAGCCTGAGGGCCACACGTCCCCTAAAGTTATTTCTTGAAGCCTGCAATGACACTGCTATCACCAAAATTTGCAATATTGTTGTATGAAGAGGTTTCAGTAGCGCGGCCCTTGTTCTACCATACTAGTCCTCATGTATGGCCTTCAAGATGATTTGAGTTTGAGACCCCTGCAGAGTCTTTTCAGGATCTGGCCCTTAGATTGCTAATGACTACTGTAGGTCTACTAATGGACACTCCTTGAAACAAGGAATTCTGACTCATCAATGGATGGTTTATTTATTGTGGTGTTATTTCAAAATTCCAAGTAATGTTTTAACCTGAAAATATGTTTTCGTTCCAGTAATTCTCCATATCTGAAGTGTTGGAGGTGTAATTGATTTTTTTGTTCACGGGCGGGGGGGGGGGGTGTGGCCAAAAAATCCCCAGGAAACAATATTCATTTTGGTTCCAAAACTACTTAGCATTTTCCAGCAAATTGAAAGTCTATGTCCTTTTATAATTATTAGCTCAGTGGTTAGTATGTGCCTGGAATGTGGAAGAGCTGAATCTGAATCTATATCCTGGGAGAGGGTCATGAACTCCTATTGTGCCCCCCTCTCCCAGTTAAAGATCTAAACTAAGAGGCTGTAGAATGTTTTGAGGGGCTGGTTTCAAGTCTCTCTTGTTAAAAGATGCCCCATGTTATATAAGCACTTATTCATTTAAGCAGGTACTTAAGACTCATGTTTCACTCCTGCTAAATGAATACCTAAATTTCCCGGCTTCAGGCTATTTTGATCTCCATCCCTTGCTCTTGCAGCTCTTCCTCCTTATATAAATACTTAAATATTCATCAGGCCAAGGGGAGAACAACTCTGTAACTGGGAGAATAAGGCACTCAGCAGGGAAGTAAGAAACATGGATTCAAATATTCTCTGTTCCTGATTCAGTGGAGGAAAGGGAATCCAAACAGGAGACTCAAACCTCAGTCTCCCGTATTTCAGACAAGTGCCCTGGCCTGGCCTGGGAAAAAAAAAAAAATCCCCACTTCAAATTAATAGGGTCAAGTTCAGCTAGCTGTAGGTTGATTGACACATTTTTGAGTGGATAAACTATTTTACATATACATATGTAGTATCTTAGCTTGGACTGACTATAATTTAGTCAAGCGTGAAAAGCTATTTGGTGCAGATGACAGAAATGTTAGAAACCTGATTATTTTAAGTATTGTTAATACTGGTAATTGTAAAAGCAGCAATGCTAGTGGTTTACATTAATAGTTTTAAAATGTTGGAAGTGTGATAACATGCTGTTTTCAAGGATATGTAAAAGAAAACAAATCTCTGGTTTATCATCTTTGCATACTTAGGATGATGATAAAACGAATAAGGAATCCTGTGGCACTTTTAAAGACTAACAAATATTTGTTAGTCTTTAAAAGTGCCACAGGACTCCTTGCTTGTTTTGCTGAACTAGACTAACATGGCTACCCCTTTGGAACTTCATGATAAATAAAAACGCCCATGTGCATAGATTCAGTTGATGGGCAAATTCAGGTAAGCATCTGTCTCTTTACTGTTTTGATTAGTGCTTGATCTGTAGCAAAATAAAGAAGAAAAAGAGAAAACCTTATGGATAATTCAATTATTGTTTTCCCTGGATGTTAAGTTCATACTGAGTTTTCTGAACTGCATCTATGCTGAAAGCTCTAGAAATACAAACACTATCACTTCCCAACTTCATCTCAGTACTGTAACTCCTTTATTCACTCCATTGAGTTTAGAAAGAATTCTTAAAGGGCTTGCTTTCTTTTCTTAACAGTGAGGTTGGAACAGACAGGTACTGCTTTATTTTGTATTAATTATTTTTTCTAAAGTTTGCTTTCCTAGTAACACTGGATTAAAATAGCTTTTATATGCAATTCTCAGCCTGCTAGCAGAAACATCAGATTTGTTTTTGTTTTGTGCCTTAGCAACTCCTAAACCAAGCTGCCAAATGTCATGGTTTTGCTACATGGCATTTTTTTGTAGAGTAGTGAATCCTAAGTCACATAGTGAAGCCATTATGTTTCACATTTTCTGTGCTTCCCTCTCCAATTGACATGACAGCCAGTAGGGAGAGCATGCTATGGCCTACCTTGTATCTGACGGCACAAATAACCAATGAAGGGGAGGTAGAGTAGGCTTTCCAAATTGCCTGATCAACATGAGGTAACTTTGTGAGGCCTAATGATAATTTAGTACTGGAAATTTTGGGAAAGGAGCTTGCTCTAGGCAATTATGGAAAAAAATTTAGATGGTTCCCAGATGCTCTTTGTATGAAACAGGGCCTACTTACATATTGGAGAGCTTTGCATACTTAACAAGTTCTTTTTTCAGACGGTTTAGATAAAATGTTGGACAATACCTATAATTTAGTTGTTGGAAATTTCACGCAGCCTGAAATGGAAGTTTTAGTTCATTGCAGTAACTTTCAAAACCCAGATATTGGCAATCCACAAAAGTGTTATCATGGTCTTGACTTTATTTAGCCATGGCCTTTGATTTAGTAAAGCAAAAATCATTATTAACTTTGTTCACCTGAAATTGAATTAGATTTAACTGCAGTACAATGCTTCTCTGACTTCTTATGTGGTCATTGCAAGCAGTTATATCTAATGGTGTTAAAGCTGAAATGAAAATGTTAAATGTAGGAGTCAATTGCAAGGTCATTTCTTTTTCCCCCCAAGTAATGAAAACATAGTACTCTATGTAATATACAATTACAGGCTAATGATACAGGCCCCTTCCAAGTGGCTCTCAGACCTTGTTCAATTTAAGCAGACTGATTTAAGCAATTTTAAAGTATCATATAAAAGATTAAATGTTAACTAGAAGTGTTAGTCACAGTTTAAATGTTATAGTAAAGGTACAGTACCTGCATTTTAAAAGCTGAGGGAGAAGAAGTTAAAAAAAGCTAATATTACAATGAGAAAATAATTTGAGTCAAGTTGAAAGAGGTACATATTAGCTAAAACAGACAAACATTAATCTTCCTCCAGCTTCTAGCCTGATTAATTTAGTTTAGAATTTCTGCAGTGGAGAAGGTGACATTCCTACCAAACATGGAGTGACAGTGGAGCAGCACCACTGGAGTAACTGTTGAAGGCTTTTACCTTCTGCTATCTCTACACCGTTTTAATAGAAAGAAAGGACTCAAGGGCAGGCAAGGGTGCTACATCTTCTCACTCCTCATTCTTTCCCTGTCCAGCTCCTTCATTCTCACCATAAATTGTCTTAACCCCTACATTCCTGATGGCATTGGGGTCTGTAGTGCTGAGTGACTCCAACTGTTGCACACCCTTGTCAAACCACATTTATCTCATGCTGTCACTTTCACATTCCCAATGAGCAGAACTGCCGCCAGTTTATCTTTTAAAGACCTTTAATACCCCCAGAAAACTAAGATAGCAGAATATAGCAAAATTTGTTCCAAAGTGATTTGGAATATGAAGCAACATAGTCAAATTTGCAAATAGACTTGAGCTCTGAAGCTTCTCTTTGAAGTCTTGAGCTGTTATTCATTTGAAATGCTCATCCACGGGTTTGTGCACAAATCTGACAACAGAAATCACAACATTCTAAAACTGGGGGTATGTGAACATTTCAACCTTCCTGATCACTCCATTGATGATTTATTAATTGCCATGCTCAGGCAAATGAATAACTGCTCCAGGCTTCAAAGAGGAGCTGGAGAGCTTGAATTTATTCACAAATGTGACTGTGCTGCTTCAGGGCTAAATAAGGACTTTGGGATTTTTCTCACTACAACAGGTGATTTGACCTCATCTTTTTATATGCTGTTCCCCAGTGTTTGAATCTTTACAACCGATTTGAATTGCTTTTACAGTGTGACCTGATCCCATGACTTACACTTCCTTGCATTTATTTCCTCCCATTCTGTAAGTTCCCATATCTTCAAAGCATCTGATAAAGTGGGACTTTTTTCTCACGAAAGCTCATGCAATAAATACATTTGTTAGTCTTTAAGTGGCACAGGACTCCTTATTTGTTTTACCTTTTCAGTTTTCCTTGCAGCCATGACTGCTATGAATTTACTCTCCCTGTAAACTTAAATTCTGGACTTCAGACCTGGGACTTTAACCTGGCCCTGTCTGTGGCCTATAGAGCCAAATGCATGAAGGAGGGTCTAGCCAAATGGTTGCTACTAACATCTTCTTCCCATTTCTCCCTGTCAAAATAGCACTAAAGGTGTTGAAAGAAACTACCAAAGACACTAGCATCTTTGATGAGGTAAATTCTAGAATATCATCAGACCATTACTGAAGAACATTGTAGCACTCTTTAAAACGTATGTATTTGTCTTGGTTATAAAATACGTAATCCAATATTAACATAGTAAAATGCATTTTTTTTTTTTTTTACCTTCTAACATCTTTCATCTGCCTCTTTATGTGGGAAATTGGTGAATTTTAATTTTTTTAAGTCCTTCCTATCCTGTTTTAATTATGTGATCATTGGGGCAGAGGTGAACCTGTTCTATTTTAAATGCACATTCCAGTCCTTTTTCACCTCAAATAATTGAAAAAACAGCTTGGTTTAAAGAACACTAGTTTACCACTCAGTCCTCAATTAGGTCAATTGCCTCAGGGAAGTTTGAAGAAATTTGGTTCATAAATAAAAATGTATGAAAGTTTGAGCGTTCAGCACACTTGGTGTATTATTTTTCATTTCTAGCTTTCAGCAAGGGCAAGCCTCCAGAGATAGGAGACAAAAAATTGTTAACTGCTTCACAAGCCCAGGAGAGTTGCCCCAGGAAACAAACCCTAAACTAAACCTGAGCCTTCTGATGTGACCTTCACTGCTCAGTGCCAGGAAGGCCCATCACTGAGCCCCCTGTGACATCAGTATATTATTGCCCAGGTAATTAACATGACGACATTCCTGAAAGAGCACCTTAATGCACAGAAATAATTCCTGCTTGAGACAATTTAGGAGTCCTTTCTTATTGCTGCAAGGATATATGCTACACAAATTTCATATATTAAAGGTAGTAAGACTTGAGAAGAGGAGTGGTTCTGACACTAACCTACTGTGTAACCCTGATTAAAATCACTTAAATGTTTTTTTCTCAATATTCCCAAATGGAACTCCAACTTCACAAGTGAGATACTACAGTTTTGTCCTGTGATGCAATACCACAGTATCTGAGCTATCTTTATGTGACCATGACCAATACAGCAAGGCTAAGGGACAATCTGTTGGGTTTTTGAACCTCTACTTCCAATTTTGTGTGTTCTCCGCAACACAGTGCAAGATGAAATGCAAAAAAATGAATGCTATGGTGCTGAAGCCTCACATAGAGGCTTTCCCGATTTACTGGAGTATTTTCATACCGTCTTCAACTCAGGGAAAATATTAGCCTGGATCTGCAGCAGAGATACAGCTTGCCAAGGCATTGGGAACATATGATGAGCAAGCCAGCTATGGATATCCAATACATAAATAAGCAGAATTATATACTACACATTTGTAGCATGTTATTTTTATGTGTAGGTATGGTAGGTCCTTTATTCATTTTTCTCCAGAATTGAAAGAGCATGGGTTCTTTACTGATTTCTTACTGGTTCATTGACACTGATTTGGGTACAGCAAAATGGATTAATTTCTAATGGTGGTATTTACTGGCAGCAAAATTAATCAAAATGAATTCTGAACTTTTTCACACTTTATTAAATCATGTTACCTGAAGCTCTGCCAGAAACTAAAATTATTTCAGGATTGTTGCCAAAACAATTCAAGTCAAGTCCCCTGCCTGGCAGCACTGTTCTGATTTATTGTTGTTCATTTCTGTTTGTTGTTTTTATAAGTCAGTGCTCTTAAGGGAGGCTGGACAGCAGGGATACCAGTGGCTTGACCATGGCCCCACTGCCAGCACCACTCCTGCTCAGCCTATGCCCTCCAAGCACTACTATTGTTTCAGCTCTGCTCAGCTTCCCCTTATGCCACTCATACTTCTTTGCTCCCTCCTCCAAGGTCCATCCATCTGCTGCTCTCAACACTTCAACCCCTGCACACTACTCATGTCTTTTTGATCCCTCCCCCCTCTTGTCAGTTGTTAATCAAATGAACAGCTGATGAGTTCTTAATTTCTTAATTAGAGGCTGCATGCATGAGTTTCCCATTTATGGACTACTGCAGTCCCCCCCACCCCTCCATGTGTCCAAGGTCCCACTATACTACCGAATGAATCAACATGACTATGGATTCACTGAGAACAAAGAGACTTGGCTAGATTGTTGCAGAAAAGCATGATAAGAAGCAACTTATGTTTTGTGAGTATACTTTAAATGTGTGCCCTAATGCAGTGGAACAGCAAACTTTGACTGCATGGTTGCCTGTTATCCCTTAGGGTGGACAAAAAGTATTTTCTTTTACCTCCATTTCTATACTTTTTTTTTTTTTTTTTTTTTTTTTAATTGACAGGTTTTTCCCTACCCTTGTTACATAGGGAATTGCCACCCTTTGATGGCATTTGGTCTTACCCATCTCCATATATGGAGGACTGGACCAAAACATTAATTTATTATATTGTTATGAGATTTGATAAGGTCCAATAGTTCATGTTACTTAGTGCTACTGCCTTTGTGTTTTGGTTCATTTTTAAACTTCTTGAACCATCAAACTAGCATTTGAATCGTAGACAGCTACTGTCAATTTTTATGACTTCTTACTGACTACTGTCATTATTTACATTTTTTACCATACTTTGGCTTAAGTTTTGTATCCTGGCCTAGTTTTTCAGGCCTTAGGCCTCATTTTTGGCCAGTTATATTAGCCTTATGCTTTAGGGCTTTATTTTCTACTACACTGCTTAGAACTCTCCACTTGCTGCTTGCACCTCTTGGGAAAGAAGGTGAAGAGGAGTGAATGGTGAGTGGCAGCCCCTCAAAGACGGAGGCAAACCAGGACCAGGACCTGAGGCAGAGTGGAGGTAGAACACGGGTAGAGTCTCAGAGGAGAGGGGCAGAGTGGAGGCAGGTTGAGCAGCAGCACAGGTGAAGCCATAGGACCAGAGGCCAAGTCATAGTTTCTGAATTGGTCATTTAGGGAGATATAGCCTCCCCAAGCCTCTTGTTTTGTCTTCTCTCCTATACATAAATGCATCCAAAAAGTAAAAGTCTACACTCACACAATGTAGCTTGATTGGATAAAAAGTTGAACATGTTTTCCAAACACCAGGAACATATTAATATGTATAAGAACAAAAAATATGGTTAAACCGAATCAAACCAACAGTACATCTAGTCTAGTATCCTGTTTTATGACAGTGACCAGTGCCGTATAGTTCAGAAGGAATGAACAGAACAGGGTGTTTTCAAATGATCTACCCCCTATTGTCTACTCTCAGATTCTGGCAGTTCAAATTTGGGGTCATCCAGAGCAGGGAGTCGCATCCCAGACCATCTTGGCTAATAGACATCAGTGGAAACGAACTGTTTCCAGGAACTGATTTCAGGTTTGTTAGGTTTTTTTTTTTCTTCTTTTAACCCAGTTAGATTTTTGACTTTTACAATACCCCATGCCAAAAAAGTTCCACAGGTTCATCTCATGCTTTGTGAAGAAGTACTTCCCTATGTATTTTTAAGGCTGCTGCCTATTAATTGCAGTGGCTGAGCCCAGGTTCATGTGTTAGGTGAGGAAGAAACTAGCACTTCCTTATTCAGTTTCTCTGAATCATGCATGATTTTATACACCTCTTTCATGTTCCGCCATAGTCATCTCTTTTCTAAACTGATCACTACCAGCTTTTTAATCCCTCTTCTTCTGGAAATCAGTCTACATCTTTAATAATGTTTTTACCTTCCTCTGTATCTTTTCCCAGTTCTAATATATATTTTTGTAAAATAGGGTTACCAAGACTGCATGCAGTATTCAAGATATGGGCATACCATGGATTTATACAGTGGCATTATACTCACTGTCTTGTTATCTATCTTTTCCCAATACTTCCTAATATTCTGGTAGCTTTTCTGACTGTCAATCTGCATTGAGCAGATGCTTTCAGAGTACTATCCATAACAACTCCAAAATCTTTCTAAACAGCTAGTTTAGAATTCATCATATTGCATATATAGTTGAGATTATTTTTCCAATATTTATTACTTTGCACCTATCAATGTTGAATCTCATCTATCATTTTGTCACTCAGTTTGGTGAGATCCTTTTTTCTCTTTGCAGTCAGGTTTGGATTTAACTATAGTGAGTAATTTTTGCATCACCTGCAGACTTGGCCACCTCAATGTTCAACCCCTTTTCCTGGCCATTTATGAAAAGGTTCACACATTGCAGCACAAACCTACTGTATGGAACACCCTGTTATTTACCTCCTTCTGTTTTGTTTCCTTTCTTTTAATCAGGTACTGATCCATCAGTGGATGTTCCCTCATCTTATTTTGCTTAAAAGCCTTTAGTGAAGGACCTTGTTAAAAGTCTTCTGAAAGTCCAGGTACATTTTCTCCACTGGATCACACTTGTCCTCACTTTTTGTTGACACAAGCCCCCCACCAATAATTCTAGTGGATTGAGGTGTGAGTTTCCCTTAGAAAAGCCATGTAGAGTCTTCCCCAAGACACTGTGTCCATCTGATAATTCTGCTTTTTCCTATAGTTTACTGTTCTTTTCAACCAATTTGCCAGGTACTGAAATGAGGTTTAACAGATTACGTTTAATCCTGTTACTGTCAGGAGCATATCTGGAGCCTGTTTTAAAAATTGTATTATATTAGCTCTCCTCCAGTCAGCTGGTAGACTCATTCAGGTGATATTTTAAGAAAAAAACACCTTAAGCAATTTTCTATGATGCCTGTAAGCCAGGTGTGTTGCTTGGAACCCTTTTTAAAAAAAAAAAAAAAAAGACGACTTGGGGCACCATCCCCAGTACAGGGTGGGGCTAGTCACTTGTAAAGTCACTCTGTCCATGGCAGAGAAGTGGGGTTGTTCCTCAGGGGCAGGCCAGCATTGGGGGGTTGTACAGAGTGGGACTGGCCTTGACCAAGGGTTGGGTGCACTGGTGCTGTAGTATGGCACAGGCCAGTGGTGCTCTGGGTCAGCAGAGCCCCTCTTAGCCCAGGCTCCTGGCCTGTAGCCCAGAACATCACCAGCCTGTGCCATGCTACACAGCCAGTCCACATGACCCTTGGGTTGGACCAGTCCCGTGGTGCACCCTGTTGGGGCAGCCTGCAAAAGGACAGCATTGGCGCAGTGGCAGAGGGGAGTGGAGCAGAGCAGGCTCCTCCAGGCTCAGTACACTGTCCAGTAGATTCAATGCCTAGGCTCTGTGACTGTATGCCACAAGACCACACTCCCTCCCTAACAGAGAGAGGCAGTGTGTGTGGTCTTGCAGAGTGCAATCTCATATACCTAGCACTCCGCAACATCCCAAGACCTGACATTCTCATGACATTGCAAAGCACTGGGTATGCGAGACTGTGCTCTCTATGGTCTCATGGTATCACGGAGCACAGTCTCACATACCCAGCGTTCTGTGATGCCACCAGTCTAGTGTGGTCTTGCGGAGCGCAGTTGCAGGACACACAGAAGAGGTTCACAGGCCATATCCGGCCCATGAGCCATATGTTTGAGACCTGGAGTATTTATTTTTTGCTGGGCATTTGTAATTGGGTTGTGGTGTGTTTCTGTTAACTGAATAGTGCAAATGGGGTGTAAAGTAGCTAGAGAACCTCTCTGGAAAAATGTTAAGACCAATCAGTGTATGTTAATGAAGCTAGATGAAAATAGATCTCACACTGAGGTTTGATTGTAGCAGTAATAGTTATATAAGACCATGACTATGGCTCCATTATTTTGGGAAGGAGATCAGTTAGTTGCAAGAGATGCCTGAAAATCCATTTGCAGTCATCTTTGGACATCTGGAGTATTGCCTATTTTCACGCTGTCAGGCTCAAGCTATTCAGTGTCAGAGTGCTGCCCATATATCACACTTGAATAACCTTAGACTGATTTTGCTGCTGGTTAGAGCTGACCTTTTCAGCACAAGTTCAGTACATGATTTTTATTTTTTTTTTTAAATATCGGACCACCTTCTTGATAGTCACTAACTGCTGTTCATGTCAGCGTCAGTAAAGATATGGATGTCATATGCAGCATGTCACCAATGTCAGTGCTAGATAACACTGATTTGACTGTTAGCCAAATATTTTCTTAATATCTCTGATAACTCAGTATTCTGTCTTCACCCTGTACAAATGTATAATTGTTTTATAAATAAGCACTACATTATATAGGAATACTGCACTAAATATATAAACGGGAGGATTCCAGTATTATAACCAATTGTTATCCCCTTGACTACTATTCAAAAGTGGGCTTACATGTGATTGAAAGGACTTCTCTGATCTATTTTTCCTGTGGTTCTGTTGATTGACTTTGGTCTAAAAGTAGGTTCTAAGCTAGCTAAAATGTACTTTTGAGTTCTTATGACAAATATGGTAGAGAATGAGGAAAACATTTTTGTTTTTATAAACATATATGGACTTCAGTTTACCCATGCAATATCATCTGTGGGCATAGTGGTATACACTGTTCCCTATAAGCTGAGCACGCACAAAGGTTGTGAAAATCACGCACAAAGTGCACAGAAAAAAAAAAACTCAATTCTTGTGCGCACAGGCTCAAATCAAAAGTGATAAGGTGAAAAATGTGGGAATCTATTAACTAGACAACACCCCAGCCTGAAGTCAACAAGACTGGCAAAGTTCAGTCTTCCCAGAGTAAAGCTAGGACCCAAGGGAATGCTAAAACCTCGAAGATGCTGTTTTAATGGAGACAGAGGTGGAGCAGTGTGTCAGCAGCTTCCTACGAAGCGACATTGTCAGAGAAACAGAAACTGCAGCAGTCTTTTTCTCCCAACCAGATGTCTTGAAGGGATGTTATGAAAACTTGCAAGGGAAGATTATGGTGCAGGTAAGACCCATGTGCATAGGCCATTCTTATTTTATCAGTTTGCTCTGCATCTTTAGGTAAATAAAGAAACTTTATGTGAGCCAGTATCCTTTGATTGGCTGTTCCTTCCTATTGACTGTCTACCTTGCAGCCTCCCTATGGCTGCTTTTAATCCCTTCAACACCACTGTGGGGTGGACACTCTATAACAGTTACTTTTATATCTTCTAAAGAAACTCAAATTTCATTTTATAACCTAAATGAGAAAATACTAATTTTTAGTCAAAGCCATTCCATAAAAAATGCCAACATACCAAGTCACTTCTATATGAAACTATTTGCTCTCAAAATATTATTTCACGATACATAAAAAACAAGACAAAAATGGGGTTTTTTTGGGTTTTTTTTTTTTTTTGGGCCAAAGAACCCAATGCTGGATTTTAATTAAAAAACACAAAGGAAGAGTCATTCCACTAACTGGAAAGCTGTCTAGTAAATGGTGCACAATAAGACCTCAGTCTTACCAACAAACACGTGCTGAATTTTACATAAATAAAAAGCCATACTAAGCACATGTATCCTGGAAACAGTGATGTCTAAATCTGTAATTAAAGATTTCTGGTTGAACTTGAGAAGATCAACAGTAATTATTAAGGGTCTGGCAGAAACTGTAACATAAAGAATTAAGAGAATGGAATAAAGAAAAGTTGGCTAAAAGAAAGCCATCCCAACTGTGTTGATGTGCAAGAATTGTACTTAAAAGCTGTAATACTGTCCCTCCTATATAAACAAAAATCAATCTTTCTACAGTCACATGATGATCTATGTAACATGTCTGAGGTCACAAATTAAGAGCACAAGGAATGAGTCCAGCACAAAGCATACATTCATTTTACTGAAATATGAAACAGAAAGTAGATAATGGGCTGAATACACATTTGTGAGTTTACCTTAGCTGAAATCAGTTCAGACATCTAGCTTGCAATGGGGAGGAATTTGGACTTAGGCCTTCAGCACAGTTAATTTTCATGATCAGCAGTTATCCAGGCATTCACTTCCCATTAAATGGATGAGATTCTTGAATAATTTATCCAGTGTTCTTAGAAATAATCATCACAGCATTCAGTTTGTTTGTGTGTTTGTTAAGGTGATGTGATAAGTATTGCATAAACAAGACATGCATATAGCCCCTTTTCTAACTTTATTAGCAATGCACTATTTAATTTATATCATCTAAGGAAAACATATTTGCAACAATGTCTAGTAAGAAATTAATTAAAAATCATTAAAATTTGCTGGAGGATGAACTATAATATCAAACAGTAATGTCTCAAGTTGAGGGGAGATGTTCAGGAAGTTGCTGAAGCTAACTGTGTTAGCCTCAGCCTTATTTTTTTTTTATTTGTCTTTCTTACGCAATTCAGGATTTTCAAAGTCTGCTAAGGAGCAGATTGTAATTAATCCTCATATGGGTGCATGAAGAAGGCAGGAGGTTCAAGAACCCCTATCTCTGTGCAGTAGCTGGCCATTATCACAGTCCCTCCGTAAGCTACCTCAAAATAGAAATAGAATGAGGTATGGCTAGCGCTCCTTCATTAAGGTCATGAATCCTAAGGATATAGTTGTACACACATCCTATACCTTTGTATTAAACACATTTCTTCTGTGAAGTTAGTATCTCACAAAGGTGATAGCTCATAACTTCGTCAAATTTCCCTTCTTTCAAAGCCACTTCCATTGTTTCCCCACACCCCCAGGTGATGGAGATGACTGTCCCCTTAAAGTGGTTGAGATAACTGAGAGAATTAAAGAACCTCTGTTGGAGTTCAGAGATGAACAGTAATCTGAAGGCAATTTACATGTATCGTCATTTTTATGTGGACAATTCAAGTGGCTCAGATACTAATGTTTTAATATTAGTTTGTATGCTCAATAATTGCCATCACACAATTTTTAACCATTTACAGGGTACTAGGAAAAGAACATAAAAACACAGTAGATGTCAGCGGACTTCAAAGTATCCCCATTAAACTATCTTTTTACACTACTGTAGAAGAATTACTTATTTCAGTGTTGTTCTAATATACTGTGTCTAAGATCCACACAATCACAGCACCACAATCATGCTTCGTAATTGTATGAAGAAGCCATTACTATACATCACACAACTTGTGTCAAGATTTTACTTTTTAATAGGAATGACATGAAGCAAGTTGCAAATCAGTATGATGCAACTCCAGTATACAGTGTCAAAGATCTAGGAAGACATGCATGGACATCTAGAGGTGTGTCACACCATAATGCACTTTGCTGCACCTCAAAGCACTGAGTGACTTTGGCACAGACAGAAATACAACTGCCCAGAAGCAAAGCATAATAATGAAATGATCAGCCATGTCGTCTTTTTTTTTTTTTTTTTTCCCCCTTTTGAGGACTTCTGTTTTCAATACAGCACTGTGATCATTTAAATTCTATTCTTCTGTGCAAAACTGAAATAGTTTTATTTTGGAAAAATCTAGAATCCAGGAACATTGTATCCAGTTTACTATTAGTTGGAGTTGTCCATATATAATAAAACCTCAGTAGCAAAACAGACCAAAGCAGCTCAAAAAAGATATTCCTTCTTTTTTCTGATACTCATGTACAGGGTTTATGGGAGGAATTATCAGCAGCAGGGCTTCCAGGGCCCCTCTTTCCATGCAGCTGATGGGGAGCTTACATGTCAGCTCATTGCCCAAAGAAAAGATCTCCGAAGCTACTCAGGGGTATTTACTTATACTTCATTTTTTTAAATCTAAAAACCACATACCCACCCACTAAAGAATCCTGTGGCACTTTTAAAAACTTCAAAATGTATCACATGCTTTTTTGTGGGTGAAAATCCTACTTTGTCAGATGCTTTGAAGACTTCTATAACCAACTTTAACAAAACATCAGCTATACTGTCTCCCCTATTGGGTTAATAGTAACCTTGTCTTGGTCACCATTTTTAAAAAATGTTAAATTATTATTTTAAAACTTTTTTTGTTTTAATAACAATGTGTCAGGTGTACTTAAAACCAAGGCTACTAATTATTTATTTTAAATACCATTTTGTTTCATTTTTTAAAAATTTTAATTAGTAAATTGCAAGTGCGTAGCTGTCTGACCTTGCCTCACTAAGGCCTAAAATTGTTCTAGCTATGTGATGTTGGCTGTGTCTACAAGAGGGTTTTATTTTGAAACAATGACCGTCGATTTGAAATAAAAGATGTCAAATACAAACAATGTTTCTTTATTTCGAAATGATGGGAGCTCATCATCTTGAAATAAGGTCTGTCGTTTTGGAATAATAGAACCTCAGGTAGCACTGAAATAGCCCTTGTTTTGAAAGGGTTGTTTCAAAACAATGCCATTAGGATGCATTGTTTCGCAACAACACATCTTTTGAAACAGGGCTTTGACCTTCCTCCCAGTGCACATGAGGGGAGGTGCAGGGGGTGATGGATCCCCCAGCGGGCTCTCCCCACTGCGGGGAATCCACAGGGGCTGCCCCCATGTACAATGGGGGAGCCAGCTCTCCCCACCGCCCGGGATTGGTGGGGGCCGTCCCCACGGGTGATGCGGGAACCAGTTCTCCCCGCTGCCTGGGATCGGCAGGGGCTGCCCCCACAGGCGATGGGGGAGCTTGCTCTCCCCACCGATCCCAGGTGGCGGGGAGAGCTGGCTCCCCCATCGCCTGCCAGGGTGCAGCCACACAGCAGGGCGGTGGGAGAGGCAGCTCCAGCCCCAGCCACCCCCCCAGCAGTCCCGGAGCCTGGCACGGGATGCAGGAGATGGGGTACCCTGCACACCCCCACTGACTCCACAGCAGGGGCTAATCTGTAGGGGTGCCCCAGTCCCCCAGCCCCTGGAACCAGCCAGGGGTGCAGCCAGTCCCTCCAAGCCCTTAGCAGGCTCCGCAACCTCTGGTCAATTTCACAGAGATGAAATTGACCAGGCTGCAGAGTTTGCAGCCTGGTCAATTTCAGCTCTGTGAAACTGACCAGAGGTTGCGGAGCCTGCCAGGGGCTGGGGGAGCCGGCAGCCAGGGACTGGGGGACCCGGGTGCTTCCAGAACACTGCCCCCCCACTCACAGCCACCCAGACCAGGCAGCAGGGAAAGCCAGCTCTATGCTGGTTGCCCACCCCCCCGGCTGCCAGCAAGTGGGGCAGCAGGGAAAGGCAGCTCCACACCCGCTGCCCCCGGCGGAGCCCAGGCATCAGGGCCAGGGGTATTGGGGAGCCTTGCACCCTCACTGCGTCCCAGGTGGTGGGGACATGGATCTCAGCCCCCTGCTAGCCCTCTTTGCCCAGGCAGCATGAGCAGAGGAGTAGGGTGCTAAGAGCCTGATGGGGCTCAGGGCTGCTTGCCAGACAGGACAAAGAGCTCCCAGCCTGGTCAATTTCACAGCTGTGAAAATGACCAGGCTGGGAGCTGCTTGCCGGGCACTGCAAGCAGCTCCCAGCCCCATTGGGCTCCTAGCCCCCTGCCCTTGTGCTCATGCTGCCTGGGCAAAAAGGACTAGCACGGGGCTAGGAGACCCATGTCCCCACCACCTGGGAAGTAGCGGGTAAGAGGGGCAGCGGGATCCTTTCCCCGCCACCCAGAAAGTGGCAGGGAAGTGGGGTCCCCTCCATCTGCATCACCCCTGTGTTTTTTTTCCCCTGCCACTGGTTCCCATCATGCCAATCTCCTGAAGTGAAATGACATGTCCAGACACAGGGCATGCTATTTAGCTTTGAGGGTTTCTGTTATTTCACTTTAATATTTTGTTGTTTTGAATTAAGTTATTTTGAAATAAGGATTTTATTTCAAAATAACTTGTTCTGAAATAACAGTTTATGTATGAACACAGGCATTCAGTTTTCAGCTGGTACTGGATGAACACACACAATTGCTAAGTTCACTACTGTCAAGTTCTCGGATACATGCAGGAATATCAAATTCTGAGGTAACAGAGACTGTTTGTTAAATGCATATGCAGTGTTTAAATTCCAGTTCATTCAATTAATTGTATATCTTACTGGATAACCATTGTATAACTTATTGGATAAGCGGCATGTTCTAGGAACTGCAGATTATGAATCAGATTGGGTGATTTCTTTAAAAATTTATTGCCAGCAAACTAATTAAATATTTACTGACCATTTTTAAAGAGCAAGTAATCTAGTTTTAAACAATATATTCTATCATCAATTAAGTGCAAAAATGACAGAATTTGTTATTTGTATTAGTATAATGCAAAAGCAGTGCTGGAGTCTGACATCCTTAAATTCAGTAGAACTCTGAAATAAGGGACTACTCACAAAATAAAATACTAGTGAGAGGCAGGAGTAAATGTAGCAGAATTTGGCCCTTATTGCCCAGTGTTATTACTATTGATAATTCCTTGAATACATAGCAGCCACAACCAAGATCAAGGCCACATTGTGCTTGTTACTGTGTAAGCACAGCAAGTTGCCACCCTAAAGAGCATACCAAAATGTAGTAACTTTTCCAATGAAAGGCACTGACTGTGTGGCACAAATGGAGATCAAACTGAACTCAGTAGACTCCTGGTTCCGTGCTCTGTTCAATGAGACACATTGCTTACATTTCAACTAAAACTGGAGTCATGCAGGGAAGGATAGATAGTCAAATGCACTTTCAGCTTGAGTCTAAAGTATGAGCCCTCTACTTGAAATGGAATCATGCACACCCTACCTACTCTGCCTTTCCCCCTTCACAAACACCCTATTTGTCCTCTAGATTTTCCTTCTGAAGAGGAATAGTAAAAAGAATTAAGAAGATTATAAACATAGATCTACACAGTGATGCAAGAATCTTTGTCTTTGGATACTTAAAATATGCACAGCACATCAATATGACAAGAAAAAATTAATGAGAAAGTTTAATTGCTAAAAGGCTAATTCTCCAGAAATGGAAGACAACCAAAGAGCTAAAAATAACTAACTGGTATATAACCTTAAGTGGCCTAGCTAATTTGAAGAGGATATGTTATGTCAGTTAAATAAAAAGACAAAAAAAAATAAATAGTCATCATAAGTGTTCTTGTAATTTAGTGATAAATGATTAATATCTATGGAAAGAATTATTAAAAGCTTTGCTGATAATTTCATGGAATATTGAGTAATAGATGATTTCTTTTTTCTTCTTGTATGTTAATCTGATTTCCTCAAGCCTCTTTTTGCCTGTCCAGACAAAGTATACTCAAAGTAACAGATGGAGACAGGAATAAAGCAAGGCTCTTTTAATGTTATCTCCCTGCCTCTGTTTTATCAAAAAAAAAAAAAAAAAACTGGTTGGTTGGTTTCACTCAGTTAAGACTCAATGGAGTTAGATTTTGAGAACTCACAACTTCCACTCTGTTGTACTTGAAGTTTGAGGTGGACAGCATTATATAATATTAATCTCTTAGGCTGTATTCACACACACGGTTATTTTGAAACAAGTTGTGTCGAAACAACTTGTTTCGAAATAATGCCTTATTTTGAAATAACGTATTTCGAATTAACAAAATGTTACTTCGAAATAAGAAAAAAAGCAGGAAACAAAATAGCAGGTTCACACCGTGAACCTGCTATTTCGCTTCCTCAGGGGGCTGCAGGCACCAGCGGGGTTCAGCGCTGCCCAGCGCTGAACCCCACCACTGCCTGCAAAGGGGGGCTGCAGGCACCGGTGGGGATCAGCGCTGCCCGGCGCTGCTCCCCACTGGCTTAAAAAGGGTTCCCGTTGTTTCGAAACAACGGTGCATCGTGTGAACATTTTTTTTTGTTTCGAAACAACGAGGTTGTTTTGAAACAAAAAGTGCTGTGTGAACACAGCCTTAGAAACTTCCTGAATAAATAAAAGAAAGTGTCAGAGAGAGAGAGAGAGAGAGAGAGAGAGAGAGAGAGAGAGAGAGAGAGAGAGAGATCTTCTTGGGTTGTATTTCCCAATACAAATGTAAGTAAACTCTAATTCTATTGTTCAAAATGCACATTGAAAACTTGCCCCCTCACCCTAAAAAGTCCCTATACAAAACCCACTGTTCAAAGCACACACACACACATATATATTAATCAAACTCAACGGTTTGTATCCAAACAATATAATTAGACTTTAATTACATTTCACACTGAAGTTTTATAATTTTGTACTGTAAAACAGAACCAAGGAATCTGCCGTCTGCTTCCTGAACTGATCGTATGCTGTGTCAATTAGAGGCACAAGGTAGAAGAGGTGATATCTTTCAGTGAACCAACTTCCGTTGGTGAAACAAACTTTTAAGCTACAGCGAACTTTTCTTCAGGTCTCTCTGTAGCTTGAAAGCTTGTCTCTCTCCACCCAAAGAATTTTGTTAAATAAAAGATCTCATCCACCTTGTCTCCTTGAACCAATTCTCAGTAATAGGAAGAAATTCTGTCCCACTGATTTCTGTGAGGAAAGTACTTTGTGCTTTGAATGGTGGGTTTTGTGTAGGGATTTTTTGGGGGTGAGGGGGCAAGTTTCAAAGGGTGTTTACAATCTTCAGATGTAGTTTTAATTTAAAAGAACATCAGTATCAGTATTTGAACAGGAAGACAGTGTGCACTTCCAAAATCCTTTAAAGAAATAATGCATACACAAGCAAGCCATCTAGGAGTTTGAAAGTGGTAAAGCAACTGCATTAGAATAATCAAGCCAACTACTCCACTAGGGGCTCATTCACCTGCTCATATGCCAAAGTGTTATATGCCATCATGTGCCAACAATGCCCTTTGCCTTATGCATTGGACATACAGGACTCTCTTCACAAAAGGATAAATAGACACAAATCTGACATCAGAACTGGCAAAATTAAATTAAAAAAAACAAAAACCTAATAGTAGATCACTTTAATCTTCCCAGAAACTCTGTGATGGATTTATCTGTAGTTATCCTTAAACAGATTTATTCTAGGTCAAGGCTTCAAAGAGACATCAGAGTTAGGATTCATATGTAAATTTGATACCATCAACTCAGGATGATTAGGGATTTTTCTTGGTTGTTTCACTAGAAACAGTGATTGTCAATTCTATCCTTCCTACCTTTTGTTCTCTCTGTTTGAATCAATACAACCTGTTTGACTTGCTGAATTAATCTGACCTGATCCTGTGATTACACTTCCTTCACTGCATTTATACCTCCTCCCTATATTTTTTTTCCCATATTCAAGTGCCTGACAGAGTGAGATCTCTACCCTGAAAGCTCATGAAATAAATTTGTTAATCTTTAAAAGTGCCACAAGATTCCTTCTTTGTTTTCCTTTAGATTTGGCAGCTTAACTGCATTGGGGGCACAAGACACTCTAGTACTATTATTTTCCTCAGTCCCAACTCTCACAAACCACAACTAGTTTTTTTTTTTTTCCCATTCCCTCATTCACATAATGTCATTTAAAATAACAGGTGGAGATATTGTGTGTGAGAGAGTCTGTGCATATGCCTGTTGCTTATCAATCAACTCTTAGCTAAGTGTCACCATCTGTCACCTTAAGATTGGTTTACCACAATGTGCTTTACCTAGTAGTAAAACTGAAGAGTATTGAGAGTACACTCACCACATGCAGTCCTCCTTGTGACTAGGTCTGGGGATAAACATTCACTTAACCTGGAGATTCCTTCTAGTAATTGCTTACACTATGGTCTCACTCTCTGGGACTCAGAAGGGCACCCTCTTAGGTACTTGGCCCTCTGGAACATCACTATTTAATCTCCCTTTCTGACATGCCAAAATCCCACTGGACAAGGTATCCATATGCCAGACTGGAAGCCTACCTAACAGAAGCCTGGTTCCAATGTCACTTTCACAGGGAAACCATTACTCTGGGTTCTACCTCAGTGACCCTTTTGCCTAGCACCCACTGTCTACTCAATCTCACACCCTGTTGCTATTTCCCTGCATTCCTTCTTACCTCACGTTTTTATCTATTGGTCCACTGCTGAGTTTACCAACTTGAGCTTCCTCCTTTTCCAGGGGCTACTACACACTTTTCCTTTTCTCATCAGACTCTGAAGTCCAGGGCAGGCTCCCAAGGTTTATTTTCCCATTAGATCTATTCCTTTTCTCTCACCATATCTCTTCTCTAGGGAGTAATTACAGAGCTCCTCCTACTCTCAATTTTCTGGTTTTATATAAGCCCAGAGTGCTGGGCAGCATCTTCAGGGAGACTTTAGTAAGCACTATCCCTTCTCCAAGTGCAGCCTATAAGGTTAATTTGGTTCATTTTAACCTCAGCAGGCCACATGTTTGGGTGGGCACCCCACCACAAGCATTTATACTTGTTATTTCAGAATTCAGCTGCTTACTTATTAAGCAGCATTTGTGGCACACAGCTAATTACCTCTGTTTTGCAATAGATTCATATTTATGGGTACTTTGTGTTTTTTTTATTTATAAAAACTGGCTAGCATAGAGCTAGTTTAAGCTAAGATCTAAAAGTGTGGAATACAACTGTGAACAGATTTTAATATATTCCAGAATTCTAGGGCAAATAACATAGTGCTAAATTGGTCAAGCTGAAAGCCAGTGGGAGAGTCCAGGCTTACCATGTTAACTTCTATACTAACTTGTCCACTCTACAGCTTTATGATTTAACACCACATAACATACCCTTAAAATCCTAGTTAAAGCAAAGTATTAGATACCCCCACCCAATTGTGATGCTTTGACAGTTGTGCTCAGTTGGAGTGTTTCAAGTAAAATATCTTGGTGTAAAATGCAAGCTTATTTTCATTGGGGTTCATCAGTGATGGAACTTGTTATCTCTGAGTGGTGTGGCAGAAGCTGGATTTGTTAACCTGCATGGTATAATGCCAGGTTTCTCGGTTTTCTGGTCTCTTTTCTATCTGCTAATGGAAAATTTGGGGGGGGGGGGTCCGGAGATCCTTTTCTACATATTGATCCATTCATAACTTTCATGTGCAAAAAATTTAATGTCCAAGAGTGTTGTACTAATTTCTCCAGAAAGACTGCATGGAGATTAGGGAGAGTTCCCATTACTTTGCGTAGTAATAGTCTCATTCACAATTTCTAGTCTCCTTTAGGGTAAGTAGTTGAGCATGTACACAAAAATATGCACTATTTGAATGCCATGAATGTGTAGAATTGTGTGTGTGAGTGAAATAGCTTCATTTTCTAAAATCCCAACTCCTTTCAAAGTGACACATCATATACTCATTTCTTAATTTTGTTTGTTGTATCTTAGGCCTTAAGACTGCAGTGGTTTCTACTAATTCACATTGTTTCAGATCTGTTGAGTCCCACTAAAACCATCCACAGAATGAATTACTTCCCGAATTTCATTGGGAGCAAAAATAATCTGGTTCGAAATTTCAACTCAAATGTGAGAGAGCCACAATGACTCCTACTGGGCTGGGTCTGCTTACCCAATACTTCTGGCAGTGGGCATCTGCTTAAGACTGGAATCTACTATTTAACATTTTAAAAGCCAATTCCACACCATTAAGGCCTCAAAATTTATGATAAAAATAAGTGAGTTTACCATAGTTTCTATAGGCTTGTTCATGAAACAGATCATAAATATTTTTGTGAAATTAAACCCATATACATATCATTCCAAGACTAACAATGTGACATAGTTCTAATATATCCAAACATATCTTCCATCTTCTGTATCTTAAGACCAGGCAACTACATTCTAGGCCTGGCAGCCTACAGTGCCGGCAAAATTCAACAGCAATCTATAAGAGTTACACAAGCTACTCTGTTGATTTTGTAACTTTGTTTCTACATGCTGTATTCACTATGCTGCAGTGAAAGAAGTTGCCTTCCAACTTGTACAGTGCTACGCTACCTGACGGGGTCATTTTAATCAATCAATCAGCCTTCAGATTGACCGAGCATATCTGTAGTGACCACTCAATCAATCCAGATAAATTGATCTGAAGGCGTTGAATTGGCCACAGTCAGTGAAGAAGTACCCATAAAAAGAGCCAACACAATAAGTTCTGGATACTCATGTCTGAATAGAAGTCCTGTAATTTTCTAAATTCCAGTGATTACCACCTATTTTTGAACAATGAGACTTTAAGAGATTGCGTAGGTAATAATACTAAATTCCAAAATATTTACTTTATTTTAGATGCTACTTCATGTACTAAGCTTCAGTAAAAATAAATGGAAATAAAATGTTACCCAATTGGAACTATAACATACCATTGTATTCAAGAAGTGGTTTCACAAACTTCCGTGTTTTAACAGAAAGGTGCATAGCATTTACTGAAGACTTTAATCTCTAATATTTTAACAATAAAAAGCAACATCACATTGCAATCATAAAAAGGCATTTATTTTACACTGTTCACTGGATCCCAAATATTGACACAACCAAGTGATATCCTATTTTTAAAGCCACCAATACAGAATTGTACACAGGTTTGGAAACATTATTGTTTTGTCTAGGAAATTTAATCATCTAAGTGTAATGGGAAAAGACTTGGAGGAAGGAGGTGAATGCCAGGCACTCAAACCTACAAAATATTCTCTGAGGAAAAGGTTTGGGATATACACCTTAACACATGCAAAACTATCATTACTGAACAAAAACACTCCATCAGAGAAGCATATCGTATCATGGAATGGACTGGCCAAATATCCTCAGTAACCCTTCTCCAGTAGGGAAAGAAAACCTCCTTTGATTGCACATTCCTAGTTGTCACCTACCACCCTCACTGGAATCCATACAGGGTAGCATTAGATATCTACAACCTATATTCACTGGGCACCTAGGGCCTTAACTACAGCTAAGCGAATGGGTTTGCCCCAGGTGCCCTGGAGCAGCAAAATACAGCCACTCTATGAAAGGATGTGTTTTGTGCTGCCAGCCCCAAGCGGCGCTAATTACAAGGGGTGCATTCTGAACAGAACATGCCCTGGGTGCTGAAACTCAGCGTTACTGCTCTGTGGGCACCTCATACTGAGATAAATCTTTCTTGAACCTCCACTTCTGGCCTTCAAACAACTTCCACCAACCTCTTCAAGCTCATCATCTGGAGTGTAGCCCAGGACACACCAAGTCAAACAGAATCAGCTCCTGCCAGAAAAACAGAAGCAAAACTGCAGATATACTGCCACTGTTACAACAGTCAACATCACCTACACCACTTTTTTTAAAGATTTATGGGTCTTACACATGCGTATCATAACATGTGGTATACCTCAGCCACGGCACTAAATATTCCAGTAACAATTATGTGGGTGAAAGCAAACAATTCACATGCTCTTGAATGAACTCACATAGGAAAATGAAAAAAAAAAAGAAAAAATACTGTATCACTGAGTACAAACATTTTTCACAAAGCACTCTACATTTAACTTATCAGCCCGCTTCCTCAAAGGAAATCTGAACAGTACTTTCAAGGTATAAGCATGGGAACTTAAATTTATAACTAATAAATACTAAAAATCATGGCCTGAATAAATGCTTTGGATTTATGGCTTATTACACCAATTGGTAATCCCACCAACCCCCCCTCCCCTTTTGTCCTATGACTGCAGAGGTGTTAACAGGCCACTGTACCTTTAATGGTCCTCACAGACTATTTGCTAACTAGTTACACTAACCAATCTGTTCCATCTTGTAGTTAGCTGTGAAACTCAGAGTACCTTTCCCAGACCTGAGGAACTGCAGTATGTGTAAGTTAAAAACTCATCTGTAGTATGTGTAAGTTAAAAAAAACCACACTCATCTTTCTCACTAGCAGGACTTGGTTCAATAAGGTATTACCTCACTCATTATCTCTATCATGCAAAACTGAAACTCCTCCCACTGAACCACAGGCATTTGGTGTTTTATTTCAATATTATAAGGTAAGGTACAGCTATTGTAATACAGCTGGTGCTTCTGTGCAGCAATGTGAAAGTATATAGCATTTCCCCCCCCCCATGTAATACATATCACTATATAGGCAAATATTGATTTAATGAAGTTTTGTTTTTGGTTATATTGGTAACGACAATATGTAATTACAATTAATTTGGAATACTATTTGGGACCATGAGGCAAAATTTCTATATAATTTACAAATTTGAAAGTAAGACATCAGCACTGCTGAAACCAATATAGTAATGGCATATTTAATCTGTTCCTATTTTCCTCACAATTTACTTATGCACACTGCAACTAAGAAAAGACATGTTCCAAAAGAGTAGCCATGCTAGTCTAGTTCAGCAAAATGATCAATGAGTCTGGTGGCACTTTTAAAGACTAGCAAGTTTATTTATTGCATGAGCTTTGGTGGGAAAAGATCCCACTTTATCAGATATTTGAAGATGGGACACTCACAGCATCTGTCAAAGTGGGATTTTCTCCCATGAAAGCTCATGAGATAAATGTTAGTCTTTGAGAGTGCCACCAGATTCCTTGTTTTTTTTCCTTTAAAGAAAAAAAGATATGTTCAATTTTCTTTAGATGAATCTGGTAATATAAAACAAGACCAGTGAAGAACCATGAGGAACAAGTCCAGATTTGGGAGCGAGGAGGTGAAAGAGTTAAATGGATCTCAACTGATTTTCTTCAGACCCCTGGAGAGAGAATAGAACTTGAAGCTCAGTGCCCACTACTGCTAACAGCAGTTTATCTAATGGTTTCCTCTGTCGAGCTATGAAGATTAGACTGAAGCAAATATACCAGTGAGTGACTTGCATTAGACAAAATGTTTAAAATAATGAAATGAATTGAAAAAAAAAAAAATCAAGCAAACATCTTAACCTTGCCAGTCTGCTCTGAGTCACCAAATGCCAAGGGCTGGATTTGCACATAATTCCAAAAATACTTTGGTTCATGCACAGACATCTCAGACAATGAAGGCTTACATTTATGAGGTTTCACAGAAACCTGGACAATAATATCCTTGAATATTTATGGAAAAGACAGCTTGCAGCAGAGAAGAAACAAAAATAGAAGCAAGCCTTGTAATTAACCATAATATTTACCACAAAACTACACAATGTTCTTCCATGCAAATAAAGGCTAAGTTTGTACTGACAATGGCAAAATCACTGCTGTCAGCACAATCTTCTGGGTTTGATTGAGCAGTCTGTGTAGGTGAGCTCAATCACTGCAGAAACCATAATAGCGACTCCAGCTCTAAAACTGAAAGTGCAGTAAGCTAACCAGAAGGCATTTCTGGCTGGCTTAGAGTACTGTATAGAGTAATTAGCATGTCTTTGGGAGATACACAAGGTATTTTAGGTACTTATCTCCTGTTGACTGCCACCAAAAAGTGCAGCAAGTATAGAGTAGGTCAAAATGTACTAAGAGAGACCAATATGAATGTCAGATAATTTGACAGCTAGGTGATGCCTAGTCCTTATATTTCATGGGAAGAGAGAGAGTAAGAATCCTAACCCTTGTGTAACATATGAAGGACGAAAGAGAATTGCACCCTCACTGTCCTCCTTGGACTTTATATTGCTTCCTCAGAGGAAAGGAGATGCAAAAGCACACAGAAGCATAGCTCCATTTTTTCTATAAACCAGGCAGCAGGCTGTGAGTGGGTGAGAAAGAAAGGTATGTTGCCTCTAGAGGACAAGAGGAACTATTGGTGACCATCCTCATGTAATATCTGATTTCTGGGGCTTATCAGGAACTGAAGGGAAATTGTGACACCTGCACAAAAGTATAGGGTATATCAAAGAGCTGGGGCATTGAAGACAAGACCAAAGATTTAGCTAAACATCAACATTTTGATGCATATGTGAAACAACCTGAAGACTTGGAAGATTGATCTAACTGGATTGCCACTCAGTGGCCCCACTGCTCCTGATCTGCCTTCAGACCCTGGGAAGTCCCACAGTCTCTAGTTCTAAAGCCTCAGTCTTCAGGCTCTGGAAAGTTTTACAGTCTCCCTGAATTAAATATAGTCCACCCTCAGGCTGCAGGTCCTAGTGGCCTTGCTTGTAAGGTTTTCTCTCCCAAAATCCCCACTGTACCTCTTGGTATTGTGGCAAAACTCCAAACAAACTGTCAGTGTCCTCATAGCAGCTCAGCTCTTCTCTAGTCTCCTTTCAGCTAGCCTGCCCTGCTTGAGGCTGAGGCTTTAATTAAAGCAGCAGGCCTGTTGACTGGGACACCTGGGACCAATTATTCTAGAATATTCCAGGCTAATTTAACCCAGAGAACACAGCTTCATTAAACCTGGGGTTAATAATATACTCCCTCCACCACTTTTCTATACCCATCCAGCCTGACTCTTTCACACTTTATTTGTGTCTTTCAGTGGCAAACAGAAGTATTTTTCAAGTTCCAAAGGCGCAGCCGTGTAGTCTAGTTCAGTAAAACAAACAAGGAATTCTGTGGCACTTCAAGACTAACAAATTTATTTATTGCATGAGCTTTCGTGTGCAAAAATCCCACTTTGTCAGTCTCTTAGAAGATGGGGGAACAAAATGTCTGATGAAGTGGGATTTTCTTCCACAAAACCTAATCCAACAGAACTATTTTTTGTCATTTCTATATTTTCTGGTGAGAAACAGTAAAGTTGATACATTCCAAGACACCTCTGGTTGAGTGTTTTATTTCAAAAGGGATA
>ML681989.1:45830250-45953767 GCA_007922195.1 Podocnemis expansa
GTTGTTTCGAAACAAAAGTGCCGTGTGAACACAGCCTATGAGACTAAATGTTTCACTCATGCAATCCTGCCACCATTAAGGCACTATCTAAAGCAGGGGTCTCAAATTCAAATCACTACGAGGGCCGCATGAGGACTAGTGCATTAGTCCAAGGGCCGTGCCACGCATGACGACTAGTACATTAGCCCAAGGGCCACACCACTGAACCTTTTCATACAACAATATTGCAAATATCAGTAACAGTCATGTCATTGCAGGCTGCAAGAAATAGCTTTAGAGGCTGCATGTGGCCTATGGGCCGCATGTTTGAGGCCCCTCATCTAAAGGGACTTTTTTCCAGCAAGTTTTAAAACTGTTTTCAGATGTTTGTAATAATGGTGTTTGTGTGCATACTCAGCTTGTTTCCATACCTACTAAAACTGAACCCAGGACCATGCAAGAGGAGTATAGTAGGATCCTGTCTACACCAGGAACATTTTCTGAAAGTTTCCCAGTTTTGCTGTCAACATTAGGAGCCCAAATACACATGAACTGCCTTCTACCACACACATTTTTAACAGTTAAGACCTGATGTGGTCAGGGCTTCATGGCTAATACACAAAACATACTTTCTCAGACCTCTGTATGTTCATTCAGCAATATGGACTGGAGTTTCATTCTGGTGTAACTTTTGTGCCAAGAGACAAATGTGTAAGAAGTTGTTCAGTAAGGTGGTGACTGCCTTTATATGATACTTGTATATAACTCCTCTTAGCAGTTTGTCTTGATGAACTGTTCTCATATGGCTCCTTGACATGACATGTGAGTTAGAGCTCCAGTCTGCTCTCCACAGCCTTAGTGAGCCAAACAGTGATAAACCACTGATGGGTAAAAGTTTAAAGTAAACTTAATATAATTTAAATCATCTTGTTTCTCAGATATAAAACCCCCTGCACCTAGAGAAGAAGAGGTGGTTTTGGATTTGAATGGCTGTATACACATCTGCAAGTTCTTCCAAATGTTCATTGACCATACTCAGCAGCAGTCTTCACTTGACTGACATGTTCCTTGTCAAGATAGTAATTATTTTAGCACTGTTACTGAAGTTTGTATACTGTGGGTTTTTCTTTGTTTGTTTTTCTGTTTTGGTGGTGGTGGAGGAAATCTCGTGTGCATCTTTTTCGTTCTTCTTTATCTTTTAAAAAATTCAAATATTTTATCCTTTTCTTCTCATTAATTCTAGTCTAGTGAGACTAAAGAATATGGCACATCTAATGAAATCATAAGCTTCAGTAGCTGATACTCTTTTTTAAGAGCTATCCCTTCAATGGATCTGTAAATCCATCCAGTCTTCCCTTCTCAGTGTCCTAGCTTCTTCTATTATAATTTGCATTCACTGTGCTATGAATGGTGGGTTTTGTTTTAATTTAATGTCTTCAAGTGCACTAGACTGACTGCATGGAAAACTGAAAGGCTTATCCACAGAATGGGTACACAAAAAATGATATTGCAGATTTCCCCACAATGTTCCATTTTTTTTCAGCATTCCTTTGATGTAATACAGGCTCCTTGAACTTTAAATTCTTGTTCTCCATGCCAATAATAGTTCTAATTGTGGTTTCTGTGTTATGAACTTCCGTACACAAGGGGTCTATTTCAAATCCCTTAGGAAACAGTGAAGTTCATGAAATTCTTTAATTACTTCAAAGGCCATGAAATCAGATCCTAGGACTGTGACAGACATTACCAAATCATCTTGCATAAGCCCCAAATAGTCATCAATGGTAACCAGTTTATTATTATGCAACTGGCATTTAAAATTATTAAAAATCTTAAAGACTGATTATGTTATTATCAGTTGCCTGAGCCATTCAGTTGGGGTTCAAACCACCACCATCATTCTACCTTTTTTGCTAAAAACCCTGAGCACTATGCAATTTGTTTAAGTCCTGTCATCTGTTTGATGTTGTCACTGGCCTAGGTCAAAAACCTCCCTGCATAATAAAGGTGTGGAATAAACTTCTCTCAACACCTACAGAATGTTTTTTTTTAATTTGTTTTGTCCTTTGAGAGTGCACTGGTTTTCTGGCTTCGTGTATGTGTACGTGTGTGTGCATGAGAACACAGTGTAAAGAGAGGGTTGCACAATTGGGGTATGTCCACACAGGCTTCTTATTTTGAAACAACACGGGTTGTTTCAAAATAAGAAGCGGTATGTCCACATGACACACCATAATTTTGAAACCATTAAACCTCGTATCTAATCAAAATAGCCGTTGTTTTGAAATGGTTGTTTTGAAACAACGGCGTTTGGACATGCCTTGTCCGAACGGCCTTGTTTCAAAATAACCATTTCAAAACAACAGCTATTTTGAAAGCAGGCTTTCCTTTAATTCGAAATAACTTATTTCGAAATAAGGGCTTTATTTCAAAATAACTCATTTCGAAATGGGTTATTTTGAAACAATGATGTATGTGTGGACATAGCCTTAGTTCCTGTTTGTAAGAACCTTATTTTTTCATGTCATGTTAGAAAGAGCTTCACACATCAATAATGCTTTACATTAGGAAGCCTGTTATACAATTCATTAGTAAAACTGCTTACACACTGGTACAAGACAAGGACCCGGTCACTGCACTATAGACATCATTAAAGCATTATAGGTATTTAAGCAACCAGTGTCTCTGGTGGGTCAGGAAGGCACCTCCTACTGGTGGCTCAGAGAAATTAGCCTGGGGTGGTGTCCCTCGAGGTAGCCAGAGCGTTGCCTTTAGCTCGACCCCTCGGCAGAGTGAGCACCCACTGAGTCCCTGCCCCGGCCCCTAGGTGGGGTGGGCAAACCCAAAGTCAGTGGCTCCGGCCCCTAGGCAGGGCAGGCGAACACATAGTCAGTTGACAGCTCGGGTGGTGGGTAATCACTCGGATGATCCCACAATGGAAAGGGTTGAGGAGGGGGACGCACACCCACCTGTCTCCATTGCGTCCCTGCCCAGGGCCCTATCCAGTGACAGAGCGGTCTGCCACTGGGTCAGTGGGGCTCCAGCCGAAACATGCTGACACAAACTGTTGCTTAGTGCTCTGCTCTCCCTGGGCTCCTTCCTCCCACCCCAGCCCGAGTACAGACCATACCAAGTACCAAAGAGGGTAGCCATCGTTGGGGTCACCCTCATAGGTTGCTTGGGGGATCTCAGTGAAACCCTCCATTTCCATGGGCTGTAGATCAGGGAACAACTCTGGCCCATCAGCAAGGGGTAACCCCTCCAGGTTACAAGACCTGTACACCACCGGTGGCTTCTCCTCTGCTGATGGGAGCTCCTCTAGGTCACACAGCCTGGAGGGGTCAGTGTCCACTTCCTCCTCCAGCTGGGGTTTGGCCCCATCAGACAGTGGCTGGTTGGGGCCCTCACGGGCCCTTGGGGGTCCTCCCCAGTTTGGCAGCCTCTGGGTTCCCCTCCCAATCACTAGGCCCAAGGAGGCTAGGTAGGCCGTAGGGTTACTCTGCCGGGGAGGACCAGATTCGCTGCCTGGACTGGGCCAGGCCTCTTTCAGCTGGATGCCTCCTTGCCAGCATGTCCTTCTTCAGCAGTTTAGGCCCTGCTGATCTGCTAGCTGGGGTTTTTATATTTTCTGGCTTGGCCCCGCCCTTCTGCCAGGTCCTGGGGCCTGGAGTTCCCCAGTCTGACCAAGGGGGCATTCAGGCCCTTCCTCCGGTCCCAGCTCTGAAGGAGGCCACAGTGCCCAGTTACAAGTTACATTTAAGATCTACATAATGACTATAAATAGCCTCTACATTACACATTCTGTGTTAGAAATAATGTTATATCATTTAAAATTGAAGAAATTCTGATCTCAGAAATACCAGTGCCCTATGGCTATTTATACACATACAGTTTATTTTGAATTAAGGAGGCTTAATTCGAAATAACTTACTCCCTGGCCAAGGAGGCATTTTATTATATCAAAGTAAGTGGTTCCTTCATTTGAAATAAGGAACCACTAATTTGATATAATACAACCTCCTTTTCCATCAAAGTATCGCTTACTTTGAAGTTATTAGTTCAAATTAAGTCATTTTAATTCAAACTAATTTCCCTATTCTTTTGTCTGCCTTCCCTTATTTTGAATTAGAGAGTCTAGTGAAGATTCTGTACTTCAGATTAATAAAGCCCACTTCATTTCAAATTAGAGAGTCTTCGCTGGACTCCTAATTTGAAATAATAACTTTGAATAGTGCTAATTCAAAATAACAACTTTGATTTAAATTTGAAGTAGTTATATTGAATTAACTACTTTGAATGAATTTTGTAAATGTAGACATAGCCTATGAGACCAACCTATCTCCTGTAATAATTCTAATTAGTTTGCTGTGTACACTATTAATAAAGAACTAGGCTATAACAGTCTCCTGTGCTACACTTACATACACAGAGAACAACGTCATTTTACTCTAAATTAACCTCTTTGGAAGATGTACACAGAGAAACTCTGTTCTATCATTTTAAATGAAACAATATTAAAAAAAAAAAAGAACATGCTCCACATTTTGAAAGCTGGCTTGACTCAAATATCACATGTCAACTAGTGGTAAGGGCTATATCTAGTCTCTCAGGACTAATCATAGAGAGGTGGCTAGAACCAGTAACTGATTTAGGCTTCCTGAATTCTAGTCCTGGTTTCTGCTATATTTTCAATGTACTTAGTCCCATTCATCCTAGAGATCTTTCCAAATATTAGCTAGATTATGGCCCATCTCATCAGCACTGGAGAAGTGTTGTTCATCCAAGTAAGTTCACTGAAATCAGTGGATTTCCTTATGTGAATAACTGCTCACTAGTGAATAGAAGTGTTCCACACTCAGCTTCTATATAATTAAGAATGGGATTTTTCAAATTCATGTACATGATTTAAGGTTTAAGGTACAGGGGGACACCTAGGAAACTGAAGAGGAATTAACTAAAGATGTGGAGCTAAAGTGCACAAATTATCCTTCAAGGAAGATTAAACCCAAGGCATAAATGCTGGCTGGTTTATATCTGAAGGATAGCATCCACACAGGAATTTAATGTGCTTTACTGATGCACACTAACATACAGCTGTAACTGATCCCTGATATCTTTCCTCAGTGTTCCTATGTACATGTGCTCTTTGGAAAATCTGTCCCATTGCATTCCGAGTAGAGGAGAGAAGGCACAATTCTTTTAGTTGTACATAAAGTATCGAGTTATAATTGAGTTTCTCAGTGAAAAATTCAGATGACAAATGGAACAGTATCACACTGCAAAATTACCATTGTAATGTCCTAAGTATATTGGTACCACTTCCATACCCACTGCAAAACCAAACAACAAACAGGGTTGTCAAACAAGCTTAGCACTGATCTTGTCATGGCTGCACCAATTGCTGTTAGTCGCCATTTTAGGAAATAAGCATGCTGCCAAAAGAAAACAAGATGATGCTTCATTTCTGCACTCACATCTCCATCTCAAAAGCTCAGTTTCCTTCTTTCTTGCATACTTGATTTCCAACTTAATAAGCTACTCTAATAATTCAGTTATCTTAAAGATAAAGGCTATAATTATAGTTATCTTAAATAGAAAGGCTATTCAGGATAGGGCAAACAAAAAGAAAACCACAGAGTTGCTACACAGAAGAGAAAATACTTTATAAAATAGATTCATCTCTCTGAAAATCACAGCTAACTACACTATAAGATTTGTTACAGAGTATAGTGATTAAGCAAGTGATTAATACTTTACTTATTGGAAAGATTTTGTCTTAGCCAGAAGCTGATGGCTTGAACATCTTTCAATGTATGAGATAAGTGTATTCCAAGCTACAGGAAGCCTTACCTACTTAGGTCAGTACCGAGTCAATAGGTATAAAACCAGTCTTCAGCTAGTGTAAATCAGCATAGTTTTGCAAACACCAATGGATCCGTGGGTGTTTATATTTGTTAGAAATCTGTCCTATTGTTCATTAAGGTTTGCTACTCTTAAATTTACACTGACACTAATTCACTTTGGGCAAACACTAGCAGATAATTCTAAATATTCATTTACAATGGTGCATACATAAGTATTACGTCAGATTTCTTTTTCCCCTCTGAAAGTTCACCTCCCCTAGGTTCTCTGCACAGGCTGCTGTTGTGTGGGAAAAGGGGCAGAAGTCTGAGAGTAACTTGCTCTTCTAAATTCCAAAGGGGCAGTTGTGTTAATCTAGTTCTGTAAAACCAACAAGGAGTCCTGTGGCACTTAAAGACTAACAAATGCACTTATTGCATCTGACAAAGTGGGATGTTTCTTCCACAAAATCTCATGCAATAAATAAATTTGTTAGTCTTTAAGTGCCAAAGGATTTCTTGGTTGTTTCACTCTTTTAAGCATGTGTACCCATAGTAATCCAACATTGCTCTCTGTCCCCATCTAATGGTTAGTGAGATTAGGTTTATTAATGTCTCTTAGCTAAGAGGCTCAATATTTGTTCAATAATACTTTAGTAGAGGCAGTAAAAACAATAACAAAATATTATCACCACCACCACCCAGCTGTCATGGAGTGCTTTTTATTATTAGATCTCAAATGTCCTTTCTATGCAGACCCTTTCCACATATGATCCAACCCATGGGGTATCATTGCGAGCATGTGAAGAGACTGTAGCCAATATCAACCAATACTACATTAATTTTTCCCTCCTATTCTGTGATCTTATTTAGGCTCAGTTTCTTAAACCACACACAGACACATGCATCTTTAGGGAAGTTAAACACATTTCAGTTAGGAGATTTTCAAAATGTTACATTTTTGATCTTCATAAATATTGTATATATTCTAATTATTGTTGTATGTAGAAGACATGTGAGACTCAATATTCTAGGAGTTTCAGTCCAAAACCAGGAGTGGAGATTACTGGCAGGCACCTGGTGGTATTCTGGGCCTTCAGGGTGCTTGACGTTCCTGAGTCTTTAAATGGCCATTTGTGGGAAAGGAACTCAACTCAGAAAGTTACCTTTGATGACAAATGATTCTACTATTAAGGTGTCCCTAAGACCTGTGGACATTTTTGACTAGGTTGTTAGTTAGGTCCATCTCTAGTTGACTTTTTTGTTTGTTTGTTTTGCCAGCTGATTCACCCATCCCAAAATATTTCATTCTTGATTAACAAAATGGATTCCATGGTCCTAGGTAAGAAAGAGGGGTGATATGATATCTTTTACCATCTCTTTATAATTCATGCAGACCCTTACAGCTAATCAGCTTAAAAAGACACACTTATTTAGCTATACAGCAACCTATTTGAACCAATTCAACCTATTTGAACCAGTAGTCTTTGAACAAAGAATATTCGTTTAAAATTTTTACACACTGTAGAGCACAACATAAAACTACAGGGAGTACAAGTTATTTAGCTTGCTATCACAATATACCACATTAGCATTACTGAATTAACATCACTTCCAACAGAGTAACTCCCATGTCAGACAGATGGGCATGGCTGGCAGTAAAAATGGAGGTAGTCAAAAAACGGAGATCTCAGATTTCTGATACTATTGTAGTTTTCTCCCTAGTGGCAGGGTGTCCAGAAGGTAAGTGTACAAAAATCAGGATGGGGTTTGGAAGTAATAGGCATCTATATAAGAAAAATGCCCCAAACATCAGGACTGCCCTTATAAAATCAGAACTTCTAGTCACCCTACCGAATGGAGAGAGGGGACAGCTATGATATTTACATGCAGATCTGTGTTGTTATTTGAACTTCTCTCCCAAGTTCTAAAGTATTTGAGGCACATGGTTTAATTCTAGATCATCTATTATTAGAATTTATACACTGGGAGACATGGATCAGCATTCACATCACACTCCACCTGAGGCATACTGCACTTACTCTAATACAACTACTACACTGTATTTAAGAAATGATTATATTATTGTAAATTGGGCAATTGGATAAAACCTCCTTGAAGCTAGTGGGCGTGACAGCTGCTCCTCATTCAAGATAAATATTGGAAAGAAGACATTACAATGCACAATCCATATGCAAGACTGAAATAGGAATTCAGCCATGTGAACTGAGGGGTTTTCACTGGGGTCTAAATAAAAACATGGAGGGAAGCTTGGTTATTGTTTGATGGAGCTGTGTGTGAGAGAATGAAAAGCATCAGAAACACAAAGAAGGACACAGACAAGGCAGCAAGGAATCCCCAGGCACAGCCAGAGAACCAATTGAAGTTTGACTGTGAGAAAAAACTAACATAGAAAGTGTTTGGGCTAAGCACTAACTGGAAAGAGGCTTGGAAGAGCAAACAAAGAAATGAACTTTTGCTGTTTGATCCCCGCTGTGTTCAGGAAAACAGGACTTTGTGTACATTCTTTGTAAATAAACAGGACCGTGATAAAGAAATACCAGATTCACACTAGCAATTTCTCACCTAACAGAAACAACTCACAAAATCCTGAATATTGGCTAACTGCTCACACTAGAAAGGTAACAGTAGTATGAAAGAAGCATGAACTGAAATTTACTTGTAGACAAACAATAAGCTTTGGGTTTCTTAAGCTTTTATTTTATTTTTCAGAAGAAGAGAAATGGAGAAGTAAGACAAAAGGATATCTGTGTTCCGCCAACTCTCCTAAATCCTTTCAGTGATTAAATTGCAAAACCAAGAAGGGTTATAGAGAAAGTTTGAAATATTAAGGGCCATATTTTCAAAAGAGCACAGCTCTAATTTAGGCAACTAAATGAAGGAGTGATGTTTTCAAAATTGCTCAGTATCCCTGTGAACTGTGTTGAAAATCTGACCCTGCTAGGGGGAACTGAGCGCTTCTGAAAATCTCACCCTATCTATACATAACAGATTTCTGATTAAATAAAGAACAGAAAATTCCATTACCTTAGCAAACTGTGCATTTATCCATTTTGTGAATGTTTTCTTTTGAACATCTTCTCTTTCATCTGTAAAAGAAATATAAAGAAATGTATTATTGTTGCTGAACAGAGTTACACAATTATATAAGTTCGGAGAGGAAAATTTAAAAAATAGAAAAAAGGCCCTTATTACTATGAATGGTTGTTTCCAATGAAGAAAAAATGTATATAAAATTTGCCGCTGTATAATTAATTAAAGCCCGCATCTATACTGCACTGCAGTACAGATTTTGGTGGATATGTACAGTAGAGCACATCAAAAAGTTGTACGCTAACTGCCCCGGGCAGATCATGCTTGCATGAAAAGGTACCTACTTCAAATTCACTCAATCCTATTTGAAGGAGGACTGTATTGCTGTGAATGAAACAACTTTTAGTTTGTTCCAGTAGTGTTCACATGGACAGCTAGACTACAGTGTTTTGGGGCACTCTGTAATATACACCCTCAAAGTCTGCGCTGCAGAGCTGACTAGTCCAAAGTTATCTTCATATTAATTTAGAAAGGCAAATGTAGTCAAAGTTACATTAAAGAAAATAAATACAACCCATTTGAATGAGAGTTGAAACATTATTTCAGTACCTGGCTTACAGGACAGCAATCTCTCGTTTTTTAAAAACTATTAAACATGCCTTCCCATATTATGCCTGCTATTCTGGACCTTCCTGATCTAGAAAATCATTGGTGTTTAATGCACTATGGGAGGCGCTTTCTACACATACATAGAGTAGGTGTGTTCAGTGAGAGTCCACGCAAACCAAGGAAGAGACTGGAAAATGGAAAGCTGCCCCCAAGTGCCAGAGTAGAAAGTGTTTGTGCCTCTTGACATTCCCTGCCCTTCAAATATTTTCCATCCATTTTCCTCAATTACAGAAAAGCATTGGCAACACAGCGTGTCCGTAACTAGTATATTTTCTCTCATAGGTACACAATTAGGAGAAAACGTCTGCTCATATATCTATACAGGAACCATCAATGAGATCCCAAACTGTGTCCCTATGAGGCATAGCACAGAATTTGTAGTCTGGACATGGGAGTAGTTAAAATGTCTTGGATCCTCCCAGTCCTGGGCTACTCTGGAGGCTAAGTTACAGCACCCTTCCAGGACTGCCTTAATGGATTGCAACAGCTCCTGCAAACCCTACACAGCGCATCCCCCCAATATAACTACTTCTAACCTGAACCTTTCCCCAGCAGGCCCTTACATCAGAGCTTGGAAGGGAGTCCAAGGAAAGAGGCCTGTGTTTACAGGGATTGTGCTAGGGGAATCTTTCTCCAGCCATACCCAGGGCATTTAGGACCCCCTTACACTACTCAAGTCCTTTTACCTTTCATAAAAAGGCCAGAGTAGGGACTAGTATTGCACCCCTAGACTCAAACATAGTGCTCTGTCCCCAAACATGAAGTGAGCAGTGATGGTGACTGATAATGGACACCGGAAGGGAAAGCAGTATACAGGAGTAAAGTTGCGTATTCACATAAGAAACAATTGAGTCACTTCACCCCAGTATCTAATGAGAATTTGTCCACATCACAAAACTATTATAGACAGTTCTGTAAGCAATACAAAATGAGAATCTCTTGCTAAAATGATATGAGTATTTTAAATCAGAACTGAAGCACACAGGCATGAGTTTGAAGCTTTAGCCATTGCCATCTCTCTCCTTTTTGTGAGCAGCCAAATTCACCACATTTTAAAAATAAAAAAATTATTAATTCCTAGTTGAAATACTCAACAATTAATATTTTTAATGGATTAAGTTCACTCTGAAAGGCAGTTACAGATAAAACTACATGAGAATTCATAGCATTAATAATGTATTTTAATACTTTTTCCTTCCTATGAGACAAGGCAAAGCTTTATGATGCTTCTGTTCTCAGAAACCTTGCTTTAATAAATAGTGCTAAATGTGTTTTTTTTTTTTTTTCCACAGGGATGTTTTTAAATATATAACAATAAGGTATACCAATAAAAATAGGAACATGAAAGAGAAAACAACTATTTTGTTACAAAAATGTTCAGAAAGAAAAAAAATCTGCATGTAGAAATGATGAGTAAAATGAGACTTAATAGATTGTGGGGATATTAGGGACCATTTGACATTATCTGTGAAGTTTTATGTATTTGTTGAGTAAATAATATAATGTGAATTTCTTTTAAGCAAGCTGCTTTACTTCATCTTTACTTTTTTATTACATCTTGTGTAGGATTATTCTGTGCAATAAATTATCATTATTTCTGTAGCAGTACTTTCACCATAAAGTATGGTTTATTATACCATACACAGTGCCTTACAAATGTAGAATATCAATCTATATTTGACTAGCATAGAATTCAAATTATTCAATAATAAAAAATCTTATAATTTTAAGTATCAGGATGACCTGTGTTCAAAATATACTAAAAAGATGGACAGAACAACACTTTCTATTATATTTAGGCAAAAATAATCATACTTTAATTCCTAGTATCTTCTAAAAATTAAATATATATTTTAAAATGGAAAGTATTGAGTCTCCATATACAGAGTAATAGTTTATGCAACCCAAGTCATTGGGATGCAGTTCAATGTTTACTATAATTCTTTGTTTATATTCTGTTTGCCAGTAAAAAATATTAATGCCATAATAGACCTGCTTACAAACCTACCAATGATCTCTTTGCAAGAATTCAGATCTGAAAAGTAATAGTTTCACAAATATTCAGCAATTTTAATCAAGGTTTCCTGAGTAATATGGGAGTCAAATCCAACCTTTGAATTTGGCTTAAACTCTCTCACAGGCCAAGTGAAGCTATGTCACCTTTGCACATTTCCATGCACAACTCTTTTTCACTGCTGTTATCTTCATATAATGATCATTCAAGTATGCTTTCTTCTCTTCACTATTATTTCTAGATGCTTGCTCTGACAAGTTTATACCACAGCAATGTGGCAGCCTCCCTCTCCAACCTACAACAAATCAATCTTGTGTTAATATGTGGCACATTCAGTTTCCTTGCAGAAAAGTATAAACACTTACACACACCATTTTTTTCTTACCTAGTTTGATGGACTGAATACCAGATATGGTAACTAAATGACATTTTTCTGCATATAGTAGAAATGTGCTAAAAACACCAACCTGCCACTTATGAATTTCTATGTTTATAATAGATACTTTAGTGACAGCCAGGCTGTTTTTACTGTGAAGCAACAGGAGTAATCAAGTGGTTAGGTATGTAATTTCTATAGATGTCCCAGATAATATACTGTGTCTACTACATACTTCTGTTTAAAGCTGTCAATCAGAATTCCTGTGGATCTCAACTTAACCATTTGGGTGAATTTAAAAATGAAGAGTGGAAATGTACCAAGTTCCTCAAAGTAATTATAATGTGCAAATTTGTAATCATTTTCATCAACAAAACTAGCAACTCTCCGAGTATGTCTACACGGCACTTTTCTTTCGAAATAACACTCGTTATTTTAAAATAAAAGAAATTTAGTCTACACGATGTTTTCTTATTTCGAAAGGATGGATCCCGTCCTTTTGAAATAAGAATCATTGTTTTGAAAAAGTTAAACCCAGATGTTTTCGAAATGGCCGTTATTTTGAAATAGATACCGTTATTTTGAAACAACAGGTCCAAACGGCTTTATTTCAAAATAACCATTTCAAAATAACAGCCATTTGGATTGCAGGCTTTCACTTAATTCGAATTAATATTTTGTTAATTCGAATTAACTTATTTAGAAATAAGGATTTTATTTCGAAATGGGTTATTTCGAAAGGGGTTCTTTCGAAATAAAAGTTACTGTGTAGACATAGCCTCCATTCTTCTCCAAAAGCATTGTCATGTATTTTGGGGGTCTATGCTTGGCCTTGTTGCATTCAGATAAAGATGGTGATTTTGTGGTCCATAATATGTAAATGGATGAAGTGAGAGAAACAGATATATTGATGCTTGAAATTTATTTGGTTTTCAGGACCTACCCCATCTGTTATTAGAGCATAGATCCAGCTTTTAGTTTACTTTTTTTTTTTTCTTTTTAGCATTCAGTGCATCAGGTATTGTGTACAGGTTATGGGTCAGGTGAGCAGCAAAATACAGACTACATCACCAAATCACTTGAGTTTGCTAACCAGGACATTAGATTTGAAAGAAGCATTTTTCCAGGGCAGAGTTCATATGAAACTGTGAATGAAAAAGAAAAGGAAGTTTTGTACTAATAGAGCTAATCATATGGGGGAAGAGACAGTTCTAAAAGTTTATCAGGTGCCAATGCTAACAGAGGCACAAGCAGTACAGTGAAAAAAGCTTAAGATCATGCAATCAGTCCTGAGTAGGACTGAGAATGCTACTACTAATGATGAGTGATTAGCAGACAATTTTCATAGTTGCTTAATTAAATATTTAACATTTGCAATCTATTACCCCAAAGAAAGTTTTTTATATTTTCCTTTACACTATAAAATTATCCTTTAATAAAACTAGATTTAATATAGTTAAAAAAACATGAGAAAAGAAAGAAAACTGATGGTCACAGTTATGATTGGCAATGCGAGCTATGTGAGATTTTCTAATGACTCTTTTATACAGATTTTCGAAGGGGCAGCTATGTCAGTCTAGTCCAGCAAAAAAAAAAAAAAAAAAAGAGAGAGGGAGAAAGAGAGTTGTGTGGCACTTACATACTAACAGATTTATTTTTTGCATGAGTTTTCATGGGAGAAAAATGAAGTAGGATTTTCTCCCATGAAAGCTCATGTGAAAAATAAATCTGTTAGTCTTTAAGTGCCACATGACTCCTTGTTTTTTTTTTCTTTCATACAGAGCAAGTCTAAACTACTTCACCACTATGAAATGGCACAGCAACATACCAGTGTTATCCACGATCAAAGGAACAGCCACTCTCCTGGACAAACCAAAGTTTCCCTCCTTGGCTTTTTCTTCCACTATCATCAGGAAGTGCTTATGCTTCTCCCCACTGAGGTGCTGTTCAGTGCTTCAGTGTGCTTTTTTCAAATTCAGCAGTGAAATTAGCACAGACCCACACAACCAGTCTGATGTACTTTCTCCCTGTCCTCCCCTTGAGCCCTCCTAGAAGATCTAACAAACCCTGAAGTCTAGTCTATACTAGAAAATTATGCCAGTTTAACTATGTTGGTTGGAGTATCAAAAATGTACACTCTCGAGCAGCATAGTTAAGCCATCCAAAGTCTTCATGGAGACAATGCTAGGTCAACAGGGAGAAGAAATACATAAGCCAAAGGGAGAATCACTCAAATCAGTGTTTACATTGATGTACTACAGTGCTGCAGCTGTGGTGCTACACTGTTTTAAGTGTAGACAAGCCTCCAGTAACTTGCTCTTTCACTTAAAAGAAAGTATTGTCCTCGTAGGTCTCTTCAAAGCTGAGCTAAGACCAGGTTTCTATAGCCCTCTCTCTCAGCATCCCTAGCTGAGACAGCACTAAGACTGGTTACCAAGAATTACATTTGTCAGCAATGCATCTATCCCTAAGGTTGTTCCAATTCATCATACTCCTGGAATATTTGCCTTTGGCCCCCTCCACAAACCAGCACCTCAAGACCAATTCTCTTCTCAGCAGTCTCATTCCCTGGATCACAGGAATTGTTTGCTTGTATTTAGAGAAAGCCTTGGGGCATGGTAATGCTGATTTAGCAGGCTTTCCTCACAGGACTTAAAGGGCCAATATACTTGCTTTAAAATTTGTTTAGTAGACATTCTGCACTTCTTAAAAGAACAAGTTCAGTGGCAGATGTAAGATGGAAAATGGCTGATAACTACAGATTCTATGTTTAAATTTTGAAAAAAAAAGTTTCTAGACTTTATGGTTATGAGGAATACATTTGAAACATGAGCAGAACACAAATCAATGCTATTACAGGGGCCAGTTGCACAGCAGGATTTTTAATACCTGTAAATTCCAAAATGAACAGCTTCATTCCTGGAGGATGCCATGCAGAATGGGCACAGGCATTTTACCACCTGACTGTCCAATGCTAACTGCCAGGCAGTAAAACTACATGGTCTTAGTCTAACCTGGTGGTTCCAAGGGAACAGATCTGAAAAATTCCACAGATAAATCCAGATTTACAGAAAAAAATACCTACAAGAGAGGTGTGAAATCCCTGATTTGTATCCTTTAGGTGTTAACTACAAACACTGCTTTTAGAAGAAAATATAACTATGACAATTTTCTAATTCCTTGTATATCAGCTGCACAGATTTAGAAGGGGCCTAGGTTCATGCCCAGGCTTCTACTGAGGGCCAGCAATGGAGGAGACATGGGGAAGAAAATCAGGCCATCCCTATTTCTCATTATTAAAGCTCTTGCTCGGTTGAGTCACTTTTCTTCAGAGGCTATGTCCACACGCAAAGTTTTATTTCAAAATAAGTCATTTGGAAAAGACTTATTTCGAAATAAAACCCTTATTTCGAAATGACTTATTTCAAAATAAGGGAAAGCCTGCTAACGAAACGGCTGTTATTGCGAAACAGTTATTTCGAAATAAGGCCGTTTGGACATGTTTCGAAACAGTTGTTAACAGTTAATAACCATTTCGAAATAACAGCCGTTTCGAAATGAATGGGGTTTAATGACGGTTCGTATTTCGAAATGATGGAGCCCGTCATTTCGAAATAGGAAAACGTTGTGTGGACCCGATCTTTTTTATTTTGAAATAACCAGTGTTATTTCAAAATAAAAAAGATGTGTGGACACACCCAGAGATACCCGCACACTGCTATGGATATTGCTATTCTGCCAGGTATGTCTACACTTACAATTTAGTTTGAATTAATGAGGATTCCTTCAAATTAAAGTCATGCATGGCTACACTGGCTTTCATTACTTCGAACTAAGGAATTCCTTAGTTCAAAATAATGAATGCTTACTTTGAAGTTATAAAACCTTGCCTAACTTCAAAGTAACTGGTTAATTCAAACTTAGTTTGAATTAACCCAATGGAGCCATGTTAATTTGAACTAATCATTAGTTTGAATTAACTCAGTTTGACCTTCTAGATCCCAGGGTGCCTTTCTCTTGCTATGTATTGGGTGTGGGCATGGCCCTTCTCTAGGGCCATGTTGCCACACTTCCCATGATGTGCCCTCCTAAGTTGAACCACCAAGTCCTGTCCACAGACATGCTAGTTTGATTTGGGTTTCTAGTGGGGACATGTTAGTTTGAATGTATTTAGTTCGAATTAACCATTATTAGTTTGAATTAATTAATATGAACTAAGTTAATTCGAACAAGCTTCTTAAGTGTAGACATAGTCCCAAGCACTAGAGCTTCTGACTACAAGTTTTTGCCTGAGAAACTTATGTATTAATTACAATGACCAAAAATATTTGAATAGATGAGATTTGATTGAGCGGTGAGTGAGTACCCGTTAACAATCATATAAGGTTTTTATCAGATTATTGGTCCTGTACCTCCATTCCACACATTAGCAGTAAGATCCACAACTGAACATGTGAATTAGATCATCATATCTGTGTGCCTTTAGTTTTGTAAAATCCTGAGGGGGAACCTATTGAGAAAGGATATAAATTATGAACCCCAAAGTTCAGCCTTCAGAAGAGATTCAGGACTGTCAAAATATGCAAGTAAATTATACTAGATGAAATAAAATCTCAGCATTTTTTGGCTTTGTACAATTCCTGGTAAAGTGGGTGAAATATGTTAACAGGGGAGTTTTAGAGGGAAGGAGTAGGTGAAGCCCTGAGAAGGAGGCAAAGGGAAAAAACAAGGGAGAGAGCAAACCTTGGGGTGAGGAAATTGCTAACTGTGTGTTTTTGTCTTTCCTTCAGATGATTTCTGTTGTCAGTTACTGTGTGACTTAGGACTGTGATTAACACAGGGCAAGACCAGACCTACACAGAGATGGGGTGCTAGCACCCCTTCTGTCTCTTCCTCCTGTGCCTGTATCCAGACAGACATTGGATATCTCTACCCTGATCCTGGTGTGGACTTCAGGAACTGTGGCCTGCATTTCCCACTTGCAGACACTTAGGCTGGGGAGATTATTCAGTGTGACAGGTATCTTCTGGTGGAATCTCTCAGGAGGCAGATGGGAGAGTTGCAGGAGGTGTCTAGGCTCAGGAGTATCCACACTCTGGACTAATTCCTTGATAGTGTCCATAAGGAGACATCCAAGGCTGAGAAATCTATCCAGGTGCAGAAGACTGCTGCCACACCAACAGAGAAGGAGGAGATGGCTCTGGCGCAGGGAGGACAATGGCAGCTAGTTACTTCTGGCAGCTGATGGTGCTCCAACCCTGCTCCTATTGCATCCTCTGTTGTGGTGGAGAAACATTATGCAGCACTAGAGACAAGAGATGAGGTGGAAGAGGAGAAGTCATGCACCCCTGAGGCTAGGACGATCGTATCCACCACACCCAGGAGGAAACATAGGGTTGTGATGGTCATAGAATCATAGGGTTGGAAGGGACCTCATAGGTCATCTAGTCCAACCCCCTGCCAGAGGCAGGACCACTCCCACTAAACCATCCCAGTCATGATTTTGTCCAGCCGGGCCTTAAACACCTCCAAAGATGGAGACTCCACCACCTCCCTTGGCAGCTCATTCCAAGGCTTCACCACTCTCCTAGTAAAAATGTTTTTTCTAATATCCAGCCTCAACCTCCTTAAATGCAACTTGAGACCATTGCTCCTTGTTCTGTCCTCTGTTATTACCGAGAACAGTCGAGCTCCATCTTCCTTAGAGCATCCCTTCAAGTAGCTGAAGGTTGCTATCAAATCCCCCCTCATTCTTCTCTTCTGCAGACTAAATAAGCCTAATGCTTCCAGTCTTTCCTCATAGGGCTTGTGCTCCAGCCCTTTAATCATTTTGGTTGCCCTCCTCTGAACTCTCTCTAGCATGCCCCTGTCCTTCTTGTAGTGGGGAGCCCAAAACTGAACACAGTATTCTAGATGTGGCCTCACCAATGCAGAATAGAGGGGAATGATCACATCCCTTGATCTGCTGGTAATACTTCTTTTGATGCAGCCCAGTATGCCATTGGCCTTTTTGGCAGCAAGAGCACACTGCTGACTCATATCTAGCTTCCCATCCACCATGACCCCCAGGTCCTTTTCTATACTGCTGCTACTTAACTGAATGTTTCCCAGCCTGTAACGGTGCATGGGGTTTTTTGTCCCAAATGCAGGATTTTACACTTGTCCTTATTGAACTTCATAAGATTTTTATTGGCCCACTGTTCCAATTTATCTAGGTCTCCCTGAATCCTGCCCTTGCCCTCCAACGTGTCTACTGGTCCCCCCAGCTTGGTGTCATCTGCAAACTTACTGAGAATGCAGACTATTCCATCATCCAGATCATTGATGAAAATGGTGAACAGAACCGGCCCCAGGACCGACCCCTGGAGCACACCACTCGTGACTGGCTGCCAGCTAGACATGGAACCATTGATTCCTACATGCTGAAACCGTTGATCTAGCCAGTTTTCTACCCACCTTATAGTCCACCTATCCAACCCATAATTCCTTAATTTGCCAATGAGAATGCTGTGGGAAACTGTATCAAAAGCCTTACTAAAATCAAGGTATATCACATCAACGGTTCTTCCTGCATCCAGAAAACCAGTCATCTGATCATAGAAGGAGATGAGATTGGTCAGGCATGATTTACCCTTGGTAAATCCATGCTGACTGTTCCTGATCACTTTATTTTCCTCTAAGTGTTTGAGGATGAATTCTTTGAGAATCTGCTCCATAATTTTTCCAGGGATTGAGGTGAGGGTGACTGGTCTATAATTCCCCGGATCCTCCTTTTTCCCTTTCTTGGTCAGGGACTTGCTTCTGAGTGGGACAGAAGCATCCATCTGTCACCCTGACAAAGCCTCACCTTTCCCCTTCAAACCTAGTTTGCCAGGGGCCTGTATCTGAGACGTTACAGATGGATTGTCGAGAATCATCTGGCCCTCTGACTACTACTCCATGCTACTCATCCATGTGGGAACCAATGATAATTCAAGAGGTGATCCTCAGCAGATCAAAGGTGACTACAGGGTTCTGGGAGCACCAGTGAAGGAGTTTGGGGCAGAGATGACATTCTCCTCGATCCTTCTGGTCAAGGGTAGGAGCCTGAGCAGAGACAAATGCATCCTGGAGGTGAATGCCTGGCTGCAAAGATGGTGTCATCAGGAGGGCTTTTGCTTCCTTGACCATGGAGTACTGTTCCAGGAAGAAGGATTGCTAGGCAGAAATGGACTCTACATGTCGAGGAAGGGGAAGACCATATTCAGAAATCAACTGGCTAACCTAGTGAGGAGGGCTTTAAACTAGGTTTGAAGGGGAAAGGTGACCAAAGCCCACAGGTAAGTCACAATGAGGGAAGCCTGGAGGAAGGGATGGAATTTGGGGGGTGTGGAGACTGTAACAGCAGGAACAAAAGAGAGAGTAATCAGAACGGGGGGAGGGGGGATCAAATCATTGTCTTAAGTGTCCTTATAAAAGCCTTAATACCAGAGGTGAGTGGGGAAGGAGGACACCGGGAGAAAATGCAAGGAGGAATATGCAACAGGGGAGATAATTGACAGAGAAAAGTAGGGCAATTGGCCCGGTATTTTACACAAATGCGAGGAGCCTAGGAAACAAGCAGGAAGAATTGGTAGTACTGGCAAAGACAGGGAACTATGATGTTATTGGAATAACAGAGACATGGTGGGATAGCTTGCATAACTGGAGCACTGCCATGGATGGCTATAAATTATTCAGCAAGGACAGGCAGGGAAGAAGAGGTGGAGGAATAATGCTATATGTAAAAGAAGTGTATGACTGATCGGAGCTCCACTATGAAAGTAGAAACAATCTGGTTGAAAGTCTGTGGGTTCTGTTTAGTGGAGAGAACAACAAGGGGGATGTCAAGGTAGGCGTCTGCTACAGACCCCCAGACCAGAAAGAGGAGGTGGATGAAGCATTACGAAGCATTTTATAGACAACTAGCACAAGTTTCCAGATCACAGGCACTGCTTCTCATGGGGCATTTCAATTACGCTTACATCTGCTGAGAGGGCAATACAGCAGTACACAGGCAATTCAGGAAGTTTCTGGAGATTGTTGAAGAAAACTTCCTGGTACAAATTGTGGAGGAACGAGCTAGGGGCATTGTACCTCTCAACCTGATGCTCACAAACAGATTAGAATTGATTGGGGAAGTAAAAGTGAATGGCAACCTGGGCAACAGTGACCATGAGATGGTAGAGTTCAGAATCCTGATCAAAAGAAGAAAGGAAAGAAGCAAAACACAAACCCTGGACATCAGAAAAGCAGATTTTGGCTCTCTCAGGGAACTGATGGGGAGGAATCTCTGGCAGGCTGATCTGAGAGGGAAAGGTGTCCAAGGGGGCTGGCTGTATTTTAAAGAAACTCTGCTAAGAGCACAAGAAAATACCATACCAATGTGCGGAAAGAACAGCAAAAGTGGAAGGCACCCAGCATGGCTTCTCAAAGAACTCTGCAGTGAGCTGAAACATAAGAAGGAAGCTTACAAAAATGCAAGCTTGGGCAAATGGCTGGGGAGGCATATAAAGATATTGCTCAGGACTGCAGGGATAAAATTAGAAAGGCCAAAGGGCAATTTGAGGTGAACCTAGCAAAGGATGTGAAGGATAACACGAAGGGATTCTACAAGTATGTCAGTAACAAGAAGAGGATCCGGGATGGTGCAGGTCCCTTACAGAACAGGGCAGGTATCCTCATGCTGGATCATGCGGAAAAGGCTGAAGTACTCTATGCTTTTTTTTACTTCAGTCTTGACAGGCAGGGTCAGCTCCCAGGCTACTACATTGGGTAATGAAAATTGGAGGGAAGGAGAGCGGCCCACAGTGATGGATGGTCAGGTTAGGGACTACTTAAAGAAGTTCAATGTGCACAAGTCTGTGGGGCCAGATGAACTGCATCCAAGGGTGCTGAGGGAGTTGGCCGATGTGATTGCAGAGCTGCTGGCCGTTATCTTTGAAAACTGATGGCAAAAAGGGAGGTCCTGGAGGATTGGAAGAAGGCAAATATAGTACCTATCTTCAAGAAAGGGAAAAAGGAGGATCCAGGAAACTACAGACCTGTCAGCCTCACCTCAGTCCCTGGAAAAATCATGGAACAGCTTCTCAGACAATCCATCCTGAAACACTTGGAGGACAATAGAGTAATCAGGAGCAGTCAGCATGGATTCACAAAGGGCAAATTGTGCCTGACCAACCTGATTGCCTTCTATGATCAGATGACTGGATTTGTGGATGCAGCAGTAGCTGTTGACGTGATATACCTCAACTTTAGCAAGGCTTTTGATATGGTTTCCCACAGCATTCTCATTGGCAAGTTATGGAAGTATGGGTTGCATGAGTGGACCATAAGGTGGATAGAAACCTGGCTAGATCAACAGGCTCAGTGGGTAGGAATCAATGGCTCAATGTCTAATGGGCAACTAGTAATGAAGGAAGTGCCCCAGGGGTCAGTTGTGGGGCCCATTCTATTCAACATCTTCATTAACAATCTTGATAATGGGATAGATTGCATACTCAGTAAGTTCACAGATGACACCAAGCTTGAGGGAATTATGGACATGCTGGAGGGCAGGGACAGGATTCAGGGAGACCTAGACAAATTGGGGAAGTGGGCCAAAAGAAATCTCATGAGTTTCAACAAGGACAAGTGCAAAGTCCTGCACTTAGGACAGAAAAAAACCCATGTACTGCTACAGGCTGGGGACCAATTGGCTAAGCAGCAGTACTGTAGAAAAGGACCTTGGGGTTATGGCGGACAGGAAGCTGGATATAAGTCAACAATGTGCTCTTGTAGCCAAAAAGGCAAATGGAATATTGGGCTGTATCTATAGGAACGTTGCCAGCAGATCAAGGGATGTGATTATTCCCCTCTATTCAGCACTGGTGAGGCCGCATCTGGAATATTGTGTCCATTTTTGGGCTCCCCGCTACAAAAAAAGATGTAGACAAATTAGAAAGAGTCCAGTAAAAGGCATGATTAGGGATCAGGGGCTCATGACTTATGAGGAGAGACTGAAGGAACTAGGCTTATTTAGCCTGCAGAAGAGAAGACTGAAGGGGGATTTGATAGCAACCTTCAACTACTTCATGGGGTGCTCCAGAGAAGAGGGAGCTAGGCTCTTCTTAGCAGTAATAGAGGGCAGAACAAGGAGCAGTGGTTTCAAGTTACAGCTGGGGAGGTCAAGGCTGGATATTAGGAAAAACTATTCCCCTAGGAGAGTGGTGAAGCATTGGAATGGGTTGCCTAGGGAGGTGGTGGAATCTCCATCTTTGGAGATATTTAAGGTCCCATTACACAATACCCTGGCTGGGATGATTTAGTGGTAGTGGTCCTGCTTTTAGCAGGGGTTTGGACTAGATGGCCTCATGAAGTTGCTTCCAACCCTATGATTTTGTAAAAGGTTAATCTCAGTTCATCTTCCTCTTCTTCATGCACAGGAACTAGGGGGTAGAGAATAAATGTACAACTTGGGCAACATAGCGGAAAATTCCTGTGAGAAAGCCTATTCTATGTAAGTGTCTTATGACTGGATTGAAACCCCCTACTGAGGCAGTGTTCTATTATTCTTGTGATTATATAAACAAGTTATATTTTCTTAGGAACATTGCCGCTTGTGGAAAATTCCTTGTTGACTTCCCTGTATTTTAACATTGTTAAGTCACTCCCACAGTTTATAGGTTTCTGCTTTAACCTAACCTAATTCATGTTGCTTAAAGTAATAGGGAAGATATATAAATATCCTCTGTAAACAGTTCTAACTAGAATAATAAAAACCTTTATCTGTAGATGGAGCAACAACTTCTGATGTTATAAGATTATTAACATAGGTAGCATAATTAGTTTATCAGGATTTTCCAGAAAAGGTAAGACATGCTGCATATCTGAATATAAATCTGCCTTCTCTCTAAAGATTTGATTTTACACTAAAGTCACACTGGTTTAAGTTAAACTTATTTGAAAATAGATTTATCTAAATTGGGGCAAACTCCTGTATGGATACTTTTCTATCATTTCAAAATTAGTGATATTGGTTTAGCTTGTGCCTATAAACTTACCAACATAGTGTCAATTTAAATTACCAGGTTTAAATGTAAATGTCTACATACAGTTACACCACTGCAAGTAAACTGATATCAAATGACACTTTTATTTTAACTGATAGAACTCTACAGGTAGACCAGACTTAAATTATATGTTGTCTCTTTTTCTTTTAAATATCATTTGTACAATGACAAGGATTTCATTTTCACTAATCAATACAGGAAAATCTTCCAAAGCAATAAAAAATTCAGGGGCACATAACTGCTAGCAAGACATAACTCAGTACCATAACAAGAAGAAGGGATAGCTGCAAAATTAAAATCCAGATCTAGGTTCCAGTTCTAAATCTCTCCACATTTCAGGATGGGGTTTTTTGTTTGTTTGTTTTTGTCTCTAGCATATTATATCCATCTTTAGTAGTAACTTTTGAAACAATCAATCAGAATGAGTGAGAAAAAAATGAATAGATCATAATTTAAGGCTTGTCTATCTGGTAAATTATTCCAGAATAGCTATTCCTGAGACAGGGAGCAGAATGAAGGTTGGAAGAAGGGATAGTGTAAGTACTGGTCTGATGGGAGGTATTGGCAGTAGGCAGATGGTGACAAATCAGTAAAGGAATGTGGATGGAGTCAAGCAGCAAAAACTAAAATGTTTATATACTAATGCAAGAAGCTGGGCAACAAAATGGAAGAACTGGAGCTACTAGTACAGGAGGTAAAACAAGATACTATAGTGATAACAGATGCATGGTGGAATAGTAGTCATGACTGGTATACAGATATTGAAGGCTATGTGCTCTTTAGGAAAGAGATATAAACATAAAGGTGCAGGAGTGATATTGTATAGCAATGATGAGGTAGACTGTAAAGAAATTCAGAGTGATGGAATTAACAAGACAAAGTCTACCTGGGTAAAAATCACATTAGGGAAGAAAGCTAGAGTTTCTCCTGGGATATTGCTTGGGGTGTGTTACAGACCACGGGGATCTGATTTAGACATGGATAGGAACCTCTTCAAGGCCTTTAAGAAAGTAGGTACTACTGGGAACTTTCTCATTATGGGAGAGTTTAACTACCCAGATATAGACTGGAGAGCATAGGCTAGTAGTAATAAAAGGGTCCAGATTTTCTTGCATATATTAGCTGATGGATTCCTTCACCAAACTGTTCCTGAACCAACAAAAGCGTATGTCATACTAGATTAGGTACTGGTGAGTAATCAGGACCTCGTAGAGAAAGTGGTTGTGGGGGATAACATAGGTTCAAGTGATCATGATCTAAGTCAGTTCAAACTAAATAGAATGATACATAAAAACAGATCTGTGAGTAGGGTCTTTGATTTTAAAAGAGCTAACTTCAGGAAAATAAGGAAATTAGGGAAGTGGACTGGACTTAAGAACTCATGGATGTAAAGATGGAACAGGCTTGGACTCACTTCAAGTCAAAGTTGCAGGAACTATCTGAAGCCTGAATTCTGAGAAAGGATTAAAAATTAATAGGTTAAAGCTGTAGACCTAGCTGGATGAGTGAGCATTTCAGAAAATGATTAGGTGGAAGTACAAAGCCTACAAGGACTGGAAGATGGAAGGGATCAGCAAGATAAGCTATCTCTTGGAGGTTAGAACGTGTAGAGATAAAGTGAAAAAATTGAAAGGTTAAGAAGAGCTGGACCTTGTGAAAGGAATTAAAATGAACAGTAAAAGGTTCTTTAGTTATATAATATGAAGAAAACAAAAAAGGAATATGTGAGACTGCTAAAAACTGAGGATGGGGTGGATGACAAGGATACTAGGCATGGCCAAATATCTAAATAAGTACTTAGCCTCTGTTTTTAATGAGAGTGATGATGAGCTTGTGGATAGAGGTAGGGTAGCTAATGGGAGTGAGCATGTGGAAACAGAAATCACCATATCCAAGGCAGAAACCAAACTTGAGCTGCTTGAAGAGACTAAAGCAGAAGGCCCAGATAATCTCCATCCAAGGGTATTAAAGCAACTGGCACAAGGAATTGCCAGCCCATTAGCAAAGATTTTTACTGAGTCTATAAACTTAGGGATTGCATCATATGACTGGACAATTATTAATATAGTTTCTCTTTTCAAGAAAGAGAATAAAAGTGAGCTGGACAACTACAGGCCTGTGAGTTTTGACCTCGGTAGCATGCATGGTCTTCAAGAAAACTGTGAAAGAGAAAGTTTTTTTAAATATATGGAGGATAGCAGTAACTGGGATAAAATACAATGTGCATTTACAAAAGGTAGATTGTGACAGATCAACCTGATATCCTTTTTTGAGAAGATAACAGATTTTATGGATAAAGGGAATATGATGTGCCTGTTTTACTTGCATTTCAGCAAGGCATTTGATACAGTTCCACATAGGGAATTATTTGTTAAGTAACAAAAAATGGGGATTAATAAGAAAATAGAAAGGTGAATAAGGAACTGGTTAAAAGGGAGACATGACAGTGGATCATACTAAAAGGTGAACTGTCAACCTGCAGGGAGGTTAATAGTGGAGTTCCTCTGGGATTGGTCTTGGGACGAATCTTACTTAACTTTTTTGTTACTGACCTTGGCACAAAAAGTGAGAATGTGCTAATTAAGTTTGCAGATGACACCAAGCTGAGGGGTTTTGCCAATGCAAAGAAGGATCAGGATATCATTCTGAATAATCTGGATGAGCTTGTAAACTGGAGTATTAGAAATAGGATGGAATTTAATAACAGGAAGTGCAAGGTCATGCATCTAGGGACAAATAGGAATTTTTTTCCTGTAAGTTGGGGACACATCAGTTGGAAGTGATGGGGGAGGAAAAAGACTGGGAATAGTGGTTGATCACAGGATGACTATGAGCCACCAATGTGATGTGTCTGTGAAAAAAAGCTAATTCAGTTTTAGGATGCATCAGAAGAGGTATTTCCTGTAGGGAAAGGGAGGTGTTTGTAGTGTTATATAAGGTACTGGTGAGACAACATCTAGAATATTGTGTGCATTTCTGGTCCCCCGTGTTTAAGAAAGATAAATACAAACTAGAGAAGGTGCAAAGAAGGGCTACAAGGATTATCCTTGGAATGGAAACCCTGCCTTATCAGAGGAGACTTAAAGAGCTTGGCTTGTTTAGCCTAACCAAAGAAGGTTGAGGGGAGATATGATTTCCCTCTATAAATGCATGATAGGGATAAATACCAGGGAGGGACAGGAATTATTCGAGTACAGCACAAATGTGGATACAAGAGCAAATGTATACAAACTGTTCATCAGGAGATTTAGGCTTGAAATTAGATTGAGGTTTCTAACCATGAAAGGAATAGCCTTCCAAGGCAAGCTGTGGCAGCAAAAACCATAACTGACTTTAAAACTGAGCTTGGTAAATTTATGGAGGGGACAGTACGATGGCATGACATAGTCTGGTAATAGAGTGGGTTTTGACTACTGGTGGTAAATGCACCAGTGGCCTGAGAAGGGAGGTTAGATGGGGTGGGTTCTGAGTTATTACAGAGAATTCTTTCTTGGGTGACTGACTGGTGAGACTAGCCCACATGTTCAGGGTTAAACTGATTACCAGACTTGGGGCTGGGAGGGAATACCCCCTCCCCAACACACACACCCCAGAGAATATTGGCTAGAGCTCCAGGCCTCTTTCACCCTACTCTGTAGTGTGAGGTATGGCTCACTTGCTCATGCATTCTGTGTATTTTAAAATCTTTAAATCATCATTTGAAGACAGGTTTATTGCAAGAGTGGGTGGGTGAGGTTTTGCGGCCTTCATTATGCTGGTGGTCAGACTAGATGATGATATTCTTACCTTCTGACCTTAGAGTCTATTTCTATTTCTAAATAATTCTTACACAGTGTGTTCATCAGGAATAGCTTCTGTTTACAATTTGCACCCAATCTTAACCTGAATTAGTTTTCCTGTATGAACAAGCCATTATTTATGCCAATAATTGCTACAGAAGAAACTTGAATGTTCTCTGATTTATTTTTTTTTTAATTTCAAGAAACATTCTTTGTACATCTATTTGCAAAATTTTAACAAATGCAGTTTCTGTAATGGTAACTTTTGATTTTCTGTACTTATTGAAAGCCAGTATACATGTTTAGTAGCTAGTACATATTTAGCCCTGATTTCATATAATTATGTCTTGGCTTTATAAAAATGCTATCAAAATTGATTTAAAATTTAAAGAAATAATTCAATTTATTTTGCACAATGAAAACATAAAACAATATTTACCAGCTTGGTTATTAATCATACCCTTCATAATACAGTTTACTAAAAATACACTTGAATATACCAAAACCTTTTTTATATATATATAAAAAGTTCAGTAATTCAACTGTACAATTTAAAGGTAAAGTTAGGTTCTCTGGCTGCAAAGAATGACCTAGAGATTTGTGTTTCCTTACATATACATTTGCCTTCAAAGTCCATTCAACTTCTGTGTGTGTATAAGCAAAGACTTCATTCCTTATTTCAATAATAAGTCATTGTTAGCAGACTAGAAGCGATAGTTGCACCTCTATGGGTATATCAACACACACTGTTTAAATTGAAATAATGCTGGTTACTTCGATTTAAAAAAATGGTAGGTCCACATGACGTCCCTTATTTCAAAATGAGGAGCTCCTTCATTTCAATATAAGGACAGTCATATTGATATAATAAAACTTAGTATTATATCGATATGACAGTTAAATCAAAATTGTTATTTTGAAATAACAGTGTGGACATGTTATTTCGATTTGACTGTTAAATTGATTTAACACTTTTTGCCCTTCTCCTTCCCAGGTGCTTTCCTTTTTCTATAAACTGGGTGGGGGCATGGCCCTTCTAGGGAGCCATGTTGCCACACCACCCATGGTGCCTCTCTCCTAAATCGAAATAGCAAGTCCTGTCCGTGGACATGCTATTTCGATTTGAGTTTCTAGTGGGGACCTGTTAAATTGATTTAACTTAAGTTGATTTAATGATCTTTATATCAATTTTATTAAATCAATATAAGTTAAATTGACTTAACTGTAAGTGTAGACATACCCTATAAGAAACCAGTGTGCTTTTCCAATGGAAAAAGAAACTTCATCAGGGAAATAGATTATAATTCCCTGGAAGTATGAAATCGCAAACAGGAAAAACATATAATCAAATATTATTCATGCTTTAGTAAGGCAGATTACCAGCTCCAAGGAGATCATGTTTGTTGGTGCAGGAAACCAATAGGCTAAATCTTCACTAGCCTAAAATAAACAACTTGGGAATGCAGCAGCTAACTTGTACCGATGGATTAGGTGCTGTGTGAAGGAAAAGGGTTTCTAAATGTGTAAAGCCAAATCTGAAGATGCTCATAGGCTGGTCAGAATTTCCTCCTGGAAAAATGACTCTAAGGTCAGGAAGTCAAGTAGTCCAGTTAGTTACAAGAGACACAAAGGTTTTGTTTAGGGGGTCTGACATGCTGCATGTTTAAGCAAGACCTATGCTAGCCCTTAGCACAGGAATGAATTTTGAGCAATGAGGTAAAGTTTCATTCTGGATAATCATCTAGTTAATTTGTTATTAAAGTTGCAGGCTATAAATTCCAGGGCAAGCAGACTGGTTTATGTATATATGGAGATATTTTGTTAGCTAAAAAAAACAAGGAGTTGTGTGGCACTTAAAGACTAACAGATTGATTTTTCGCATGAGCTTTTGTGGGAGAAAATCCCACTTCGTCAGATGCTTCGAAGGTGGCTGAATTTACAGAATGGAACAAAAATAAATGCAAGGGGGTGGAAAACATAGGATCAGGTCATACAGTAACAGCAAATCAGAGCACTTGTTAGGTTCAAACACTGGGCAGCCTGAAGTCAAATTACCTTTTGTAATGGGAAAAGAACCCATAGTCTCGATTCAATCCTGCTTTTACAGAAATTAATTTGCATATTAATTCGAGTTCAGCTGTTTCTCTTTGAAGTCTTGATGTCCCAGTCACATCTCTGACAACGGTCATTAACAAATCATTTATCGAGTTATTAGAAAGATGGAAGTGCTCAGCAACTGTTTTTTTTTGTTTTGTGATTTCTGATATCAGTTCTATGCCATCACGTGCCAGAAATGCCCCAACACCTTATACATTGAACAAACAGGATGATCCCTGCACAAAAAAATAAATGAACGTCCCTGAGGTGTTTTTTTTTTTCCCTAACCTCCTCTTAAATACTTCCAGTGATGGAGATTCCACAGACTGCCTATATAACTTATTCCAGTGCTTAATCAACCTGATAGTTAGGAATTCTTTCCTAGTGTCCAACCTAAACCTCCCTTGCCATAATTTAAGTCTACTGGTTCTTGTCCTATCATTGGCAGTTAAGAAGAACAATTTTTCTCCCTCGTCCTTGTAATAACCTTTTAGGTACTTGAAAACTGTTTTGTCCCCTCTTAGTCTCCTCTATTCCATACTAAACTCAGGCCTTCAATCTTCCCTCATAAGTCATGTATTCCAGACCTCTAATCATTCTTGTTGCTCTTCTCTGGACTTTCTCCAATTAGTCCACATTTTTCTACCATGCCTCTAACACCCATATTTGTCCGGATATGCATATAGAGCCATACTAAGATGTGTCTAGTTATTCTTAACTTGATTAAATTCCTTGATATTTAAAAAAGAAATTAATTTAACAATGCTTTTTTTTTAAACTGTACTTGATGCTTCCTATTTGATCAGGAAGTTATAAGTCCCGTTTTCACTTTACTCTGTATCATGGTAGTGAAAACTCTAACACTTGGCAAAAACTTAATACAAAATCCAACACTTGTCACTACCAGCTGTTCTAACGTAGTTCCTTGTTGGATCTTCCAGAATATCAAATGAACGAACCAAGGTGTCTACTTGTCTGATCACCAAGTAAATACTGAAAAAAATCATGTTATCAGCAGCTGCACTGCCGATCTCTGAAAAGATATTGATAAAAATGATCTAAGATACATTAATTATAATGAAACAAAAGTTGTGTGTACAAATGAACCTATTCTATAACACCTAAAAGATACTTCCGCAGAGATTTAAAATCATATTAAAAATTTATCTTAGATAATATGAAAAAGGCTACCAGTGTTAGTCAAAAGTGAAAGAAAATTCATTAAGTTATAGACTATAGTAACGTCATTTTGTCAGCAAGTTATCTGGAACATTTCCCCTGAAATTTTAATGCAAATTTTAGTGATCTTTCCTGTTTACATGAGTAGAGAGGTTCTATAGTTGTTTCACAAGTAGGATAATATTGAGATTTGCCTTGAGATCAAGGATAAAACTCTTTGTTGCGCATAACTGACATAACATATCCTTCCCAAATTTATACCACCTATTCTACTAGAATAAATTGCATGTTCTTAATATTTGCAAGTAGATCTGTTAGTTTCAACTAATTTTTAAAAATCCCCCCACTAAGATGTGATATTTCTAACATATTTTCTTCTCAATCTAGTAAACTCATTTCTTGTGTATGAAATCTATAAGGCACATCTTATACACAGAGAATACTTAACCAATGAAATGATTTACCAGAGGTGTGTCAGAGGCAATTTTTAAATTGAGATTGGAAGGTTTTCTTAAGAATACGTCTTAGTTCAAACAAGAATTAATTCAAGGAAGTTCTATGGCTTCTGTTATGCAGGAGGTCATAGACTCATAGACTCAAAGATCAGAAGGGACCAGTGTGATCATCTAGTCTGATCGCCTGCACAATGCAGGCCACAAAACCTCACCCACCCACTTCTTCAATAAACCACTAACCTATGACTAAATATTGAAATTCTCAAAATAGGGGATTTGATGATCACAGTGATATCTCCTGGATTTATAATCTCCCATTTTTTTTAATTGATACATTTATAGATTATTCAAAAATCCAATGCATAGGCCACTTTTAAATGTGCCCTAACTCTTTAATTTTATGAATGCTGATAGTTGTAACCATGTAAAAGTTTGAAGTTTAATTTGATTAATTTACTTTTATGATTGATTAATTTACTTTTACTTTTGATTAATTTACTTTTATGATGAATATTGCTGTATATAATTGAAATTGAGTCAATTCTGTGTGATGAAGACTTTATTTTTGCAGAATAAGTCATGAATTAAACTGAGAAAAATCATTCTTTATCATAAAGACTGCCTTAGAGTTCAACCACTTATCCCCGGGAAAGGATACAGCATATAGTTCACCCCAAATACTGTGGCACTTAAAGACTAACAAATATATTTATTGCATGAGCTTTCGTGAGAGAAAATCCTACTTTGTCCTGCCATTTCATGGAGTCAGACCTACTAGTGTCAGATTTAGAGATCTTTAAAATTCTGAAGGTGTGAAATAAAGTTCAGGCTATACAGGGCATAAAGTACTTTATCATCATGTCTAAGCACTCTGAGGGCTAGCTTGTCATATCTTATTTGGCTGTGCAGGGGGAATGAGAATTAAAAAGACCCCTACTATCTCTCTGCTCAGTCCCCTCAGATTTTTAATCTGATTTCAGGGAAGAAGATAGTAGCTAATTATTACTGTAAGCAAGTAGGTAGAAAAGGTGATGGGAAGTAGAGCAGGTGGAAAGCTTTTAAATGTATACATAGTATAACAAAAAATGGGACATTATTTGAGGGAAAAAAAATTCCATTTTTTAACTGTCTCCTGTGAGGCAGAGAGGAATACTGCTTCAAATTTCTGACTTACTAGTCAGAGTAGCTGACTTGGCACAAGACAATAATGTGTTCATCTACAATTCTTCTGTTGTGTTAAGAAGTGGAGAGGATAAAGTGTGTTGTCTCAGGCTGATGACTCACAGCATAGTGATACAAACAAGGAGTCCTGTGGCACTTAAAGACTAACAAATTTATTTATTGCATGAGTTTTCGTGGGAGAAAATCCCACTTCATCAGATGCTTTGAAGATGGGGGAACTTACAGAATGGGAGGAAATAAATGCAGGGGACTATAAGTTGGTTTAGAAAGGATCTTCATTACATTTACCAATGAAACTGAAAATGTGTTTTATTTTACATGGGCACAATTAAAAAGAAAAAAAAACAACACTGAGTCAAAGCCTGTGGCTGACAATACAAGTCAGTAATTTTCCAAATTACTTTATTTCTCATGCCCCTGTATAAACCAATTAGAGAATAGGCAATTTTAATCTGCTTGACTGACTACTGTCTACTTTTTATTTCATATGACCCAATTAGTCTCTCAGGAAATTAGTATGAGCTGCAATCCAGACACGTATCAGCAGAAGTTATGTTATTAATGAGTGAAGTGCATGCCTATAATTGTGCATTATACACACATACTTACAGCACACATACATGACCAACTCTTATTATAACAACCCTAATAAAAGGTTACTGATTCCAAATTCTCAATTATACTGAGCCTCATTAGACTTCATTTTCATTAATCATTCTTTATAAAATTTAGTCCCAAAGAATGGTTCTCTACTGAGACTAAACAAACCAACTGAATTAAAATCTATTTGCTCTGTTTTATGTATCTTCCTGTTTAGGAGCTCTGGTCTTGTACATGATTTTGAAAGTAGACAAGTTGAATATATGTTTAAACTATGTGTTGTTTTTTTTTCCTTCAATTTTCTTACTTTGGGAGAGAAAATAGTGAATGTTGAAAAAAGTAAGATATATTATGAAGATAAAATTTCTAGACACCATTAATGATTATTTCTTGGAGCAGCTAGTCCTGGAACCTATAAGGGGAGAGACAATTCTTGATTTAGCCTTAAGTGAAACACAGATTCTGATCTAAGAAGTGAATATAGATGGATCTCTCAATAAAAGCAAGCAAAATGTAACTAATTTCAATATCCTTGTGCAGGGACTTACCAAAGAAACCCACCACAGTAGCACTTAACTTCAAAAAGGGGAGCTACACAGAAGCAAGGAAGCTAGTTAAATGGCAATTAACAGGTACAGTCACAAGAGTGAAATGCCAGCAAGCTACAAGGAAACTTTTCAACAACACTGTAGCAGGGGCTCAAACTAAATGTATACTCCAAATTTAAGGGAAAAAAGTACAAAGAGAAAAAAGGAAAAGAAGTTACTATGCTTAACCCACTGGTAAAGAATTGGTTAAAGGGAAGAAAAGCACCCTTTAAAAATTAAAAGTCAGCAACTACTGAGGGAAATAGAAAGGTGCATAAATTCTGGCAAATCAAGGATAATTAGGCGGGGGGGGGGAATTTGAAGAGCAACGAGCAGAAGACTCCAAGTAAGAACAATTTTCAAATGTAAATCAGAAGCAGGAAGCTTGCCAAACAATCAGTGGGGTCACTGATGACTGAAGTGCTAATGGAGTGCTCTAGGAAGACAAGGTCATTGAGAAGCAGCTAAATGAAGTCTCTGTATTGGTCTTCACTGTAGAAGATTCAAGGGAGTTTCCCAGTCTTTAAGTGATGAATCGGAGGAAGTGTGCCAAACTCGGGCGTCAATAGAAGAGGTTCTGGAACAAGTTGATAAATTAAAAGTATTGATCACCAGGACAAAATGGAGTTTGGTGTTCTGAAGGAATTAAAATATAAAACTGCAGAAGTACTAAGTGTGGTAAGTAACCTATTGCTTAAATCAGCCTCTACCAGATTACTGGATGATTGCTAATAAAACACTTATTTTTAAAAACAAGTCTCCAGAGTTAAGCCTGGCAATCATAGGCCAGTAATCTAACTTAAGTAACAGACAAATAGATTGAAATAATAGTAATGAACAGAATAATCAGATGCAGAGTTGGAAACAATTTGTGAGGAAAGAGTGAGCTTTCGTAAAGGGAAATGATGCCTCACCAGTCAAATAGAACTCTTTGAGGCTTTGAAGAAGCATGCAGACAAAGTTGATCCAGCTGACACAGTATATTTGGTGTCTCAGAATGCCTTTGGCAAAGTCACATACCAAAGGCTCTTAAGCAAAAAAAGCAGTCATATGATACGGTAAGGGGTTAAAAGATAGGAAACAAAGGGTAGGAATAAACTATCAGCTCTCAGAATGGAGAGGTAAATAGTAGAGTCCCAGGAATTGCACTAGAACCATTGTTCAACATATTTAACCTTTGACATTAATCTCAGTTTTAAAACTGAGGGGATTTGATAGGAAACTTCAACTACTTAAAGGGCTCTACAAAGAGGAGGGAGCTAGGCTGTTCTCAGTAGTAACAGAGGACAGAACAAGGAGCAATGGTTTCAAGCTGCAGCTGGGGTGGTCAATGTTAGATATTAAGAAAAACTTTCTCACCAGGAGGGTGGGGAAGCACTGAAAAGCAATGGGTTGGCTTACCTAGGGAAGTGGTGGAATCTCCATCATTGGAAATATTTAAGGCTTTGTTAGACAAAACCCTGTCTGCGATGATTTAGTGGGAGTGGTCCTGCTTTCAGCAGGGGTTGGACTAGATGGCCTCCTGAGGTCCCTTTCAACCCTATAAGTCTATGATTCTAAAAGAAGATGGTTCAGCTAATGAAATAGGCAGCAACTTTAATGCAAATACAAGAGATTAATGGTTTACAGTGTGGTTCCCACCAGTACATGAGTGGTAAACTAGAAAAAGATGCTGTAAGGACAGTATTTGAAATGACATGTGACCTGTAGCACATAACTGGAGAGACAAAGTGAAATATTTCCATTTATTTACAACCTGTAAGAAGTAGGTTGGATCATATCCATAAATCAATATGAAATGTTTTGTCTGGGATAAGGGTGATCTATTTTATGCATCTATGTGTGGACAAGATAGGGTAAGGATAATGATTCAGATTGCCATAAAGAGACTGAATTTTCTTACTGTAAAATTATTTGCCAGATGCTTCATCAGATGCTTCAAAAGCTCATGGGAAAAATAAATCTGTTGGTCTTTAAGTGCCACAAAAATCCTTTTTTTTTTTTTTAATCCTGGAGTAGACTAGCACAGCTGCCCCTTTGGAAATTGGTGATATTCTAATAACAATGCAAATATTCAATTTATTTGCAAAATTAAAGTATCTTCATATAGCTTTTTAATTCATTATACAGTGAAACACAGATTGTGGAGTGACCTATAGTGCCACAGAATCATGCACAGACCCTTGAGGAACATTTAAATGATTTAAGTATTTTTAAAGACCATAGTGATCAATAGGGGTTAGGGGTTTTGTAGTGGCCCCCCTACTGAATTACGTCAGGTTTTGGTTGCACTTGTGAATATTTTAATATCTCTGATAAATGATTGTATCACATACTTTATAGACCATATACTATAAAGGAAAATGTACTGCTTCCAAACACACAGAATTTGAGAATGTCAATAGAAAAATAATGAAATATGCAGTCAAAGACTAAGGAATCCAAATCCTATCTCCTTGCCTTCATCCCTTTTCTACCACTCTGCCCAAGGGCAGGTGTGGAGTCTGCTGATATACCAAGACCATTCCACCTGCAGCAGGTATAGGTGGTGTTCCTGGGGCAGGCCAAGGATGGGAGGGAGAGGCAAACTGGGGTTAGAGCTCAGTCAGACAGACGGATCTGGCCCAAGCATTTCAAACAGTTAAAAACTATGCTTTTCTGGAGGGGGAATGAATGAAGGGTGGAGAGGAGGGAGGAAGGGTTATAGATGTAAGAGGTTGTCTTTAGACAAAGGCATTTTTCAATTACAAAAGAGTAAAACAAAAAATAAAAAGAAAAATCCTTCTAACAATACTAACTCAAAAATAGCTTGCCTGATTAATCTCATACTATTCTTGAGCTATTCTCCTCCAACATGAGATGACTGAAAACAGACCCAACAAATTTTTTCCAGAGTTAGGGTGCTGGCCTGGTCTTGGCTGAGGACAGAAATGATATAATAACCTCAACCCTCTTCTTCAGGTTATAAAGATCACTATACAAATAGAGCAACTGAAGAAGAAGGCCATTTAGAAGATTGTAAAGGAAGTAATAAAATAATGGATCATAATACTAAAGACTAGCCACTTTGCTTTCACAAATCCTGATGTATGGCTTAGAACTAAGATCCTTGCTGACACTTATTTCTGTTGACTATATGAGCTTTGGCTCAGGATCTCTAAGAGCTGATAGAAACTTGCATCAGCTATCGAAGGCCACCCAGAGGAAATGAACTCAGATACCTCCTAAAGTTGTCATTAAAAGCTGGGGGTTTTGTTGTTGTTGTTGAGCAGGGTATTTTACAGCAATGGTTCTCAACCAGGGATACATGAACCCCAGGAAGTATGCAGACATCTTCTAAAGGGTATTTCAACTAATCTAGATACTTGCCTAATGTTACAACAGGCTACAAGAAAAGCACTAGTGAAGCACAAACTATGACACGTTTAAACTGCTCTATATACTATACACTGAAATGTAAGCATACTGGAGAAAATCTAGAGAAGAGCAACACCAATGATTAGAGGTGTGGAACACTTGACTTATGAGGGGAGATTGAAATAACTGGGTTTCTTATTCTGGAAAATAGGAGACTGAAGGGGACATGAAAACAGTTTTCAAGCACCTAGAAAGTTGCCATGTGGCGGAAGGAGAAAAAAAAATCTCTTTAGCCTCTGATGATAGCAAGAAGCAAAGGACTTAAATTATAGGAAAGGAGGTTTAGGTTGGACATTAGGAAAAAAATTCTAATTGTCAGGGTAATTAACCACTGGAATAAGTTGCCTGGGTTGTGGAATCTCCATCATTGGAAGATTTCATAAGCAGGTTAGACAAGCCCCTGTCAGGGATGTTTTAAGAGGGTACTTGATCCTGCCATGAATGCAGGGGACTAGACTTGATGAACCCCCACGGTCCCTTCCAGTTTCAATGATTCTATATTCCAGTTAGTTTATTTTACAACTATATGGCAAAATGAGAAAATAAGCAATTTTTCAGCAATAGCATACTGTGGCACTTTTTAATTTTTATGTCAGACTCTGTAAGCAGGTAGTTTTTAATGAGGTGACACTTCTGGTATGTAAGAAAATCAGTCTCCTGAAAAGGGTACAGTGGTTTAGTGATTTGGCAAGGGTGATAACCACTGTTCTAGAGGACTATTTAAACATTTTTGAAAAAGTGTTATGGATGCAATGCTGTTGGTCTCCCCAATAATTTGACTCATCAAATAGGTTATATTGAAATGGGCTATGTTAAAAAATAAAAGTATTTGTTGCATCAAGAATTTCCCTCATATAAACTATTATTTTTCTTCAATGCCCAGAGGTGTGTCTTGAGAACTGAATTTGGTGGACGTCTCTGTCTGTGTTAGATATATTTAGGACTCTTCACTGTTGGTAAGTTGTCTGTGCATTGATCAAAAATTTGTTGTTGTTTATTTTATACCTCCTCATTCAGAAGTAGCTCGAGAGACTGAATAGCTATAACAAAAAGTGTAATGAAGCAGTGTCACCTCTCTCCATGGTAGAGAGTGAGGGAAAGACCACTATACTTCCTTTGGTGAGTGGAGCCAAACTGTCCTAGCCCCTTCACTGGAAGTACTGAGGTGGGGCAGGAAGTATAAAGGGAGGGCCCTGTAGCTCAACTGAGTGGAAATAAAGGAAGTAGGCAGATAACTCCAGCCTGGTCTAAACGCTGGACCTGTGCAGCATCCTGTCCCCAGAGGAGGAGACCTGCCCTGGAGAGGAGTTGCTGGAACACAGTGTACTCAGTGGAGACAGAGGACCCTTGGGCTATGGAATTTCTTGCCCAGATTGTGGTAGGAAGGAATGCAGGGAAGCCAGACTTCAGCCTGATTTTGTTGCCAGAGCAGGGATCAGCATGTTTTGACGTGACTGAGTGATGAAATCATTTGCTACTGTTTCGGTTCTATGTTGGAACTTGGTGGAGTAAGGTGGGCCCAGGACTCTACTCCTTGCTGTCTACCCCAGCTCTGGGCTGGGGACCTATTTACCCCAAGAGATTGCTGACTGCTCTGCCCTGTCTGAGTGCTCTAGAATTCCAGACAGTTAAAAGTTGTTCATCCCTACTAAGAGGCTATGAGCTATATGCTGGTTACTCCTCAGCCTGGCCAGCAGAATGCAAGTCCAACTGCTGCTGCCTGATGTAGTAAGGTGGAGTAGCTTCCCTCCCCTCTTGACAGCAAGAGACCATTAAACAAAATAAAGAAGATTAAGAAATACAATATTGTTGTTTTTATAGTGAACATTGATTTCACCTTCAGTGCAGTGCAACATTGCAAGCTCTGCTGAGAACACTGTCACATCTCCTTCATATAAATTCAATAACAAAGAAGAAGGAAAATAACCCCATATAATCCTTTTTACCCTTGTTCTTTTTCCAGATTGAACATCCCAGACAATATTCTCATTTCATGTCATCAGGAGCTACACATACAACAAGCCCCTCATTCCCCGACCTCACTCCACACACGTGCAAGAAAAATATTACTTTGTTTTTAAATTCTTAATGTTCTCTATGGGCATCTCAATCAAGCCACATGGATATTTAAATCACATTCTTCCTTAGACAAATTAAAAGCAATTGGTTCTTCCAGTTTAGAAGATGCCTTTGAGCCATTCACAAGTCCAACAAAGCAAATTACATGAGAGAGCAAGGAGCAGTAACCAGATTTAATTTTGGAATCTGCATATAAAATCCTATTGATACACCAAACAATTATAAATAGCCCCACAAAACAACTAAAAAGAATCTGAAAACATTAAGACCAACTCAGACTGGTACCACTGTAAAGATTTGGCCCACAGTTAGTGGGAGAAAAATTCACAGTAACTAGTCCTCAAGTGAACATCCTCAGCCCTCATTCTCTTGAGCATATACTGTAGGATATTCAATAGATTGACACATCAATCTCAATTCTTAAAATGAGGAAGTAAGGGTGCAAACTGTTGCAAAGATAGGCTGACTGGTACAGTGTAACTTAAAGCCTTAAATTGTGCTGGATTCTAAGGACAGCAGTTGCATCCACTGTCTTTGTTTACAGGCATCTAACACAATAGGAAATTGTTACTTTCTGATTGAAAACACCAGCTATTAACAGTTAATAAGAATCTGGCAAAATGTAAATCTTAAATTTCCTAGTCTTATTTCTAAGAAATTCTGAGCATATACAAATGCGGCTGAAGGTAATAGAAATAGTGGATACTCAGAACCTTTGAAATTCAGGCCAGACAACAGCCGGTTCTATGAAGGCATCTACTGTACATACATATTTCTGCATTAGTAACTTAGAAATCTGTTAAGTCTATTAGGTGCCATGGGGCTCTCGTTATTTTTGCTGTACAAAGACTAACATGGCTACTCCTCTGAATATTTCTACTCTACCCAGGTGTAACATATTTTTCCTTGCATTGTAAAAGCTTTCCAATCACACAGAACATTAAAATATATCATAAACCAAAGAAATTGAGTGTCCCACCAACAAAAATTAAGAGACAGAGGAATCCAATTTTTGTTAGAGATATTTCTTTTGAGGCACAAAAATTCATGACAACATAGCATGCTACCTCTGAATTTTGCCCTGTCCATGCCATGTGTGTTAGGCAGTATTCTCAGTTAAAGAAAGCTGAGACCCAAACCCAAATGAATGTTAAAAATAAAATTAATAGTCACATTCACTAATTCTGAAGAAAAATGTGTGTAGGGTTTCAAAATTCATGTATCTTTTTCTCCTCCAGCTACTAGTCCTTCCCAAACAGCCTTAGGCATCTCAATTGCATCCCTGTTAACCTGGATGTATTGAGTGAGACTCAATGGCTTGATGGTATATGAAGAAATGTCAAAGAATTAATGGTGGACTGAAACTGGAACTGAAACATGAACTTCTAACATCCACAGGGCTGGTTTCATGTTCATTTATGTGAGAAAACACAGGAGAATTCAGTTTGCAAACCCCATTGCTAAGTAAACTCTGCAGGGTTTGTACAGTTCTAGTTACTTCCTAAGCTCATTAATCAAGTAACTAACAAGATGTTATTTGCAAGTCTACAGAAAGACTTAGGATATATTATACTTCCTGAGAAATAGTATGTAATTATGTCACTAAAGACTGCTGTAATGCATGCACACCAAAGAGGGGAGAAAATATAGCATGAAGACTCTTAACTATTAATTTCTGACTTTTGACTGTCAAACTGTGAAAATGCTTCAACTGTGTTTTATCAGTCCAGAATATGGAATTATTTGGCTAGATACCAGCAGAATTCCCTTTCTTATACAATTCCAGTACATGAGCCTCCACTAGAAAAATGAAGTAGTCTGCATATAAATATGAAAGTACTACAAAATCAAAACTCTCCACTCATCTACCCCAGTGGAAATGTTTCACAACCCCTTTTGACAGATGAAAATTACTACACCAGGCCACAGAAATGTAGAGTCAAACCCATGTGCCTATTGAATAAATATTCACTATGGGTATCTCCACACGTCTCTTTTATTTCAAAATAACACTGGTTGTTTCAAAATAAAAAACTGAATGTCCACACAATATTTTCTTATTTCGAAATGACGGGTTCTGTCATTTCAAAATAAGAACCATCATTTCGAAACAGCTTAAACCCCATTCATTTCAAAACGGCTATTATTTTGAAATGGTTATTTTGAAATAACGCCATTTGGACATGTTGTTTCAAAACAACACCATTGTTTCAAAACAACTGTTTCGAAACAACATATCCAAACGGCCTTATTTTGAAATAACCATTTTGAAATAACAGCTGTTTTGAAAGCAGGCTTTCCCTTAATTCAAATTAACATTTTCTTAATTTGAATTAACTTATTTTGAAATAAGGACTTTATTTCAAAATAACTTATTTCGAAATGATGTATGTGTGGACATAGTCTATTAGCATCTATTACATACTTAATGAAGCACTGTTGAAGAACACTATGCATTTGGCTCAGAATCTCTGATGTTACAAATGCTTTGGGTACACACCAAATTCAGGAGCCCTTCTTTATTCAAGTTGCACTTTGCCTACAACAGAACACACTGGAAGACCACTTTAAATGAGGCACAAAACCACAGAGCATTCAAGGCTCAGTTGTTTCAGCCTTATGGGAGCTCCCAGAACTTTGCCCCAGGCATTTCTCGGAATGATGCAATTTGCTTCTATCTGTGTGTCCTGGACACACCATCATTTCTTTATAGTGTTTTGGCATCCTATTCAAAAACCAAATTCATAGTTGAGAAGAGAAGAGGGGTAGAAGTGTTAAAACAGGAAAGAGGGGACACTGGAAGCACATCATTCAACTCCAGTGTAGCTCCAGTTGTTATATACACACATGGTAGATTTCATGATTTAAGAACGGTCTATACATTCCTAGCACAGCCATCTGCAAGAACAAAAGCAATACAAGAGAAAAACATCCCTTCTAATCTTTAAGCTTTTGATCCGCAAATTTCTGAATTAGTAAGTGTGACACAATGACAGTGTTTACAGAAATACAGTACAAAAGCATAAGAGATTTCAGCACAGAATACAAATTCTGAAGAGATAGAAAATGCAGGCTTTTGGAGATGAATAGGAGTTAGAACACATCCCAGCTGAAAATAGTTATCTTGCCATTCCTTGCACTTCTTATTTTTAATATAGCCGAAAGAATGGAGCTCTGAGTAAACATATGGTGATAAACCTGAAAAAGAACCATGCATAACAAATTAGTGCATGGAATTATTTTATTGTCAAAAGCGGTAGTACTTTTGCGTTAACTAAGTTTGAGTTCCCAGAACAACAGAGATATTCTTTGACAATAAGTTACTTATGATTATTTTCTTTTATTCCTCTTTCCCAAGCTACTGAAATTTCCTCACAAATTCGATCTTCTAAAACAAATCTTAATCCCAGGACTACTATCACATGATTCAGCCACTGATTTGGGAAGTGAATCTTATTCAGTACCTTTGTGTGAAAGCAAAACAATACAATACAATACACAATTAGATCCATTCTTCATTCAACTACCTTTTATTGAACACATACAGTATTACTTTGAACACAGAATTATTCCTATACCATGCAAGCCTGGTGAAATCTTAGTGTAATTACTGGTAGCCCCTATCTTTTGGCCATTCTCAATTCCAGCTTTGAAGCACTGCCAACAAATGTAGAACCATCACTGGCATTTTGGCATATGGCCATCTCTTCTTCTTCCACTTTATTTTGGAAAGAAAACAACAACAGAACAGTATGAGTTATTGTTAAGAAAAATGTCAGCTAATGCATTCCAATGTCAAATAATTTGCTCTTTGTACATATCTTTGAACCAAGGATAAAGGGCATTTCAGGCAAGTATGGTTTTGCAGAGAGATGATAGTCCGTGATGGTCTTCCATGATTACTCTAGTGAACAAGCTCACTGGTCAGAATGTAACAAAATAAAATTTAAAACAACACTAAAATTACCTATCAAAATTAAAAGGTGAATTTGTATTTGTGAGTAATCAAATTGAAAATTATAAAATCATCAATTCAGAGAACTGGGATAAGTCATGTGGCCTATGATGACCACTGAAAACTAGCCATTACATGTAGAAATTGCAATGGAGCCAACTATTTGTAAACAAGCTACATCAGAGTTACTTATGCAAAAGATTAATTCTTTGCTTTGTTCTGATTGGAATACTCTGCCCTTTTCTACTGTAATCTCACATAGCTTTATAAATATTCATTAATTACACTTTGCACCATACCTCTAAATTTTCTTATTTTGATTTTTTTTAAACACATACTATGGTAAAGTGCCACCAGACTCCTTGTTTAACAGTTGAAAAAGTGAATAATCAGTCAGAATAACAAAGACTGATAGAAAACCAAACAATGAGCCTGGTGGCACTTTTAGGCTATGTCTACATTGGCAAGTTAGTTTGAATTAAGCCTTCTTAATTCATACCAATTTATTACTTGTCTACACTAGACATTCATTAGTTCGAACTAAGGAATCTCTATTGTAGATATAGCCTTGAAGACTAACAAATGTATTTATTGCATGACCTTTTGTGGGAGAAAATCCCACTTCAGAGGTTCGAAAATGAAGAAATAACTATGACTGATAGTTTTCACATTTATTGGTATTATGATATTCTAGCATGAAACATTGCATTTTTCACTGTCCATCCCCTTTCTAGTTCCATAATCCAAATTACACCCAACACACCAGGGTTGATTTCTCTGGCAATTAAAATTTAAAACAGGGATTAATTCACTAATTATAAATAAAAATCTCACTGATTAATATAACTGAATGCATGTAGTAGTTTATCATCAGAGACTTGTGTTTCAGAAGTAGGAAATGTTGATAACCTGGGAAATGGTAAAATTATAATGCAATTTATCTTCTTTTCAACAGCTAATTTACTTAAATGAATCAGCTGTAATATTCTTTTCAAGAAGAAAAAGTAGTACATCTTCATTTTCCTCTAAGCACATGCAGTCTCAAACTATCCAAAAAAGGATATTTACTCTAAATGCAGTAGGATTTTGAATTCTTAGCTAAAAAAGAAAATACTGGAACTCCTCCTATATTTCTGATCTTGTAACAAATCACCATGTAGAGAAAATACAAGAGAGTTTCCAGACCTCTGAAACATTTGGCAAAGAAACTGCCCTCCTGGGTGGAGTGAGGGAATAAAAAATCAGTACAATAATTTGCTGTTGCTGGATCATTGACTACCATTAGTAAGGATTACACTCTTGGCAGACTCACAGCAGCATAGTCTAAAACTATTAAAGCAAGTATGATTCTAGTGCTAAAATACAGATAATGGAAAGTGAACTGTGGTATAGATGAGTTTAGAAGCCTTCAATGGCTTCCTCAAAAGACATCAGTTTAAAACAAACAAACAAACAAACAAACAAACAAAAACCAGGAGTTTAGGGGCTTGAATATTTTTTAGTCCCTTTTATTTGTAAGTCAAATATAGCTACCAAAACTGTAGGAACATAAGTAAACAGATATATTTCAATCATATTGGCTCGCACTTTATGACACACTTTGTGAGAAATGTAAGCAAATTCTTGGAGCTTATTATAATAGTTTATGGCTGAAGTAGCTCACGGAGTCTCACCACCAGCAAAGTTTCAGATCATACAATTCCATATAGTTACTGCACAGTATGCAGATGATAAACTGAAAATGAATTAAATATAATTTCAATAGACTGACTAATTTTTCCAGTGGGATTCAATTAGACAAACTCACCACTAATTAACAGACTTGCTACACAAATGCCAGACAGTAAAGAGAAGATAAACAAGAAATTTTATGAGCAAAATGCTTTGGAATTAAAATGTAACATCACTGTGTATAAAGCTGTTTTACTGAGTGACAGGCCAAAACACAGTAATGCATATATTTAATTGTATCTCCCTTAATCAATCACCCAAAGAACTATACCAATTAGTTAGGGTATGTCCACACAAGGCTTTTATTTTGAAAAGAACACTGGTTGTTTTGAAATAAAAGTCCTTATGTTCACATGACGTTTTCTTGTTTTGAAAGGAGGGAGCTCCTCATTTCGAAACAAGAGCCCTCCTTTTGAAACAGCTAAAACCACTTTGGTTTTGAAAGGAGGGTTATTTCAAAACCAGTTGTTTTGAAATAACGCCATTTGGACATGTTATTTTGAAACAACAATTGTTTTGAAATAACAATGACCTTCCTCCCACAGTGGGCGCCCCGCCCCAGGAATTCCAGGTGCCCCGCTTCTACTGGGGGCAGGGCTGGGGGTGCCCCGCCCTGGGATTCCCCAGGGTGCTAGGGAATCCTGGGGTGGGGTGCCCCCGGCCCCACTGCCGGGCTTGGGGGCAGCCCCAGTGGTGGGGTGAGCTGCCCATGGAATGGCCACCCCACAGGGGCTGCAGCCCCCCTGACCAGGCTGTGGGGTGAGCCACCTGGCAGAGGCTCACCCAACTGGGGTTGCAGCCCCCCGACCTGGGCAGCAGAGCCTGGGGGTTCCATGGCTCCCCAAGCTGCTTGCCCTCTTGGGGCACCCCCAGGCTCCTTACAAGCCCCCCCGCCCTTCCCCTAACTCGAAATAGCATGTCTAGTGTGTGGACATGATATTTTGATTCCTGCTTTTCCCTTATTTCAAAATGGTCTTTTGTTATTTCAAATTGTCATTTTGAAATCAGGGTGTTATTTTGAAACGACTTGTTTCAAAATAACCTATGTCGAAACAACCCCTTGTGTGTGGACATAGCCTTAGAGTTTTATTAAAAGGCCCTGACTCTCCAATGCAATGCAGTTTTCCTTTATGTAGCTTTCCACTGTCTTTGTTCTCCTCCAATCATCAAGGGATCAGGTCCGTCTTCTTTGAAGCTGTCAATTTTTCAGCGTATAATAGCCAAATAGATGACATTGTGCTAGCTTGAGACATGAAAGTTCCAGACACACACACTTCTCACACCTAACTCATCCCTTCCACTTCGAAGGGGAAGAGTGACGGTGTAAAGTTAGAGAGATCCCCCTTACCTTTCTGCTTAGTGAAGCTGAAAAGCTGCTTTTTGCTGCTGGCAGAACCTTAGTGGGAAGGAAATACTATGCTAGAGGATATTTCAGAGAGTTTTCTGAAAACAGGAGGTCACCTGATCAGGGTATTCATTTATACAGATTTAATTACATTTTTAACAGTTAGTAAAAGTACATAATCCTGCTTGGCATTTGAACAACTTCCAATTAGTTTATAATGTCAATATCATTACTATATATTTGTACTAAAGTACTGCTTAGAAGGCCTCTGTTGAGATCAGGGATTTTGCTAGCCATTGAAAAGCAGAGTAAGAGATGTCGATATCCCTTCCCAGCAGAGCTTGCAATCATAATAGCAGAGATTTAAAAAAAAAAAAAAAAAGATAGAAAGAAAGGGCAACAGAGGTATGGAACAGGAAGAAGACTCAGGGCCAGCGAAATTTGGTGGCATTTGTTGGGGGTTTGCAAGATACGCTTAGTAGCTTATATAACTCCCATCAATGTCCTTACTCTCCTTTAGTGCAGCATCTTCACAGCACTGCACCAATGGGAAATGTGTTCCTGTTGATGCAGTGCTACATTACTTGAGGGTCTGGCTCTATTAAATCAGTTTTCAGTTTGACTGAGCTTGTCTTAAGTGATAGCTCAGTTGACCCAAAAAAATCAATCTGACAATGGCAATTTTGCAAATAGGCACACCTTAGAACATATGAATGGCCATACTGGGTTAGACCAATGGCTCATCTAACATAATATCTTGTCTTCTGCAGCCAATGCCAGATGCTTTAGATGCAATGAACAGATCTGAGCAATTTATTTATTGATCCATCCCGTTGCCTAGTCACGGTTGCTGGCAGTCAGAGGTTTAATGATAGAACATTCGGAAGCATTTCATCCCTGACCACCTTACTCAATATTTATCTATATTTAAATTGTTTTTTTTTTTAAATTCAGTTATAATGTTGGCTTTCCCAACATCCCCTGGAAATGCATTCCACGGGTTGAAGAACTTCTTTTTGTTTGTTTTAAACCTTATGCCCATTAATTTCTTTGGGTGAACCCTGGTCCCTGTATTATGTGAAGTGGCAAATAACAGTTCCTTATTCGCTTTCTTCACAGAATTTGTGATTTTATATATCTCTATCATATCCCCTTTGGTCATATCTTTCCTGAAAAGATTAGCCCCAGTCTTTTTAACCTCTCCATATACAGCAGCTGTTCCATAATGTTAATCAATTTTGTTGGCCTTCTCTGTATCTTTTCCATTTCTAACAATATCTCTATCTTTTTTGACACATATTCAACAAAGGGGCATACCATAGATTTATTTAGCAGCATTCTGGTATTTTCTGTCTTACTTACCCATTTCCTAATGGTTCTTAACATTCTGTTAGTTTTAACACCTGCTGCACAATTGAGTAGATATGTTCAAAGAACTATCCATAATTACTCCAAGATATCTTTCTTGATAATAATTAATTTAAATCACACATTTTGTATGTACAGTTGGGATTATGTATTCTAATATGCATTACTTTGCATTTAGCAACACTGAATTTCATCTGCCAATGTATTGCCCAGTCACCCAGATTTGTGAGATCACTTTGTAACTCTTCACAGTAAACATTAGATTAAATATTGAGTAACTTATATGTGCAAATTTTTCCACCTTTCTCTTTACCCCCTTGTCCTGGTGAACAGCACTGATCCCAGTACAGCTCCCTGCAGGATAAAACTTTTTACCACTCTATATTCTGGAAACTGACCATTTATTTCTACCTTTTGGGGGGTATACATTTAATTTGAACCTCTGTTATGTTGGGGGAGGTTTGGTTTTGTTTTAAGTTTCTATGCTGCTTGCAGTTGTTTCACTCTTCTTAGTGTTCCTTTTAATTTCATGCAACTAGCTTTCTCATTTTTGTGTACTTCCTTTTCTGAGGTTAAATGTTACTATGGTGAACTTTTTTGGTATTTCTCCCGCTACCCCCATCCACAGATGGTAAATGTAATTAACTTATACTCAATATTACTGACAAGTTCAGCTATGTTCACCTCTTGCATTGGATGATATGCTCTATTTATGACTAAATGAAGGCTTGTCTCTGTCCTTGTGAATTCCATGACTATCTGCCCCAACTTCTCTCTGTATCCCATCCTGAGGTGACATGTACCTAGGGATTAAAGTAAGGGGGAATGCACTGGAATGCCATTCCAGGGCCCATCAATTTTAGGAACCAGCATTCTGGGGCCCCTAAAAATAGAAAAAGCAGCTGGAACACAGTGTTCCAGTGTGTTCCCCCTTACTGGCAGCCATGGCCCCTACACGGCCAAAAGACAGTCTTCCAGTCAGCAGGGAGCTTTCCCCAAGCTGGGCCTGGGAGTTTTTAATTCTCATGCACTGAGCTTGCTCTGAGCATGCATAGAGCAGGCTCAGGGCAGGATCCTCAGCCTGTACCATGGCTACTCTGCTCCAGCAACCAGATAAGGGCGGTGAGGTTGGAGCAGGCAAGCCAGCAGCAGGGCAGGTAGGTTAGGGTGGGATTGGAGAGGGGTCAGGCTTGGGTGGGGGATGGAGCACACAGTGCCACAGCCCCAGGAAGGCCTGGAAGCCCCATTGAGGGGCCTGTGGCTGCAGCCTTGAAGCTGCCCATCCTCGGGTCTGGCAGTGGGACAATGGGGGAGTCAGGGATTTGGAGGGCAGTAGCTGTGGTGGGGGGTAGGTATTGGGGGGCAGTAGATGGGGTTTGGGGTAGGCTTTGAGGGGGCAGTAGCTGAGGTTGGGGGCAGGTGTTTGGGGGCAGTAGCTGGGGTGGGTTGTGGCAGACATGTTCAGAGCAGTAGCTGGAGTGGAGGGCAGTAGCTCATGTGGGGGGGGCAGGCATTTGGGGGTGGTGAAGGGAGCCCAGGCACTCTTGAAGGGGGCCCGGACAATCTTGAAGGGAGTCCGGTAATTTAGGAGGGTTCTGGGGCCTGCTAAATTTTACTTTAACCACTGTATGTACCAAGTCAATATTGAGAGTTAAAATCCCCATTATTACATTGTTTTCTGGTTTTTCCCTTTCTAATATCCCTGAGAATTTCAAAAGTGTCATCTTCATCCTGGTCAGGAGGTATTTAATAAATTTCAACTGCTATACTCCTCCTATTCAAGCACAGAATTTCTATCTAGATAGTTTCTCTGGTACTGTTTGATTCATTTAAGATTTTTACTATATTTGATTATGTTTTCTTTCACATACAGTGCCACTGTATCACCTGCACAACATAATGTGTTGTAACTAAATATTCTGCAGCCTGTGTGTGTACTTATCAATCAATCAAGTCATAGGGCTGGAAAGGACCTTGTGAGATCATTGAGTCCAACCCCCTGGGAACTGAACCCAGGACCTTCTGCATGTTAAGCAGAAGTGCTAGTCACTACACTATTTGCAGGGCTAAGTACCATATCACCAGTCTTCCAATTCACCATGCCATTCTCTTAACCATCACAAATCTAATTATCTATATTTGTAATGATTGAATCCCACATCACCTGTATCTTCCTAATTTATTAGATTACATCCCCTGTACAGTTATCCTCAGGGAGAGAGACTATCATGACATCATCTGGAAGAAGGGCCCCAACTATGGGATTGTTGCTGTTTGCTCCAGTTTGATTCACCAGAGCAGAGGCTGTCAGGGGTGGGAACAGTTTGCCATGTCCCAGAAAATCTCATCCATGTTCCTCTCTGTCACCCTGAGCTTCTCCAGTTCAACAACTCTGGTCACAAGAGCCTGAACTGAGTCTCTGAGGGGGGGTCCAGAAGCTGCCTGCACCAAATGCACATATGCGTCACCTGCCCACAAGGCAGGTAATAACACATACAACATTCAGTGCAATAACTGGATCGTTTACCTAAGGGCACACACCAAGTGAGTGGAAGAGCCAGAAAAAGCAAACAAGTCTCTTAAATCCCAAAGCATTGCCTGTTACCAAACTACTAGCCTCTTCAGAGCCTTTGCACTCTTACTACACCATCTTTTCAAAAGAACACAGTTATATAACAGCAAGAGAGATTTAAATGAATAATAAAAAAGGTCACAAAAAAAGCATGCAATATCTTGTTGTCAGGCAAATATACCATGGGTGCTCAAGCAGCAGTGATTGACCTAACTTTTTTTTTGAATATTATTGACACACTTACACATATTCTTCCACATATATCTGCATAAAAGATAGATGCACACAATGATGTTTAGCAAAATATATTAAACTTATCAAGCATAATAAAACATTTCTTGCCATTTCTTCAAGTATTTCTGAGGGGTAGTTTTCAACTCAGACATTGAGGAGTACATTAAATGTGGTTCAAGTTCTTTAATTTATCACTTAATTTAGAAATATAAAGTTTAACTTAGTATAAAAGTGCCTGGTTTTCAGTTTTATAATGCATATTTGATTGCAGCTCATTTTGTTAGTTTATCACATACTGTCATCTTCATTTTTACAAACTACAATTAGGATTTAACTTTCAACTGCTTGAACTACATTTTTAAGGGCTGTTATATGCATAGCCTATGCACTCTCCTACATATCTTCTATGAACATCTTTCCTATTGCTCTTTAATACAAAAAGCATAAATAGCCAGTGATAGTTTATCAGTATATACTCATTTTCCTGAATCTAGATGTGCGTGAAAAAGGCTAGGGGATTCCACTCACTAGTTTATATATGCCATCTTGTGTGTGCCTTGCAGTGTGGTAGTTCTACCATTTCCTTTTGTTTCCATTACCATTTCTTTTGAATATATCATGCTGTGTAGGTGCCAAACTAGCACAAAATTTAGCAGGCTCTGATGCATAGATTTCAGACATGAACATGACTGGTTATCTACCAGCAAGTATTTCACATCCTATAGCCGACAAATCAAGACATTTGGGATACTCTGTTTATGTAATAACAACAGGAATCCCATTGAGATGTAAAGCTTGTCAATTGCTGTGGCGAGATGCTGGGAGTCTGGGACTATATTAATGGACTAGAGATATTTTTAGGTACCCTCTGACTCCATTTCCCTGGTAAAAATAAGAAATAAACCCTTTTACTTCATTTTGCACCCCACTGCCACTCTCAAGAACTCTGTACCAGTGAATGGAAGGCAACTCTGCTGCTCTACATGGTAGTGTCTGCCAAACTAAAATTCCAAACACAATGATACAGGAGCTCCACCATGTGACATATGCTGAATCAATTCACTTCCCAGGTATCTTGGCCAACCCCATCTATTTTCTGGGCTATGAAAGGTAGCGCAGCAGTGTGTGAATTGCAGTTAATTTACAACACATGGTCCCACTCCAAGTTGACTTTCTAACCTGGAGCAGATGCCAGCACAATCCAGTGTGAATTGAACATATTATGTACAACTACATAAAGCTGCTTAGAATGCCACTTCTATGTGCAACTAAAAAATGCTTACTGAGGAGAACATGAACAAGAAATAGCACAAGTTGAGAATGCTTATGCACCAGTGTGAACTGACCATGAATTACACTGGAAATCGCTTTAAAAACCCTTGGGTATTACTCATTTGTTTCAGTTTCTTCTGTCTTGTTCATTTGTTTATACACACAGAATCAGAAGAAAGGTTGACTAGTATGTTGAATAAGTTGATTTTAGTTAAAATTAAAAACTATAATACCACATTATGAAGGCATTTTGTTATGATGTGCAACAATGGTGATGTACTTTTGTTTGGCAGTAATTGTACATTCTTCAAAATAAATGTATAGCCGAAGTGTGTTGAAACTGCTAAGACAGCTAAACAGAAATCATGTTCTGTGGCAGTAACAATGTTCAATGTTACCTTAATTTCCATATTAACCACGACCTTTGTCTCATCTAAATAAAGATATAGGCAAACAGAACTACACACACAGAATTCATGGTGTATAGATTTATATTGTGGTACTATGATATTTTCTGTCTTACTATTTGTCCGTTTCCTATTGGTTCCTGACTTTTTTTTAATTGCCAGTAAACACTGAGTGGATAGTTTTAGAAACCTATCCACAATGTCTCAAAGATATCTTTGTTGAGTGGTACCACTTAATTTAGACCCCATCAAATTGTAAGCATAGTTGAGATTGTAAGAATATAAGAATGGCCATACCAGATCAGACCAATGGTCCTTCTAGCCCAGTATCTTGTCTTCTGAAAATGGCATGATCAGAACAGGCAATCATCAAGTGATTTATCTTCTGTTGCCCATTCTCAGTACCTGGCAAACACAGGCTAGGGACACTTCAGATCATGGTTTTGCATCCCCGGTAATAGTCACTGAGGGACCTATCTTCCATGACCTTATCTGGTGCTTTTTAGATCCCTGTTGCAGTCTCTGCCTTCACAGCATCCTCTGGCAAAGAGTTACACAGATTGACTATGTATTGTGTGAAGAAATACTTCCTTTTATTTGTTTTAAACCTGCTGCCTATTCATTTAATTGGTGATCCCCTGATTCTTGTGTTACGAGGAGGGTAAATAACACTTCCTTATTTACTTTCTCCACACTCATCATAATTTTATAGACCTCTATCTTAACCCCACTACATTTCAAGCTCAAAATCCCAGTTTTATTAATTTATCCTCATAAGGAAGATATTCCATACTTCTAATCATTTTTTGTCTTTTTCCATTTCCAATACATCTTTTTGACATGAAGCAACAAGATCTGCATGTAGCATTCAAGAGGTGAGCATACTGTGGATTTATAAACAGGCAGTATATTTTCTGTTTTAGTATCTATCCCTTTCCTAATGATTCCCAAAATTTTGTTAGCTTTTTTGGTTGTTGCTGCATATGAGTGGATGTCTTCAGACAGCTATCCACAATGACTCTAAAATCTTTGCTTCAGTGGCAACAGCTAATTTAGATCCCATTATTTTATAGGTATTGTTGGGATTACGTTTTCCAATGTGCCTTACTTTGCATTTATCAACACTGAATTTCATCTGCCATTGTGTTGTTTTCTGAGATCCCTGTGTAACTCTTCATAGTAAAATTTGGACTTAACTATCTTGAGTAATTTACTACATGTAAATTTTGCCACCTTCCTGTTTACCCATTTCTCCTGATCATTTGTGAATATGTTGAATGGCACTGGTCCCAGTACAGCTTCCCAGGGCACACCTCCATTTACCCCTCTCTATTCTGGAAATGGACCATTTATTTCTACTCCTTTCTTTCCTTGTTTTTTAACCAGTTACTGATTCATGAGAGGACCTTCCTTCTTAGCCCATGTTTGCTTAAGAGCCTTTGGTAATGGACCTTCTGAAAGGTTTTCCAAAAATGCAAGTACACTCTAACTAGCCATATTCAGTCTGCAGTAGATCTGAAGTAATGCCATTGAAATTAATGGAGTGACTTCAAATTCATGTCAGTCTAACAGAGAGAAGAATTTGGCTCTAGGTGTTTAAACCTATCATATGAATGATTCCATTGAAAATTAAGGGTTTGCAGGCTTCTCAGTTTGACATGGTGGTTTACAGCAACAGACATAACTCACCACCATAACTTAGCTACTGTATCATCAATAAACGTATGACAGAATTTCATTAAAGAGCAGATTTAAAATAATGAAGCCACTCAGCCATCTATGTTGTTAAGAGGGCAGACTTTAAACAGTTATTTAAAACATACCAGTTTACACATATGTGGAATATACAATTAGAAGTCATTCCTGACTAGAATAATAATATTTCATTAATATAGTTTTACAGGGACAGAAATGGTATTACTTGAAAATTCCAATTATTGCATTTTTTCCTATCAAATAATGCATATAAAAACATATTTTGACATTTTCATTTATAATCTATGACTACACACAAGAAAAAAAATTAGATTAATGTTGTGTTCATGAAAACAGCAAGGTCTGACAGCTGAGGAAACAAACTCTTCATTATCCGCCAACCATATATCCCTGGCCATTCTTTTACATGAAATTCCCAGAAACCTGTCCTGGAGAAACCTTCACAATCAGGAGATTCAAATCTCCTATTCAGTCTTTGCCTCCAAAACTAAGGGTTTGAGACTATTAACTAGGGCATAGATTAAGGGAAAACCGATTTTTGATGTAACAACTAACATTTACATAGGGCTTTCCATCTAAAAATGTGAAAGTGTTAAACTTTTCAAACTGATTTATAAAACACATTTACAATGGTCACGTTTTAAAAGTTTCTACTAATTTGAGATAGTCCATTAATATTTATACCAGTATTTCCCAAAGAAACTTTAGAACAGTAGTTCCCAACCTGTGGCCTTTGGGGCTTTCAAAATGGCCCACAGCTCTCCACCTGCTGGCTGAAGAAGGGAGCCACTGCCTAAGGACCCAGGTGGAGCTCATTTCCATGGGGCTAGAAGACCAGTGAAGGCTCCTTGCTGCAACCAAAGTTATACGAGATCAGCATTTCTCTCCCTCCGATTGCAGGGAGCATCACAATGTGCTCTGTCATCCACAGCTGCAGGGGTCTTTGCTAGTGTCAGAGATAGTGGAACACTGATCTTCAGTCCCCCTGGCTGCCTGAAGGAGTCAGTGCCTAGGGACCCAGAGAGAGTGCACAGGACTATAACATGCATTCAGCTTCCCTGCTGCACCCAGGGAAACAGTAGAAGAGTGAGGAGGCTAACTGCTTTTCAGTGGGACAAAAGGAGGACTGCTGCCAGAGGCTGGTGGCCCTTGAGGCTGTAACAAGCATCTCTGTGGCCCTTGAGCCAAAAAAGTTGGGAATCACTGCTTCTGAGAATATCTTCCCAATGACATCTTTCACAACGGAAACAAAGAAATACACAAAGCTTTTGGTTGCAAATATAATACAGGGAGTTCTTCCCCCTTCTCTTGGAGAGTGATATTTGAGATTATGGGTGGCATTCTTTGAACATCAGAAAACAACCCTACTTCTTACAGTTCCTACATGTATATGGATGTCTCACGTCTAAGTCTCCAACCCTACATAAATAAAGTAAATAAAATTGCTCACTAGGCAAATTATGGAAATACTTAACGTGTTTACAAGATTGGGCCCTAGAACAGAGTTTCTTACAAATTCCATTTAATTCATAAACAAAACACTTTGTCTATGTTGGTTAAGTTTGCTTTTACCAATTAAAAGAAACACAAAATTAAAGATTAAAAAGATTAAAGTTAACAAAGTCAAGTATTCTTATGTTAGGAAATCCCAGAGTCCCTGTTGTCCATGCAACTTTAATTCAGTTTCTTTCTTTTCATGAATTATAATGCAGTTTTTAGTAACATGATTCTATATTATTTTACATATTATCTGACCTCATTCAGCAAACATGGCTAATCTGTTCTGGGCCTGAATCAGGATTGTGTACTGAAGGAGACTGTTGCCTCTGTGACCTCTCTCCTCATCTGTTATGGAAACTGGAAGCTTTGTAGAAAATGAGCCATGGGATTGAAAGAATTGAAAGAATAGTCTTATAGGCTAAGTTTAACTAGGGGCTTAAGCTTACTGGTAAAGCCAAGTCTACAATTAGAATTTATTAAGTTGACCTAAGCACTTGCTTAGCTGACTTAGTAACTCCTGCCCTGTAAATTGAATTAAGCTTTTCAGTTGAATTCACAGTGTAGGAAGCCCTGGGCTCTGCCCACAGCCCTGATCAGGCTCCTGAAGCCTGATCAGGCTCTGGGAGCCCAATCTGGACCCAGCTGATGCTGGCAAGTGGCTGGCAGTCGGATCCAGCTCCCAGCCCCTTGCAGCAGGTGGCAGGGACTTGGAGCTGGCTCCTGCTACCCATGGTGAGGATCTGGGAGCCCAATATGGCCCCCAGTCCCTTGCTGCAGGCTGTGGGGACTGGCAGTTGGCTTCTGCCCATGCAGCAAGGGGCTCAGAGCCTGATCTGGCCCCGAGCCACTTGCTGCTGAGGGCAGGCAACTCAGTGCCTAGTCAATTTCACAGGCTATGAGACTGAAATTGACCAGGCTTGGAGCTGCCTTGTCAATTTCAAAGGCTCGTAGCCTGTGAAATTGACTAGGCTCTGAGCTGCTTCCCATGGCAGCATGCACCTCGGGGCCAGGTTGGGCTCTGAGCCAGCTACTAGCCCCTGCCACCTCAGGGCCAGATTGGGCTCCCAGCCCCTTGCCACAGGTGGCAGAAGCCGACTGCCAGTTGGCAGAGGTCTGGGAGTTTGATTTGGCTCTCAGTCACTTGCTTGCAGCCCCTGGAGCCAGACAGCGCTCCAGGAGCTCAATCACAATCAGGGGTGGAGCAGGTGTGGACACAGCGCAGACATACCCTGAAGTCAACTTAACAAGGTCGACTTAAAGTCAACTCTGTAAAGTCGACTTCCAAGGCATCCTCCCCCCCGCCCAGTGTAGACATAGCCATAGGTAGGCCAATTAAGCCAATTAAATACTGCCCTGGAGATTTGGATTCTACCTCTGCATCTGCCACAAAGTTCTTATGTGATACGGTTCATGTCACTTAAAGCAGAAGTTGTACAATCACTTCAGTGTTTAATTGTATCATAATATATACTCATGGAAAGAGGTGGTATGAAAATTAATGCTGCATGGGTAACTTTCTAGAATTTCCTAACTTATAAGTGCTTCAATTTTAAAGTTTTTAATAGTTTTTAACCCTTCAATTTTTATTTGTGTATTTTCTGAGATTTTAATAAAAACAAAATTTTATATATGGGCTATTTAAGTAATAAAGCTCTTAAACATTTGTCACATTCACTGCATATTATATTACTGTTTTCTTTGTGCAGCTCTATATTTTACTTAGTACCATACTAAGTAATATGGTAAAAATAATTAAACTTTATTAAAAATAATTATTTTAATGTAATTTCAGCTCTACTGTAACTTTTAAGTTACTTTAAAAAAAAAAAACCTCCATAAACAAAAGCTAAGTTGGGTCACTTCTCTTTAATGTCATGCTTTTTCCAAAAGTCAAATGTTCAGAAAGTTGTAAATCCTAATTTGGAGGACTCAAACTACATGAAAAGAATATAGAATTTTATAGTAATTTTCATGTAACTCCTTTTGAGGATAGCAATAATGACTCTTTAAAAGAAACAACATAATTTACACCACTACAAACCCAAAAAAGCATAGCTTGAGCTGATCTTAACCCAGTGCATTTTCTTCACATCTCTTCTTGGTACCCATCTGTGTAACAATGTGCTGAGATTCCAAGGGAAATCAGTTATCAAAGCCTGCTGTTGCCATGACAACTAGAGTACTAATGACTCTCCCCAAGTAGGCAAATGAACTGGAGGGATGGAATGATGAATGCCTAATTATCTCTAATATCACCATGTTGCTGCTCAGGGAACATCAAGCGTACACCATGTGGAAAAAAGTCATGCTTTTCAAGTCTCAGAGTTTCCCTAAGTTTCCAAAAAAACCCAACATACTAATGCACAATACACCCTGGAAATCATTCCACATTAATTTGCATCTAAAATCTGACTCTAATTCCCCTTATCTTGTTTAAAAAGGGTTCAGAAAAAGGGTGAGACATTGAGTTACAAACCATGCAAAACAGAAAATTCTGACACAACCTTACTTGCTGCTACTGTGAAACTGTAATAAAAAAGACATTACATATTGTATATACTGTAGTGTTCTTTTACAAAATACGTCTGACTATCCCAGCTCCTGGTGCCTCACCAGTTCTCACATGGTAGGAATGAGAGACACTGACAGAAATCTAGAGATTAGGAGTTGTAGCTATGATAGCACCTAAACCAGCATACTGGACCAGAATACCACTACCTGAATGTAGAAGTGAATCAAATATCCTAAATTCAATTAGATTAAAAATTAAAAATCTCAGTGAGTGGAACAATTCACTTAAAAAATGGTTGCATTTCAATTCATCTGTTCAACTGGATAAAATTACAGACATTCTAAAAAATGTGTTCAAGTTTCTGATCCTATAAAGATACATATGCTTAACTTTAATCAAATAGGTAGTCCCAAAGAGTCAACAGCTAATGCCTTAAATAGTTTCAGGAGCAAAGATTACTTTTTTTTTTTCAGTGAATTACCTTATTTTGAAATAGACATAATAATCAATTTGGTATGGGTAAAGTTCTGTGCTCTTGTATTCATTTTGCTGTCTTGATAGCAATAGTTTTCTATCAAGGAATCCACAGTAAGTTAAAATCATCCCCTCCCACACCAAGACTGAGCTGTATATGGGCCTAAGAAGAGATAACGGAATTTATATACTCAATTGACCTACAAGTCAGAAGCCAGTAAGAGAGCCTCCTACTCTATCCCATAGACTGTACTAGCAGATGCTGCTTCATGCCCCATGTGGAGAGTCACAAACTGAGCCCCCAGTCTTGCAATGGCAGCCACATGGATGAATTCTGTACAGACACACTCCATTAAAATGTAGAAAGTTATATTTAATAATTCAAATACCTTATTTCAACATTACATGACTGCAACAAGAGCCTGATATTATCTGCTGCCTATGACAGTGTATTCAGGCTCCTGCAGTTCCACCTCCCCAAATGCAGGATAGCCTTTTGGCCCTGTAGCCACTTCACATATACTCAGATTACAATAGCAACTTCACACAATTTCATGGGTCCTTTTGAAATTCTGGAGACTACATCTGCATAAAAGCAGTTACCATAATCCCCCTCCATAGTTCCCAAGCTATCCCCCTCTTTCAGGTGCAACACAGGGCCAGTGATCAGTCTCACGGTATGCAAGGACTCAGTATCTACTCAACAAAGAAGCTGATCTGCAACTTTCCCTCATTGGCCCTCTACATCAGTTAAGCGATGTAGAGGGATTTGTCCATCATGTTTGAAAATCACCACTATATGTTATCCAGTTCATGTCAAGGGCATTGTATAAGGAATACATTTTAAGAAATAAAATGGTGGTAAGGGAAAACATTTGTTTCCAAGTTTCTTGGAGAAAATTAGAAAAAAATAAAAGTACAAGATTTATATACAATTTTAGGAGATTTAGTTCAAACATCACATATAGAGAATTATTATAGAAACATGCCATGAATATTGCATTTCTAAGTCCCTGTCTACACAGCCAGGAAAATTCAGCAGCAGTTGATGGTAGTGATGCAAGCTATGGTAGCTTGTGAAACCCCCCATCAACTTATTAACTTCCCTTTACGGTTGCGTCTTCACTACGCTGTGCCACATAAGGAAGTGGTTTATTAAGTCAATTTCCAGACAGACTCTATGCATTTTAACTGACCACAAAGTCAATCCAGAAAGATCAATATGATAGTGGTGACTTTGTTGCCATCAGTGAAGATGTGGCCTATGTAAAAAACAGGTTAAAAGTCAAAATATATTTCATATAGGCTCCAAAATGTGGGACGGGAGAGTTCACAAATACTAAAATTTTCCATCTTATGGGTACACTTTTACATTTAATACTATAATAGACAGAGTTGAAACTTGAATTCATCTTTTGAAACACACTGGTCATTTTCATAATCACTTTGACGTATTACTAACTTTTTGTAAAGATTTTATATTGTCTTATAATGAGCAAGACATAAAAATGCTGACTTTTTGTTGTAGGGAACTGATTATTAATTTTGTCAATAAACAATTACCTTCCAGGAGTCTCAAGGTTCTGCAATTATAGGGCACGAATTGAACGCATGGGCAAAATCTGTATTTACAATGTAAGCAGGCACCAGTAAAAATGAATTCCTGATCAAATTAAAAAACCAAAAAAAAAAAAACCAAAATATTTATAAAAAAATTACTTAAATTATTTGATTATGGATTTTTTATACATTTTTGTTACTTTCTTCACATTAGTGGTCCTAACTGAGTCTTAATTTCAATTTTTTATTTTTTATTTCATTTGGTCACATCTAGGTTTTCTTTCCATATTCAGCCTCATATTCTTTGCATTCTCACATCTACAGTTCAAATAAATGAATAATCAATACTTAAGGCTATGTCCACATGTAGCTTTTAAATCGAAACAACAGTCATTTTGATTTAAAAGTTGTCATGTCTGAACAACATTTTGTTATTTTGAAATGACGAGCCCTGTCATTTCAAAATAACAAACCTTATTTTGAAATAGTAAAACCTAGGCTGAAATCGAAATAGCTGTTATTTTGAAACAGTTGTTTTGAAATAATGCTGTTTGGGTATGTTATTTCAAAATAACCATTATTTTGAATTAACACTTTTGCCCTTCTCCTTCCCAGGGTGCCTTCCTTTTTCTATATATGGGGTGGGGACACGGCCGAGGGAGGGGACAATGTTGCCACACATCCCAGGGTGCCCCTCTCCTGATTCAAAATAGCTAGTCCTGTGCCCAGACTTGCTATTCCACTTTGAGGTTTTTGCTTATTTTGATTTAAGTTAATTCAAAATAACGATTTTATTTCGAATTAGCTTATTTCAAATTAACTAATTGCAAAATAAGTGTCTATGTGTGGACATAGGCTAAGAGAATATCCTGATTGACAAGAAAATACTAAGGATATATTTCTTGAGTCGTTAAAACCTTGAAATATATTGACATCATATGACCCCCGATTTGTAACATATATGAGTTTTTCATTAGTGAAAGCATAAAGTAGTACTCATTATTTCTCTCTTCAATAGGCCTGAATAGGTTAATTGCTATCTAAACATACAGGTGCATAATGGCACCGGAAGCAGAATTTAATGGATATATACCAAACCGGAAATTTTAAAATATATTAATGAAACCTGTTATTTTAACTGCATCTGCTAAATACATTTAATTAGATATGCATATACTTTAAAGAAGTGGATGCTAATACAATGCAAAATGGAGCAGAGTAGTTTTATTTACTGAGTATCTGTAAGTGACTACTATCATCAGTAGGTTGTTGGTATTTACCACTTATATGTGGAAAAGAAGAACATCTATACTGTACTATTAATCTGTTGACCATATGAGTTTTCTGATACGAAAGTGCTTCTTTGAATAAGTGGAAAGACAACTGCAACCACTGCCTGATGATGCCTTCCCTAATGTGCTAAAGGGCTGATGTCAGTGCATACTCTCTGGATTTTTCCCATGGGAAATGGAAGCTAATTACTGCCCCTTATTTGACCTGCAGAGCATAGCTAGTGATCTTCAATGACAACATATGACATTTAGTTATTTTAAGGCACATAATATTTAACTGGAGAGCATAGAGGAAAACCAAAAGTTTAAAATTGTGAATGCATTCCTCATCCTGTTAAAGTAAATGGCAAATTCCACATTGATTTCAATGGGGTTTGGATGTCTCCCCACAGCTAGAATGCACTCTCATTACCCTGGGATACTACAGAAGAAATGGAAAGGAATTAAGGCCCACCCACATATGTGCATTGCTTACTAAGGCCCAGTGCCTGACTTTGGCTGGATTCCACAAAGCATAGGAGTCTGCTGGCAAACAATTCACAAGACCAGGGTTTACACAGTAACATGACTAACTAGCATTACAGTACATATATATTTAAGAAACTTGTTGAAAGAGTATCTATGAATGTTTAATGTTAATAAAAACCCTTCTTGGGCATAATTTATTGTTTAAATCATTGCAAGACTAAGATCTGTAGAACTATACAACCCTTGTAATAATACACTCATTGGTGAAAAGTAGGGGTGTTTGGACCAGAAATGTTAGACACATGAGCAAATAGGCATGGGAGAATGTTTGACAAATCTTTTCAAAATTTGGAAAGGATAACTCTTGCAACCAGCAATTTTAGTCTGGTTCCACCTGGGTGAACTGTCACAGCTAATTCTAATCTGATTATACAAGATTTTTTAAAAATAAATCTGGTTCTGAATTTACACACGCATCCCATGTCTATGAAAAAAAGAACAGGTGATGCTATGGAATTGAAATTATAGAACTCACAATTCTCAAGGAGAAAAAAAAATAATGACAACCATATCATATGCCACTTTTGTACTAAAATTATTTAAGCATGAAGAGTTGAGTAAGGGAACCTTTCCACATTTTCTGGAAAGCAGCTGTTGTTCAGTGTTTTCATTCCAATTGCTTTAGTTTTACAATGTTCTAGCCAATTCTAGCTAAGACTACTGGGATAATGTCCCTTATGTGGTGTTTGTAAATTAATACAGTTTTAATTAAAACTAACTAAAAATGTAGTAGCGTCTTACATTTTATTTAGCTTGGAAATAATACATCTTTCAAAATTACATAGAAATTAGGCACTAGCAATGATCAATGCAATTCTGTAAATTAGCTGATGTATGTGTAACAGGCAGTCAACATGCACAAATTTCTAACACGTCATTTTTTCTTTAGAATTGAAAACTGCAGAGTAAAATTTTCTACTTAGATTTTATGAAAAAAAGAGAAAAAATTAAGTCAGAGTCAAGATTAACAATGTCCTTATCCAAGCATTACAATTCATTTTGCCTTGAAACCCCAGAACTGAAGTCAAACTGGTCAATCATTTCCACCCAGAAAAAGCTTCTTCTTTATGTTTCATCACTGACCTGAGGTTTATGTGTGTGTGCGTGTGTGCGTGCATGTGTGCGTGCGCATTGTTTGTTTTCCTTTCAACAAAAGCTAACTTATATAAATACAGAATAGCTTTGTTATCTCCAAGCAAAACATGGCTTTATAATGGCCAATTATAGTAAAACACCTGCTGCTGAGAAGAGACTGTTGTTAACATCTATCTAATTTGAGGAATAAGAGCTTTCACTGATTTTGGAAAATGAACAATAACTGAGCAGTTACTTTGCTAAGCAAACTAACCCACAGGCAACTTACTCCAAGGTTGTTCACAGAACAAGTATGCTAGAACAGAAGTGATTGTATTGCCATGAGCTGAGAGAATGTTACCAAAGGCCAAGTTTACATGGTTATTGCTTTCAAGCAAACAGGAGTAGCAGTTCCAGAATCATTTGTCACAAATTACCTCATAGAATGAGCCCATCCATAAAGTCTTTTGCCGAAATACTACCATTACTGGTGTACTAAATAAACATAAATTTAAGAAAGTGAAGGGGAAAACAGCCTAAATAGAGACAGTATTTATTTGCTGGAGTATAAACTATGCTATTGATTTAATGAATCTATATTTCAAGTAGGCTCCTCTCATAATAATGGAACACTAATTATATCAACAGATTGAACAAAGCCACTTGGTTGAAAGTCAAAAAAAAAAAAAAGAAAAAAAAAAGAAAAATGCATTCATCATGGACTCCTACAATACTAGACTGCGTCAGATTATAATGAAAGCTTTCCATCATGCTGACACACAAGCTAAAATACTATTGATGCAAAATTACCCTAACTGTACAAATATGAGGACAGACTTTAGTATATAAAAACAGGTAGAACTGGTGTTCACGTAATATCTATGGATTGGAAATAATAGGCTAGGCTGTGTCACTGTAGTCTCTAGCACTTCAGATGGAACAATTATTTAGTGGTATTGCTTTGAAACTGTGTATTAGAGCACATGGCTTCAAAAGACCTGTCTAAATAGTTATTTGATTCAAATATTTCATAGAACTGTAACTGATATGAAGAATAAATTCTCTCTCTCCACTCAATACTGCTCTCTTTTACACTCTGTTGGATTCACTCCATTGGAGATTTCATGCAAAACTGCATGCAGTGATTGCATAGATGGTCCACATGGAAGATAAAAGTGCTAATGAGACAGAAGAAAGTTGTCTTCAGTCAAAGTAATCTGATAGAGTTTCTAAAAATCCATACACTAATTAGAAATGTAGTAGCTACACTAACAATTTGATTCATTCATTCATTCATTACAAGAAACAATTTTGCTTTCTTCCTCCCACCCCCACCTGCACCTCCCTGCTAATTGCTGTAGGCCACTCTTTGAATCCTAACAACTGCTTTAATTTGTTGTGATGTCTAACTGGATCCTATGACTTGCTGCCATTCTGTGACTTCCTGATCTTCAAGCATCTGATGAAGTGGGATTTTTCTCCCATCAAAGCTCATATGATAAATAAATGTGTTAGTCTTTGTGGGTTAGTTCAAATTAACCAGAACTTTTTAGTTTAAAGTAACTGTGTCTTTGTTAGTTTGAACTAACTGTTTAGTTTGAGCTAAAAAAAAACATGGTTAGTTCAAACTAACCACGCAGTTTGAATTTATTTAATCCAAACTCGCACAGCTACATTCTGCTAGTTTGAACTAAAATTTGAACTAAGTTTGAACTAAGTGGTTAGTTCGAATTAACCATTTGAACTAACTAGTTCAAACTAAGCTTTCCTTAGTTCAAACTAAAAAATCAAGTTACTCCAGATTAAGCCTCTTTAATCCAGACTAATCTGCTAGTATAGACATAGCCTAAAAGTGCCACAGGATTCCTTGTTTATTTTGCTGAAGTAAACTAACACGGCTACCCCTTTGGAACTTGTCAGCTATGATTCATAGAAAGGCATCTGCTATGGGGGAAGGATTTGGTTAAAGTAGAGGACTGTGGGTCACAATGTCCGAATTCATTCCCACACTATTTTATATATTACGTAATCCTCCTAAAACCAGTTTGGAATACAAGCTCTATGCCCATCTATTAAATAAGGGGATAATGATAGCTCTCTGCATCCCAGAGGTGATGGTCTTATTCATTAACATCTGGGAAGGATTTTTTAATTCATCCTTATAGGTGTTGGCTCAGTAAGGATACTGAAATAAACCACTCAGGTCGTAGGAGTGAGAAACAGGGATGCCAAAAGTCTGGAGAGTTCACAGTGAAGAAAGAATCAGGCTTTGGGGGATGGACATAATAATCTATGCCAACTAGAATAAAGTCTCCTTAAGAACTTGTAGTAGAACTCAAAATCCCCAATAAATTCACTATTTCTTTGTTGCCAGCAAATACCTAGCAAAGAGCGTGTCTCATTCCCCTTACTGACTGGCCAACTTAGAGGAGGGCAACCAACTAATTCTATAAGTTACTCAATTAGTTCCAGTGGCAGCAGTCTCTGCACTGACCCTACAGTTTCCAACCCTGTTGATGACCAACAAGGAAATCAATAAGATTGCCCATGTGGGAACTTGGTTTCTCCCCATTTCCTTTTATAAAATCTAGGAAACAATTCACAAATCTCATGCACCACTGTAACTGAACTGTGTTTTGAATGTAGAAAGTGCTATCTAATCCCAAGTACTCTGAAAAATCAGGCCATAGGTGTCTCAAATTGGGCACCCAAGGTAAATTAATAATTTAGATGTTTGTGTGTCTATGCCTCAGGTCCCCAGCAGCAATATGCATATCATCTCCCATACCCCACAAGGTGTTGTGAAACTAAATGTATTAATAATAATGAAACAACTGGTGCTGTAGTGCTCAACCATTAAGCCAATTAAAACATTAATAATTTTCCATTTACAGCTGAGTTTGAATAGTATACAGTGATAAAAGTGTAACTACAATGAGGATAAAAAATGAATAGTTGCTCATTAAATGAGAATGTCCATTCTGTTCAATAAATGAGGGGAAAATTTATGGTACCATGTCATCAAAGTCTACTAGTTTGCACAAAATCCCAATTAAGGTTACACAGACACCCTTAATTCTGGCATTTCTTAACTTTAGAATGCTTGACTTTGCAACTTTAGTATGCTTTTATTGTAGTTGTGTGCAATATTACTTAAAATAATCCATTCTTTATAAAGGATGATAGACACTGTGCCCATGGGAGCTTGCTAATTTAACCTCATTAAGTTAACTGTAGATTTCCTTGAACCTTTATGAAAAATAGAGACAAAAAGAAAACCCACACTAGAAATTAAATAGTTGCCATAGAGACATACACTCTTTCAATCATGTTGAATACAGTTAGAACTAATTAATATTCAATTCAACACAGAACCATTTACCTTTCTATGAAACATTCCAACCTCAAAGGTTTGAGCTATCTTCCAATTAGGAGAGAAGCCTTTCAAAGAATAGTATATGGACTAAGCAAAGGTTAAAATTGTGATCAGAGATGATTTCAGCCACAAAGCAGACAAAGGAAAGCATCTGCCATTTTCTTTTAGCCCTTTCTATGCCTCACAAAGTTCAATAGCTCTCAAAATCTCAAGCTATTCCTTCTTCTCAGGAGCAGAATTTATTTTAGTGGCCAATGAGGAGAAAGAGTCAATACCTTACAAATGATATGGAATGTCAGTGGAATGTTTAAAAAAAATATTAAAACAATTATAATTGAAATTAAACAAGAAAAAAGGCACTCCAGACAGTATTCCATTCTGTAAGTTCACCAATCTTCGAAGCATCTGACGAAGTGGGATTTTCTCCCACGAAATCTCATACGAAAAATAAATCTGTTAATCTTTAAGTGCCACATGACTCCTTGTTGGTTTTTTTTTCCCTGTATTGCAATCACTGTGTCATCCTCTGGTTAACAGCTATAGGTTGGCAATACTGAGTCATTGCTATTTCATTAAAATAACAATAACAAACAAATATGGCTTTAGATTAGGTCAGGAACATCATTTAAATTTAGTTATAATTGTCACAGGTGATATGGGCTAATTAAATAAGTCTGAAATAACATCAGGGAGGTGGTACTTCTTTTGGAGTAATTCATTAGAGAATGTTTATCACTTGTGATATTCCCACATGAATCCCAGTGTAGTGCAGTTCATCAGCAGTTTGATTTTAATATAAGAAGGTTTTTAAAGGCAGATTATATAATATTTTTTCTGCAAAACAATTACATCATTTTGAGCCACCTTTTTTTTAAATGCAACACTTGCAATCCTAAGAGAACCTTAACTAATGACAATTTAGAATGTTAAAAGAAAGAAAACTTAAAACAAAGACAGCTAGTAAGACAAAATATATTCTCAAACCAGCACAGAGAAGCCAGACAGGAGGGAACTACATGATACAAGCCTGGAGATGGCAAAGTGGGTCCCCACAAGGCTATCTGAATAGAGTATGATAATCACAGATGAACTGCATGTTTAATCATTGCATAACTGATATAAGTGGCATGAATGTCCTTACTATTATCCCTCCACTATTGCATTATCCATTATGTCAGCTTGTATTCTTACTATAGCCATAATCATATCTCAGGAGAAGTGTAACATAGGAGGATTATGGGAGCAGAAATGTGCTACGAGGGATTGGTAGCATGCCCTCTATACCCTGTTGCTCTGTGGTTCAGGTATTTGGCTGAAGACAAAAGACCCGGATTCTTGTTTCAAATCAGTCTTCCACCGCTTCAGTGAGTATGCTAACTACTGGACTGGTGGGCTTTTGGGGGTGGGGGAAAGGTATCATCACCTGCTCCTTACCCTTCAAATAGGAGAGATGAGATGTGTGCTCTTGGCACACCTACTGGATTGGGCCCTGCAGGCACGTTGGGGGCAGGAAACACATACTATGTTAATCTCACTATGGATAGGTGCCAAATACTTAAAACCATCAGGACTTCAACTGCTTTGCATGCATTGGAAGAAATGAAAGTATACAGGAGACTTTAGAGGCAGAAACTGGCAGCTGAGAAAGAATTTTGTGAATGACAGTATTACCTAAATGGTGAATTAGATGCCTAAACTCCACTAGTAAATTAATCCATACCATTCTAATTTTCCAGAGGCAATATTTTGTTTTTCTTCAGCAGGCCTTTTATTAACCTATTGGCTCGAATTCCATGTTAATGGTCTTATTGTACACAGTAGCATTTCTGTTTTGGTAAATGAACAAGAATCAGTGGGTGTGGAAAGCAAAATGGGACTGGGTAAGACTAAATAAATATTCCACATTTCAACTGCTAGTTAATGCCTATAAAGAAATTTAAGTTTTCTGTTCAGAATGAAAGAGGGAGTAGAAAATCAAGGAACAAGTGCAAGTAAATGTTAAAAACACATTTGGTTCAAGAACAGACTGTGAATTCTTTACTTATAAAGAATATACTAATCCCATTGCTATTTATGGAGTGTAACAGTAGTCAGTATGAGCAGAGGAGGTAGATGACAGCCCTATACTATTAATTCTCCTCCCAGTATGTCTGAGCCTATGTGATAAGTATTTTCCCCCCATTTTACAGATAGGTTTGCTGACTGAGAGATTAGGCTTTTAAGATACACACGTAAGAATTAACTAATTTATTTATTAGTAGACAGAGACAATGATGGTTTTTTTTTGTTATATTGATTAGTACAACTTACATTTAGAAACACGTACCTCAATAATTTTTAATGTTTGCCAAAAATGAATAAAAATGCATTGTACCAATAGGGCAGTATGTAGGTCTATCAAGTATTATCTCAAGTGGGATTTTCAAGAGCATCTATGGGAATTAGATACCTCGCATTCACCAAATTTCAATGCTTCTGATTTCTGGATTACATCTTTGTGTGCAAGCCATCTTTGGCTTTTGTTTGTTTTTTTGATAACAGTTCATAGTGCTTCCACCTGCAAAGATATCCTCAGGAAAAACAGAAATGAGGACAGCTTAAAAATACTTAGCAGTGAAGAGAAACCACTGGGCAAAAAGAATTTATCTTGGTATTATTGCTTTGTTGTTACACTTTGACATCCACTGTCAAAGATGCTGGAAGTCATAAGACTATATCTGGGCTGGGAGGATATTCTGTCATTTTTTTTTCTCCCTCCCTGATTACTTCAATTTCTTACTTCTTGTGCTCAGATAAATGGGAAGAAGAAGCTGCTTTTCCCTTTAGGCTTTTCAGCAATGAAAATTTTGAGTTTCATCAATTTAGAAGACACCTTCATTTAATCTGTGCATGGAAAGATAAATCATTTCTTAAACTACTCTCCAGAGCTTATGCAGGCCTCTCCCAAGAAACTAGAATAGATTTGTTATGTCTGTGCCAGTAGATTATATAATGACTTTATTATAACAAAAATCAAAAACCCTTCATATGGTATGCAGAGAGCAAACCACTGAAAGACACCAAGAACAGTTATTTTGTATTAGTCTCACAGTGTAGGGGCCCATGTCCAGCTGAGTTACAAAATGACAGATGAAAGATTGTAGGAGCAAAGGTAACACATCTGCTTAGTCTTTAAGGTTTAATGATAAACAGCCAACCACATGAGCTTCGTTAAAGCCAGACGTACAAAGTACATCATGTTTTCAAAACTTTATGGCAGTATCTGAGTCTCAGACTTTTTCTTTCTTTGGAATTAGTCTTCTCTAGATGTAGCTGCTTTTCCTAGAGGGAAATGTTAGCCTGAGTTACCCTGTTATTTGTCTGCATATCTTTTCATTTGGAGGGCCAGAGCTGATGGTGGGAAATTGTCAGCTCTTTTCTCTCTCTCCAATTATGATTTTTCCTTCACTCCATATTTAGTGTGGGGTTTTTTTTAGTAACTTCAATTTTAAATATCACCACTTACTACAATATTTTTTTCTTCAACAGTAGAATATTTACTAGCACTGTCTCCTGACATAAAAATGGAGATAATAGGGAAATACACTGTATTGACTCTTCAGAGCCATTAATGGAAAGGTGGGTGTACAGACTGGTGTCTTGGCCTAATTTGCTTAGGATGGCACTTAGGGTGGTTGTTATGCTTTATTTCTAAATATAACAATGCCTCAAGGAATCAAGAGAGTGAAAAAAGGAAAAAAGGTGGGTGAATGAAAGGATGTAACTTCAAATTGTTTAGAAGTAGAGATCATCATCATAATGATTATTAGAATCATAATAAAGCTGAAGCTTATGTCACAGATTGCCAAATACATTTGTGGAAGCATAGTAGCCTTCAGTTACTTTGCCATTTTTTTCTGCTGGAAAATGCAGGGCAGGTGATTCTTTGCCATCATTTCATCTGAAGCAGTGACAACAAGGGTGGAGATTATGAAAGACAGGGAGAGTTGCTTCCCCCTGACTGGCCACTCTCTGCTTCCCCACTCAGGCAGAAGCGGACCCTGACCAGAAAGCAGGGCTGCCCTGGCTTCAACCCTGAGTCCCAGCCGGGACCCACTCCTGCCTCAATGGGGAGGCAAAGAGTGGCCACACCCGTTATCTGGATCTGACCCTGACCAGGGAGTGGAGCCACCTCTGGTGTTGGGGTCTGGCCTTGGCCATGGACCCAGGGCTGCCAGTGGCAGTGGGAGTGGGCCCTGGCTGGGAACCTGGGGACTCCACCAATGGCCCAATCCAGTCCTGGCCCCAGTGGCTGGAGTCAGATTGCAGGGGAGGGGAGCTGTAGTTTTGGAGCTGCCTCCCTCAGGGGCAGCCCCAAAATCTGCCCATGAATGACAACAATTTGTAAGTCTGTGAAAACGATGGCACGAAAAGACTGCATAACATGCCATGCAGTTGATCTGTGACAGCTAGCAGCAAAGAACTCCGAAGGCCGGTGATGGGACAGTAAATGGGTGGGGGCTCGTAGTTACTGCAGAGAATTCTTTCCTCGGTATCTGGCTGGGAGTGGAGGGGTCTTCCCTACATGTTCAAGATCTAACTGATCACCATATTTGGGCTTGGGAATGAATTTTTCCCCTAGGTCAGATTGGCAAAGATGCTAGGGGTTTTTCACCTTCTTCTGCAACATGCTGAACAGGTGACTGGCAAGTTTAAACTGGTGCAAATTATGGGTCCTCTATAACTTTAAGTCTTAAAATTACAATGGGAGAACGTCGGTAATTTAGTTAGAAATTAGTGGTCTATTGTAAGACTGAGTGAGTGAGGTTCTGTAGCCTGCAACATGCAGCAAGCCAGACTCAATGATCATTATAGTCCTTTCTGACCTTAAAGTCTATGAGTCTAAATAATTTTGGTGACATTTTCATTTCCTCACTGTGATTCACATCAAAGTCAGTCAGTTACTTGGTATACCTAGTGTGAATATTAAGTCAATTACCCATGAATTAGAGGAATATCTATTTTCTAATCTCTTTCTTTCTGCCATTACCTCCATAGCCTCACTGAAGAGGATGTAAGGAATGAAGATATCATTTGACTATACAGTGGATCAAAATGGGAATGCTGCTGCAGGCACCGTGCCCCCAGGCAGTTTTCTCAGTGCAGAAAAACTACTTAGGAGATAAAAAGCCCTCATAGCCAGCTCTACCGCTTTCCCTTACAGAAGATGTTGGGGTGTGCCTGTGGCACTTCCATCCATTGTCTGTTTTAGCAGCCAAAGCAGTCCACATGATTGGCTGCAACAAAAATAGGTCAGGACATACTTCCAGCTGCTCTAACCAGCCAAAGGGTCTGTCCACTGGAAAATTCCAGCAAAATGGAGTTTCAAAGCCATGTTTGTACCTACACCTCACTAAGTGTGCCAAATTCAGCTCAGGTACAAGGTTCTTTAATTCCATCTTCCATCAATATATATTCATATTTTCATATATATTGTATATCTTATATTCTTTCATTTTTGACTGTACTAATTCCAAAATAGGCTTAGAACAATTCTTAGTGTTGTCCCTGTTCCTATGTTCACTGGAGGTAGATGGATCTCCCCAAAGACAGTTGTTGCCATATACACAATAGGTTTGTGAAAATATACAACCCAATAGTACTAAAAAACCAACAGAAATAAAACAAACTAAACTGCCATTTCTACTTCATCACAAAACATTTAATGTTATTTAATTTTTGAAGTGGATAGAATTTCTAACCTTTGCAGAAGTTACAAACTGCTGGTCATTTACAAGACAACACAATTCAGTTATGAATATAAGCTTGAATTTGTTCTCCTTAGTTCCCCTAATCGTGATTGTGTTTCAGCTTAGTGAGCTCTTCCTAATTATACCTAATATGGCTACATATGAGAACATCATAATACTGGATTATTTTAAAACTGTGATATCGATCGTATCTGTACTGTATGTCTCAGAACTTAGTTACCCTTTAGATCAAGTATGATTTGTATTGCCTTAATACCTAGATGTCCCAGTTGTGAGCAAGGCTCACTGACAAAATTCCGTACACACACAACATGAAAGACAGTCCCTGTCCTGAACTATTTACAATCTAAGTAGAAAAGGCAGACAAAAGACAAGTGAAAGCAGATAAGGAAGTATTAGAGATTTTTACAAATGGGAAACTGAAGAACAGAGTAGGTGACCTGAGAGTACCATATATACTTGGGTATAAGCCGATCCATGCATAATCCAAACCCCCAATTCTGAGCCCAAAAAGGGGCCAAAATGAGTGACCTGTCTATAAGCCAAGGTCCCCTTTTGGTGTTGCCCCTAACCCCCCCCCCCCCCCAGCACTGCTGGCTTCCTCTGGATTTCCTGACACCATCTCTAACCCCCAAACACCTGCTGCTGCTTTTCCTCTGCCTCCTTGCTCTCTCCACTCCTCACTCCTGCTCCCCTGCTTTCTCCACTCCTCCTGGTGACCCCCTGCTGGCTCCATTCCTCACCCCTGCCCCCCTGCTCTCTCCATTCCTCCTGCTGCTGCCCTGCTTCATCTGCTCCTCCCGCTGCCCCTCTACTTTGTCCTTTCCTCAGTCCTCCCCCTGCTCCTCCTGCCACCCCCTGCTCCCTCCATTCCTCACTGCTGCCCTTCTGCTCGCTGCCGCTTTCTCCGTTCCCTGCTGTTGTTCCCCTGTTCCCCAACACCCTTCCCCCTACCCCCAACCCCTGCTCCTGCTTTTCCCAGCCTCCTAAGCATCCCCCTCAAAACTCCCTGGCCCTGCCACTGCTTTCCCCGGACTCCCCGACACCCCCTTGCCAAACCCCTGGGCCCTGCCGCCACTTCCCTGGACTCCCTGTACCCTCCTCTCTCAATGCCCAGGCTGATGCCCCCACAGACCCCCTTACCTGCCCACTCCAGACACTGGTGTTCCCTCCTTTCTACAGCCCGAGCCCAGGTCGACTACCCAAGACAGCCATCCTAGCCACACTGGGGCTCCAGCCTACAGCATAGTCAGTGAAACTGCTGGTCTGAGGCTGCCTACCTATTCACCCGTGTATAAGCCGAGTGCCTGTTTTCAAGCCAATTTTCAGGCACAAAAATCTTGGCTTATACGCAAGTATATGGTCAAACATAATATTTGTGGCATAGTCAGGAAATAAATTCAAACCCCTGAGTCCTAGGGTATGTCTTCGTTGCTGCAATGGTGAGCATCATAGAATCATAGAAGGATAGGGTTGGAAGGGACCTCATAGGTCATCTAGTCCAACCCCCTGCCAGAGGCAGGACCACTCCCACTAAACCATCCCAGTCATGGTTTTGTCCAGCCGGGCCTTAAACACCTCCAAAGATGGAGATTCCACCACCTCCCTTGGCAGCTCATTCCAATGCTTCACCACTCGCCTAGTAAAAAAGGTTTTTCTAATATCCAGCCTTGACCTCCCTAACCGCAACCTGAGACCATTGCTCCTCGTTCCGTCCTCTGTTATTACTGAGAACAGTCGAGCACCATCTTCCTTAGAGCATCCCTTCAAGTAGTTGAAGGTTGCTATCAAATCCCCCCTCAATCTTCTCTTCTGCAGGCTAAATAAGCCTAATGCTTTCAGTCTTTCCTCATAGGGCTTGTGCTCCAGCCCTTTAATCATTTTGGTTGCCCGCCTCTGAACTCTCTCTAGCATGTCCCTGTCCTTTTTGTAGTGGGGAGCCCAAAACTGAACACAGTATTCTAGATGTGGCCTCACCAGTGCAGAATAGAGGGGAATGATCACATCCCTTGATCTGCTGGTAATACTTCGTTTGATGCAGCCCAGTATGCCATTGGCCTTTTTGGCAGCAAGAGCACACTGCTGACTCATATCCAGCTTCCCATCCACCATGACCCCCAGGTCCTTTTCTACACTGCTGCTACTTAGCTGAATGCTTCCCAGCCTGTAGCGGTGAATGGGTTTTTTCGTCCCACATGCAGGATTTTACACTTGTCCTTATTGAACCTCATAAGATTTCTATTGGCCCACTGTTCCAATTTATCTAGGTCTCCCTGAATCCTGTCCTTGCCCTCCAACATGTCTACTGGTCCCCCCAGCTTGGTGTCATCCGCAAACTTACTGAGAATGCAGTCTATTCCATCATCCAGATCACTGATGAAAATGTTGAACTGAACCGGCCCCAGGACCGACCCCTGGGGCACACCACTCGTGACTGATCGCCAGCTAGACATGGAACCATTGATTCCCACACGCTGAAACCGTTGATCTAGCCACTTTTCTATCCACCTTATAGTCCACCTATCCAACCCATACTTCCTTAATTTGCCAGTGAGAATGCTGTGGGCAACTGTATCAAAAGCCTTGCTAAAATCAAGGTATATCACATCAATCGTTCTTCCTGCATCCAGAAAACCAGTCATCTGATCATAGAAGGAGATGAGATTGGTCAGGCATGATTTACCCTTGGTAAATCCATGCTGACTGTTCCTGATCACTTTATTTTCCTCTAAGTGTTTGAGGATGGATTCTTTGAGAATCTTCTCCATAATTTTTCCAGGGATTGAGGTGAGGCTGACTGGTCTGTAATTCCCTGGATCCTCCTTTTTCCCTTTCTTGAAAATAGGCATTACATTTGCTTTTTTTCCAGTCCTCTGGCACCTCCCCCATTCTCCATGAGTTTTGAAAGATAATGGCCAGCGGTGCTGCTATCTCATCGGCCAATTCCCTTAGTACTCGTGGATGCAGTTCGTCCGGCCCCATGGACTTGCGCACATCCAGCTTCTTTAAGCAGTCCCTAACCTGACCTTCCATCACCAAGGGCCTCTCTTCTTCTCTCCCAGCTGCCACACCCATGGTAGTGGGCTGGGAGCTGACCCTGCCTGTGAAAACTGAAGCAAAAAATGCATTGAGCACTTCAGCTTTTCCTTCATCCTCTGTCACAAGGATGCTTGCCCCATTCAGCAAGGGACCTACACCATCCCTGATCCTCTTCTTGTTACTAACATACTTGTAGAACCCCTTCTTGTTATCCTTTACATCCCTCGCTAGCCGCAACTCCATTTGCCCTTTGGCCTTTCTGATTTTATCCCTGCAACCCCTAGCAATATCTTTATATGCCTCCTTGGTCATCTGACCAAGCTTCCACTTCCTGTAAGTTTCCTTTTTATGTTTAAGCTCAGAGCAGAGTTCTCTGCTAAGCCATTCTGGCTGCCTCACATGTTTGTTCTTTCTCCTAATTGGAATGGCAACTTCCTGTGCCCTTAGCAGGGTTTCTTTAAAATCAATACAGCAGCATCAATTGAATGGGTCTGGGAAGGCCCACTCAGTCAATCAGAGATTGCTTTTCAGTCAACTGAATCAATCCATCTCTCTAAAATGAGTAAGTGTGTGTCAGCGAGGGAGCATCTCCCATAGATACAGCTCATGAAGACACCATGCTATGTGAATGTAAGTAGGTTGATGAGAGATACACAAGCTACATTATGTAGACCAGCCCTCAGTCCTGAACTTTATTAAGAACTCTAGTATTTCCTCTATGGCTACGTCTACACCGGCAAATTAGTCCAGGCTAAGGAAGATTAGTCTGGACTAATTTGGCCCAAGGCCATGCTAGGCATTCCCTAGTTCAAACTAAGAAATTTCAAAGTTTGAACTAAGGAACGCTTACCAGCACTTAGTCCAAACTAACCTTCTTAGTTTGAACTCTAGTTCCCTGCTGTTCAAACTAAGTCCAGCCAAGACCCGGACTAAGGCTTAATTCAAATTCAAGAAGTTCAAACTAACCACACATTCCAGTTCAAACTAAGCATTTGTTCAAACTAGAATGTGCAGTTAGTTGAAACTAAAGCATAAAGCGTATTTAAGCTACAAGCAAACATAGTATGAGTGACGTGTAAAATTGACACATTTCCTTAAAGTTTTTTTCTCTTATTTGAATTCATGAACAAAACTTAGTAAAGACACAAGAGAATTCTTAATTTTTAATGATAAAAAGGTAGATATTTTAACTATATAAAACTAAAACATTTAAATATTTGCCTGCTTTTAAAGTAACTGTATTTATGAAAAAACATTTACCTTATAAAAGAGTTTATTGCTTCCAAATCACAGAAGGAACACCCTAACACAATAACTTTGAAACTTTCCACCCTAACACAATAACTTCAAAATGTGCAAGTTTATGTCCATAAATTCAGTTCAGAAAGAAAGTCACAACCAAGAAAGAGCAGTTTATCTTTTTTCACTCAAAGCTCTAACGTCGGCTGTAAATCTCCAACTGCAAACAAAATGAAACATGGGGTAAAAAAAAATAAAAATAAAAAAAATAAAAAAGGGAAAATCCAATTTCTTTTAATATAGTTGTAAAGAAAGCTTACAATTTCACAGTTAAGACCTGCCTCTCATAATTTCCTGCTGCAAATGAAACAATAGAGCCCTGACTTTAAATGCCTTTCAACGCCATTGTCTGTATAAATATTACAATCTCACAAAAAAGTATTGTACAAAAGGTGTATTGAATTTGAGGTCAAGATCACTATTCTTTTAAAATATCTTGGCTACTCAGCTTGAAGATTGCTTGAGAGTTTACCGTGACATCCAAGTACTTTAAACTTAAAGCCTTCATGTACTCGTTGTATTCTAGTTGGATTAGGGAGGGAAATGGATAGCTCATTTCTTGGGAAATTAGTCTTCGACACTGAAGAAAAGCATAGTGTGGAGATTTATTTATCAGTTAGAAGGAATCTGCCCCCACTGAACATTCTACAATAGTTCTTGATTACAGGACATCAAAGGCATTGCCCAGCAGTTGAGTATCTCCTGGTATGTGGTGGTCTAGGGAAGTAGCAAGGGTATGCACAAGGGAGGTCAGCAGGGGCAAATCCCTCAATAATGGACAGGGGTTATAGAGCTCCTCCACCCCTCGGACTCCAGTGTGAATGGCACGCATTTATCCGTCCCCTGAGGCCCCATTCATTCCTCTAGTCACCAAGGTGGGGGTGGAGGGGTGCAGAAGATGCCCCTCCAAAATTGCTGAAATTTAAATTCCTGTGCACACCCCTGGGAAGTAGGAGTGGTCTCCTCTTAGTAAGGGTGGGAGCAGAAGAAGTGAACAGAAACTAGGCTTGAAGGTAGAGTACTTGGGAAAAGGAGAGGAGCAGACATACTCTCAGTAGCATCTCATGTGCAAGGGGCTGCACTTGAGAGAGCTCAGCCCTTTATTCACCACCAAAAAAACCCTCAGACCTGTGGATCCAACAAGCCTAAGGGAGGAAGAACAAGTTGGTAGGTGAGGGTTAGTGAACTATGATGTGCAGATCAGACTAGATTATCATGAGGATCCCTTCAGCCTTAAAGTCCATGAGATCCCAGTGCAACAGGTGCATGACAGCCAAACTCCAGAAGCATCAGCAGGATAAACAAGCACCACTAAGAAGAGGGCCCCAGCAAAACACTGAGGCTCTTCCAAACTGTAACAAGACTCATTAGAGGTCAACTGAGCACATGATTATCTTTTGAACATCTACACAATCTTTTGGCAATTCATTTTGCCAGAACTTAGTCTGTAACTAAGACATGAAAAAGTAAGTGCTCACCCAGTCCAACCCCTGTTTGTGTGTTCAGCTTCAGTAATTCAGTGTTAGCAATGTCCGATACGAACTGCATCTAATTCAAGCATGGTACATTCCATGTACCTTCTCTGAATTAATAAAGTTAGTGTAGTATATACCAAATATGCATAAAGTTTTGTCAAAAAGCCAAAGGCATTAACTTCATTATCCTCTTCTCAACTCTGGGCAACACGTTGGCATTGCTTATTTTTCTTGTTGCTGGTTTTTTTTTCTAATTTGTTTAACAATACGTTTCAAAATTAGCATCCAAGGAAGTGCATCAACTCTGTGGTGTACAAGAGTCGAGAAAATCCAAAGAAAGCATAAATTTCTATTTTCTCTCAACCATTCACACTTCAAATGATATTTTAGAGTTTAAATTGAAGGGATGAGTACCTCTCCTTTCCTATTCTAATTACAGTTAATTATTGTTAAGCTGCAGAGTGGTAGCCATGTTAGTCTAGCTCAGCAAAAGTTCCACAGGACTCCTTGCTTGTTTTATTATCTTTAAATGTGCATAACACTTTTCATCATGAACTATATCAAATCACTCTTATATAGAAATCATTCATCTGCCACTGAAAATGAAGCCAACTCTAGGAATGAATGCAGCAATCATTCAGTACTGGGAATACTAACCGTTTTTAGAAAGAGAAGTAAAGAATAATTTCATATCTGTTACAAATTAGAGGGATAATTTAGGCAGACAGAATGTAGTTACTCCAGACAAATTTCAGCAATAATAATGAGGTTAATGCCCTGGCTCTTGTCAAAAAGCCATAGAAACTTTAAGGTCCAGGAAGTCACCTCCATTATACATTTCATGTCAATGATAACTGATTAACATTTACCAAAGAATGCTCAGAATGTAAATAATTTTAAGAGTACAAAGTGCTGACTGAACAGCACTAAAAATGTTCTTATATAGATATAGATATATAGATACACACTCATTACACACACACAGTGTAAAAATCTATTTAGTCCATTAAATCAACTAAGAGTAACATCAAGGATCTGAGAGAACAAATGTCATGAACATTATAAACATTAGAATTTGCAATTTGATGCTATAAAACACTGAAGACTAAAACCAGCAATACTGACATCAACTGGTACAAAATTTGTCTCCTCACACCATCTTCTCCACAGTATCTCTGAGGGGAAATTCACTACTCTGGAGGGCGTCTTATTCTCTACTTTTTTGAGGCCAGGTGAAAGAAGGTAGTGTTTATCAGTCAGATGTCCATAGGTTAGTGATATGAATTTCTTTCGAGACCAGCTGTCTCCGCTTATTCTATAAGCAGTATGACCTCACTGTTGGCCAATTTTGCTCATCTTTGGTGGTGCCTTAACCCCTGCTCCCATCTGCTTGATGAGCAGGCCAAATGCAATTTTATGCTATTGCAACTCAGTCTTTCAATGGGAGATTTTGAAACTTCATAGTATACCGGTACTGAAGTTTAACCTAGACTGCCTTCCACGCATGTATTTAGGATTCATAATTATACACAAATTCATCATGAACGTGCTCCTGTTCCAAGCATTGGAAAAGTTTTTTCCATTCTTATCGGAAGTATGTTTGGGACTTGGTTTATCCTCAGAAAGATGAGATAGCTTCACTTTAGACAAATGTGGGTTCATTCTACAATTCTACTTAGGTTTGAAAATAACCAGTTAAAGTTATATTTTCTATTTAGCAAATAAAGTGCAGTATATATTCTCTATATTTGTTTAAGTTATATACTTTCATTTTATGTTAACTGGCAGACAGAACTTGTTTACTGACTATAAGACAGACCCTCTGTTCCTGCACTGTCTCCTTGTGCCATGGGAAGCTACTTCATGCATGTGCAGAACTCAACACGGGTAGACATTTGCAACCACTTCTCAGTACCATACACATCAGTTATCTCTCTGTAAAAATACTGGCCCCAATCCTGGCCTCACACATTGCCCTCTCCACCCCTTTTTTGCTCCATAAAAATATTGACCCTAATCCTTGCCTCATACGCTGCCCCCTCCACTCATCTGTAACTCCCTGACCTCAATCCCAGGCTCACAATCTGTCTCTGCTCCATGCTGGACCTGCTCTTGGCCTCACACACTGCCCCCCTCTGCCTCCCTACCTCCAATCCTGGCCTCACATGCTCTTCCCTGAGCCCCCCTAGATGGTACTGGTTCTGGCATGAATGCAGAGGACTGGAATCAGTGACCTCTCATGGTTCCTGGCTAGGCCGCTCTCACCCTGAGCACGCATCTGAACATGCTCAGAGTGGGAGATCTGAAAACTCCCATAGCCTGGCTGCAGCTCCAGGCAAGGGCAGGGCAGAACATGTGTTCTGCCTGATTTTTCTATTTTTCAGGGCTCCAGAACTCTGGCCCCTCAAATTTGTGAGTTTGGGAACCCTGTGTGCTGCTAAGAATAGGCATGCATGACATCTTTGGCATGCATGCCAGAGTTGTCAACCCTTGTAATGAGAGGACTATTCAGCTCATAGCCTACATTCTTTCTCTAGACACACAGTTTTATTTCCCTTTTATCCATGGAAAGGATAATGAGCTATTTGTGTCAGAAGAACTCACGTAACTCGTTCTTAATAGGCGTACCACCTGCTAACAGACCGGGCTCTTTCAGATTACCAGTATTACAGTCTGGCAGTGCTAAAGACTTTTTAGGTACCTTAAGGTGACAAACACTTATTGTTATTTATTCTTTAACACAGTCTGGTGGTGGTTCGGTTATTTTTTTTAAACAACTGACCTGTATTGAAAACTATATTATTGTATAAAATACTCAAAAAAATATTAAGAATAAGTTAAGGTTGCAAAGATAAGTACTCAGAAGTTAAGAAATGCCACAACTAAGATTGCCTGTGCAACTTTTAATTACACAAAACAAACAAGGAGTCCTGTGGCACTTTTAAAGACTTTTGTGGAAGAAAACCTTACTTCATCAGATGCTTGAAGATGGGGAATTCTACTTCAAATACAGAGTTACACATATTTTTTCCACAGGACTCCTGACATATTCATTGGACAGGATGAACACAGTGATAGCAATTAATCAGGCCTCCTTGTCCCAGTCTCTCTCTCCAGCTTCTAGGTCAATTTGCCCTCACTTACACTCCTACTGGCTCTCAGTTCCCATCTTCCTTCTACATCTGCTGTCCAATATTGCTCCCACACCAGACACCTAGTCCCTGGCTCCTTCTCAAACTCAGTCTTTCCTCAAAGTCTCCTTGAGCAATCTATACCCTCATCACTACCCAAAGATGATGAGAAAAGGAGATAATTATACCAAGGCCCTTAGCTCAACCTCTGTACCCCTTCACAATGAATGTCTGTAAGTTTGTGCAAATCAAGTGAAATAGGAGGAAATGGCACCCCAGTGAACATGATGTAACAGGACCTCAAATTTCTCCAGATAAACCTGACCCCACCCACCCAGGTCCTGACATCTCTGCATTTCAGTCATGTTATTTTATGCTCCTCATCCTCCATAGCAGGATAACAAGCTACCTGATCTCATTTCCACTGCTTGATGCCACAGTGGCCAATTGCAGGGACTGCCCTACCCAGGCCCTACATCCCCAAACTGGAACATGCTTCATGCATGTATAACCTTTAAAGAATTTGACCATCAAACTCCAAAAAGTATCTAATAAGCATTATGAACTGAGATTTTTAGAAGTTTTATAACTTGGTGCCAAATTTGCCAAACTTTCACAGAGATGGCAAAAAGCATGTCACAAATACAAAAACCATCCTTTCTCCTGACAAATTTCAATCCCCTCTAAAGCATAGGGATACAAAAGTTTCAGTGAAATGCCTATAAGAATTTTCTTTAACGTGATGAAAAAACATATTATCTCCAATCATCTTCTGTGAAATGGTTACGCTGTTTTAACTGAAACTTTCCAAAAATATTCAGCCTTCACGAGAGGCCTCGAGATAATTACCATCAAACTATACTCTGACAGAAATCTCTGCAATCTTCTCTAACCAGCACCACAAGAGCTGTATTTGAATTAAAACCTACAATGCAGAAACCACTTGTCTGGTAGGGAAAGACTGTTAACCATCTGGCAGAAACTTGTCTAGCTCTTTTTTTCAAACGAGATACAATGCTCAACTTTAGCAAGTTGTATGGCTATGAACATAATTCAATCATTTCTTTTCCAGAGGAAATAGGATAGACTTAATATTAGCACTTGACTTGATTGCTATTCTTCATATCTAATCCACACCACAGTCTCACAATTTAAAAGAACCCATATTACATAAAGGTACCATTCATTTCCCTTCATGTACAAAACAAATTTAATTAGATCAAACAAATTTAAGAAACACTTTCAACTAAATATGGAATAGACGAGTGTGCCACTTTATATTTGCAGGCCATCGTATACTTTATTACAGTACATAATACATTAAATATTTCTATTTAAGATACTACAAAAGAATTTCATTTTTCCAGCTGCTCTGGAAAAGTGTTAGAAACTATTAGTCAGCTGTGATAAAACCAGTGTCACAATATTTCTATTCATGACAAAAAAATTCAGCCTAATAAAGCCTACAAAGGTATAGTATTTCATAAGCAATTCTAAACATTATTTAAATTCTTTTTGAGGTTCTGTCTGCCTGCATATTAATTGCTCAGTGAGTGGAAAAAAATATGCAAAATTTAGTTCCTGTCTAAATAATCTAAAAACAATCTACCCACACTAATTGACCTTCACATTTAAGTTCATTACCTCTAAATCTAATCAATTGCTAGGACATCTGAGTACTTAACTTTGCCAAGATTAAAGGCTCTGCATTCATGACTATTTTTGAACTCACAGTCAATCAATTCATCCCAAATGACTTAGTGAATATTACCACTTCCAAATGGAATATTTTAGGCATAGTACATGGTTTATTTCATTTTCAGTCTGAAATCATTCTCTGGAATATACAACTGATTAGCTTTTTCTATATGTTCTACACTCATTTATGTATGTATAGTGGTTATTTTCTTCCGAAGGTATACATTTATATCACTGATGTACATCAACCACTTTAATAAAATCCACAAGAGACCTTAGCTCAAAGAAAGCACATAACTTACATTAATTAGGGATATTCATGCAGACTCAGTATATACTAAAATCCAAGATGGGTTTTTTTTCTTTTGTTTTGTTTTTATGGATTTAGGGATTGTTCCACTCAGCACTGCAACACCTAATGAACTTTGGAGATTAAAGCTCATTTTCAAAAGTGACATAGGCACTTAGGAGCCCAAGTGCCATTAACTTTCAATGAAACTTTTAGCATATGTCTACACTGCAATTAAGTACCTGTGGCTGGCCTGTGTCATCTGACTCAGGCTCTTAGGGCTTATTCTAAGAGTTTGTTCAACTGCAGTACAGACATTTGGCCTCAAACAAGAGCCCAAGCTCTAGGACCCACTGAAGAATCTGTAACAAAATACCCAATAGCCTGGTAGATAGGACACCCACCTGAGCTAGCAAGACCTGGGATCAAGTTTTTGTTCCAAATCAGACACAGGGTAGAAGATGGGCCTGCCCAATCCCAGGGGAGCATCCTACCCCCTGGGTATTCTGTGGCACACACATGCTAGCTCTCCTGCCCCACAAGCAACCTACCTGACCCTGGCTCTCATGTGCAGTTTAGGCAAGTTCTGAGCATACCTATCAGATTAAGCCACATAGGCAGGGGCATGTCTTTTTTAGGGCACAGTGAGCATTGAGTCATGAGCAAGGGCTTCAAGTGGCTCATTACCATGTAGTGTGACATCGAGATTTAAGTAGCATTGTGAATGACCACTTGTGGAAATTCAGGTGCGTACAGGGAAAGGTGGCAGTGGAGCAGTGGTTTTATAAATATCAGTGGCACCCTAGGCACTTGTGTCCCTTTGTGAATATAGCTCTTGAGCATCTCTGTGCTGCACAGAACAACACCTAAATATTTTTAAAACCCTCTGCATTTGGATAAAATAATAAATGTCTAGAATTATTGGGTGGAAATACTGAATACATTGATATTCACGATAGTAGTTTTTCAGTATATTTTCTAAGTGTGAGTGCATGGACAGCAAATACTACAACTCTGGGAAGACTCAGCCTTCCCAAATAGCAAGGTTTGTCCACAGCCACATTCTGCCCTGAGGCCCTTCCTTCTCCTGCTTCTGCCATGACCCCAGCTCAGCATGTGCACACTGTAGCAGCAGCTCTTCCTACTCTTGCTCAGCCTTTCCCCCCAAGGTGGGCAGGTGCAAGGGCTGAGACTAAGGTAGGTCAGCCAGCCACTGGTTCAGAACTAGGGGTGACTGAGGCCACCCCGCTGGTGCTCCAGGGCTGGGGCCACCACTCTGAAGCTGCCTGGCCAGAGCTCCAGGGTCCAGTTCCATCCAGTCAGTGTTCTGGAGCTGGGGCTAGTGCTACACCCAGCCCTTGCTCTGGGGCAGGGGCTGCCCTGTGTTCAGATTGCTTGAGGCTGAAGCTGGCTGCAGCTAGTAACCCAGGCCAGTAAGCAAGGGTCGCTAGGGCCAGCAGCTCAGGCTGATTGGCTGGATGAGGCTCAGGCCACCTAGGAAGAGCTGGCTAGGCCACTGGCTTGAGCCAGCTAGGACTGGACTCCTCCAGCCATTGTAGGGGGTCTGGGCACCAGCAAGAGAGGGAGTAGAAGGGTCGTGGCCTCAGGTGGAAGGAGCAGGACCATAGGCCGGCCTCCATAAATTGAGGGGGTTCACATGCTTCCCACATGTGAATGAGAAGTACAAAAGTTAAAAGCTTGTTTCTGAACTAAAATCAGACAGGAAAATTGATTTTAACCAGCACATTCAAAAAGAAAGAGAGAAGGAGCACCTCCCACCCCAAGTAATATAAAATAGCTTCTAGTCTTTACAAACCACACAAAGTGTCTTACTCAGCTAAAAGCAGATTTACAGAGCACCTGGATGGTCCAATTCCCAGTGCAGGCAGGCAGACAGACAAACATGTTAGCTCAGCTTAAGCTTGCCCACTAAAAATAGCAGCATGTATATTGCAGCACAGGCAGCAGTTCACACTAGCTGTCAGAGGGGGACCCAAGGGATCAGGCAGGGTTGGACTTGGGAGATGAGCCCATGCTGATACCCATGTTGCAATATCAACACTGCCCCCTCTTTTTTTTTTTTTTTTTTTTTAAACACACTAGCTGGAACTGAGCTAGACAATTGTCTGTCTACAGCAGGAAAATCATATCTCCCAGCTATAGGTAGATATACCCTTAGAGTCCTCAATTACAACATGTACCAAACTGTTTTTGACATCCATGTCTCAGAGTTCAACAGATCTTCAACATGTAATTTCAGACAACTCAGGCTGGCGTGCATGCACGTGTGCATGTGTGTGTGTTTACTTTCTGTATGCACTCATAGTGGGGATTATTTAGGAGTGCATTAAATTTCAGAATAGGACACAGGGAGAGTAAGAGTGATATTTGAGAGAATCTGACAGGTATGGAAATTGTCAGGAAGGATGAAGCATACACACACTTTTTAGGTCTGAGGTACTCTCAGTTCACCTGATACTACAATGCCTGATGTATATAACAATTACACATTTTCAGTTACAGATCTAAACCAGTTTACCCAACAGTGATTGCATTAGATATTGAGCTAGCAAGCTGATGTTCACACATATATGAACCAATCTTTCACTGGTGGTCTATATAATAAGATTCAGGAACATCACTGTGTGTGCCCTTCTGAAACCTACTATCTGTAGAGTCAGAGCAGAGGAATGGAAACAGCTAGAAGCTGTTGAGATTGTTTAGAATACCACCAAGATGAATCATCATTAAGATTTGCTGTATGATACCACCTAAAGTTCTTAGCCACTTTGAGTTTATGAATTATACCTGTGTTGTGTATAATTACTGAAAGCATGACTCATTGCCAAGAGTTCTAAACCACAATGATACCAGTAGTCACTCAGCCTGTCATCACCCTAACTATACAGTTAATTTGCATGGTACAATTTCACTGGTTGTATGAGGGAGAATGCAAAGATAGTAGATTACTTGGCCCAACTGCCAGACCCATGTGTTCAACTCTGGCCTGCACAAATCAACACAAATCTCCCAGCACAACCCCTCTCCCCACATCCAAATGAAATATTGGCGCAGTAAATACAAATTCCCCTCTGAATACATAGCATCATACCTGTATGTGCTTTCATACCTGAAAACAATGGTCACATCGTATTTTGTGACTCAGAAAAGCATTACATCTAACCTAAATAAATGTGCTTTCATTTTTTTTTAATGTGTGCAAATTAGTCAACCACAGCAACAGCACTCTATCAGCAACATTCAAGGCTTCCAGATAGTTGAGTCATTTGTAGTCTACCCATACTGACATAGTGGACTGTTTTTAACACACTACTAAAACTCCATGCCCTTTCAGACATGATCTGCAACTAAAACCAAAGGCTTAATATAAAAAGAAAAGAAACAAAATATGAGAGAGGTTAAACGGTCAAAGTGAATCGCATACATACAAATGATTTAGGGTCCATATAAAGCAAGTCCTCAGAAGAATTTGAAGTTTGCCAGCTTGTTCAGTTCTTCTGGTGGACACCCAGCACTTGGGTGGGTTTCAGTCCTTTGTTCAGTTGCAGATGAATAGCTCCAGAGGTAAGTGTTAGCTGAAGACAAAATGGAGTTAAGTAAAGCTGCCTTTATCACCTCTGGCCTTCCTCATGTTGTGGGGTTTTGCCATTTTGGATAAAGTCCAAAAATATATTGTTGTTTGTGATGTGGCTGGCCCTTTGGACTCAAGAGAACCTATCTCTTCAAGAGACCCTGTGGCTAGCTGTGAACCAAGGGCTGCTATGCAATAAAAGAGACTGTTTTATATTCTGTTATGCTTCCTGATAACCAGTGTGAGGAATCAGAAGCATAGTTTGTTCTGGATTGGAAGTCTGGCTTAAGTGTTATCCATCAGGGTTCAGAAAATTTGGATCTCATTTTTGCAGTTTGCCCTGAGTTTTGCATATTCAGGATGTTATCCCAGGATGCCTGGGTCACACTGATTCTTATACAACATTGTAGCATCACTGCTTAACCTTTAGTGAAGTGAAACAGTTAATGAACACTGAATTGTTATGTCACCTTAAAGCGGCACTGTCAACATAAAAATCCAAACTATTTCTTACCATTATTCTTATTAATAGCACCTTGAAGCCACATTGTAAGAGCACTTTGTGCGCTCCAAAAGAGCAAAGATGAGTACAAGAAACCCTTCCCTCTCTTTAGGATGACCAGATAGAAAGTATAAAAATCGGGACAAGGATAATAGGTGCCTATATAAGACAAAAACTTAAATATTGGGACTGTCCCCATAAAATAAGGACATTTGATCATCCTACCTCTCTTACACAAGGTCCTCCCACAATAGTAGTCCAGAAGCTCTGAGACATTTAGGATTGGTCACTCTGGCACCTGTGCCGGAAACAGCATGCCAGGGTCATGACCTCATTTCCCTATCACATGGGTCTGCAAAGTGCAGCTGGTAAACATTGAGTCTAACTTCTGCTGAAGTTAATGGAATTGTAAATACTACACTTTAGCCTTCACAGTGTTAGAAATGAAATTATGAAATTAAATCTAATTTATTTATCAGACATCATGCCATGCTTTGGACAATAAAAAATAACTCATTAATTTCATTTTCCTTATAGAGTTTTTAGTCACATTTACTGTCTGATTCTCATTCACTAGCATTAATGTCATTCGGATATAGTCACATCTGTATAATATTTTTTTTATTGCTTTCTTCAAATACTGAGCTGGGATAAATGTTTCAAAATTACCAAAGCTCTGCTTTCAAAAGGGATTTATGCACTCAGAAGCGTAAGTTCCAACAGCTTTGAATGGGAATCAGGGCTTCTTTATACAATACAATTATGATGCTGTCTGAATTTAGGGAACCATTTATGATATTATTTAATATCAATTTTTCAAAAATAAATAAATAAATAAGCTATGAGCTATACCATGTTGGGTACCAATAGAAAGGTTATAATTTGCTAAGATTGATTATATTGTTTATGTGTAGGTGTCATATCTATATTAGAATGTATGAATATGTTTGATGTATTTCAAGCCTGTGATGTGTTTCTGGGAGATACCGCAGACAGAATGTTTTCAGCTATTGTCTTCATAATGCTCCATTATGGAAACTCACGGATACAGGGGCCCAGGGAGAGACTTGCTGGGTTACCAGGACTTGTCCATGTGACTGTGGTCTCCATTTTGTTTCTGTCAAATTCCACAAACAGCACGGAAGAGGGCAGAGAACTTAAAAGACAGCTGGCAGGACCACCATTTCTTTCAACCCATGCAGCTTTCAGTCAGCACCTATCTCTGCATTTATTCATCTACAATAGAAACTGTGAAATAAAGGACTGAGACCCATCCGTGTACACCAGAGGGATCATACAAGCTCGCAAACTCCAAATTCTAGCACGGACTTGATTTACATGGACTTTCAATTACTTTTGGTAATTTGGGTCAGATCCAAATTTACAGAGATCTGGTACTGTGGGTGGCTTTTTGGGGTCAGAAGATCTATTTTGGTAAAGAGCACAGAGTTTCAAGTAGCTTACTTCTTTACTAGATACGGTGGCTGGTTGGGAACTAGTGGCTGAAATGCAGCAAAGGGGGCTAAGTATACTTTGCTGTGGCTTCTTTATAGCCAGTGTGGGCAATCAGAAGCAGTGTTTGTGACTGCTTGGGAAGCCTGACTTCAGCGTCACCCATCAGTACCGAGAGAACTTGTTCTCCTTTTGCAGCTTGCCCTGGTCTTTTCAGATTGCCATCCCAGCTGTGCTGGGTCAGAGCAGCATTGCACTCTATAGGAGTGTGAACTGAAAGTGCATCAATGTGTTGTGCATGAACCAGGCCCTATCCACTATGGTGATGCTCTCTCTGGACCAATCATCAGCCTTATTTACTTATATTAAACTACATAAAAGCAGTAATTAGAAGTGGTTGATAAATACTAATAAATATTGCAAAACATTGTCCCTTTTTTCTTCCAAATTTTCAAATAAAAAAAAAAAATTACCATTACCAGTAACAATGATATGATGAATGTATATATAGCCTATATTATTGTGTAGTGTATGAGAAAACACAGACAAAAATATAGATGCTCATATAAACATACAATCTGTAAACACGCAACAAAAATCTAGCTACATCTGAAAAAGAACAAGGACCAAATAAGTTAGACCATGAAGTAAGTGTGTGTGTGTGTGTGTGTGTGTGTGTGTGTGTGTGTGTGAAGTCTAAAGCATCTCTTCAATATGTACAAAAGTTTAAAGGAAGTTTAAGTTTATATAAGTTCTGTATGTAATTCTGTAACATGCAGGTTGTTTGGTGTAGGTTAACCTTCTTCCCAAGTCCACCAAATCCAGTTATTCAAATGTTCTGTCAAGGGAGAAGGATAGGGCGAACCCTGAAATATACCTGTACAAACCCTGCAATATACATGTATGTACAGACATCTCTGTATGTACCTGCATATCACTAAACTATTTCTTCCTAGGCAACTACCAATCCTCACAACAGATGATTGTTACCTGTCAGATAGGCCATATCATAATGTTTCTTCTCAATTAGCAAAGACAATTATAATTGTAAATATTAAAATTATATTTGCTAATTGATACTAAAGCTAATGATATAGACTGGTGAGCTGTTAATGGCCCATTTAGAATACACACAGACATATTAGTGGCATTAATCCCTTCTCCTCTATAGTTATAGTATGATTCGGAGTAAGACTACCGTCAAGTTCAACCATTTGTAATGTTCAGACATTAATTTTATGTCAGTCCAATAGACAAGGAGTAAGAATTATAGTATAATAAAACGCCCTGCACATTGTTACATGCACTATATTTGAATGAACTACCTATAAAATTAAAAAGTCATGTTTTCAAGAGTCACACAATTTATAGCTATTTCATGTTCATTACAATGGCATAGGAGCATTTTATCAAGTGGCAGGAAAGCACAACAAAGGAGAATACGTGACAGAAAACATACAACGTACAACAGTATGACAACAACACATGAAAATTAAGAATGATTTCCTCAAGCCCTAAAATGGTATTTGTAATGGGGAAGCTTCTGATATAGTAATGCAGATCAATAGAGCTCCAGTATGATAATATTTATCTCTGTATGCAAATGTATCAAAACTGTAAGCCAAGTCACTACCTTTTTATGGCATAGCAAAGTCAAATGGTGGATTATTAATGGGATTGTTTGCATTAAAATACTTGTCAATAAGACCTTCGGTAAAAGAAATAACTAGTCCAGCCATGGAGTGTAATCCCCTTTGTAATGTTCTCCTCTAGTGTACAGATAAGGAAGAGAGGAGATAGAAAGACAGGACAAACTTCTGAATGTATTTACTCTCTGGTGTGGTTTGTGGGGTGGTGTTTTTTTTTTTATTATTATTTTTTTATTTTTGTGCAAAATGGATATACAAAGACCTGGTATGCCCTGATCCAAAGCTCCCTGAAGCCAATGGCAGTCTCTCTCTTGACATCAATGGACTCTTCAGCAGCCCCTTAGAGCATGGTTGGGTCACCTCTAGCCACCGTACTTGTGAGAAAAAAATGCATATACTCTTATACATAGGTCTGCAAAAATAATTATTTAGGACCAATTTATGCCATTCTTGTTCAGGCAAACTCATCAGAAAAGTAGTTTAAAAGAGATATTTACAGAAACTACTTAGAAAGAATTGACAGAAATATTCTATGCAAGGAGATTTTTCCTTAAAACTAAACTTAGGTAAAGATATCAACATTGTGCAAGACTCCTAATAATAATTATAGAACATTAGAAATCACACTCTGCAGAGATCCAGGCATAGGAGATAGGCATGATCCTACATAAGAGGTGAAATACACCCTTGCTTCATCATCTGACAGAAGTATATGAGAACTTTTTCATTTGGGAAACAATACCTAACAGGCATCACCATAATCTCCAGAAAGTCGTTATTCTGTATACCATATGTTTGTCATCCTCTCTAAGAAGATAATTTTGCATAGTTTATAAATGCCTTTCTCCCCTAGGTCCCAGAATTCCAGTAAAAAGAGGTGATGTTTGGGGCTCAGCTATGGGGTCTTGACATGCAAAGTAACATCTTACTTTTACTCTTGCGCCAGCACAAGAAGAGAGGCCACTCTTTCACTATAATAAAGCAGCCCAACTTAAGGAGACAGGCTATTTCTCTCATTACCCTCTTTCCTTAATAGTTTTATTTTTTTTTTTAACTATGTCCATTTGAAAACCCACTTTTCACTACTCTGGAGAGGAATGTTGCCTCTTCTCACAGGAAAATGCCTCAAAGATGAACTTAGTATCTTCCCTAGGAATCTGCAGCAATATCTCTAGACAATCATCAACAGATCACTTTACCCTGTCCCTTTTGGATTTGAGCAGTCTCATTGCTCTCTTGGCATCTAAATAAGGACATGTGCCCACCAGAATTCCTACTCAATACAAGTCATTAACTGAATTAAATAAAGAAAGGAAACACCAGCCATTGCCTGGAAAGATAACCCAACAGTTACGTATAGCACGTTTGTAACAGCTCCTTCCAAGGAACACGAAAGCCAGCATACACCTCATTCTGATCAATGCAGAGTCAATAAGCACTTTATCCTTCACAGTTTTCCTGACATTGCATCTGACCTGATTTACATCACTGAAACTGGTCTGACTGTCACAAAAAAGCCTAAGACTAGCTTACCTTGCCCTTCCAGAATGATATGTTTAACATAGACTGAGTCAGAGAAAGGACAAATCAGGCAGGAATTAAAGTATAATTTTGGGGGCCCCCAGAACCATTCTAAATTGGTGCCCCCTTGGATGCTGGGATGGGACCCCCCCACACACCAGCGTGTGACCCCCCCACACACCCCAGCTACTGCCCTAACACCTGCCCCTCAACCCCAGCTACTGTCCCCAAAACACCTACCCCCATCAGACCCCTTTCCCCACATCCTTTTTAGCCCCAATTCCCACTCCCTGAGCTCCCTGCCCCCATACCACCGCTCCTAACCCCTCAGCCCCCCATCTCGACCCCTTCTCCCCCCTCCCCACGTACCCTCCCTGCCCCTACTCTTTCCCCACCAGCTGCCTGACTGCCCCAAACCCCCTCTGCTCCCTTACCTGGCCAAAGAGCTAGGCAGAGGGCAGGAGGCCACGGTGCTGTCTGGCCAGGGAGCCAGCAAAAAGGAGCCTGGGCCAGAGGCTGGGGCATGGCTGGGTGGACACCCAGGCCCTGGCCAGAAGGGGCGGAGCCACACAGGCTCCAGGTAGAGGAGGGAGGAATGGCTGGGCTGGCCCTAGCCCACAGCCCCTCCCTTTCTCTGGCCTAGAGGGGATGCACCAGAATGCTGGTTCCAATACGCCCTTCTGTTTTTAGGGGGCCCCAGAACTCAGCATTCTGGCGCATCCCCCTATTTCGGGGGGGCCCAGAATGCAGCATTCCAGGGTGTTCCCCCATTTTAGGGTGCCCAGAACGCTGATCCCTAAAAATAGGGGTGCCCGGAACAGCGTTCCCAGGTGTTTCCCCATACTTTAACCCCTGAAATCAGGCATCTGAATGCCTTTTTCTGATCCTTCCAAAATGGAATTGCAGGAGAAGTTCAGTCGAAACAGAATCATTTGAATGAATCTACTTAAATCACTGAATCCTGAGACAAGACTAGCCTGAGCATCTGGCTAATCTAACAACCTCCAGACTCAAAGGTTTCCCTGAGGAATTGACAGAGATACTGCCTGTGTTGCTCTATGAACAGAAAGCAGCATCTGGGAAATTATACAGCTACAAGAACAGTCACTCAGCAGCAAGCAGAGCTTGACTGCAAAAAGACTGATACAGTCACTTACAATAGCTTGTTCTAATGCATCCTTAACTTCCCTGGGCAAAGTTTTACTTTTGGTGCTGAAATTATCTAAATTTTCATTTGGATTGAACTGCCTTCAAGTTTAGGCTTCTCTGACTATCCAACTGGCTTTCTAAAAGGAAAGACACATCTTTCTGTCATGCCCAAGGGCTGAGTCATTTTCCAATTCTCCAATTGCTTCCTGAGTCTTACTCCCTCATTAATTTTGTTCTTGGATAGGCCTTCCTTCCACTGTCCATTCTCACAATGGAAAGCTGTCCCCAGAAGCAGAGCAAGAAGTCATTCTGATACCTTGTAAGTTCTGAATTCTGAATTATGTCAGGGGATTATGTCTACATTCAAACGGGAGCACTGCTGGCCCAGAAAAAGACCCGGGGCTCAGCACGCTTGGATTTGGGATTTGCATGCTCGCAACTTCCTTAGTCTAAACTAAGCAGTTCCCAGTTAGTTTGAACTAACTGTGAGCTAGTTTGGACTAGCCACCGCTTTTTAGTTTGAACAAACCAACTTTTCTAGTTCAAACTTGCTTAATTCAAACTTTTAAGTTATAGTCCGTGTCTACATTGCACTTAGTTTGAGCTAAACGCTTTGTCCAGACTAACCAGTCGAACTTATTAGAAAGAAGCTTAGTGTAGTCATGGACTAAATTAGTGCAGACTAAGCTTGCTTAGTCCAGACTAATTGGCTAGTATAGATAACATAACATAGCAACATAAACTCCAATAAATTATATTTTGCTTGCTATTTGTAACGAGTTTTAAGAAAATTAAGAAGACTTTTCCAATAACTACTTTAAAATGCAGCTATAACAGCAAGCCTTCTTTCACAATAAATTAGAAATCCATTTTTCATCTTCAAATTCAGAAATTCTATTAAGTTATTTAGTTAGTAGATGTCACTCTGTTGCCCCCCAAAAGGCATTTACAAGAAAACCACATGTGCAAGAAGTAACCTGACTCAATAATAATAAATCTGCAATGTAATTGGAAGCACAACAGCACTCCCACTTTTTTTCTTTTTTCTTTTTTAATACAGTTTTGGCAAGGATGGCTGAGAATGCTCACATTATAATCTGATGACAGTCTTCATGAGTTATTATTGTTCCTACAATTAGCCATAAAGACAGACTGTTTCCTTCTCATAAAACTTTATTCCATACAACTTACCAAATTAGCCTGTTACACAGCTTCAATTATGCATGATAATCATTTATCAACAACAACTTAATAAAGAAAGATAGGTGAATGGAAGAGAAATAAAAACCAGTGTGTTGTGGCACCAATAAAGTAAAAAAAATATGTCAACATTATTTGAGCTATTGAAGCTAACTTGTATGCCTGAACAAAGATGCTAATTAAAATCTGGTATTAAAACATATGATGTATTTTGTGCTTTTTTGATTTTCAAGACTCTTCAGATGACAGGGATGCTTCCTTTTTTTTTTTTTTAAATACCAGAGTTCCAGTACCGGTATTTTAACTGGAGCTCCAGTTAACACAAGGACAGGTTCAAAACAGGTATTCAAGGCCTAATACGAATATATATCTCTGCCCAGGAAATAAAATGCTATCCCTCTAGCATCTGGTGCAACATAAAACCATTAGAATGCAATTAGGCAGACTAAAGACAAGCCTCTAGAAACAAAAATGAAGTGATGAAGCACAGACAGCATGATGGGAATAGAAGTGATGCCATGTGCTGAAGTGCTCAGTCATGCAACATCCTTCAAAAATATAGAAAAGTTTTAACAGCACAGTGGGGTTACAATCTCCTTCAGAGGCCACAGGGGCTGTTGTAACTAGAGAAAATAATATGAACCCACACAGAAGATTATGTCATTTTATTTTAAACCAAGTTTGCTACTGACTGTAGGTTTTGATGAGAATTAATATGATCATATCAAAGAAGACCGGCTCTGTTCATGAATACCTGAACACTATCTACTAAGCCAAAGCAATATATCCTGCACTGCCAAAGTAATATATTGTTTATGAAAAACTGAGGCTGGAAAAGCACCCTAACACTAAAAATCCTGAAAGAAGTTGAAACTGAACTATTAAACAAATTGTATAAAACAGGGTAAAATAGGTTTTATGTCTTCTTTTGAAACAATTTAGGATATTTTAAAACTGTTTCAAAGAAGTGTACTTAAGAGATTATTTGCTTGTATACTATTTATTATTATTTGCTCCTGTCCTTTGGGGGTTTCCTTGGGGAAGGGGGAAGAAAATTGCTCATTTTTTATGTGTCGAAAACAGTTTTTAAATATTTATTATTGAGAGTATTGAAACATTCATTACTGGAATCTCAATAAGGCCATAACTGCAACTATGAATAAAGCTTGTGCTGGGAGATGATAAATGCTAAATGTTAAATGAAAAAAAACATTAGAAAATGTTAGTCATACATAAAATACTGATTTGTACTGTCTGCCATAAAAAGATAATAAAGTAATGTGCATTTTCACTATATGTTATAATTGAACAAATAGCAGCCACAGAACTTGAAGAGTCTGTTTTAACTATCTATCCTATCTTTTAATGTTTGAGCACCTCTTCTTCAAAATTTGGCTGAAACTCAGAATTTTAAAAGGCACTCAAAATCAAAGGTAAATGAAAAGAAAAATTAATATAATGTATTTTAATATCATAAAAGGTTTGGATAGAGTTATTGGAGATTATTCGGGTGTGATCTTTATTTTTTTTCAGATTCATGTATGCAGTCCCACAATAGTTGGTCTGTTTACTGAAATGCTTGCCTTTAAGGTCGTTGTGTAGGATTTCTTCAGAAAACCATAATTTTAATCCAATAAAAATATTTAAACCATTTAATTCAATACAGTGTTTCTTTTGGCATGCCATTAAAACTGAACAAATGCATTTAAAATCAGTCATTTTCAGGGCTGCTGGAACTAGGGATTTGGGGGGAACAGGAGTACACCCTGGCTTGAAAAAATAGGGTTTGTAGTTTAGTTCAGTGTTTTTCAGCATGCCCTGCTATACGAATTATTCCAATTTTTCTAGACTGTAGCTTATTCCTACATTGCCACAGTGGAGAGCAAGACCCTCTCTGTTTCTTCATGCAAGTGGGCAGAGGGGTAGGGGACAAGCAGAGCATTGGATAAAAGGTGCCTTATATAGGACACCAGTCAACACAACTGACATCAGAATTTGGCTCCTAACTGAGCAATGAATAGGGACTGCCTTTATCTACTTCACTAAAGTTATCTAAAAAGTAATTTATGACTCCTCATATAGGTTCTTAGCTTTTCTCAAGGAATGTTTTGTTTTCTTCTTTTTTTTTAATCTTCAAAATTTTGATTATTCATGCAAAGGTGTTAAGCCATATTATACCCATCCAAAAATAAATCCTCTGCAAAAATCACCATTTTTAATGCAGGAAAAAATTGAGACAGCTCTTTCTGTCTCCTGAACACTCAGAAAGTAGCTGTGTTTGCCTCAGTTGTTCTTCACTGTTTAATACTTACTTGTATAATGGCTTCACTACAAGTCATCAAATGCAAGGCTCAGTGGGTCTAAAGATAAAGCCTACAAAACTGCCAGGCAGCTGACAGCACCATGCTGCCACCCAGTAACATCCATAAGTTGTTTAACACTCCACTATACACAATCCACTGAAAACACAGAGCATGAGAATTTCTGTCCCCCAGAGTCTGAAACGCACAGCCTCCTAGCTCCTGACTGGCTCCCTGCCCAATATCACCCAAGGCCTTTCTAAGAAGCACCCAGGAAACAGTGTGGATCTCTGTAGTTGACATGGCCATTCCTGCTTTTGGTTCTTGAACTTCTGGTTTCTAACTTAGCTTGACCTGGGCCTCACCTTTTGACACAGATCCTGAAAACAGACTTGGATATTGCACCCTTAATAACGACCACAGCCTGGCACTTGACTATGAAGTCCTCTGCTACTTTCAGCCTCAGATTTGGCCTCAGTCCTGGTTGCCCTAGCCACCAAGTATCTACTGTTTTGTCTTATGAGAACACCAAGTTCACTGTTTCATTTAACTGGTGTTTCTTCAACACTTTCAAAATTTCTGAAGATAATAGCAGAAGATAGTTGCTCTCAACTGGAGTGATTCCTCCTGTTTTACACCAGTGTAACTAAGATCAAAATCAGGACCAAACATAGTAGGTTTAGTTATATGAACTTCAAAAGGAATCCAGCAACTAAAATAAATGTAAATTGGCAAAGAATCTCTCTATTACAAATCTATCCATTATAGTTCTTTTGCCATCTGGCGAAAATATTGTTCCTTTGGTGTGCTTTTGCCTCAGGCCTCCAATGACATGTTTTTCAGCTAAATGGAAACAGAATAAGGAATTTTCAATTAAATGCTGAGCAATTTAATGGTGAGTAAAGCCTCTCTGGCATGGTGAACACTTCTCCAAGAGGAAAGCAATTACAGGAGTAAGCCTGGATAAGAAAAGATGACTCTTAAACTGAACAGGGTCACCTTCTACAAAATCCATACAAGTGATTTGATTTGGATAGGAGATGATAAAACTAATCAGCTGAAATATCTTATGGCCTTCAACTTCCAAGTTAGGCCTGGAAAAAAAAATCCTCACACAATATCCCAGTTGGAGTTCTTATTTGCATCAGTGTTACCAAAGTAGTAATATATTTCAACAAACAAGGATGAATTAGGAAATAATGTTGCTCAAAAACTCAGAGAATTCTGGACACAGAAGAATCAGTAAAGAAAATGTGAGTCAGCTAGCAGGAAATCAAGTCATCAAACCAGATTGTTTGCATCAATGAGATACATTCATCTAAAGGAACAGACACTCATACTATGGATCTTTTCCTGACCACCAGATACCTGTTTTGAAGTTTTTCATCAAGTCACAGTTACCAGGTCTTCCTTTCTACCAATGATATAAATATGTTAGTTTAAGGATCACTGGAACCTGAACTCATGTCTGTAGAGCTACTAGGCAACCACTAACACCGCACTGACACAGACACAAAGTATCAGCTGTAATTTGCCCAACCCCTTTGACCCACGAAGTCCTACCATTAGTGATCCAAAAGACAATTATCTTAGAAATTCCAGATAGACTCTTGATCTGGTATATACCTGTGGGACCTATCAGGAACTGTCCAAACAACAGTGCTGCTCCCTGACTAGCTGCCACAACCACACTGCTTCTGAATTCCTGGTACTGACTTCAGTTCTGATTTGGACTCTGACTCCCATTGGACTGCTAAAATCCCAGCACAGACCCTGATATCTAGTATAGTAGAAAGAAAAAGACTGAGACAAAGGACAAGTACAAAACCTTAAGCCCAAACAAAGTCAAGCCCTGCTAATAGAATGCAAAGTTAGCAACAGGCTTTGAGCAGAAGTCAAATTCTGTTACCCAGAACATGGCAAGAACAATATTAGTACTGCAAAAACATGAATATTTCTAAATAGTGCTATGTACAGGACACTTGCACAAACACTTGCCAGAAGGGTGGTACCAGAACACCCTCATACCAAATATGATATAAACATAGTCCCTGAAGATTGCAAAGACACATTGACCCACCCTAAAGATAAGGTCAGGAGGACAGTATGATGAATGAAGATGTTTTGATCAAACCAACATGTACAAGCCACAGGCTGGAAACTAGCAACATCAGAGGGCCAATACATAACTTGTTTGTGTCAGTATATAAAAGAGACTCTTAGAGGGGCTGTGCATGTCTTTGGCTGCAGAAGAATGGAAAGTTCCACCATTCATCGAGCAAAGTTCAGTTAACAAGCATACATGTCTCAGGGTACCTGTAGCATGTATAGGTCACTAGGACTGTGCTTCATTGACAATAAATATTGCTGAGTGTCTTTGCTATTGAGAGGAGTCAGTGGTCTTATTAGGGAGTTTGACTGAGGTCTTCTGTGTCAGCTATTTGTGCAGAGCAAGGACGGCATAGACTAAGCACAAAGGGTATGTCCACACACAGCTTTTAAATCAAAATAACATTGGTTATTCTGATTTAAAAATGGTTAGGTCCACACAACATTTTCTTATAGTGAAATGATGAGCTCAGTCATTTCGCTATAAGGAAAGTCATATGGATATAATAAAACCAAGTTTTATATCAATATGACCGTTGAATCGAAACTGTTATATCGATATAACACTGTAGGGACATGCATAGCACCCTGGAAGGAAGGGCCAGGGTTCAGGATCCTGGCCAGGGCAGTGGGGGTTGGAAAGGACCCCCCACACCCAGCTCCCCTGTCCTAGCTGGGCAGTGGGAGAAGGGATCCCCAGGGGCCCAGCTTTCCCTGCAGCTGGCTGGGTGGCAGAGGAAGGGATCCCCTTGCACCTGGATCCCCTGCTTTAGCCAGGCAGAGTGGGGAGAGACTCCCACACCTGGCTCCCCCCACAGCTGGATGGGCAGCATGGCAAGGGATCCCCATGTGGCAGCTCCCACAGCCCTACCCGGGCGGCAGGAGTAGAAATCCCCATGCACCTGCTTCCCCCGTACTGGCCAGGCTGCAGGGGAAGGGACCCCGCACACGCGGCACTCCCACCACTAGCCAAGCGGTGAGGAGAAGAGCCTCCCACGCACGGCTGCAGTGCACTTGCTGGTGCCAGGGGAAGGGACCCCCCAGCTGCCTAGAGCTGCGCTAGCTGGGCTGCAGGGAATGCACCTCCAGCTCCCAGCCCACTTGCCAGGCTGCGGGGTCAGACAGCTTTTGGAGCACAATGCAGCAGGCTGGGAGCTGGGGGTGCATTCCTCACAGCCTGGCTAGCATGGTTCTAACCGGCTCAGGGGTCTCTTACCCCGGCACTGACAAGCGCACTGCAGCTGTGCGCAGGGGAATCTTCTCCCCACCGCCTGGCTAGTGGTGGGAGTGCCAGGCATGCAGGGTCCCTTCTCCCGCAGCCTCTCCGGTGCTAGGGAAGTGGGCACACGGGGATCCCTTCTCCCACCACCCGGCTAGGGCTGGGGGAATTGGCACATGGGGATTGCTTGCCGTGCTGTCTGTCCAGCTGTGGGAGGAGCCAGGTGCTGGAGTCCCCCCCCCACCCTGGTAGAGCAAGGGAACCAGGTGTGCAGGGATCCCTTCCCCCGCTGTCTAGCTTGCCACCGGGCTCCAGGAACTTGGAGCCATTGGGGGCTTTTTTTCCTCTGCCATTGGCTCTCCTGGATGCCTCTCTCCTAAATCAAACTAGCAAGTCCAGTCCCTGGACATGCTAGTTCGATTTGCTTTTTTTGTGGGGACCTGTTCAAGTGATATAACTTGAATCATTTAATGATTATTATATCGATTTAAATTAAATCACTTCAAGTTAAATTGATTTAACTCCCTATGTGTGGACATAGACATATACACCCTCTGTCTTGGCTTCAAGTTGCATCCTCCATTCTTAGTCCACATTGTCACTGAGGAGCCCTCAGAACTAGACAGTGGACAACCTGGCACAGAACAGTTTCCCACACTTCCTTTGAAATACCATGACCACGTAGACATTTTTGAGAAGAACACTACAATATCTGCAATTACACTGTGACTATGAATCACCAAGTAAACGGCAGCCACCAAAATATATTTCAACTGTATCTAATGCCACATTAGAAAAGAACTGGCTGTTCTGCAAGTCTATCTGTAGGAGAATCTGGCCAAGAAAATTTATCAATCTCTCCACATTGTCTCCCATTTCTTTTCATTATAAAGAAAGATGGGACCCAGTGCTTGTGTGTGGATTACAATGCCCGCAACAATATGATCATCAAAAACTGGCAACCTTGACCACTAATTTCAAAGTTGCTGAATGGCATACAAACAGGCCAGGTGTTTACCAAATTTGCTCTGAGAGTCAATATGCAATATTGTGGGGATCTATGCAGGGGATGAGTGGAAAATGGTTGTTTGAAACTAGCATGCCTCTACAAATTCTTTTTAATGTCATTTAGTCATTAGAAAAACAAAAACAAACAAACAAATGGAGCAACATTGCAGGACTTTATGAATTAGATACTTCATGACATCCTTCCAATACATCATAGTCTATCTCAATGTTATAATCATCTAATCAGTGACTCCTGAAAAACTCATTCAGCTTGTCTGCTCAATGCTGGATCAACTCCAGCATCATGGCCTATATGCAAAGCTTGAGAAATGCAGCTTTGATCAGCAGGTCTTAGCTTACATCTTGTCTCCACAAGGCCTTTGATTGAACTTCAGGAAAACGAACACCATTCAGACATAATAAATCTCCAAGAATATGTTATTTTCCTGAGGGCTTGCCGATTTTTATAGGTGCTTCATTCTTGGGATTTTGGACTGATTAGCCCATTGACAGAAGTCCTTTATGAACACTACTCCTTCATCTGGTCTTCAGTGACTCAGAGGACATTCAACAAACTCAATATGACCTTTACCAGTTCTCCAGTCCTGATCCCCCCTAACTTAATGTGATCTTTTGTTGTCACGACCAAAGCCTCTAATGGAGCAATCAGCACAACATTTTCCTATATGTATGGATTTCCAGCAACACTTCCTCTCCATTTATCTATTAATTCCTGAAACTCACATTGGCAGACTATGAAGCTTCTACCAATCAAAAAGGTTTTCAAGGAATGGTACTGCCACCACCTCAGAGTGACCCAGCACCTGATACAGATGCACTAAGTCCATAAAAATTTCTAGTATCTCCACAAGTGCTGAACCAAGAACAATTCCAATGTGTCCTCCTCTTCATATGATTTGATTTTACCAAATCCCATCATCCAGGAAGCCAGAATAAGGCAGCCCCTGCTGTATCATGGAGTGAGAATACCTTCTCAATCATGACCATTCCTGCACAGAGTCACCACGTGTAGTGAAGCCCCATGGGGCACATAACTTATGAGGAAAGGAATTAGGTTTATTTATTCTACAGAACAGAAGACTGATAAGGGGCTTTGATAGCAACCTTCAACTTCTTGAAAGGGTGCTCCAAATATGATGGAACTAGGCTATTCTCAGTGGTGACAGAGGACACAACAAGGAGCAATCATTTCATGCTGCAGCTGGGGAGGTGGAGGTTGGATATTAGGAAAAACTTTCTCACTAGGAGGGTGGTGAAACATTGAAGTGAGTTACTTAAGGAGGTGGTGGAATCTCCATCTTTGGAAACATTTAAGGCCTGGTTAGACAAAACCCGACTGGGATGATTTAGTGGGGATGGTTCTGCTTTTAGCATGGGGGTTTACTAGATGACCTCATGAGGTCCCTTCCAACTCTATGATTCTATGATTATATGTGATGTTGCTCTGTCATGAAACTATGCTAGTGGGCCAATTGAACCACCTCGGAATGTATCACTTTTGCCCTCTGCTTCTGGTGGCCCTGCATATGTGCAATAGTCCACTTCTATGAACTATTTGTTCATATCAAGAATACATGCATGAAGTCCCTTGGCACATTAATGTTTTCTAAAACCCCATCTGAATACTGGGCAGCCATTACCCTACCTTTTAAAGTCAAATTTCCCATGTCTGACAGGCATATAGTAATACTCATTGTGGCAGAACAATTAAAAACTATGGCCACTTTATCTCCATCACGCAAATGCCTATTACAAAAGACACAGCTCAGATCCAGGTGGAACACATCATCTGTCACCATGGCCTCCCCAAAATGGATTGTATGACTAAGGAGCAGAATTTGTGCCACAGTTTTGGGACAAAACTCTACGGTTGTTTCTGGGCCATTGTCGTAAGACTCGTAGACTTTTAAAGTCAGAAGGGATCATTGTGATAATCTATTTTGACCTGCACACTGAAGTCCATAAATCCTCATCCACCAACAACTGTAACAGACCCCAAACCCATTGATGAGTTACTAAAATCCTCCAATCAAATTAAAATATTCCATTTACTATCTGCAGGCTGATGGCCAGTCAGAGTACATCAGATTTTGGAGCAATTCCTGTAATGCTCCTCTAATTCTTGGAATGAATTATCACCAAAATGAGTGATCAGCCCTTCCACCCGAAAAAGACTTTGACAACAATGCCAACTGCATCCTCCACCAGTCACACTCCTGTGACCTCTGTACATTAACTTCATCTTTATGAACCCTGCAGACACCAACTCTATCAGGCAAAACCATAAAGTCCAGTAGAAGCTTAAAACACATCTTAAGAATGTAAAGGAAGACTACAAGCAACATACTGACCATCAGCACTGTGAAGGCCTGGTATTTGCTGTGGGACAGAAGGTGTGACTTTCAGCACAACACCTTGCACAGACCAGTCCTGTCACAAACCTGGTGACCATTTGCCTCTGGCTACCCAGACTCTCCAGAGTACACCCACTATTCATCATCTCAGCTGAAACCTATATCTCTTCCTCTTGAATTCATTGGACACGACTGCCTCCTCTGCAGTGTTTATCCAAGTTCATAATGAATACGTGGTTCATAATATATACTGGCCTCTTAAACAAAACATGGCTCCCTTATATATCTCATTAATTGGGAAAGTTATGACCTTGAGAAGCGATCCTGGGAACTGACACCCCAAGTCCTCGCATCCAATTTGCAGCAACCTTCTGTGTAGCCCACGCAGGCAAATTCTACCAGGCCCTGAAGGTGGGACTTGAATCTGGGTCTGCAAAGCTAACATCTCCATACTGCCACCTGGCTACAGCTGTAATCTGGTTACTGCCTGTTACTCACAATCTGCAGACTTTGCACACCAAGGGATGTCCTGTTTTAGCAGTCCCTGATTGGCTCTTAGATCTTACATAAGGCTCTGAAGCATATCAGGAAGCATCCAGATAATGCAGATTCCCTAGCTAGCTGCCATGACTTGTCTCTGCTTCTTTGCTTCTCAGTTCCCAGTACTTGAAGTCTAAGTTGCAATTGACCCCCAGAACTCCTACACTAACTGCAATACCTGTTGTTGACTCTTGGCCCAATTCCTGATTCTGTCTCAGGGTCTGACTTTAACTCTGGCTTTGACCCTTGGCTTCAGTTCCTGGCTCCTGCCACTAGTCCTTTACCAGGACTGTAATGACCAGCCATGACAATGAATGAATTCTTAACCTCCTCACTACAAGATGTGAGCCTTTTTCTTTTTCTAAATGATATAAAGAGTCCATCAAGAACAATTTGCTTCATTCTAAATTATACCAGCTTATATCGTTGTATCAGGAGACATTACTCACTCAGTGAAAAAGCTTGAGTAAGCAGCTCGACTTTATAGTGTTCTTTCAAAGTCAACAGTTTCTACTGGGGAAAAACAAATTTCAGACTGGGGCTCCTTCATTGTGAATACTGGTCCTTTACTCCCCTAATGTAATGAACATTAATAAGAGCTCTTTAGCGGTGGGGGGTGGGGGATTCCTAAGACTGAAAAACTGGCCCTGTGAGGTTACTCCTGGAAAACATAAGGTTCTCCTCAGACAAAGTTAATACTGCCATCCTGAAATCCTGAAGGGATTCCACACCTATTATTTTTATAAAAGCAGGGATATTCTTTTGAGGTTACATACTGCCAGACAATTTTATTCTCTAGATTCCTCTGTCTCAGTCATATCAAACTTTATCCAGGAGGATTTAGAGAATGGCTAGCAAGGAAACAAAAACAGGAGAGGAAAAAAAAAACAGGTTTCAGCTATCTGGCTATAAGGGAGACTGATAGGTGTCTTCCCCATTTGGCACTATCCTGCTATCTATATTTTAAATATACATTATAGAATTTATGTCTCCATTTCCCTATTACTCCTTCCCTTCAGCTTGTAAGTTTTGTGGTTGTAAGATCAGGGTCCTGGAAAGGAACCTCATAAAGATAATCATTTCTGCCATGAAGGTCACAGAAACTGTAGCTTTAATTGCTCAGTTTCTTTTCCTTTCCTGTTCCTCCATAAAGTTGAGATGGGAATGAAAACTATACCCAGAGTCCTTACAATTAATTCTATGTTTCTCAAGAAACCTATTAACTCTGTCTTTCTTGAACAATCTTCTGAAAAAGAGAGGCTTTGGTAGTACCTGATTTTCTGAGCAATTAAATTTGATCCAGAGAAAACCAAAATTTATTTCCTGACTCAGTAATGGTCTCAGGTATTGTAATGATCCACGTCAATTATACTGTTTTTCATTGAAGAGTCATATTAATGTGAAGAACGTTCTTGTCCTTTTCATGGGAAAAACATTCTGCTGCCTGCCCCCCTCCCATTGCATCTCCTGGACAGAGAATCTGCTTTTGAATGAAAACATTCTATAGAAGACTTAATTGTTCCAATTACTTCTCTAATTATAAAATAATAACTATATGGTGTCTGTTGTTGTGTCATTTTGGTTATAACCCTCTCAGAAGCTGGTTCAAGCATGATGACTCATATATTATTTTTTTTCCACAGATTGTACAGTGTTTGCATCTGTCTTATAATTGGCTATATGAACTGATGCTTTGTAATAAGTAGAAACAGACATATAATTTTTATCTTAAATTGTGTTTGTCTGTGTTATAGAGACACATTTGATGCCCCACTGTAATTTTTTTTGATGGCATACAAGCTATTTGTAAAAATGTAGCTTGTTTCATTAAATTTAAGAAAGACTGAAGTGAGATACCTCTTCCAGAATGTTTAAAGTTAATTAGTTTTCTAAGATGTCTTATTAGTGAATAATTCCTTTAGTTACAAATGCTAAAATCTAATGCATCTGAATTGTATTTCTTACCTGCCTCTTAAAGAAAGCACAGGTGGTAAATTCTGACCAGAAGAGATGGTAGCAAAGTGTTCCAAAGTTCTGCATAGTGTGAAACACAAATCTGGTATACTATATAATTAATTTTAATTATGTCACAAGATTGTTCATATTTTAAATGGCTTCATTATATTAATTATATTATAAATACATGTACAAAATGTTTTTTACTGAGATGTGTCAATAGTTTGATCAGAAACACAATATAGTCCTTAACCACAGGATATTTTATTATATTCCTATGGCTTACCTAACAAAATCAAACTTTATCCAGACCAGATAAAAGTTGCATTAAGGTAAATGAAAAAAGTATAGTCCTCCTGGTTCATGTATGCTAAATTAACAAGGTTTTAGCAACACTGAATTGAGTCTTGCACGCTGCTAATGCTCAGAGCCAGCTTATAATAAAAAGAGGATCAATGTGTCTCTCTTGGTTCTTAGTCAAATTTTCATGACTTGAATAAAATAGGCCAGAACTTTTTGCTAGTGCCATAGAAACAAAACTTAAATGCAGTAAAACTGACAATTGGTATAGGAAAAGCTTTAACAACAGAACAAGCAGGAAGAAGTTACCAAAAAGTGTGGTTTAAATCAGACACAGATCTAAAAGTTCACACTGCAGATGCAACAAATTCATCCAAATATAAGCATAAATATAGTCTTAGGCTTCTGCAATCAGATTCACGTAAGCAGAACCATTCGCCCTTGTAAAGTCCAATTAACCTCAGTGGGACTCCCTTGCTGCTGTTTATGCAGGATAAAGTCTTTAGCTAGCTAAAGTGAATTTGATTTCCCATGCATCTGAGTAACTAAATTAAGTGGTCTGAGTGTTACTCAGTGTGTTGGTATACACCCTGTAGTGGGGCAGGTAGCCCAGCACAGCAAAGAAGGGGTTATTGGAACCTTGGAAAGGCTGTGATCACACCAGTCAATCAGAAAGGCCAAAAGAAAAGAAGAGAACTGGGCAGGTAGACCCACATAAGGACTGCTAGCACAGGGAGAGGTCAGTTGTCTTTACGAGCTCACGGGGAGAGGGCTGCTCAGTCTGGAGGGTGAGGGAGGCCTGTTCTCTGGGATAGAGGAGTGCCAGGCTCCACAGAAGTAGCAGCTGTGAGTCCTGAAGCAAGGACTGGAGGGGGCTGCAAGGCTGGCTTCAGCATAGGAGAAGCCACTGGGCCCTGGAGAAAGGGGTGTACAGAGAAGGCAGGGCCTTCTCTGGACAGGGAGCAGCTGGGCTCTGAAATAAGGGCCCGACTTTGGACTGCCGTGGCCACTGATACAAGTGACCCAGGATTGCTGGAGCCACCCCCTGGAAGCAGGAGGAGCAGGGACTGAGCTGCAGGTGGACGGCTATGTTGCAAAGCAGACGCCATGCTTGTAGGGAAATGCTGGTCCAGAGACAGAGGAAGGACAGGGGGCTGCTTCACCAGAGAGTGTGCAATAGCCACCAAAGCATTCTGAAGGCCAGGTGCTTTGCTGGTGAGTGAGGTCCAGTCACACACCTATTTTCCTAGTCATATACTTTTTAAAGCAGATTTTTAAAATATTCATAGTAAACAAACTCTTCATAAAATATGATTCTTCTCTGAAAATGATTTGAGTTTAGCAATCACTAAAAACTGTTGGTATCCTGAAATGTAATGTCAGTTTCTATTTGAAGAGAGTCTAATTTTTGTGCATTCATTGTCACAAGAGAGATAACAGCCCCATCCAAAGTCCATTCAAATCAATGGTAAAGCCCTCAAACTCATGCATTTTCAACGTATTTTGTAGAGGTTCAAAAATTACCATTTGTAAAGTACACCAGGTGGTGCTGAATGAGGCACAATGCCACTTTACTCAATGACAGAACAAGGATGGTTAAAAAGGAATTGGATCAAAATTAATTCTCTTGGACCACACAGAACATTTTATTCACTTAAATAATCAGCTTCATGTGTTCTCTATTGCCTTCATGGTGCCACCAGGTAACTGCACTAACTCCATCTATTTTATTTCAGGTTATAGAAAGAGAAGTGTCAGGGACCACGGCAATTTTCTGTATTGCTCTCGTAACAGTAGTAAATGATGTAATATGCATTTAATTTTTAACCAGTAAAAATAAAAGGCATGCAGACAAACTGTTCAGAAGCACAGCAGAGCATGGGATGAGCTCATATTCTATTTCGTTGTGAAGCAGAATGGGTTCTTTTATGATATTTACAAGTTTCCCAATTCATTTAGTTACTCTTTTGGTTACTTAGTATATTTCCTCACTGCCTAAGATCTATAGGCTATGTCAAGTTGTCATGCAATTTCACAGTGTAATTTAATCATGTTCTATATTCATAAAATAAGTTGTTAGTTTCATAACTTGAATAGATTTATCCTCTCAATCAGACAATTAAACCATATTAAGAGCTGCATTCAAACACTGAAGTTAGTGCATCACGGAAGAACATGTTCTGAAATGAGAGGTTACAGAAGGACCTGGGTTTCTCTCAGTTGTACTGTGGATAATGACAATGAATTCAATGTTATTGTCAGAACTGCATATTTTATCAAATGCAGCAAGTTTGTTATAACTCATTTGCTTTAAACTTTTCTTCTAAGATTGCAAAAGCACTGAGAGAGAAACTCAGCAGTGTCAACAAGCTCCGTGGCATAGTTCAAGCTGTGAAGGTTCAATAAATAGGTCCGTAAACATTGCAAATCAACACAGCTTTTGATGAAATGTCAAGCAAGGCAGAGCTTAGCTATATTCAGCTCAGCTTGAATTCATAAACCATTAACTGGCCTCTGTAGTTTCCAGAGAAATCTGTCTTATGAATAAAACAAATATAGAAATTAAAAAGTATTTTTAAATGAAATTAATAAAAGGCTTGTAATAATCAGGAATGACATTTATTAAGTCCATTATACTAGGAGTACAAAGTAAGCAATACTGTGTTATTATTGATCTTTAATCTATAGCAACTTTCACTTTATATCTCCAGGTTTGATTAGAAGGAAAAAATCAAGAAAATGAGACAAATCACTGTGAAAAAGTCCCTTACTAACACTGCTTTAAGTTTGAAGCACTGCAAATTAAGTTCCATAAAGATTTTCATATTTTTCATGCATGCAGAACATTTAACATTGCTTTATGCTTCAGAAATGCCCTGTAATAGACCTCTGTCCCTTCTTAGGAGGAGAGAAATGTCAAAATTATTTCTGTGGAGAGCATGCAAACAATAAAAGCAGGTATGATTTTAAAACAAATATTTTATTTCATAGCATATGTTAAAATATCCTCAGTTATTTAGTAAAAGATTTCAAGTTACTGTAGTTATATTTCACAATCAATCTTCTGCAGGAAAAAAGAAAAAAAAACTAAGTGATTATCTTAGGAAGAATGGAAGGTTGTTTTGACCTAGTGGCCCAGTTTTCAGGCTAATTCTGTATAATAAGTAGGGTAGCTTATTTGACCCTGTCCTAATTTGTCTGTAGAGAACTTTAATATATTTTTTTAAATAAAGGCCTCAACTTTATAAGAAAAAAGAAAAAATGCATTTACATGCAAAAAGTAAAATCTTGATTAGCCATACTTATCCAACAACTTTGGTATCACTTGTGTTATACATACCTGCACTATCCATTTTCTAGCAAGTTATTTAATCTTTATTCTAATGAGATTCTTACGGTGTGTGAAAATGTGAGTAGTCCAAGTTTTTTTTCATCTCTGTATTAATACAGTTGATATTATCTAAATAAAATTTTGAACCACCTAAACAAGTTATGTAAAACACAAATGTCGAACTCACACTACATTCAGAGATTAGTTCTCAATGTTCTGCATTTACTGATAGCTTTCAATAGCCTTCAATTCTGCCTTCAACTTAGAAATCTTTTTATTCCAAGTTTAACAAAATAATACCTATGTAGAAATACAGTGATGTAGTATTTCAGAAATATCCCAAGAGGTTGCAATCTGACCTAAATGCTATCTATCTGTAGGGATTATATTTTTAATGTTTAGTCTTCTGAATAGTTGTGATATTTATCCACAGCTTTTACTCACCAGATGAGTCACCAGACATTCCAAATACTGCAGAGTCTTGTTACCTTCATAAAAAAGCTCTTTGTTGATTTCCCAGTTGGTACTTCTCTTTATCACGTTCTACTGAGTACTGAAAACCTGGAGGGAGACTCATAGCCAACAGCAGGTAATACAACTACATAAGCTACGTCCTGCTTTGCAGACACAGAAAACAGGCACAATTCTTTTAGGAGTCCAATTGAGTGTTACATTCACTTTTGCTGTCCTAAACAATAGTAAGGCACTCTCAACAGATATACATCCACTGTGTGTTGCAAGCCCTCCCCTTTCAGGGCAATGGTTTCTTCCTACACAGTCTCAATCTACCTGATTATGTTCTCTGTTCTAATCAGTAATCTTAGTTACACCAGCAATAGCTGGACCTTCTGTTTCATAGATGATTTTTGTCTGGCAGACAGAAGCAGCAAAGCAATAGTGCTTTGCAGGGAACTAGGGCAATGAAATACCATTTTGAAAAACTATTGCAATATGTTCTTCATTTAAATACGGTTGTATATATGAATATGTTCAGAGAGATATAGAAGAAAGAGAGAGATCACTATTACTACTTTTACAATCTTGTTGAAAAGACACTTGAATTCCCTAAGAAATCTTCCAGTCAGTCAATATTAACTTATCTTAAATATGTCAAATCTTGCTCTGCTTCCTGCTAAAATCCATGCCAGCAAGTTTTCTTACACTTATGCCCAATAGTATTTTATTCCTACTTTGGGACAACTATTAGAAGTGAACAGAGAAGTAAAGCTATGGATTTCTTTGCTCTTTTCTCCCTCCACTCCCTTTCATTTTATAAACAGGACACAAATGTTACAGCAAAAACAATGAGAGTCTTGTGGCACCTTGAAGACTAACAAATTTCTTCAGGAATAAGGTTTCATGGGCTCCAACCTACTTCATCAGATGTATCTATGCATCAACTAGCAATTCTATTTGTGTATGTTGATATTCTTCTAAATTTAACACTGAAAATAGCAATGGTACTATAGGCAAGCAAACAAGAAATGTGACCATATACTCTAATATCATGTTTGGCTGTGGAGTAGTACAGTTAAAAAACATCTTGTTGAATTAGGCAATCAACAGTTCACTCATTCAGCTGCATGATATTACAGGCCTATAAAACAATATTTTTTATCAGTTTTGTAGTTTTACTGCCTTTCTATACATATGTTATCTTAATGACAAACTTCTAGTGTTAGTCACAGTGCAAACTTCCTGAATATATCAATACATATGAATGAATAAAAAGAAAACTTACAAACGTCATTGGACACAAAGAATTTTTGGAGGAGACAGGAATTAGTCAAAACTCTCTATCTAAGAAGTCAAAGATTTGCTAACATTCTATTATTTCAGATATCCAATTTCCTCTCATTTTATTATCTCAGATAGAATACAATACAACTCCAATTTAATGATGTATAGTTAAACAAATTCTGATTTCCTAAGGATAAGAAGAGGGATATTGCATTGGTTTAGTACTGGTTCATTGGCTAAGAAAGAAAAAACATATTTTGCCCTTAGTGTCAGATGTAGCCTGATTCAAATCCAGAGGAATGACCCTAGGCACTGTGGCCTGGTGCACAGAGTCACAGCACGCTCAGGTTTGAACTGTATGGTTTGCTGGTTTTGCCCCTGCACTTCTTGACTTTTGTAGATGCAGCCGAACCCACAAACCAATGCTAAAGTCATCTTTGAAGGGTGCACGTGGTGCAGTTAATCTTTGTACATAAGAATTAAATTTATTATGAGATGGAGAAGTATATTGTACTGGGGCTAATGTAATTGTCACCTATTGTTGTGATGAATGAAGTGGAAGAAATTACATTAAATCTACCTCCAGATGAACACTCGCCTAAAGAACACTCAGACTTACCAAGATACCTTTGCAGCTATCAAACCACAAAACATAAAAATCCATACATATACAAACAAATACATTAGGAAGCTGTACAGCCAGGATATTATTGCCTCCTAGAGGCAATTGTTTCTTATAATCTTATACATGACAGTCATTATTTTATTACACCCCGGTACCATTTTTGCTTTAACTTAATATTTGTACAGGGTTTTGAAAATACAGCTATGCAAGTGATATAGGGAGAATTATTACTGAACGTTTTTCCTCTGAAAATTTTTTCCATTTTAGCTTGCACAATCAAACTATCAGCATTTAGCAGATCTCTAGACATATGTGATCCATGTAAGTGAACATTCTTCTTAGTCTGTGTTACCTACATACACCTAGAATTTCATTTTTAATTAGAACATTACTGAGCACCCTTCCTTAATCACTAATTGGATTTAGAATAGTTTATTTGTAATGTCAAAACACACCTTTCATTGATAAGGCTTAATTCAATTAATCTGACCACAAAGATAAATGTGAAAGGAATTACTGTGCCTCAGACATCCTGGTGATCATTTGACTCATACCAGAAAACATGAGGTCTCCAAACATAAACCAATTATAATGCTCAGTTACATGTCTTTCCCCTTCAGGCCAAATCAGGTGTGTTACAGTTTGCATCAGCATGTTTATTGAAGCCAAACATTATCTGAACAACTAAAATTCTGAGCCTTCTCAGAGAAAGAAGAATCAAGCACGTTCAACATGATAATACAAACTGCCAGATCATTTGAAATGTGCACTGCTAAGTAGCCATCAGTTCAGCTATATTTGCACAAACAAAAATCAATAGAGACACTGGATCTGAATCCAAGTGAGGGAAAGCTTTAATAAGACAGCCAGAATGCTAAGCTGTATCAGTACTAATTTTATTTTGAGTAAAGCAATTGTGATTATAGAATTTTTCCCTCTCATTAATTCTTCTCTTTTTCCTTTTGAGACAAGGAGTATCATTATTTTTCTAGTACAAAAGAATATGTTTTTTTCAAAACACTTGCATATTTCATATATGGAGCTTTAGGCAAATAATGACTCCTTATTCAATGGGCACTAATTATTTCCAAAAGTTAAAATATGCAAGGATGGACTGAAATAAAAGTGAATTCCAGAGATTTCATATTCACTGAGACCTTGATCCTGTGCCACTGCAGTCAATAGGGTTTTATCATAGAATTCAATATGAATAGAAGCCAAGTCTAATTTATCTGCCTCTTGCATTCTATTCCCAGGAATTTCAGAAAATGTGTATTTGTTGAAAAAGGGCACAAAATCTGCTAAAGAAATCCTCAGTACCATCTGCCTAAAAAGAACAAAATTCAACAGTCTCAGGGCTAGGTTAGTGGGATGGTTTATACAGTACAGTATATTATTCATATTATTCATCATTCATATTCAAACTGTCCATAAGTTTTCAAACTATGTCATTACAGGACAAGTAAGAAGTTCAGAATAAAGCTTTGGTATTAAATCATATAATTTCCTAAAACTATTTTGCACGCAAGTCTAATAGGGTGTATTCTAAGTGGAATAGCACATACCAATTAATGTTATTTTAAATAGCTTACAACACAAGCATTGAGAGCATTCTTTCTTCATTCTTAAATTAAATATACCTCCTGGGATGGAACACCATGTTCTAGGATGTTTCTTTATATGTGGGTAGGATGGAGAAACTTAACAAATACATAAAAATTCAGATTGGGGTGTTAGATTATTTGATCTCAGAATCTTGAGAAAAAAATATTTAGATTAATTGATAGGTAGGGCTTTTTGGTTGTTGTTTTTTAATAAAATAATATCAGTAAGATATCTTAAAGTGAAGACAGTGAAATATTGATTCCTATTGCTGTATTACAAATATATCCTTGGTTCAACATAACCATAAGTAGCATTCTTCCTGAAGCACACTGCTAAGTAATTTGAAATATCTTACCACAAATCTCTTGTTAATTGCTGGATTTTTAAATTCAGTGCAATAAATTAAAATGTTCATATATAATCTTTTTATTCCGAAAATCACAAAACACTCAATATTTGAAATGGACCCCAAAGTAGAAGGAAGAGAGGGAAATTATTCCTCCTAGGATTTGGTGGCTTTGCATGTTACTTCATATAAAACAGCTAGTTAAAATATGAATTGATCTGAGCCTTCGCCCAAAGCTCAAATGAAAACTTTTTTTGAAGCAGCTTCCATTTTATAGATCTGTTTGAAATGGGGATCAGAAAGTGAACTAGTGCAAGAAAGGCTGTTCTTGTAGTATTCCTAGACATAAGAAATACCGGTTATCTTCTGAGACTGTCCTCATAAGAGAGTCAGCCTAATTTTGCAGATCCAAGAAATACCAATAAGCATTAATATGTCAAGTGCTTAGCTGAAACTTTTGAAGATTATCTATCAAAGAAGCCTCATTGCAGCAAGCAGCTTCCAGTCTCATGCTTCCACACAGAGCCCTAAGACTTCAGCTAAAAAGAAGGGCAGTGGTCTGCCTGAACAGAGCCATTTATTGGACTAGGCCTAAGTAATGAAAACTCCACACTCCAATCCAAAGGTCATTGAAATCAAAGAATGATTCAAAGTTTAGAAACTGTGCTTTACACTGAGAGACTAGAAAAGATCAGTCTATTAGTTTATCCAAGAGAGGGTTAGATGTATATAAGTATTTCCTTGGGCAAGAGATTCATAATAAACCACTGGAACCACTGACCTAGAGATGTGGTGGTCTCCCCATCCCTAGAAGTCTTTAAATCAAAATTGGATTTCTTTCTAAAAGATATGCTGTGCTCTAGTAGAAGTTATGGATTTGAGGAAGAAATACTGGGAGAAATGGCATGGTCTATATTAAGAAACAGGCCAGACCGATCTTAATGGTTCCCTCTAATCTAAAGTTATCTATGAATCAATAGACATTCTTTCATTGACTCCAACAAGCCTTGGTTCAAGCGCTAGATCAGGGGTCTAAAATTCAAATAACCACAAAGGCCGCATGAGGACCAGTACATTAGCCCAAGGACTGCACCACTGAAACCCTTTCATACAACAATATTGCAACTATCAGTAATGATAATATTATTGTGGGCTGCAGGAAATAACATTAGGGGCCACATGTGGCCCACAGGCCGCAAGTTTGGCTATGTCTACATCTACTTTTTAGTTCACGCTTACTAGGCCGAACTAAAAAAAGTCAGAGGATAGTCTGAACTAGCCTTCGGCTAGTTTGGACTAACCATGGCTTTTTAGTTCAAATTAGCCATGCATCCTAGTTCAAACTAAAATTTTTAGTTTCAGCTAGAATGCATGGCTAGTTCAAACTAATGTCTTAGATCAAACTTTTTAAGTTTGAATTAGCCATTACTTCGAGTCTTGCCCGTGCTCAGTTTGAACTAAAGTTTGAACTAAGCCTGCTAGTCCAGACTAAGCAAGAGGTTTTACTAGTCCGGACTAAGCTTTGGCTAGTCCGAACTAAGAAATTTCTTAGTTTGGACTAGGCAAAGCCTAGTGTGGCCATGGGCCAAATAAGTCCAGACTAATTTGGCAGTGTAAACATACCCTTTGTGTCCCCTGCCCTAGATCTCTTAAATATGTACTGAAAAAGCAGTTCAGGTTTGGATAACTCATAGAGATCATTTTGTAGTTTATTCCAATCATTTATTTGATTTGATTTTTATTCCACATTTTACCTCTAACAAAGGTCCTTATCTTCTGAGGGGCTAATCACTTGCTAATCTATGTTACACACACAGTATGTCTACACATCTCTTTTACTTTGAAATAAAAGAGATTAGGTCCACACGATGTTTTCTTATTTTGAAATGATGGGATCATTTCGTTTCAAAACAGCTTAAACCCCATTCATTTCGAAGCGGCTGTTATTTCAAAATGGTTATTTCGAAATAAGGCCGTTTGGACATGTTGTTTCAAAACAACACCATTGTTTCGAAACAAATGTTTCAAAATAACATGTCCAAACGGCCTTATTTTGAAATAACCATTTTGAAATAACAGCTGTTTTGATAGCAAGCTTTCCCTTAATTCGAATTAACTTATTTTGAAATAAGGAGTTTATTTTGAAATAAATCATTTCAAAATACTTATTTTGAAATAACGATGTGTGTGTAGACATAGCCACAGTCTCTATAGAACAGCATTAGCAATTGTTAAAAATCCCAGAATGACTGTGAAGTCATCCCTTATTTAATCTCCTTAAATGTATTGAAAAAAGGAAATCTTCATAAAGGATGGAGAAGTAATGCATACTTCTGTAACCAAATAGTGCTCTTCTCTTTTTGCTTTTCTAATAATATTCTATTTAAAAAAAAAACTCCCTCACTTTAGTGGTGTTATATCTATGTGAAGTCTTTAGAATGCAGAAAGTGTTAATGTCTCACTAATCTTGCCTGCTGGGGAAGCTCTCCCACATACACAATACAATTAAGACACAAAGATAAAACAACTTACAGAGGGTGATTGCAATTTTATAGTCACTTTGAGCTTTAATATCTCTAACAGATCACTTTGCATCAACACTTACACCTCTCAGTATAATAATTCCTGGAGATACCTGCTTCAGCCAATGCAAGTGTTGATGAAGGCTGTCTGGGAATTAATGAAAACAAAATGTAGCTTCACCACTGAACAAGCAGAAGGCTACACATTGAAAAGAGCACAATAAGAACAGTGAGGAATTCATTTCACTTGTTTTGGCACCTAAAGTAGTTAGATTCTTTCTTTTCTAAAATCAGATTATAAATCAGTATTATTCCAATTACAGAGGCAGGTCTTTTTACTTTGAAGGCTTATGCATATGCTTAACTTTAAGCAAGTCAATGATTTCATTGTATTCAGAGTTGAACAGGTGACTACAATATTGAAGAATAAGTACCTTAGAAGGTATTGCATTTATTAGAATTCTTTTAAATAAGCAATATTTGTTTTGTTTAGTTTTGTTTTTCAGTTTTAAATCATATATGCTCAAGAAAAAATGTTCTTGGAACCTCTGAGTAACCAGACATAGATAGAGCTATACAATGATTTGATCAATTGCTCATGACGTGCAGAAACCTTTCAGGTCTTCACCTCTCACACCTTTCTCATTGACATAAAGTAGCAGCATATCTAAAGGTAGGAAAGACAATCTTAGGTTTCTTTCATTTATAACAAGATAAAACTCTAGCTGTGCACGAAGTCAAATCTTCACTACTGAGCTGAACAGATCACAAGATGTAAAGATTTCCAGCTGAATACTACTGTGATGCTAACAGATCACTTCACAAAACTGCTCAACTACAAGTTCCCATTGCAAAACTATACTAAAAAATAAGTATGTTTACATTTTATCATTCAGTTTTTCATTGTTTCCTTCATGGGCTCTAAATAATCTCTGATTATTCTTTCCTCGTGCAGTTCTCTATCGTGTAAATACTCATGAATGTATGCACTATATGCATGAATAGTCCCCAGTGAAGTCAAGGAAACTGATCACATGCTTAAAGTTAAACAGATGTCTAAGTCCCTATAGGATAGGGACTTACTGCATCTGGATGTACCAGAATCATAAGTAGCTGAAAGTTCAATAAAATGTTGTTTAAAAAATGGTGATATATTCAGGGGAAAAGATAGCAAAGCCATGAAATATAGGTTAACATTTCTGTATCATTCCAAAATATGTAAAGTGTTTTTCTTTTTTCCCATTTTAATTATTGCATACAGAAGCATGTCAAATTCTAAAGGCTGAACAGACTCAGAAAATTCAACAAGGAATGTGACACAAAGAGGTTGCGTACATTCTCAACCAGTCTCTGAAGCAGGGATGTCAAACTTATGGCCCTCGGGCCAGACATAGCCTGCCAACAGAACGGAACAGGTCAGGTCCAGGCACGTGCACACACATGCTCTGACTCACTCACATGATCAGAGGAACAAAGGAAGGCGCTCCAGCCAATCCCAGCTCAGCTCTGCTGTGGTGAGCCAAGCAACCAAAGTTTCCATCACAGCAGGCTGGGTCAGGCTCCCAGAGAGCCACTGTACCACTCCCCATTCCAACTGTTTACTGTGGGTATGTCTACATGTCTCTTTTATTTCAAAATAACACTGGTTATTTTGAAATAAAAAAGATGAGGTCCACACGACGTTTTCTTATTTCAAAATGACGGGCTCCATTTGGACATGTTGTTCTGAAACAACACCATTGTTTTGAAACAACTATTTCAAAACAACAGGTCCAAACGGCCTTATTTTGAAATAACCATTTCAAAATAACAGCTGTTTCAATAGCAGGCTTTCCCTTATTTCAAAATAAAAATTTTTATTTTGAAATAAGTCATTTCGAAATGACATATTTTGAAATAAAACTTTGTGTGTGGACATAGCTTGTCAGTCATCATGCTAATCTGGCTGACAGTGCGTGAATCACAAATAAAACAAGGAAAATGTGGATGAGGCCCATGTGGGGAATGAGCCAATCAAAGGCCAACCGAGACTGAGCCCAACCAAAGGCTAGCATGGTGAATCACTGAGTGAGTGGAGGGGAGGGGGGGAAGGCAGGAGCCCAGCCTGCCTGTGAATGAGACTGATTTATTGCCCCTGGACAGTAGCAGAAGGCAAAAGGGAAGGGGAGTCCAGGAGCTGCACAGTCGGGGAAGGGGGTCTGGGAACTGTGCAGCAGGGGAAGAGGGTCTGGGAGTCAGCATGGTGAAGGGGTGCCCACAGGACAGGGAAAAGGGAAGGTGTCAGAGAGCCTGCAGGGCTGGGGTGAGAAAAGGGGAGCACATGCTGCTCTGAAGATGGCAGATGAAAGGGCTGGGGAGCCCGTGCGGACACTTGGCACATATCAGGTGTCCTGTCCTCCAGTGTGGCCCACAACATTAAATGAGTTTGACACCTCCGTGAATCTAATGGCTGAGAGGACATGTACACACTCCAATTTTGGAATTTCTGGTGAGAAGGCCAACCAAGTGTAAACATTTGGTTGTTTTAGATATTTTGGCAGAGATTTCAAAAGGAATGTTGGGTGCCAAGATTTATAGCTGTCCAATTTGTGACACCTTAAACAGGCTGATATACACAGGATGGGTGTTCAACCCTTCTGAAGTCACTCATAAAGTGACTCTTGTTGGATACCCTAATTCACTAATCTCATAGGATGATGTTCTCAAAAGCACCTAAAGAGAAGTACCAAAGGGATAGTTGTGTTAGTCTAGTTCAGCAAAACAAGAAGGAGTTTTGCGGAACTTAAAGACTAACTAATTTTTTTATTGCATGAGTTTTTGTGAGAGAAAATCCCACTTTATCAGATATTTTGAAGTAAAGGGAAGTAGGATCACAAAGTGTTTTTAAAAAGATTCACCACAGACATTTGATTCCTTTACCACTAATAGTGGTCCTAAAACATCACAAAATATTTTCACACAGGCTGGCTAGAAATCTTTGAATCCCTTTATTGTCTCCCCCATCTCTCTCACATCAAACAAACTCTTTGCATTCATACTGAAGGTTCTTCATATTCAATCTTCACCCTCCCTACCATTTTTCATTCCTTATGAAGCTGTTGGTGCTCACCTGCAACAGCCCATGATGTGTGCTTTCAGAGCCCACTGGTTAAATTTTCAGACAAACCTTTGTGCTTCTTTGGAAGGTACCCCTTGTCAGCATCCTCAAATCTACTTCCATCTTCACATCCCTCTTTAAAACTCTCCTTTGCAATGATATCCACACACCCATTCACCCACACAACCATATTTGACTGCTAGTATGCCTATTATGCCGACCACTTTATTTAATTGTTTACTTAATGGGATTTTTCCCCCATCTTACCTACTGTGGAATCTAGAACTGTGAAATGGTGAAGTTTAAGGAATGCTAATTTTTGTCCCTGAAAAAATGTGTGGCTTCTCAGATTCAGATATTCTTTTTCCCTTTACCCATTTACAGTGGGCAAAACTTTCCAATGAGAAGATTATATCTCCACACAACTGGAAATCAGGACTTTTCACTAGGTTATTTTTCTGATTTAAAAAATCTGCAGATATATTCTTCTAGCCCTCTACTTAATAATACTGTGGTTTATATTTAGGGTGACCAGGTAACAAGTGTGAAAAATTGGGATGGGGATGGAGTGGCAATAGGACCAAGCCCCCAAATATCAGCACTGTCCCTATATAAAATCAGGACATGTGGTCACCCTATTTATATTGTAGTTACTATATACCACAAAAAATGTGTTCCTGTGTTCCACATGCACATTAGTTTTAAATATGCAACATTTAGTGATAGACATAGTGCAAAATAGTCCCCCAAATAATCTATTGGTCATCCCAGGCATCCAGAAAAACAGATGATAGAAGCTAACGTTTGAAGATAACAGAAGGTGACATTTGAAGAGTGATCCAAAGCTCAATGATGTCAAAGGGAGTACAAACACTGACTTCACAGTTGAGGACACTTCACTGAAAACCATTAGTCCCTCTATGTAGCTACTTAAATCTAAATACTAGTAGAGTTCCTGCTTTTAACAGTAAACATGGGGACTGAAAGGTAGAGGCCCAGGTTCTGAGGGATTAGGAAATGAGTTTGGTTAAAATAAAAATTCTAATACCCAGACACGCAACTCAAAACAATCCAGAGATTCCAAAATGTTAGTTGATCTTTCCCTCCGCTATATTTTTCTTTTATCTCTGCAATTCCTGATTCCAGACAAGACTAGAAGAATGAATGCTGACATTTTGCAAGAAGATTAATTTTTGTAGTATTTCCAACCCAGTCTGAAGCAGGAGGCGTTAGGAATCTCAGAATAATCTATCTTAGTTTTGTGAATGCACAAGGTTCTAATAGTTAAAAAGATTCATATAAGTATCCAGGCTGCCAATCTGCAGTGAACTTTGACAACACTTTGCAGGATCATTTATTAGTAGTTTATGTCACTGAAGTATTTCAGTGTAATATTAAGCATTTACTGTAGAAAGTTTAAACCGATCCAAAACTTTAGTTGAGTTGTTCATTAAAACACTATCAAGATTAATATAATACAATAATCCTCTGACTCAGAAACCTTTTCTCTGATCTTAGTTGAAGTAAATGGTGAGTGAAACTACTACAATACAATTTTGTTTGTATCTGAGTATGGAAATCATTCAGTAATTAAAAAAATCATCAAACTATGTGTAGTACAAACTGCATTACTGCCTAAATGTATCTATAGATAATGATAACTTCAAGCAAAGATCCCATTAATTCACTGGGAAGAGGACTGGATCATCATTTAAGCAGTTAGCTATTAAAAAAATGTTTGATTATCTGGTTAGCACAAACTCAGCATATTCAAAGTAATTAGCTGAAAAATCATATACCTCCCAAAACACAGAAATCGATTAAGCACATCTTTAACATCAGTGTAGCTACTGCCTTTTTCTTGTCAATTTGTGTATAGACTATAACTTGAATTGTGATACAAGTAACAAAAATTTAGCTTTGTCCTCACTTTGAATTATACATACATCAACTAATAAATGGAAATTGGAATGCACATTCATATATAATCGTCCTTGAAAATGTCTCTGAATACTAAATGATGCCCTTATAAGTGGATCAATAGCTGGACTATTTCAATATCAGGAAAACAGCTTCTGGGTAACACTCAGTGAAGCAAATATACTGAGCACTTAAGGACACTAATATCCAAAAGACTGCCTTTTCTCAAACTCTACAAAATTCTTGATTAGTTAAGAATTTTAAAGCATTGACAGCTCACTTTCTGCTCCAATCTAGGATGTACATTAAACAAATTGTTAGTCAACACCAATAGAATGATGGCACAGACTACTTCCATTGTTGACCAATAAAGTGGAGAGGGAGAAAGAAAGAGGGTGACACTTCCATTACACTGCAGCTATCAAAGTTTTGAAATTTGTTTTCATTTGGCATTGAAATGAAAACGAAACCTCTTTCACAGAATGGAATTAAATTGAAACAATCATTTTGAGAATCTAAATGTCAGGTTTTTGAATATGGAGTCACACACATGCATGCATGCACACCCCAGAAGTAATTAAGAAGTCCAAGAACTCAAAAAAAAAAAAGGATGAAACTGATACATTTCAACGAAAAAGAGTATTTCAACAAAAATATACGTCAGTAAGAAGTGTTGTGACCAGCTCTACTTTATTTGTTATACAACAACTCATATTATTTAGACTGATGTTGGAATGATGTCATCATCTCTCTTGTATGAAGTATCCAGTACTAGCAATGGTGTTTCGGAGAAGAGTAAGAAAAAATAGCAGTCTAGCTTTACTTAAGTTTTGTATAAAGTTTTGCATCTCTATTAAAACTTTCACCAAATACGTGAAGTTAGACTTATGTTTCATACATTTGGGTTGTTGACTTCATAAAAACTTAACAATGTGTCATTAACTCTGCTACTTGCACAGTGATTTGAAGATCTCATGAATATAGTCTGAAGAAGCTGAGAAAGATCATATCAAGGAGAAAATTTGATTGGCTTAGTAAGCCCCAACACTGCAAAACTATGACAGAAAGGCTGCCTTTATTGATAGGAAGAATACTTGTCAGACCTTTAAACATTGAAAGAGAGACAGAACAAACAGGAATATTATCCCACAGTAAGGCAGATTTACATTTCTGAGCTCACTATATCCTGCAAAATGAAAAGCAGCAGATACTACCTTCTTACTGGGGGAAGAGACATGTGACCACATTTATTTGGCTTGTCTGTCTGCTGTGCATACTGCAGGGAATCAGCAGAAAAAGGTGATTAGAGATATGGTTTAGTTTTAAGGCTAATGCCACAATGCACCTGGGGCTTGTCCTATATTTAGAATATACTCTAATTTAAACAAACAAAGGAACAAACACATTGTTACATTTTAGAAATAGGTATGTATGTAGTTATCTAATGTTCTTTTCTCCCTCACTTTTCTTATTGACTGTGTTATATCGCCATGGTTTTGCAGTTTCAAATATCAGCTACCTTTCATATCATCATAACTATTCCATTCCCACTGAGATGTTCTCACCCTCTTCCTAGGGACGTCATCGCTAGATAAGCTGGTGAACACTGTCGTATTTCATTATTGTACACTTTTCTAAAGTGAGAAATTTCTAATAAGCCAAAATATTTCCCTTTTAACCACATTTTTGTTTTGTGCTAGTTTAATCATTTTAAAGAAAACCCTATGACTGTGTGTGCATGTGCACAGAATGTGTGTGCCATTTTCAGTGGCTCAACAAAATGTTCCTGACACTCAGAGGCAGGAAGAGACTGGGGAGGGCCACTAAAAATAGTTTAGACTGTTTTCCATTTTCCACTCTTATCCTGCTCAAGATTTAAAGCATCCCAGGAAAACAAATGTGTTTTCAAGCAAGGGCTTTTAACTAACAAATTGGCCAACCATTTTCCAATTATGTTTATATCCTTTTTCAATAAGCTTCTGAAATTTTTCATTGATTATTCAAATAAGATGCACTCAGTCTGCTGAGTTCCCTAAGGAGCATTAATCTGAAGTGTTGTTTCCACACCAGGCACTAAATCCAATTTCAAACTAAAATAATAAGAAAAGAAAAGGCCTGGAAAGGAACAATCTTCTGATTCTCCTCCAGCCTGAACTGTGCAGCTTAAGCTCTTCAATCAATATTTTTATATCTTCAGTATTAGGTAGATAAGGTACATGCAAAAATGTTGCATTCCAAGTGAGCAGATAATCTGTACGTTTATAGTACAGAATTTATCACTGATCACACTACTTGATCCTACATCTTAACCTAGGAAAACTTCCTGTTAATGTCATGGAAATTTGCTTGTATAGAGACTAAAGAATCAGTCTTACAAAGACCAGTGATGAAACGGTGCTATTACACTGGGTCATCTAACTCACACTACACCAATGCAGAGTACCCTTATATCTTGTCCTTTTTGGTTCAGTCTAATTACATGATACATGTGATAGCATTTTCTTCCTTCAGGAGCCTTTTCCATAATATTTCTCTGTCCCGTTTTTCCTGATATTCTCCTGATATTCTATCTAAATATTCCTTTCCATGTCAACTCACTTGTTCCCAGTTACTAAAAAGTTGCTTACATTTTATTTCTGTTAAAAAATAAAAAGAAATTCAAAACATTCTATTATTAATATGTATTTTAAAACATAACTTTTTAAATATTGGAACTCAATCTGTTAAAACAGAAAACAAAGGCATTCATATTAGTGGTACAATATAAACAAAGATTTATTGTTTGATGATTGCCCATGCATAGCACGTAGATGCAAGAAATGAAACTTAATAAGGAGAATTAACTATTTGCCGACCCCCATGCCAGCCCTGCCCACTTCACCCTCAGTGGTTGCCGAGAGCAGGGTGAAAAGGAGGCGGGGCCAGGCCTCCAGTTAGGGGTCGGGGCTGGCACCGCCCCCGGCAGCGACAGGTGGCCTCGGGGGGTCGGGGTTGGGGTCGCCCAGCATCCACCACTGGGGGTCAGCTCCCATTCCTGGCAGCAGCGGGCAGCCTCTGGGAGTTGTGGTTGAGACAGCCCAGTACCTGACCTGGGGGTTGACTCCCATCCCCAGCAGTGGCAGGTGGCCTTTGGGGGTCAGAGTTGGGGCCACTGAGGACCCACCACTAGAGGTCAGCTCCTGTCCCTGGCAGCAGCAGGCAACCTCTGGGGGGTTGGGGTCAGGGCCGCCCAGCATCCACCCCTGGGTTTCAGCTCTTGCTCCCCGCAGGAGCGGGTGGCTTCCAGGGGTTGGAGTTGGGGCTGGCACCTGCCTCTAGCACCAGCTGCTCTGGGCTGGCAGACCCACCTTGCTCCCCTCAAGCACTGCCCAGCAGGGGGTGCGGCCAGCAGGGGCCAGGAGCTGTGCACCACATCTTCTTTGTCCCTGCTGGCCGCACTCCCTGCTGGGCAGTGCTTGAGGGGAGCAAGGTGGGTCTGCCAGCCCA
>ML681989.1:45953867-45990160 GCA_007922195.1 Podocnemis expansa
GCTGGCCGCACTCCCCAGTGGGAAAGCATGACCAGCAAAGGCCTGGGGCAACAGGGCCGGGGGGGGGGGGGCGGGCAGAACGGCACCACGTGCTGCTCAGGCTCAGCCCCTGTGCCATTTTTGGCGTGGATACCAGGGGTTACTGACTCCTGAACTATGATGTCAAGTCAACATCTAAAACGACTATGAAGGTGCCAAATTGCAAGTTTCTTTTTCTTTCCTGAGATGCTAAGGGTACATTTTTGCCTTACTAGTGGTTACCCAGTTTACTTTTCAGAAATAAAGAGAACAGATCAGCAAGAATTTCAAAAGAGGATGCAATGTCATCTGTATGGATTTCTGAACATGATAGTGGAATAAATGCATTAATAAAATTAATATCAATCAGTTTGTCAAAAGAGGATTAAAATGTAATATTCTGTTAATTTTACTGTCAGTCATTCCAAGTGTAAAATTTAATTTGAGTTAATTATTTACACTTTTTCTTCTGAAGCCCAAAGCTATAAGACATGCCTGATTTAGATCCATATTTGAATATTGCATGCTTCCCTCCCACCCTCTGTTACGCTGGAACAGATGAGGCCTGGTGCAGTTCAAGAAAGGTCACAAGGGTCATGCTACTAGACAAATAATTGGATTATCCCCCCTGCCACCCCTGCCTTCCCCCCCGCCTTTTGCTATCTTTCCCTTTCTTGTAAATGGAGAATGAAATGAACATACCTAGATATTAAATACAATATCCTGGAATTTTAGTTTAAATAAATCATTTGTATTTTTCTGATTGTCCTATCTGGATTTATTTCATTGTGCAGTTCTTTCCAAAGCAGCTTTCCAAAAAACTTTGCATGCTTCAGCCTAACATTTGGTAATTTTTCCATTAAAAGTGATATTTCCTTTTATTTCCCTAATATAAAAAATTCAGGTGACTGTTCCAGCTAGCCTCCTTACGACTAGTGACTGGAGACTCTCAAAAGGCTTGGCAACTGGGTTATGCACCCAATAGCTGGATTGTTTTATTATAACTGCATCTATACTTCTTGAGGCCTGGTAAAGACTGATGACAACCATCAGGTCAATCTTTCTGGATCAACTTAACAATCAGTTAAGACATACTAAATCAATCTGTAAATTGATGTAGTAAAACCACCCCCTCAAGGAGTACAGCACAGTGAAGATGCTGTGCTGAAGTGGACTTTGGAAGTCAATGGAAGTTATACAGGCTACTCTGTGCTGCTGAATTTTTGCAGCTATGTAGACTGGGCCTGAGTCTACAAACCTCTGCTGTAAATCCTGTGACTAAAGGCTCCCTAAGCAAGATTAATGGAACATTTGTTTCTGGTCTTAGCCTGACCCAGGAAGCACAGATAGAAATAAACTTGATAAAAAATGGAATTATTTGAACCTCAAATTTGACTTCTGGGTAAAGGTCTGAGATACTTCTTATTCTAGTTTAAGGTCTACTCTATCCCTAAAGGAAGGTGAATATGTTCATTTAGTATTTCATATATTACATTTTTCTTTTATTATGAGTTCCAGTTAAAACCAATATTTGGTCCTATAGTTTCCATGTCTTGTAAATACTTAGGTCTTTTGTTAGTATTTCTGCTAAGAAGCAGCCCTGGAATTAATCTCTTGGTGTATTTCTTCCAGTACATGTTGAAAGGATTTTAATACAGCTGTTTGTTTGGTTTTTTTTTTCACTTAACTGCCATCAGTTGCCATTTATAGTGATGTTTATAAAAGTTTCTTTTTGTAGCAACAAATTGTTAAACATTTTTCTCTATTGTCCTACTTTGTTTACTTATTTAATCTACAAGTGTCTTCTAATTCTAGCATTGTTGCATCATCTTATATATTTCTGCAACAAGATCCTTTTAAATCATTTTTATTTGCTACAATGTATTCCTTTAGAGTCATTAACAGTTTGAAATTCTTTATGCATTTTGGATGCAATGAGTTGTGTTTAGGATGTGTTTAGACAGGTGTTCTAGTGGAACTGATGATATTCCATAATCTCCTTGCAGTGTTTAGACACATGTTCTATTCAATATCTTCCCAAATTATTTGGATAATAATATAGAGTGTACACTTGTGAAGTTTGCAGATGATACTAATTTGGGAGGGATTGTGCATGTTTCCGAGAAGATTAAAATTCAAAATGATCTTGTAAAACTGAAATGGACTGAAATAAATAGGATGATAGTCAACAAAGACAAATGCACGCTCACAAAGAACTAATCAGTTGCTCAAATATAAAATGGGAAATGAATGTCTGTGAAGTCTGCATAAAAAAGATCTGGGGGTTGTAGTGGATCACAAACTAAATATGAGTCAACAATGTAATACTGTTGCAAGATAAGTGAATAATTTTCTGGGATGTATTAGCGGACCTGTTATATGCAAGACATGAGAAGTAATTCACCTACTCTACTGAGCATTGATTAGGCCTCATTTGTAGTTGTGAGTCTGGTTTTGGTCACCATATTTCAGGAAAGATGTGGACAAACTGGAGAAAGTCCAGACGAGAGGGGGGAAACAAAAGATTAAAGGCCTAGAAAACATGACTTAAGTCATTGGTTTGTTTAGTCTGCAGAAGAAAAGGCACACATAACAATAGTCTTCAAGTATATCAAAGGTTGATTTTGTTTTTAGTTGTTTTTTTTTTTTTTTTTAAAGAGAAGGGAGATAAATTCTTCCCCTTATCTACGAAGGACAGCACAAGAAGTAATGGGCTTACGTTGCAGCAAGGAAGATTTAGATTAGACATTAGAAAAAGGTTTCTAACTGTAAGCATAGTTAAGCAATGGAACAAACTACCTAGGAAGGTTGTAGAATCGCCATCATCGGAGATTTCTAAGAACAGGTTAGACAATCACCTGTCAGGGATGGTCTAGATAATATTAGTCCTGCTGCAATTCTGCAGACCGGATCAGATTACCTATTGAGGTCCCTTCCAGTCCCTATGTTATATGTAAAACAAACTATACTATTTAAAGATCACTGTATCTGTCACAAATGGAAAAAAAAAGTTTCCACCCTGTGCATCTTTATATGGATGAGTGTAATCCATTTATTACTTTATGAACACAATGTTTTTCATTAACTGTCATGGATCAACATAATGTCCCTGACAACTTGGATTTTGTATTTGGATCTTTGAGTTGGCTGAAATAAGTTTAAAATCGTATGTAGTCATATAGCTTCCTACTGACTAAGGCTTTACAAAGTGCTTTGTGCGCTGCTTCCTAAAATAAAAAATTAGACTATGTTAAGCTCACTAAATTCATTTTGGATGTGCATAGTTCAGATGATAGGATAAACAGCCAGGATGAAGGGGATAAAACCTCCCACTGTGATGTCCTATTTTCATGATCATCACACAGTGGACATATATAACAGGATTACTGAATCAACAGTTTGGCAAAGAAGTCACTGTTAGCTTTTTTAAATCACAGATCATTCGATTGTTTACCATGCACATTTCTTTGGTGGAGAGCAGGACTGAGTCTGAAGTAGTTTTTACTATAAAGAACTATTAGTTATATTTGTATTTTTGCAATTCCATGGAGTATTAATATATTTGTTTTACTTCTACTGTCATTTCATTGTTTTCCCCTGAGCAAATGTTATTTTATAGGTCACCAGTAATTTCATATTTTATATCAGTTTGTGAGAACAAATGCTAGACAACCTTTCCTGGGGCTTCCATGTCCTTCTGTGACATGCAATAACCTTTCTATTTCAGTGCATGACCTCTCCATGATGCTCACAGTTTTGTGTTTACAAAAACATACCCAGTAGGAAGTAGAATCAGTCCATTACATTTATTAGCTGGGATCTTTCAAAAGAGATCATAGAAATCATTTTATGATGGAACATTAAAGACCCCATTGCCCTTTTCATACAAGTAGGTGATTGCCAAAATGCCATTTCTCTTAAAGTAGGACCCCACCAATCAAAAGCCTTTTGAAGTCAATGGGGATGGGTCTCTCCTCCTCGCCATGTGCCTATTCATTACTGCTTTCTAATCAATATATATGTTTCGGTAGTACTGTATGCAAAATAGGGGTAAAATCATTTTGGGACTTAGTACTAATTTACAATTGCACCATCTTTCTTAATGTAAAGTTAAATGTCAATTAGTATTTATCGGCCGCTATGACCAATAATTTAAAGTAAAAAACTGGCTGAAAGTTACTAAATAACAACAAATATATGTAGTAATAATAGAGAAATCTGGTGAAATTGGGCAGCAACTTTCACTGAAAATCTTTTCCACAATTTGCATTTTTTCTACATTTTCTAACTATATCTCCTAAGATTCTAGGAATGTCTTCTAAATATGTGTATAGATCCTCTGAATGTGAGAATACTGTATGCTTTTTTAAGTGTTTGATACAGACAAATGATTAAAGTATTTTTTGTTTAAAAAGAAAATTATTCAACTTATCCCCATTATTTATCTTCTCACCATTATCCCCAGTGATTATTCATGTTACAGGCTTCTGCACTGATTCTGTTCTAGGCTGGTCTTTAAACACTTCTGGGTGTTTTGAGGGTCAGGTTTGCGTAAAAGATTAAGTTGCTTTACACTGCTTGGGTGCAGTAAGATTCTAGATTCTAGTTAGATTCTAGCCATAAATATCCAACCGGGAATTCTTCATCAAGTCACATCCTAGGCACATCAGACAGGGGAGAGAACCTGGCAGAGGTCCAGTATGCCTGTCCTGTCTTCTAGGTCTCAGAGGTCCCGTCTCCCATTACTGTGAGTCTGTTGAGGACTCTGTACTACTGGCATAATTTAAAGGAGCTACATAGACAATAATGATTGTTGGGGGTGGGGTGATTCAGAAAGGCTCCCAGAAATACGGAGCTGCAACCACTAATTCAGCTAGTCTTTGGTGGATTGGAACTGAATACTAAATACTGTTTTACAACCAAATTCATTCTTCTCATTTTACAGAAGAGAGCATATTTATAAGTCGCCGAAACTCAGAATTTCTGTTCCAACTGAAATGCTGTCTTTCTGAAATTTCCTTTCATCCCAAATCAGAAAAAAAGTCAAAACTTCTAACTCTTCTGAAAAAAAAAATCAAAAAATTTCATTTCAGAAATATCCAAATGACCTATTTTATAAATAAGTAAAGCAGAACAATGCACTTCAACTTTGTCCAAATTTAGCATTTCAATATTTTCATCAAAAACGTAGACTAAAGTTGTTACATCCTGTGAAACGCTTCAGTTTTCCTTAATCAGTATTTTCTGATGCCCAATGGGAAAAAAATGGCCGGTTCTAGAGTACAATGTAACAGAGTATTTGAATTCTTTTTCTTCCCAAATTTTTTTCTTACAGTTAAATAGTTTGCAATAGTGGTAACAGAATATTTACCATTTATTTTAAGAGACATTTTGCATCATGGTTACACATACAATGTAAGATGAAAGTTATCTAAGTACTTTTCTTGCTAAGGACATAAGTTAAAGTAAGAGGCAGTTGTTATGTTCCTCATCAAAACAATAAAGATCCAGATAAACACTGATACTGTGCATTATCAACAATTTACATTTTATGCTTCAGCAACTTTACCTATTCAAAATAAATAGTTTTTTGCCTAGGTGCAAACTTGGATGTTTAAAATAATTTGTTATATTTAATTTTATTTACTGCCTAAAGCCATGTACATGCTTTAAAAAAATACACATATGGGATTCATTACAACAAACATAAAAATGACACCTAAGGGTCACATGATGCATGCAGCAGGGGATTTAAGACTGATTTCAGTCATTGGATACTAGGTCAATTGAATTGTACTTACCACTGAGTTACAGTAACAAGTATAGCCTTGGAGTAAGAGGCCAAGGGATAGAGGATTATCCTTTGGAGAGACTTAATGATACATGGATCATATCATAGAATAAAAATGAAAGTGTATCCACGGAGAATTTCAAAAAGGTAGCTGCAAATAGTACAATACAAAAATTTAAAGTACAATTTCCCTAAATAATAACAAAGTACAATTTCTTAACCTCTGAAAAGGGTTAAGCTACATCACAGGAAAATATGTCTAGAATAATTAAAACACAGACATATAGAGGATGCCCCACGATGCTGCTGCCTCAATGAACTGGAGAACTAAGGCAACAATGTGGGGGTAGCCCTTCAAATTCTAATACCTCACTGTAGAGACATTGGTCTGCCCTGGCCAGTCCATACAGTGCCAGATTTTTCAGTATCAGCCCTCTACATCCAATTACTCAACACTGCTCTCAGACACAGAAGCTTAACTCAGACTTCATGGTTTCCCATGTGCAACTAATATATTTAAAAATTGTCCATAGAGAGCATTGATCTTAACATATAAGTGAGAAATTAATGTGCATTTGGGTTTGATTTAGAACAAATGACTGAGTGCAGTGTGGCCAGGAGTTTGTGGTGTATGTGAGTAGTCTGAGAGTATGCACACACAGTAGAATTTTAGAGCAGGGGCCCAGAATATATCTATATTGATGATGGCACAGTCAGAACTGCTGGATCAATTCTGAGTGATCAGTTGTGTGGTAGCGTAGACCCATTCAATTGATCTGAAAGTCAATTCCATTAATCCACCCCCATAAAAAAGAGGATCACTGCATCAACAGGAGGACATTTCCTGTCAGTGCAGCATAGTGGGACAACACGGTAGTTACAAGCAGGGAAGTCAATGGGAGTAGCTTCCATATCTCCTGTTGACTTCCACTGAATTTTGCCAGCAGTGTAGAGCAGGCCTGAGTTTTGCTGTCAGTTTATAAAGTGCTTAACACCCCAGTCATTTATAAGGTCCTGATGCATGACCAGGGATCCAAGGGGCTCCCAGAATACAAAAGGTAACTTTTGTTCATATTACTAACTGAACATTTTATTAAATTGAAATGATTGTGTTCTTGATACCTGGACTAGTCCTAATTTAAGTTTATATTAACAAATTTTGTAGTTTGATAGAACATGCATCTCATTGAGGTACAGCAAGCACTCCATAGGTAAGTCTGCATTGGATGCTCTACTGTAATTATTTTTTCCATACAAAAATGTATTTTACCTCATGCTGATCTAATACCCAAAGTCAACAGAAAGGCCCCCAAGAGATGGATGAAGACTTTATGCACTTATATTGACTCATGTATAGTCTCTACCTATATGATATGCTACAAGAAATAGGTCTTTAGTTTTTCCACTAGTCTTCTGTAAAATAAGCAGAATTTGAAAGTAAGCTGCATAGTCCCAATGAACATAACACCAAACTCAACAATAAAAACCATGTAAAATACAATTAAAATAGAATTCATGATGCTGTAGAGATATGGCAATCTGTAATTTAACATTTCTTTTGTATGTTTTTTGCTCCTTAATTTTAGCAAAACTGATAACAAGGAGAAAAGAGAATATTTAACAGCAGAAAAACTGTTATATAACCAAACTAAGCTGAAAGCAGATCAATTCACAAAAATTGAAATGTCTATCAATAGTGCTTGAGGCATTCAGTTTGCTACCAAAACAAAACAAAACAAACAAACCAAACCAAACCAAAACATGAACAAACACACATACACACACACCTCAGTAACGTCTCAGGAACATTTGTTACATCACAAATTGATAGATACAGTGTATAACAATGTCAGTCTATACCAAATCACTTTTTTTGTTTTTGTTTTTGGGGAAGGGAGCTGCAGGGGGAGTATAACCTTCTCAAACAGTATGCTAAATTAACATGAAGGGAAAAGCACAACGTATTTCCATATACTATGCATACACAGGTGTGTGGTGTGTGTGGTTACAGACGTACATGCACATTAAAGTTCTGCATGAATAGGATGTTTTTGTTTTTAATTTGAGGTTGAGTTCCTTACTGACAATGGTCATGACCAGAGCCCCATCACAGTTTTTTAGGTGAAGCTTGTGAGCCCAATTTTCAAAAAGCACAGAAAGCAATTGGGCATATCTTTTGTGTAAACCATGTACTTGCATATGCAAATAGCCAATAAATAGGAGGATAACTGCCCACCTGAATACATACAGACAGGGAAATTATGCATGCAAATATGATAAAAATAAACACAGTTGCACAGATTTTTTTTTTTAATTTCAGACCTTTTGGGTGAATTTCTTTCTGTGCAGTGGGCCAGCACAAGTAAGGCCTAAACACTAAGTCCCACTGAGACACTTAATAGGGGAGTCACTTTCATTCTTTTGGAACATTTCTCTCTCAGTCACAAAATAGAAACATGGTATATGCTCATACATATTATAAAAAAATTGTCAAAATAATAGAAGATCTTTTTAAAGTCATTGTCCACTCATAAAAAACCTGTATTCTAGTTTCCTGAAACCTTCTTTTCAGCAGGAACTAAGATGCTACATTTGATAATGCTCACAAAAAAAAAAAAGAAGTTCTATTATCCAGTTAAAAAAACCCCAGCATAATAGCTAATAAAGCTTATGTAATTAATAATAGTGTTCCCCCATCTATTCTTTACTTTTTAAAAAGAAATGCTATAGGGAAATTAATTTTTCTCTCTAAAAAGATTTCCTGTTTGACCCAGCTGTCCCTGTAAGAAAATTTTATTAACTATCATGATTTGCTTTATTTAGAATAAAAAAGGAATATCTGCTCATCATCATTACTGCAGGGAACAGAAAACAATGCCAGTTCAGATCAACGCAATACTTAAAGGTTCCTTTGCCCTTCTTATGACCTCCTGGAGATTAAACACTATTAACTAAATCACATATTAAGAAGTCCAGATGATCCAAACAAGGCACAATATCAAAAACAGTATCAATAATTGAAGACTTTTCTCCCAGGATTTCATATTCCTACTGACATGAACGTACTGTTTCATCTGACAAATATAAAGAAACAGGGACATTAAAGGAAATTCATATGCCTAGCCACATAATTCAAAGCTCATTAATAACTCAGTGAATAGGACTCTAATACAATATTGACAGTTTATTGGGAGATGAGGTCTAGCTTTATCTAAAGTATAGTCTAAATAATTCATGTTTCACTTGAAAAAAATATTTTGCCATTTACTTAAGGGTTTGTTTTTTTTTACTGCTGCACCTTTTATATTTAATTTATAAATAGGAATAAAAGCAGTTAAAGAAACATAGAAAATTATAGCATAAGAGTGATGCTTACATGATGATGACTGTTTTACTTCTGCTCTTATTGCACATGAAAACATGAAAATGATGCATTTTGATGATGTGGTTTAAGTTCAGCTTGTATTCAAATGACACAAAAAGCTGCATATGAACTCAGAGTTCTTTCCTGTGGTATTACTATGCTGCCAATATTATTATGACAGCAAAAAACTATTTCCCTCCAACTAAAAAAATTATGATAGGATGCTCAATGAAAAACTTTTCCTCATCTCCTGAATCCAAAACACACCACATTTTGTACTGCCTGATCTACATGTGACAATGTCCAGATAACTACAGCTACCTCTGCACTGTCAACAACTTGGGCCAATTCACACTTGTGGGAAGTAAAACAAGAGCAATGAACCTGTTCTTCACATTTCAAGAAGAAGATAGGTGGTTTCTAACTCCACCAAAAAGTTACAAATGCATATATGAGCGCAACAACTAATTCTTTCAGTCCCTTTGTAACATTTACTATGTTTTATTCAGTCACATTGAGTCAAAATATTTAACAAACTGGAGTATGGCTGAAACCATGGCCATATTAAACTAAGTGACAGTTTTGACTTCAGTGGGACAAATCTTTCACCCAATATTCTTTGGCCCTTTATTATAGCTTCAGTACTGCTAAATTTGTCACTAATTCAGGACATCCTAGTTTTAAGCACCTTGACTTGCTCTCCTACCTACTATGGGCACCACAGGGTAATCTTTGGGGGAAATTATAATTTAAAACATTTGATTAAACTACCAATTCAAGGTTCTTTTTAGTGACATCTTAAGACTGCATATATGATTGTTAAAGAGCCCACAACAGATTTTGGGAGCAATATAACATGTGTCTCTTAGTTAAAATTCCTTCTCTCAGAATACAAAACTCATAACACAAAGCACGTACAGCAGCAATCAGGGATGGATTAATGAAAGCACTATGGGAGCTGTAGCCCTGAGCCCTAGCCTGAAAATGGGTCTCAGGCTACAGTCCCTATGGCCCTTGCCGTATCCTCCTCCCATGCCACCCCACTATGCCCTACAGCACTTGGGGGGACAGAAACTCTCTGCCAAGCTGACATGGAAAGCAGGGTCCTGGGCCAGAGGTGCTCCCATCCTGACCTGGCTGATCCACCCCTGGGGGTGGGCCAGACCTGTTTGCTATGCTCCATTTCAGGCATGGCGATGGCTGGAGCTCAGTATGACTTCCAGTGTGGCCTTCAAGGGCCATGGCCCTGGAAGGGTGTGCCAGAGTTGCACTGTGCACCTGTTGGCCCCAGCCCTGCCCCATCTTTGTAATGGAGTGGGTGAAAGTAACAAGGGGCCAGTCCACCCAGCCTTTGGGGCCAGGGCAAGAGTGAAGCCTCTGCCACACCAGCATCAGGCCAGGTGGGGGCCTTCACTGTGGTGAGGAGCTGGGGCCGCAGGCCAGAAGGCAGGGCCCACAGTGATGGAGCAGCCTAGGGCCCCAAGGCCCCTTGATCTGGGCCTGATGGCATTACAAGTTTCTCCACACTGCCATGCAAATTTGTATCATTCCTGATGTCAATGACCCACCTGTGAGTGCAAGAATAGTTCTGCTTCCATGCTTATTAAGCTCATTTTCTCTCTCCTAGCCAGTTGAGAAAAAGGGTGTCAATTACCTCCAATAGAAAATAGCAAATTTGTGATATAAACACATATCTACTGGGAAATAAACCTGCATGCTGAAGGAGTGGGTTAAAAATAGATAGAGCAAGATAGTTTGATAGTGATGTGATATGGCTAACACTGTGTTCAATCAAAAAAAAAAACCATTAGCCTTGAGGAACTATGCATAACTCTGCTCCTTATCTTGTAGGGACTTGCAGTACATCTATATCATACTGAGGCCATACAATTCCAGTCTCCAGTTCACACACTCATGCTCACACACTAAAAATAGCAAGGAGACTATGGCTGCAGTGGCAAGGGTAGGGACTCTATCTAGCCACATATGTACAATCCTGTCCAACTGAAGCAGTTAGCTCCCCTCCCCCACTTCCACCATTGCTGTTGATGCCTGTATTGCCATTCTTCCACTTTTAACACACTAACTTGATCAGAGCTACTGTAGGGATATCTGTTCAAACTGGAAATTCCACCTTTTAAATCCTTTGCAGAGATACCATAAGGGTACTGACTTTAGTAACTAGTGGAGTTAGTGAGTGAATGGGAGAAAAATATGTTGTCCTAATACAAAGCTAGGGGCCAGGAATTCTCTTCAGGTGAGTTCTATCCCAGATCTGACTCTAACTCCCTCTGTTACCATAAACTTTACATTCAGCATTGATTTCATTACTCCATCTTGAAAACAGGGACAATAATGGCCTGCCTTAAGGGCTATTCTGAGAATTAGTCCACTAACATTGCTAAAACAGTGTATTTTTAAAGTCCTAAAATGTATTAAATTTAAAAACCCAGATTTGAAAAATATATCCAACACAATTATTTGTTATTCTCTAAACTCACTTCAACATCTGCACCAGCCCCTTCCACTTACAGTCTCTAGCAACCCTGGAAGATTTCCCGAAAGTACCCTAAATTTCTTGACAAGCATTCCATTACACCAAAATTAAGATAATTTAATAAATTTGTGGAGTTTGAATGATAGAGATGCCAAACCTCAAAGTACGTGGCTATTAAAGATAAATGCACATGTACAAGGAGGTTTCAGCCCTTTGTGTATAAAACTCACAAATCTTTTAAGAATACAAAGTTATCACATATAAGACTTCCTCCAGGGTAGCTGTACTTTTCCTAGCATTACTATAATTTGAAATGACTCTTTTAGTTTGTTCAGATAGGGTACAAAATGTGATGATATAAAAATTAGAATGCTGACTGTGTTTCATGACTGGGAGGTAGGCAATCTGGCTTGGTGGTAAAAGCAAGAGTCATGTCAGGACATGAAAGGCCAGAGGGTAACCAAGAGTTGGGTGTCAGGCAGGTCAGGTTAACAGGAGACGTATTTGAGACAGGCCAGAAAGCAAACCAAGAATAAGGTGTCAGGAGGCATGCAAAGTCAGATTATCAGAAGTTTAGCTGTAGAAGCAGGTATCACAGGGGAAACAGTCCAAAACAATGAGAGTCCAGTTGCATAGACAGTTTCCTCTTCCTATGCTGGGCTTATATTGAAACTATCAGTTAGTCAAGACCCCTCACATTCTGACACTCAGATTGCAGATTCCTCTGCAAGGCTCAGCCGGTGGCTATTAGTAGGTTTCTGGGTGGCAGACTGGAACTACTAAGAGACCTGTTGACCAGGGATCAAGATGGTTAGTCCTTGTTAGTATATGACAACCATCCACTTCTGGCAGGAACAAAATGAGAGATACGGGACTGCACATAGACTGCAACAAGATATGTCACACATTTGTATATTTCAAGACAAAAATGAGCCCCAGAATATCACAGCTAACACTGAGAGCAACTTTATAAACCCTTGGCTCACACTCTTCTAAACGCTTCTGAAGAATGTTTTTAGCAGATGCTAATCCAATGAGGCATCCAGGGATGAAGTAGTCCATGCAATCCATTTTGTTTCTATTAGAAATGGATATCTAGGGCATCAAAGTATCACAACATTATAAATGGTAAAATCTAATACCAAATTTGTACAGATATAATTGAATATATTGCACTATAATACTGTTGACATTTCTAGCCAACATCATCATCATCATCATCATCATCTCATTTAAGAGTGTTTGGATCACCATAGCCTTCATTGGCTTGGTACACAATTCTGTGCATGGAAGAATGTTACTGACTACAGACACCACTCGATTGTGCAGCAATGCTTACTGGTGCAGGCACAAATAGGGTCTTATAGAAGCAGAGAAGCCATAGGGCCCTTGAGGAATACAGAAAATAGTTCACTCGTATTTTTCCCTACATGTTGCAATGGTGATCCAATATCTGGCTTACCTCTCTTCATCCAAAAATTTATTTGCCAAGATATCCTTTGTATATGATATTCAAAATTGTTTCTGTATGGTATGAGTTTAACCAGTGATTTGTCTGTATTGATAGCTAGGTTGAAATGCTTTCAAGTCTCTGGCTCTCCTTTTCTTTCCTTCTCTGGTCATATAGCACTGGTGCTAACATTCTTGCTGCAAAATTTATGGCTTATCCATTGCTCTCCCCCAGCTTGGCAATATTTCTGAAGCAGTAATCTCCCTTTGTTTTGACAACATTAAACACAGTTCCCCCCGCCCACCCCCATACCAAATAGGAATGTCACAGAGTTATATCCTGTCAAAGCACGTATAGCAGGAAGTCAGAAGTAAGTGCATTACAAATAGCATGCACTGGTATGACTAGCTAGTCAGTTGTGCTAGTAATGGTGTCTTTTCAATCCACATGTTATATATATTCACTACTTTCCAAAAAAAAAAAAATGAAACACAAGGACCAAAACACCTTTATCAATAACCTAATCACTGTGGTTCCTTTGACACCAAAAGACCCAGAAAGCCCTACTGGCACATACAACATGCAATCGTATTCTTGAATCTGTTTCTGCAAGTACTGTAGAAGTCTTGGACTTCGATGACCCTAATAGTGTTGATGTTCTTTGTTTTTTCACTAACAGAAAAACCTCTAGCAAGGAGATGTGTTGGCTGTGCTTCTATATCCTGGTTTACTCTGAACCATAAACTCACAGAAGAATTTGACAGCTGTTTATTTATGGATATTATGTTTTAAAACTTTTGTCCGTGGATGCATAAGGTATCCTCCCATCACCAAGTATTTCTTGCAGCCAACCTCAGATCTTGTCTGATACTGCATGTCTACATTTTCACAGTTACTGTTGTCATATCTGACAAAAACAGGATTAGTTTAGTTAAAAACTTTTTTGATCTGCCTCAAGTACTCAGCAACCATCTGACTCAATGTGTGGAATTCATCTGCAGTCATCATTTTTATGACAACCACAGTATCTCTTTTGATGTATGTTGTGGTTTCTTTGTTTTATGCTCTTACATCATGGCTTCTTACAGCTTCCAGCTGATGCCCTAATTCAGTTTTGTCTGTTCTTCTCATTGTCCTGTCAGCATGGAAGAGCAACAGAGGCACAGGTCTCATTGGATGACTACAGTCATCACTGAAGTTTCATCTGTGAAGCTTGCTAAAGATGGAGTGACATAGAAAATAATTTCTGGACTGCTGGCAGCAGTAATTATCCCTCTCTTGCCAGATTTAAATTTGGTCATCTTGACCATGATTTGGGTGAAGGATCTATAGGTCATATCACAATCAATTGCACCTCTCACAAATCTCTCCATTTGTTCTTAACCAATTGCTATTACCTAAAATTGGTAGTCTTTAAATGCTACAGGACTCCTTGTTTATTTACAGTAGAATTTCCTGTAAATCTGATGTTACATACAGTCCAGTAGAAATGTTCATGAGCAACTTTATTTATGATTCAAGGTCAAAAGGCTGGTTTGTTTGGTTTTTTTTGTGTGTGTTTTTTGTTTTTTTTGTGCTGGTGATTAAATGGTTGGTAAGAGCTGAAATATGCTCTTCACGCCTCTTAAGTGAAGAGGCAAAGATTTGTTTGTGTGCTATGTTGAAACTGCTTCTTGTTAAGCCATTTCTTTCATAGCTTTGGCACATTCATAATATGAAGCTGTGTATTTTCATCTCTAACACCAATATTGACCTGCGCATAAATGTCACTGAATTAAAAAGCTAGCTTCTAGGACATTTTGAAGGCTAGTACCGCATGTATAGGCAGTTACAAATGGAAACCTTCAACCTGGAAAATTAAGTGTACAAAAGCTTATAAATGGAAAAGCACTACATTAAGAATTTGCAGACATTTGTATCTGTCCACTACGTGGTACAAACAATGCCCATGCAATCTACTGCTACTAGTGCACAATCTCTGATGTGTGACTAATCTGGTCAGACAATTTCAAATGAAAATATAGATAACTATTATAATTATTTGTGAAATACTTTGACAATTAAGAATACATTACATAAAAACATTTCATTTTAGTATATTACAAAATGTTAATATTCACTATTTTTGCCACATGCTAACCAGCTTCATCATTTCAGGGAAGTGAGGGGGAGGAATTATCATCCCAAACTAATTTAAAACTAAATATATGTTGTTTGCTGGCATTGACAGCACCACCCGAAAGCTCCATGTCACACCTCATCTAAACGTATGCAGAATAAACTTTCAAATGATATCTGATGTGAATCTGTAGAATGGGTACATTGAACTCCAAAAATATGGCCCTTACTGGAGAATTGTCACATGGCAAATGCATTCCTCTTTCTGCCAAAACACAACAAAGGACTGGAGCACAATTGAGTAGGGTACCTGGGACCCAGCTAGGGCCATTCTTCTCAACCTGCACCCAGAAGTGTGTAAGGGGTTCTGGAGGTCCTATGCCCCTTATTGTCCCCAAGCTCTGTGTGGGCACTGGGAAGAGGAAAATTTCAGGAAGGAGCTAGTAACAGAAGTGCAAGGAACTGAAGCCAGCCAAACCAGATACAGAAGCAGCTTCAGTATGTACCATACTAAGGACACCATACACAGATGAGTTATTTCTTCCTAAACCTCCATGTCCTTCTTCTTTCCTGCTCCTCTCTCTCTTCTCCCCTGTCAAGACACCTTCAACCTCCTGCTTCAACTATCTTGCCTCACTTCTATTATCTTTCCATTTAGAAACCCTCTCCTAAAACAACCCTGCTCAAAGGAACTAAAAACAAAATTCATAGTATTAATCTGATGTCTGCAGGCTATGAACTTTTTCACTTGTCTTGAATGTTATGCCCTTTACCCTATCTTCTATATTTAGCTCATTGGGCCAGGACTGTCTATTACTCTGTGTTTGTACAATGCCTAGCACCATGGTGACTTTCATTGGTTGCTTCTTAAGCGCAAGCATAATAAATACATATAAATAAATGTATGTGGTGGTAAGTGACAACCCAAGCCCTCCCTCCTCCTGATCACATCGAAATGGTATGAAAAGGAGAGAAAAAAATATTATTTGCTTCCCTTCCACTCTTCTTAGGGGTAGGAAATGAAAAAGCCAATTCCCATTTCCCTCCCTAGTTCAGCAATGATCAATGCACAGCCAGCAGTTGAGTGATCCCCTCTACAGGAGCATAGAAAAAAGATAATACTGCATCTGGAGTCTTCATTCCCTCTACAAAGAAGAAAATATAATACTGCTACATACAAGAGAAGCAGAAAAAGGGGCTGGGGGGTTATAGACACAGTGACATCTCTTTCCTTTTCCACCTAGTAGAGAGATATGATGGGTGAGGTACTATCTTTTGTTAGACCAGCTTCTGTTGGTGTCCCTTTCCACTTATGTCAAAGAAACAATTTGCCATCTTGTGAAGTAGCACCAACACTAAATGCTGAATCAGAACTGTCACAAAACTAATGCCTCTTGAATCCTAATTCTTGGGCCTGTGCACATCTATGAACATTTCAGTACCTGTTCTGTTGACCAAATCTGTATAATCAAGTTCAAAAGGAATATATCGTCAATGCTTTAACTCCTGTATTATTTAAACTATTATTTAACTTCTTTTCATACTTCACAATGTTTTGGCCAGTTAGTTCACTCTCCAATATACTCTGTCTTCAAAACAAGACACTCTGTAACTTACTAGAACAGCAGCAATATGTTAAATTTTATTCTGTTGATATGAACCAACAAATGCAATAGAAATTCATATAGGACCACTTACCAGGAAATATCTCAATTAATTGGATGTCAAAATTCATACCTGTGATTTCAATCAATGAATGAAATCAAAGCTTTGCTCATGGACTGAATTAGTATTCCTATTCATTACTAACTTATTAAAATAAGAGATGAAATATGCTGCTCATCGCAGAAAAACAATGCTTCTGAGGTGATTTCTTATTTTTTAAAAAAGGCATTAAAATAAAATACTCATCTCAAACATTTCAGTTACAAGATAGGTATGGACAATGGCTCTGCCAAGACTGCTGAAATCAGTCTTGATCTGCTGATATTTCTCTGTAGATCTTTCAAAGAACATAAAAAGCTAAGTGCTTCAGTTGGATTTTTCCCCATTTATGTTACTGGATAATGTAAGATAAGCTGCAAAAGCTCTCTTTGAGCTAAAAGCATATCCCTAAGAAGTTAGATTTTAACATCAATATCTTAACAAAACATAGGAAACACATTTGTTCAACCAAAACAGAATGTACCAGGGTGTCTAATATCCTGCCTCTTTGGAAAATAAGACAGTTCTTTAACCAATGTAATAAATGTTCATGTACCAGACAAATAAGAATTACTGACTAACAATTGGCACAGTGCCTTTACTTTTTGTGTTAAGACAGTAATTGGTAAATGATTTATAATGAAGGTTAATCTAGTATCAAGAGAAAGAATGGACCTCTGCCTGAAAATAATATAAGAATAAAACAAATTTTACTTTTTCTGCAGTTGCTGATGGAAAATGACAATGGAATACATAAGACAATAGGAAACAGAAAATTACCTAGCACACTGGTTCAGTAATGTCATGTTCACATGACAGTACACTTCTTCCAGGATTTCTGCAGATCTCTTTATATCCTGAAGCATGATGGTTTGATCGTCTTTGTAATAGGAGACTGAAGATGCTGAGCCAAAGCCTTATCTGATATAAACGGGGTACACTGACGTCAGTGGAGCCTTACCTGTTTGCATAATGTAAGGATCTGTATCATTGTAGAAAAGGGTTTTTAACATTTTTCAGCTATTTTCCTTATATTAGCCAGAGGCAGGGAGTTCCTGAACTTAATTACATAATATTAACAGAAATATATTAATTCAGTCTTCCATCTGTACAGTGTCATGTTTCTCTGGATTCATAGGTAGATTTTTTACTTGCCTGTTAAGTACCCTTGAAGTCAGTGGGCCCCCTGAAGGTGTAACTACCAATCTATACAGGCAGGCCACTAAACTGTTACACACTGCAGGACAAAGCCTGGCCCTCATTCTTCTATTCCATGTGATATGCTTTGGGATGTTCACTAAAATGTAGAAAATAATAAAAATAACTACCCTCAGATATTTCAGGTGAATTTCAACCAACAATATTTCTGTCTGAAAATGAATTCATTTTTGCAAAATCTGGTTTAAATCAACTGACATTAGCATTAGCAGTGGGGATGGGGGGAGGGACAGAGCACTATAAAAGTATCTTTGTAATACCAAAAAAGGTCTGTGTTTAATATTTTGTTAAAAAGTCCATCACTTGGATTAATACCTTTGGGCATTTAACAAAGGAAAAGAAAGAGGAATTATTGTATTCTCTCTTTTCAGATTACATGAATGTCTCAGATACTTCCATTGAAGATTTTTGTTTTTTTTTCTTAAGCAATTTCTAAAAGGTAAAATAACTATTATAAAATGTTAACATTATTCATTACATTTAACACTCCTCAGGATTCAACTAAAGTTAAATTTAAGATTGCAATACTACCCAGGATGTATGTTTCTGTAGTCTCTGTAGCATATGCAGACCAAGAAACAAAATGCCCATGTGTAGGGTGAGCATATTTCCCTAAATTGAAAATGAGATGTGTGGAGCAGGCCCAAGCCACCCACTGTCACGATTCATTCTCTGCAGCCCCACAAACGATCCTCCACACCCCCAGTTGAGCCAAACAGCAGAGATATGGATAGGGTTGGGAGAAGAATTGGTATGGACTGGGATCTGGTCATGGTGTGAGTACTTGTGCGTGCAGAGCTGGAGGTGAAGCTAGTGCCCTAATATATAGTTAGTGGTGTGAAAGCCTTTGGGGCCTGAGATATCAGAGGGGCAGGAAAGAAGCTCCTAGTAGTGGGGCTTGACCAAGAAGTCTCCAAAGAAAAGCCCTGGAGCGGTAGAGGAGGGCCAGCATGCAGGACTGCCATTTCAGATTTTGATGGGGGGGGGCACTCCTGGCGGTCAGGGGAGGAGAGAGAGGAGCAAACAACAAGGATGGGTTGCTATTGGCTGGGGATATGAAAATTGGCGGTAGGAGAAGTGCCCCCTATCTCCCTCCCTAAATGGTGCACATTCTAGGAGGTGCAAAAATAAATAAATAAAAATAAAAGCAGCCAAGTGGAGGCAAACTAGTGAGGGAAAAAAGATGGTTGGGGTAGCGGGGAGGCTATACAGGATTCAGGGAACTTGCCCCAAAAGACAGTGGGTGAGGAAGATGTGGGTGCTCCTGGGTTGCTCTTGTAGTTGCCAGGGAGGCTGTGCCACACTCAGTGCCCCAGTAAAAGTGAATGCTGCAGGACCAGGTCATTGACACTGTTCGGGCAGTTTGATAGGGTTAGAGAACTTGAACATGGAACAACTAGAGAAGAGTTTGAATTAGGGCCCTGACTGTGCTGTCCTCTAAAGAGGCTGTAGAGGGATCATTTGAATCTCCATCGCTCCCTAACTGGAGGGGTAGTGAATAATGAAAATACATCCACTGTGTGTTTGTGTCTTTTTCCCTACAGGTGATTGCTGTTAGTTGTGGGACTGTGCTTGTGTGATTGGGTGGGGGCTGTTTGCACCATTGTTCCCTGATCATATTTAATCACCAGCTTCAAGCAGCCTTGTGATTGGCCTGCCCCTGTGTGACTAGCAAGGGGCAACGGCAAACCTAGACAGAGAAGGCCTTAAAAGCCACTGCTTGAGCGACCAGAGACAGCTTGCAAACAGGGAACTGCAAACAGGGGACTGCAAACAGGGGAGTTTGCGAGGGAGTTTGAGGAGGAGTTTGGTGAGACCACAATGGTGAAGAGGAGCCGCACTGCTTGTGCCAGCACCCCTTCTGTTTCCTTTGCCTCTGTTTGTAGCCAGACAGACTGTCTGACCATGGATATCTCCACCCAGATCCTAGTGTGGAGTTGCAGGGACTGTGGCCTTCATTTTCCTGCCACTGATGATCAGGCTAGGGAACTGAGCCTATGTGATAGATGCCTTCTGGTGGCATCTCTCCGGAAACAGGTAGGAGAGTTACAGGAGGAGGTGTCATGACTCAGGGGTATCTATGCCCTGGAAAAGTTCTTTGGCAGTGTCCATGATGAGACCTGCAAGGAGGAGGTCCCTATTCCGGTGCCAAGGAGTACTGCCACATGTCTGGAAACGGATGGGATGCCTATGGCAGAGGGAGGACACTGGCAGCTGGTCACCTCTGGCAGTAGACAGTGCTCCACACCTGCTCACATCCCACCATCCATTGTGGTGAGGAACCGTTATGCGGTGCTGGACACAATGAAGGAGGTAGAGGAGATGCCATCTACCCCAGAGGCTGGGCAGATCACAGCCACCTCACCAAAGAGGAAACGTAGGGTTGTGGTGATTGGGGACTCCCTCCTGAGAGGAACACAGGCACCCATCTGTTGTCCTGACAAGGCCTCTAGAGAGGTATGCTGGCTGCCAGGTGCCCGTATCCGAGACGTAACGGAGGGATTGTCAAAAATCATCCGCCCCCTCAGACTACTACCCCATGCTTCTTATCCATGTGGGTACCAATGATACTGCGGGAGGTGATCCTCAGCAGATCAAAGGTGACTTCAGGGCTCTGGGAGCGAGGGTGAAGGAGTTTGGAGCACAGGTGGTGTTTTCCTCAATCCTTCCAGTCAAGGCTAGAGGCCTGAGGAGAGACAGATGCATCTTAGAGGTGAATGCCTGGCTGCGAAGATGGTGTGGTCAGGAGGGATTTGGTTTCCTTGACCATGGAGTCCTGTTTCAGGACAGAGGATTGATAGGCAGAGATGGCCTTCACCTGTCCAGAAAGGGGAAGAGCATATTTGGGCAGACTGGCTGACCTAGTGAGGAGGGCTTTAAACTAGGTTCAATGGGGGAAGGAGACCAAAGCCCACAGGTAAGTGACAATGTGGGAGATCTGGGGGAAGGGATGGAACTTGGGGGGTGCTGCGACTGTAGCACCAGCAATAAAAGAGAAGGTAGTTGGAACATGGGGGGGGGAATCAAATAAATGTCTTAAGTATTCTACTGAAGCCCCAATGCGTGAGGAGAGTGGGGGAGGAAAACTCCAAGAGAAAATGCAATGAGCTATTTGTAATAGAATTGAAAATCAAAATGACAAAGTAGGGCAATTGGCTGGGTATCTTAGGTGCCTATACACTAATGCGAGGAGCGGGGGAAATAAGCAGGAAGAATTGGTAGTACTAGCACAGACAAGGAACTACGATATCATAGGAATAACGGAGACGTGGTGGGATAGTCTGCACGACTGGAGCTCTGCCATGGATGGGTATAAACTGTTCAGGAAAGACAGGCAGGGAAGAAGAGGGGGAGGAGTAGCATTATATGTAATAGTACTCTATGACTGCTCAGAGCTCCATTATGGAAGTGGAAGTGGAAGCATGCCAGTAGAAAGGCTGCGGGTTACATTGAGAGGGGAAAGCAACTAGGGGGATGTTGTGGTGGGTGTCTGCTATAGACCACCAGACCAGAAGCAGGAGGTGGATGAGGTGTTCTATGGACAACTAGCGGAAGCTTCTAGATCACAGGCCCTGGTGCTGATGGGAGACTTCAATTACCCTGACATCTGCTGGGAGGCCAATACAGCAGTGCATGAGCAATCCAGGAGATTTTTAGAGAGTGTTGGAGACACATTTCTAGTACAAATGCTAGAGGAACCAACTAGGGGCCTTGCACCTCTCGACCTGCTGCTCACAAACAGGGAAGAATTGATCAGGGGCGTAGAGGTAAATGGCAAACTAGGCAGTAGTGACCATGACATGGTTGAGTTCAGGATGCTGATTAAAGGAAGGAAGGAAAGAAGCAAAACAAACCCTGGGCTTCAAAAAATCAGATTTTGGCTCCCTCAGGGAACTGATGGGGAGGATCCTTTGGTAAGCTAATCTGAAGGGGAAAGGAGTCCAAGAGAGTTGGTTATATTTTAAAGAAAACCTGCTAAGGGCACAGGAAGTTGCCATTCCAATTAGGGTAAAGAACAAACATGTGAGGCAGCCAGAATGGCTTAGCCGAGAACTCTGCTCTGAGCTTAAACATAAAAAGGAAGCTTACAGGAAGTGGAGCTTGGTCAGATGACTAAGGAGGCATATAAAGATATTGCTAGGGACTGCAGGGATAAAATCAGAAAGGCAAAGGACAAATGGAGTTGCAGCTAGCGAGGGATGTAAAGGATAACAAGAAGAGGTTCTACAAGTATGTTAGTAACAAGAAGAGGATCAGGGATGGTGTAGGTCCCTTGCTGAATAGGGCAGGCATCCTTGTGACAGAGGATGAGGAAAAAGCTGAAGTGCGCAATGCTTTTTTTGCTTCAGTTTTCACAGGCAGAGTCAGCTCCCAGCCCACTACCATGGGTATGGCAGATCAGAGAGAAGAAGAGAGGCCCTTGGTGACGGAAGGTCAGGTTAGGGACTGCTTAAAGAAGCTGAATGTGCACAAGTCCATGGAGCCGGATGAACTGCATCCAAGGGTGCTAAGGAAATTGGCTGATGAGATAGCAGCACCGCTGGCCGTTATCTTTCAAAACTCATGGAGAATAGAGGAGGTGCCAGAGGACTGGAAAAAAGCAAATGTAGTGCTTTTTTTCAAGAAAGGGTAAAAGGAGGATCTGGGGAATTACAGACCAGTCAGCCTCACCTCAGTCCCTGGAAAAATTATGGAGCAGGTTCTCAAAGAATCCATCCTCAAACACTTAGAGGAAAATAAAGTGATCAGGAACAGTCAGCATGGATTTACCAAGGGTAAATCATGCCTGACCAATCTCATCTCCTTCTATGAGCAGATGACTGGTTTTCTGGATGCAGGAAGAACCGTTGATGTGCTATACCTTGATTTTAGCAAAGCTTTTGATACAGTTGCCCACAGCATTGTCATTGGCAAATTAAGGAGGTATGGGTTGGATAGGTGGACTACAAGGTGGATAGAAAACTGGCTAGATCAACAGTTTCAGCATGTAGGAATCAATGGTTCCATGTCTAGCTGGCAACCAGTAATGAGTGGTGTGCCCCAGGGGTCGGTCCGGGGGCCAGCTCTGTTCAACATTTTCATCAATGATCTGGATGACGGAATAGACTGCATGCTCAGTAAGTTCGTGGATGACACCAAGCTGGGGGACCAGCAGACGCCTTGGAGGGCAAGGACAGGATTCAGGGAGACCTAGATAAATTGGAACAGTGGACCAATAGAAATCTTATGAGGTTCAATAAGGACAAGTATAAAATCCTGCACTTGGGACGGAAAAACCCCATGCACTGCTACAGGCTGGGGAACATTCAGCTAAGTAGCAGCAGTGTAGAAAAGGACCTGGGGGTCATGGTGGATGGGAAGCTAGATATGAGTCAGCAGTGTGCTCTTGCTGCCAAAAAGGCCAATGGCATACTGGGCTGCATCAAAAGAAGTATTACCAGCAGATCAAGGGATGTGATCATTCCCCTCTATTCTGCACTGGTGAGGCCACATCTAGAATACTGTGTTCAGTTTTGGGCTCCCCACTACAAAAAGGACAGGGCCATGCTAGAGAGAGTTCAGAGGAGGGCAATCAAAATGATAAAAGGGCTGGAGCACAAGCCCTATGAAGAAAGACTGAAAGCATTAGGCTTATTTAGTCTGCAGAAGAGAAGATTGAGGGGGGATTTGATAGCAACCTTCAACTACTTGAAGGGATGCTCCAAGGAAGATGGAGCTCAACTGTTCTCGGTAGTAACAGAGGAGAGAACGAGGAGCAATGGTCTCAAGTTGCGGTTAGGGAGGTCGAGGCTGTATATTAGAAAAACCTTTTTTACTAGGCGAGTGGTGAAGCATTGGAATGAGCTGCCGAGGAAGGTGGTAGAGTCTCCATCTTTGGAGGTGTTTAAGGCCCGGCTGGACAAAACCATGACTGGGATGGTTTAGTGGGAGTGGTCCTGCCTCTGGCAGGGGGTTGGACTAGATGACCTATGAGGTCCCCTCCAACCCTATGATTCTATGATCATCTAGGGTCCTGTCACCTCTCCCCAATGTTGCCATTCACCCCCATAAGTTCCTTCATACTTCTCTAAAGTGGGCAATTGTCCCACTTGCTTCTGTCAATGGGACAAATGTTCAGTTTTGCCACACAGTCTGATTGTCAGGGACAGTGTTTAGAAAAGAACCTATCCTGGCCAAACAGGACATATGTCCACCCTACCCATGGAGAATATTGCTGAAACAGGCTTGCAAGTACAGGATAAAAACAGAAAATTACCGGCATCATTGTGGAGAGGACTTCAGAAATGTGTAATAGCTTTGAAACTGGAGATCAATCCCAAGAGATTTACTGGGGATAAAAATGTGCAGAAAACAAAAAAATGTAAACAAAGGAAAATTAAGAAGGGGGAAAAAAGAGGTGAGAGCAAAGAGGAGGGAGAAGTAGCAAAAACAGAAAAAAACTGCTAAAGGGCAGAAAAGAAGAAAGAGGAAGAAGATGAAAACTGAAGGAAGGTGTAATAAAGGCACCATGCACAGCTGCTGTTAGGAGACCAGTGACTTAATGTAACAATGTGAGTCAGAGTTACAAAGGCAATATGGCAGGTACCCACTGATACCCATTTCTAGTGTTACCTCTTTTCTTTTTCATGAATCACAAACAACTAGTAAAATTGATACCGACAATTAATACACAGATATGTTTAGAGGAGAAGTCATTATAGATAACCTTGACAGCTGAAAGAATTATTCTGCCTCTTATGTGACATCTATCATCATAAAATAGGATGACACTGCAAAAAAAAATAGAGCCTTGTAACATGGAAAGGATCAGTGTCTACAGTTTTTTGTTGCTTCTCTTACCAATTGGAACAAAAGGAAAGAGGACATAGAAAATAAGAAGGAAAAAGAGAAAGAAGACAAGTAAACAAAGGGAAGAACGAGAAAGAGAGGAGTAGGTGTACAGTAGTGAAGAAAAAAAAGTGGGGAAAAACAAGTAGCAAGATTCTACTTGCAGTTCCCTGGAAGTCAGTGAAATTACATTGACTTTTCACTTGTGTGACCAGCAGAACCATTTGGCCCAACACTCTTTATCTCTCACAGACAGAAAAGAATCATAGAACTTAGAGATGGAAAAGACTTATTAGGTCATCCAGTTATGTTCTTGCCAATGAAGAATTGCTCCCTGCTATGCTGATACTTTGTCAAATCTAATGTGTATGTCCTAAGAAATGAAGCTTTAACATTTCTTTTGGGGAAATGCCCACAATTTAATACATGTCACTGTGAGGATTCCTCCCCACCACCACACACGCTTGATAATCACGCTTAGTTTCATCTCATTACTCCTAACTGTTTCACTTCATATCACTTTAAATAACATTGCTATAAAGAATATTTAACTATTTAGCCTTTTGTCAGAAGTCATCTTTCTAATAATTTCTATTACTCTTCTTTAAACTGTTGTCTGGAACAATGGGGTGACCAGAACTGTTCATCGGATTGTGGAAATGGATGCAAATCCATCCACCCTACTAATCTGCTATGTGTGTGCATGCATGTGTGATATGAAGTGTAGCGTGTGACAGGCCATTGTGATGTCAGACGTGACTCAACCAATTGCTCCTTGCAAACAATTGGTTGAGTCACCTCTGACATCACAATGGCCTAAGAGTCTTGGCATGCCACAAATATATACCTTATTGTAGCTCCATAACTCATTTCTGTTTTGCAGATTTCCCTCCATCCACTGAATATCTGGCTCTTAGTTTATTTTTCAGCTAGATATGTCATCTTTGCATTTTCCCAGCTGAATCAAATTTTTGTTATTTTCTTCTCATATTTCATTGTTTGTTTTTTCATTTCTCTCTCTACTAGTGTTTAAGCCTCTCTTAATTTACTATCATACACTCTATTCTTCAGCAATTCACACTTTCAGCTAAATCATTAATGAAAGTATTAAGCAACACCACTAACCCTAACACACGCACCCATGGTTCTCCACTAAACTATGTGAGAGATGGAGGAAACAGAAGAGCAAGGTTTAGCTATGAATTGCCCGCCTTCTCTGTGTGTAAGTAAGATCTTCACTCGTGTTAATTAGTATAGTTGCATTTTTATATTTAAGTTCAAATTACAGTTCCATAATCCATTTTAGCAGAAACCTGAGGTAGCACAATTCGCTCCTTTCACTTAAAAAGTGCTAAAAATAGTAAAGCTGAAAGCTAACTGCTTTGCTAAAAATTAAAAAAAAAAAAGTTTTGCATAAAAGTAAATAAGGTTTTTCCTAAATTTTATTTATATAAATAATTTATATACCATATATAATCAGGTATAAGCCGATCCAGGCACAAGCTGACCCCCCAATTTTGAGCCCAAAAAAGAAGCTAAAATTGGTGATCCATGTATAAGCTGAGGTCCCCTTTTGGTCTTGGCCCCTAACCTCCCACCCATTGATGCTGGCTTCCTCTGGAGTTTCTGACAGCTCCCCTACCCCAAAATCTCTGCTGCTGCTTTTCCCTTGCCCCCACCCCCTGCTGTCCATTCCTCACTCTTGCCCTTCTGCTCTGCCCTTTCCTCACTTCCCTTACCTCTGCTGCCCCCTGTGCTGCCCTTTCCTCACTGCTACCCCCCTGCTTACTTCTCAGTTTCCTGTTGCTGCCCCCTGTGCCGCCCTGTCCTCACTGTTGTCCCCCTGCTCCCACCTGCTCTGCCCTTTCCTCAGTGCTGTCACCTCTGCTGCCCCCCCACCGCTGCCGCCCGCTCACTTCTCATTTACCTCACTGTTGCCCCTTGCTGCGCCCTTTCCTCACGGTTGCCCCCTTGCTCCCACCTGCTTTGACCTTCCCTAACTTCTGCCTCCTGTTCTGCCCCTTTCTCACTGCTGCTCTCTGCTCCTCCTACTTCCCCCTCCTCACTGCCACCCCCTACTTTGCTCTTCCCTCACTGCTACCTACTGCTCCCCCCTGCCCCTTCCCCACTGCTGCCCCCCCGCTCTGCCTCTTCCCTCACTGCTGCCCCCCCGCCACTTCCCCACTGCTGCCCCCTTCTCTGCCTCTTCCCTCACTGCTGCCTCCCTGCTCCTCCTGCTGCCCCCTGCTCTGCCCTTTCCTCACTGCTGCCCCCTGGCTCTTCACTGCTGCCCCCCTCCTCTGCCCCTTCCATACTGGTGCCCCACTGCTCTTCCTGCTGCTCCCTGGCTCTTCACTACTGCCCCCCAACTCCCTTCTCAGTGCCCTGCTGTTGCTCCCCTGTTCCCCAACACCCTTTCCACCCCTTTCCCCATCACCCCCAGCCCCTGCTGCCATTCTTCCTAGCCTGCCAGCCCCGCCCCCAATCCTCAGTCCCTGTCACTGCTTCCCTGGGCTCCCCAAAAACCCTGGGTCCTCCTGCCACTTTCCCCAGACTCCTTGACCCCCCCCCCCAAATGCCCGAGCCCTGCTGCCCCCTTCCCTGGCCTCCTTGAACCCCCCCCCCCAAACCCTCCTGACCGTCCCATCACTTTCTCCAACTCCCCGACCCCCTCCCCAACCCCCGGTCCCGGCCACTGCTTCCCTGGCCTCCCTGAATCCCCCCCTCAATGTCCAGGCCGAGGCCCCCAGGCCTCCTTATGTGGCCGCTCCAGACGCCGGGGTCCCCTCCTCTCTCCAGCCCCAGCCCCCGCCAACTGCCCAAGATGGCTGCCCAGCAACACCAGGGCTCTGGCTTGCCACATGGTCTGGGAAACTCCTGGGCTGGGGCTGTCTACTGTATTGTCTTGAGTATAAGCCGAGCACCTATTTTCAAGCCAATTTTCAGGCACAAAATTTTCGGTTTATAGGCGATGATATACGGTATACTGTTCTCATCAGTACAAAATTAATGATAAATAATAGTGTAATTCTCATTGTACTTTTAAAGCCATATCTTCCACTAAAAGCTTTTGAGCAAGAAGTCATTCTAATATAAATCTAAGTAGGGCCACATTAATATAATGGTTATTTAGAGTGAGATTGCTTGGTTAGTGCACTCATCTTTCACTTACAAAAATTAGATACTAATCTGGGCCATGGGGGATTGGGAAATTACTTTATTTCTGATCTTTTTACCTACTTCAGCACATCATAAAACTACAATATAGTTTGGCACAATTCAAATTTGAATTAACGGCATGCTGATATACTGTATATGAAGGTTTAAAGCATGCATACTGTGAATTGCTGAGGCCATGTCTATTACTACCACATTTTGATAAGTATAAAATAATTCCAATTATAAAAACAAACAAAATTGATATAGCATAGTAAAAAAGGGGAGGAAGAATTAAAATTCAAGTGCTATTTGCTGAATAAATTTATTCTCTGAGGAGAATAAAACAAACAAGGAGTCCTGTGGCACTTATAGACTAACAAATTTATTTATTGCATTAGCTTTCATGGGATAAAATCCCACTTCATCAGACACTTTGAAGATGGAGGAATTTACAGAATGGGAGGAAATAATTGCAGGGAAGCACAGTTCCCCCATCTTCAAAGCCTCTGACGAAGTGGGATTTTTGCCCATGAAAGCGCTTGCAATAAATAAATGTGTTAGTCTTTAAGTGCCAGAGGACTCCTTATTTGTTTTACTAAATGAGACTAACATGGCTGCACCTTTGGAATCTGAGGAAAGTGAATCCTTAACTTTGAGACATTTTTTATTTACTAATTTTAAAAGAAAAACAATTTTCTGATAAAATACCTTTAAAAGTCTAGACATAATTTAGAAACCTCTACTACTCTAAGAGGTATTTTATCATCTTGTTTGTAATAAAAACAACATTTTCTAGTCTAGAAAAGAGGAGACAGAGGGCACATGATAACAGTTTTCAAGTATCTAAGAGGTTGCCAAGAGGAGGTGGGAAAGAACTATTCTCTTTAATCACCAATGATAGGACAAAAAGCAATAGGCTTAAATTGCAGCAAGGGGGGTTTAGGTTGGACATTAGGACTAACAACTATTGGAAGTGTTTAAGAACAGTTAGACAAGTACCTGTCAGGGGTAGTTTAAGAGAGTACTTTGTCCTGCCTTGAATGCAGAGGATTGGATTTGACGACCTCTCATGGTCCCTTCCAGTTTCTCTGATTTTGGGGTAATTCAGAGTGTGTGACAGGCTGCCCCAGGAACCTGATACAGTGTGCCACTGTGACTCCTGATCTCCACTCATGAGCCCTGACTTATGGCGCTTTGCCAGGTGACTATTCACTCCTGAATCAGTCCACACTAGCCTCCTTCGTCTGATCAGTCCCAGGCAGTGAGTGTGCACCCACTGGCTATCTATGGGATGCTCCCCAAGTGAGCACCCCTAATCCTCAGACATTACACCAGGAACTTCCATCCTACAGGGACTGAGACCCTTCCACCAACCACCCTTGACTCCTTGACCTTTGTCCATCCATTTGACATAGAAATGGATTGGCCCAGCCTCTCTGATTCACACCCTATAAAGTCCACACAGCTTTAGGTAAAAGAAAGAAGTTTATTGATTAGACTACGATTTTAAGTGAGTATAAATGCACAATCATGTAATAAAGGAGTCAGAAATTATCACAAGTAAAAATATATAAAATGCATGCTATGCTATTAACACTATTCCAAGGGTATTCTTTAGTCTATCTTCCTCTTTCTTACCCACAAGGCTGACTATTGGCATCGTCCAGCTAGCTCAGACCCTCCTGGCCAGGTGGATAGGCTCAATATCTTTCATTTGCTTCTAAGATGGTGTTCTCTGGCAAGAGTCTGCATCTCCTCTCCCTCTCTGAAAGTGTCTATGTTCCTTTTAATTTCCCTTTGGGTCCCCTTCCTCCTTGGCTGTGATGATTTCCTTTCTTCTACCTGATCCAGGGAGGACTATTTGCATAGTTTTTGTCATGTAGGTCTCCAGTCACAGAGATGTCATGAGGGTCTAAGTTATGCAACATGCTTCACATTTGGACATATACATGATGCTACAGGGAACAAGATACCATAACAGTACAGTAGAGCATTCAGAAGGAAACTTTGCATGGCATACTTGGCATCAAACAACACTATTACACTGCAAAAGTGAGCAGAAAAGTTACACAAATCATAGCCCATTGCACATCATGTGACAGAGGGAAACATCACTTAACCAAACATTCTATGTGCCCATCTTTTTTTTCCTAGCTGCATGCTTATATGTTGCATCTTCAGCTTCAGCTATGCTACTACTTTTACTAGAGCTGGCCAAAAATACATGGGAAAGTTTCCCAGTTTGTGGGAAATTTTGTGGTTTTGACATTTGATTTTGTTCTAATCAAAATAAATCCATTTAAAAAAATAAATTCCAAGAGATTGGGTATCCTGAGAAACTAGCCTCAGAAAAACTGACACATGGTGTTTCCAAAACAGAAACTGCTCTCTGAGACCTAACAGCTGCTGAGTAAAACTGGCATTTTGGATACTGACAATTTCATTGAGCATCTAGGGGTGCTTTGAGGATCCACTACCTATGGGGAACTGAAGGATGGGGCTGCTCTGAAGCCACAGACCCTAGGAACCCTTTCCATGACTTCCAGCTGTCTGACTCCACAACCAGGGTTAGATTATCGAAGGGGCTTTAGGGGCTTAAAACCCCTAAAATCATCCGGTGCACCCTCCTGCCCCACTCAGCACTGATAGACTACCTTGACAGAGCTATGAGGATGGGGGGCAGGGCCTAGAGCTAGTGGCCGGGCTATGCATTCCCACCCTACCCATGTACTAGCTAGTCTGTCCCCGGGGACGGGTGGGCTAGCGTCTGCTCACTCCACCCTGGTGTGACCAGAACTTGGCTCTTCACCAGCCCAGCGCGGTGGTGCAGCTTCAGGGCCCATGGCCCTGAGGAAATGCATTGGGGGGGCATGGTGCCATGCTTCAGCCACCCTCCCCCCCCACCACAGACTAGCCAGAGCGCAATTGGAGCAGGAGTGCCCTCTGACCCCAGGGCATCCCTAACAATGGGAGGCCTGGTCGCCATAATGGGGCATTTGGCTTCAGGTGGGAGGGGCATGGTGGGATGCAGGAAGTTCTGCACTGCTTGCCCTGTAGTTTGGAGCTGAACCCAGTTTCATTGTACCACAACTAAGTGGTAGGAAATATGGAATCCCTGGCACAGTAGTCTGCCCAGGAGTTGGACATCAGAAGATCTGGCTTCGCAGTATCCCAGGGAGCTGTCAAATTTCCCACACACAACCTTGCCTTGACTCACCAAAAGTTTATTGAACTAAAGATTATTCTGCAAAAACATTTCAGGTTCACCAGTGAATGACATTTTCCAACAAACCTTTTACATCAGAAAATCTCCAGCTAGCTGTAACTATGACTAGCAATCAATCCTTTTCAGGGCCAAAAAGGCAGATGCATAAGCTAGACCTAGATCACTATATGAAAGTTATGTCATCATGCAAGTGAATAAGTTTGGTACAAATGACCATCCACAAAGCAGTGCAAGTAACTATTCACAAAGAACCATCTAAGGTGCAAAGTAAACAAATTGAGAAAACAAGAGACATTTTATCTGCATTGTTGCTGTTCTAGTAATCTTAGAGGTTATTCTTAAAAATAGAGGACCTGATTCTCATTTTGTATATGGCCATTTTATTCCACTAGGACAATCTAGAGGAGCCTTAAAATGAGTGTAAAAGTAGTTAAGTATCTTTTGTACTGAAGGACTTGTGTAAAGCAGCCCTAGTTATATTAGGGTCAGAACTAAAAGATACAAAATATTCAGATGAAAGTGTTCTTTACAAGTTGTTTGTGTTCCTTTACAAATAATTTCTTAAGTAAACAACCCAAGTATAATATGAAATTATTTATTGAATAGTCCTTTCCTGTAACAGTTATTTACCTTTGGTTATGTCTACATCTGCAAAACTTAGTTCAGACTTGTTAGTCTGAACTAAGAAGTTCAAGGTTAGTTTGAACTAACCCCATGCTTATAAATTCAACCTAATTGTGCATTCTAGTTTGAACCAATGCTTAGTTCTAATTAGAACATGTGGTTAGTTCAAACTAACTGGTTTAGTTCAAACTTAGTAAATTTGAACTAAGCATTAGTTTGGGTCTTGGCTGGATTTAGTTCGAACTAATGTTCAAATTAAGGCGTTTAGTTTGAACCAAGTGCCAGTACTAACTAGTTTGAACTAAGTGTTCCTTAATTTGAACTAAGAAATTTTAGTGTGGCCATGGGCTAAATTAGTCTGGATTAATCTTCCTTAATCTGGACTAATTTGCCAGTGTAGACTTAGCCTTAAAGTCTAAGTACTACAAATACAGGGGTTAAAGTATAATTTGGTGAGCCCTGGAACCTGCATGGGTGGGCCACCCTCCTGCACCCCAGCTCCTACCCCCCAAACACCAGCCACCACCTGCCTACCCTGCACCCCAGCTCCTACCCCCAATATCCATTCCCCATCCCAAAATCCACCCCCAGCCCCCAATACCCACCCCCAATACCCACCCCTAGCCCCCAATACTCACCCTCAAAATCCACCCCCTGCCCCCAATACCCTCCCCTAGCTCAGGTGCGCCCAATAACCCCCCACTACCAACGCAAGCTGGGCAGGCCCAGCGCTTACTGGCAGCTGTGCATTAGGCTGGGAGACAAAGCAGCCTGCAGGCTCCACTTGGAGACTTCTGCCTCCATGCGCAGTCTGTGTATGTGCAGGGGAGCTGGGCAAGCCCCCTGTCCTCGCTCTCCCCTGCCTGCTGGAACACAGCAGAACAACTTCTGTGGCGTTTGGGCCCCTAAAAATAGAAAATGGAACCAGAATGCTGTGTTCCAGGGCCTGCTATTTTTAAATGATGGGCCCTGGAACACAGCATTCTGGCTCTATTTTCTATTTTTAGGGGGTCCAGAATACTGAGCCCCTAAAAATAGTGGGCCCTGGAACAGCTTTCTCCTGCATTCTGGCCCACGTTAACCCCTGTACAAATACATAATATTTAGAAGAAATATAAACATTTGGAACTCACATGATAACTCATTATTAGTTTCATGCCATGGACAACATTTTCTATAGTCCTGTGCCATGAAGCAAGGAGAAAGGGTGGGCATTGTATATCAGTACAATATACAAAGTCTGGGCACAATACAGTACTTAATCACAAGGACTATATTTTTGTAGTATTGCTGTCAGTGCCAGTTTCTGCACAGTAAAGACATCTCTACATAAGGGACAGGATATTTCACCCTTTTCAAAAGGGGGTACAGAAGCCTTTCTGCTCTCTAACTTTAAGAACAGTGCTATCAAGAACTCCTGTTGGAGAGTCTTTGATGCACACTCTACAGAAGACTGCAGCATATAGGCCCAATGGAGTCCTGTGTGTCAATGGCACTGAAAGGATTGCAAGAATGTGATTGGAGGGGTAATGAGTTATATTTATACATGAGGAATAGTTTTATTCATTTAAGAGGTTTCTTCACTGAACAGTTTTAATAGGGATACACAGGCTCTTAGCAAGAGACGCAAGGAGTCCTGTGGCACTGAAAGACTAACAAATTTATTTATCGCATGAACTTTTGTGGGAGAAAATCCCACCTCATCAGATGCTTCAAATCTCAGGTGATAAATAGATTTGTTAGTCTTTCAGTGCCACAGGGCTCCTTGCTTCTTTTGCTGAACTAGGCTAGAACAACTGCCCCTTTGGAATTGTCTCTTAGGTACCTGAAGCTTTTGTTTAGCATGTTCTGTTTCAAAAATTTGCCTTAATAATATTCACAACCACTACAACGTTTATACAGATTGATGTGGAATCCATTAATTCTTCCAACAGGCTTATTTTTATGTCAGGCACCCACTTCAGACTCTATATACTTCAACACTACTCATTCCAATGGGGAAGTTAAGGTCTTGATTTTTTTACCTGAAGAGAATGTTTGTAGTTTTGAACCCTTTTTTGTCTTTGGACACAATTTTTATTTGTAGATAAGCAATTACTTCTTTACTCTGCCCATACTATAACAAATCAATTTTAGTGTAAAGAATAGCTAGCTTATGTGATGTTTAAGTCAGTTACTACTTTTTGCCGGCTCCCTTGCCTGAAGAAATATCCCTGTGCATTATACTTCTATAATACATCTTCATTTGTGTGGAATCTGGACACTCCGCATAACCTATATAAAATGCAGTTACCACCAGAAAACTTCAGAATACTTTTCACTCTAAACTTAATCTAACTTACAAATTTAGGAGAGATATGTTTCTTTGGAACATCTATAATCGGGTGTAATTCCTGTTCTGTATTTTCATCTCAATTTACATCTAACAAGACTGTCATCCCCAATATTTTGTCCACAAAAATGATTTCCTACTGCGAAGTACTTTTTTAGTAAGAAGTTGGTTCCATACGGTAAGGAAAGAGAATAGGTCCTTTCTACTGTATTAAAATTCTAGTGTGTGACATCTGTTTTGCATATGAATTCAGAAGATGCATTTTATGAAATAAAATGTAACTAGTCATTTGCAATATGTTATTTCGCACCTCCTATATGTATTTTGTAAATTAAATGTCATGCTTTTTTATTTTATTTTTAATTTAATTAATTACTTTATTTAGGCTGTAATCTAATTTCTGATGGATTGCCCACAATAGAGCTTTTCCAGTCTTCATTATTGTTACTGCATATGATAATAAATCAGATTAGAATTCAAATACAACATGAAAGACTTGAAAGCTATTTCAGATGAAAACATTGTGGCAATTCACAGAAAATGTCCTTGTGGGTTTTGGAACATTTACATGTTTCAAACTGCAGCAAAGCCCATATAGCCACATAGTTTTGAATTATTATAGTAAGCTTAAAATTGTCTAAGGGTAATTATTTAAAGTTCAATACTTATTTTTAAATTTATAGTGCATACTTTCCAACTGGCAAAAGTCTAATGCTACATTGTTGTCCATAAAGGGAAAAGTTGTACAAGTTTCTAAAAAAGAGATCAGATATTGGGTCTGAACCTCAGCTGGTATATTAGCATAGCTCCACTGAAATCAAAGGAACTACTCCAGTTTACACAGTTGAGGAAGTTTACTGGTATAAAAGATCCTGTATCACTTGCAGCTGATGTAGATGACACTGTTTGGGTGGCTGCAATGTCAGTCTTGCTTGATCACAGCATCACAGAACTCAGTTTAACAAGAACAACAAACAAATGACCTGCAGAGTGTTGCTTTTGAGTGGTTTTTTTTTTCCTAAAACAAAATAAAAACCTCAGTCTTGCCTTCAGGGACAGAGAACAGAAACCGCAATAGTAATGGATATCCTGACAATGATGAATATCCAGCTTCTACCTTTAATACCATCCTATATGTTCTCATGGCTAATTTCCCTCAGAGGCACAAATAAAGTATCGTGTGTTTGAGTACAGTAATACACAGCATTTGTCTTTTGTAATTCCTATCATGTGGGGGATAGGATATAAGATGATGTTCAAAGATTACTTGTGTGTTTCCCTCCTTCCCTGCAACATTAGAACACATTTAAAAACTGCTTGGAGTAGAAAAAAATCTCTAAAGGGGGAAAAATGAGTTCTCCTTACAATAAGAACATCATTATTTCAGTTTTCTATGATCACTTATAGGTAACACATTTTTCATATTCATGTTTCCACTGAGAAACCAGTTTAAACAACATTGATGGTAGAGGGGAGGAGAAAGAGAAGGGTTAATGATCCTTCACATTTCAAGTCACCAAACAGCAGGAAAAGATTAAAGAAGCTGTTAAGAGATATGGAAAACTGAAAACATCATACAATGGTAGCATGCTTTTGATTTACAGATTTTTGCTTCAAATAAGTCAGCAGAATAATATGGAGAATTCTATTGTGATGTAGTCACAAGTGCAGTAACAACATAGCAAAGGACCAAATTAGGAAAAAAAAAAGTGGGAGGAGGGAGGCTGGATAAGGGAAAAAGAGACCATCAAATGGGGAAGAAATCAAATATAAAAAGAAATAAAATGGACCTATTCAACTATTATGATTAAAACTTAAATTATTAGGAATGCTGAATAATAGAAATTAATACTGGAAACTTGCTGAATGGTTTGCGTTTTTTTTTTTCTAAAAAGGAACAGGAGTTTTTAATGGCTTAGAAAGAAAGAAAGAAAGAAAGAAAGAAAGAAAGAAAGAAAGAAAGA
>ML681989.1:45990170-46011500 GCA_007922195.1 Podocnemis expansa
AGAAAGAAAGAAAGAAAGAAAGAAAGAAAGAAAGAAAGAAAGAAAGAAAGAAATATGGACTATTTTTATACTACTCTGTACTGAAACTCAGTCAAAGATCAGTGAAGTGTACCTTTGGAAACTCTAAGGAATTGCCTTTTGTAGCAGAAAGGTCAAAACAGAGTTTGGAAGAGCAACTATTAAGTAACTGGCCCTTCTGGATTAGCTTCATTTTGCCTGTGAATTTTGAGAAATGTCTATCATGGGTAATAGTTTTTAGTGATTTACTAGAATGATCCACTCTCCCTTTGAATGCTTTGTATCTCCCTGCTTATTTAATTGATATTATTTTAATATAGTTTGAATGGATTTAAACATATTTTATAACCCCTTTCCCATGACATAGAGAGGAGCACAACTGCAGATATTCTGCAGAAATGGGATGGAGGGGATGCTGATAGAGGAAAGGCATGTAGCTTTCCTATCGCTTCATTGTACAGCCAAGATACCCTCCATTTTAAAATCACATGTGTGGAGCTCTTTGTGATTGTGTTGGAAGATATAGGACAGGGTTGCAGTAAGGAAGGGTAAGGCAAGTTGGTAGAATATTTTGAGGCTGTTCAGATGCCTAGGTAGTGAAGAAATAGCTGAACGTTCTGATTACAGTTATTTAACTTGCGCATGCGCGCGCACACACACACACACACACACACACACACACACAGGAAGTAGACTAACAGACCAAAGCTAATAAATTCCTCTATGGTATCTGTCACTTGAGCCAGAGTGCAGTTTCATTCTACTGGCCAGGGGCAGCACAGTAGGCCAGGGGAACAAAAACATGAATAAGAAGAGTTATCTGCATTTTGGCAGTGGTGTGTAGGATCACAAATTTCATGCCTGCAGCCCACTGCCTGATTCATAATTTGGAGACCACATTTCTGCCCTTGTTGAAATGCTATCACAGAAAAAGTATGCACTAGGCACCAGTTTTAAACAAATCCACATATTTTTGAGGTAATGTTCCTTCTTCTTGTGTGTTCAGATTTTAAAAAAGACCAAATCGTGTTATCATGTAACTAAGAGAAAGAATCCCCTTTAACTTCAATGAAACCAAGATTTAGTCCAAAGAGAATATAACATATATCCCAAAAGCAAAATTTAACTGTTGTGATTATTTTCATATTATTACAAGTTATCTCCTAACTTTAACATAGCCCCTATTTTTTTAAAATCTTGTCACTATAAAACAAAACAAAATAATAAAAACACAAACAAAAACATCACCACCACTGGGGGGGGGCACTCTGTCAGCTTAAATCTGGACCTCCCACAATAACCACAATAACTTAGTTAAGATGAAATGGTTCTGACAAATAATCAGTAGAGATGAGCCATGAACATAATATTTGGATTCATACATTTGGATAAGTATAATGTCTAGGTAGGAATCTGGGATCAGTTGTAAGAGAGAAAAATCAGGGCTATAATTCTGATTCAATGGTACTAAAAGTGCACATATTCAATCAGCTGTTTTTTTGTTGTGTTTTTTTTTTTGAGTAAAATCATCAATTTAAGTCTAATGTTATGAGAATGCATATTCTTGGAACATTTAACTGCCTCTGTACCACAGCTGGAAAATAGATTCCTTCAATTATAAACCTAACTCTAAACCAAAACCACAGGTAAGGGTTCGAATCCAACCAAAAAATTCCAGATGGCTCACATTCATGGTTTTGACTGGCTCTAATGATGTCTGATGTCATGGGATTATGACAAACTCAATTTTTTCCAACAATTGTCACACAGTGATATTGCACTAATACCATGCTTATTTGTTAAATATAGGGAAAAACTGTAGTACCTACTGGCATTTTAATGGGAAACATTGTAGCTAACATTTCTGCCAACAAGGAATGTTCATCCATCTGGTCATCAGGAGATTGTGCCTCAGTTAATTCAGGTCAACGCACTTTTAATTTGCTAAAATGTAAACTATTTTTCGTGGTCTTGTAAAGGGTTGCTGAATCAGGCAGGAACTCAGTGGTTGAAGTACTAATATTGTGTGTACCCAATACTAAAAGAACAAGCCAGCCTCCTGTGGTATACAGTTTCTTTAGAGTGAATACTGCTATGTCAGCTTGGTCTCAAAGTCAAACTGGCAAGATTCTGGTGTCATCAAAAACCTTATTAGGCACAGAAAGGTACATTTTTAGGAAATATGCTATAAATATGTAATTGAGGAACATTTTTTAAAAAAAAATGTTTGGTAAATAAAAGGCTATATTTTGGCACTTTTACCCACATTGAATAGCACACTAGTTCATGAAGCATCTCACTTATATTAAGAGGGATATCATGAGCAAGTATGCCTGAACTGAGGCCAGTAAACATTTGTGCAAAACAGGCTGGTGGGTGTGCAAATGAAACAATACCCACCAGGAATAATTTTTCTATTATACACAAAATCTGAATTCTGACCATATAGTCCTTCTGTGATATAATTTAAAAAAAAAATCTATCTAAATTCATCTGTTTCAAATTAAATAATATGCTAAGCATGTTCTCAACTCCCCCCAAAAACCCGAATAACCTCAAAACCCATGACTAATTGTAGTGATTCAATATTTTTCTTCACCCTCAGAGATACTCAGTGCTTGCATTCTGAATATTCAGGTTGCTGTATCTCCAGCTTTTGACAAAAGGCTTTTGAATCTTCTTTGGTTTGTAATTAATTATTCATCTAGCACAGAATACAATGACTTGAGCCCTTATAAATACTTATAATTTTAACATACACACACACACACGTTAAAATTATAAGGGCTCAGGTCATTTCATATTTATGTACATGAAATCATTGTCTTCGACTCACAGAGCATGTCTACCACAGTGTGAAAAGCAAAATAAAAGAAATGAGATGCATTTAACTCTTCCTGAAAACACACATAGACCCTTCACAAACCAGTTATGTATCTTTGTCTGTGCACATGTATGGCTTCTTATCACTATCGTGTCTGAGCACCTCATAAACATTAGTTGATTTAGCCCCACAACACCTCTTTGAGGTAAGGAAGTACTATTACCCTGACATTATCTTATGGGAAACTGAAGCATAGAGAAGCTTACCGCCTCTCCTCTGACAAGAGTTATGCTCATCCTTAAATTTAAGTCTGACTTGCTTAAAGTCACAAAGGAAGTGCGTGTTAGATTTGAGAACTAATCAGAGATCTCCTGAGGCACAGGCATATGCCTTAATCACCAGCCTACCTCTCTAGATATGCATTTTCACTTACGTAATGACAAATATGTTCCAGAAACCAGTACCATAGTAAAGACAGATCTTTGAGTGAAGGAATGTTTTTATTTACTGTTTAGGGTGTATAAATTAGGAACATACAGCAGCGTAAGAAATTAGTCAGGTTTCATTGCGTAAGTCCAGGAAAAAGATTTTTTTTAAATGTATTAATATTACATAAAATTGTAAATTATTATGAAATAAGTCTTACATTAAGTATAAATGTAGGATAGTGAATTTCTGAACTTCCCATGCCACATTATTATATAGAATATTTTTTTGTTGTTTATCAGAATGTACTTAAAAGACTACATTTTTGTCAGTGCAGGATGTGAACTGTACTAGAAGGAAAAAAAGGGATGTGGCATTTTCTCTTTTCACTTTTATTTGCACAAGAAGAAATGTTTTTAATCTGGTAGAACTATAACTCTGCCATTGGGCAGGAGTGCCCTCTGGCCTCCAGGACTCCCCCCACAGCAATGGCCTGCCCGCACGCCACCATCTCGGGAGGTGGGGGCCAGCAGTAAGGCTCCACAGTGGGCTCAGCCTGGGTCCCCTGGCCCTGCCTTAGACAATCCATCCTTTCAGAAACACAAGCTGTTGCATGCATCTCTTCCATCAGGAAAATGTGCAAAACAATGATAGCCACATCAGAGAAAGTGATGGTCCCATTTCCTAAGTATCAAAGGAATCAGCATCAAGAAAGAATGGCAAGGAAGCAAGAGAAATTAAGAGTGCTCAGGAAAAGAGAAGAGGTGACTGGGGTGGGATTAAATAAATATAGAAGGAATATTTGGGGAAAAGGATTTCTTGGGAAATAAAATTGCCTCATACCTCAAAATACTATATTGTCTGCAGCTCCAACACTGAATGGGAGGAAGAGGATGAGCAGCAGCCAGACTTTTCAAGTGGGGTAGCCATGTTAGTCTGTGTACAGCATTAACAACAAGAGTCCTATGGCACCCTATAGACTAACAGATTTCTTTGGGCATAAGCTTTTGTGGGCTTCAACCCACTTCATCAGATGCAACAGCAGTCAGGCTGTTCTTCACTGTCACAGGGAACATTTTTCTTGACTATAAAGGGTGGGAACCTATGTCCCTAAGAGATGAACAGTAAAGTACTATAGGTAACGACATCCATTTACAAAGAATAGGTGAGAATACACATGCTAGAGAAAATAAAACATACATACACTAAGTCCTTTTAGTTAGGTGATGATTGGAGACCAACTTCTTTTATTTTTATTTTATTTAGTGCCAGGGGAGGAATAAGATCCTTCTAGGCAGTAAAATGGTTTTGCATTTTTTGCTGGTGAGAGAAGGTCAAGTCTGTCAATGTCTCTGCTGTGTCAGTTCTCAACCATGATTAGAAGACTTAAAAGAATTTTAAAATAAAAAAATTCTATATAAGAAGCAGTAGGAGCCCACTGGACTAGTTCAATAATAAACTGATTTTGAAGAAAGGGTCAAGAGACAGACAAGGTGCTGCACAGACCATAAAGAGTGGGACAGTTGTCATTAGTGCCCTTGACTGATGTATTAAATAGTACCCCATTCTTACCTTCCCAGCTTTTTGCTGAATACTGTAGACTGCCAACACAGGTGAAAAATTGTCAGTGAGCCTCCAAAAATAAATGTTTTGGTATTGCATAGGGAAAATTTAAAATTAAATAAAAGTCATTAAAGTTAAAGGGTATGTCCACATGCCTCTTTTATTTCGAAACAACACTGGTTGTTTCAAAATAAAAAAGACTATGTCCACACAACATTTTCCTGTTTCGAAACGACGGAGCTCATCAGTTCAAAACAAGAGCCATCGTTTCAAAACAGCTTAAACCACTTTTGTTTCGAAACGACAGTTATTTCAAAACTGGTGGTTTCGAAATAATGCCGTTGGGACATGTTATTTCGAAACAATGGTTGTTTCAAAATAACCTTTGACCTTCCTCCCAGGGAAGGGCCACCCCCTCAGCACCCTGGCCAGGGAGCCCTCAGCACCCTGGCCATGGTGCTGAGGGGAGACCAGCCCCCAAGCCCAGTGGGAAGCCCTGCAGTGGGGGTGCCGGGCTTCTCTGCACCCCCAACACGGGGCTTGGGAGCAGCCCCAGTGGTGGGGAGAGCCGCAGCTGCGGCTCACCCCACCAGGGCTGCAGCTCCGAGGAGCTGGGCATGGGGTGAGCTGCCACAGCTGCAGCCACCCCCTGCCCCTTGCAGCTCCCCCGACCTGGGCAGGGGAACCTGGGGGTGCCGCGGCTCCCCGTGCCACTTGCCCTCTGGGCAAGCAGCTTCGGGAGCCGTGGTACCCCCAAGTTCCTGGCAAGCCCTCTCCCCCCCTCCGCCTTGGTTGGTGGCAGCATGGCCCCCAGGGGGCCATGTTGCCACACCTCCCAGGGTGCCCCTCTCCTGAAGTGAAATAGCAAGTCCATACATAGGACCTGCTATTTTGCTTTCAGGGTCTCCCTTATTTCAAACTAAATTTTTTTTAGATCAAAATAAGTTGTTTTGAAACAAAGGTTTTATTTAGAAATAAGTCATTTTGGAATGACTTATTTCAAAATAAAACCTTGTGTGTAGACATAGCCAAACAGATCCCAAATGACAGGGAGTTCTAAATGGGAAAAGATTATTGGACAAAGTAGAGGGGGCATTATCATCTACACTATGGGTAGTAGGACTTGCACTTTGAATGCTCTCATGAGTATGGTTAACACACAAACCCAACTCTCCTTTGATATCAGTAAATACCAAAAAATCCTTGGTTGTTTTGGGCATTTGATGCTTTATCAGACTGAGTACCTGATTCACATTTCAGTATTAATATTATCTTCCTTTCTTCATGACCATGGGTACATTGTGACTTTGTCTCAAGCTCTATTTATGGGACAGAAATATATCTCCAGGAGCAATTAAGGTAAGGAACTGTCCCTCTATGACACACAACTGGCTCTCTCATTTCTCCTCACTGAGGAAGTCTTTGGGGGGTACTAATTTACTTCAAATCTATGTCAGCAGCAAATTACAACACCTCCCATGCCAGCTCGTGGGCTTGTGAATGGACATGGATGTACTCTACTCCCACCTGATCTGTAATGAAGAGATACAGGCATAAAGTGTCAGCTAACTCCCATACTCCTAGACCAAGGTCAGGGTAGACAAAGTGAGGATACAAATGAAAGGAGGGAGTCTTATTCTCCTTTTTATGCCTGTGTGGGCATATAGACTAACACAATTAAGCACTACATGTTCCTTTGCAAAATGACGCCAATTAAGGATGTTATATTGAGATACAGACCTGCATTTGTTTTAAGCAAATTTGGTTGAGCAAATCTGCATTTGGTTTGCATTCAGTCCATCACTACTATAAGCGTCCAGCTAAAACTCATGTCAGTAACTTTGTTACATACCATCAAACCATTACATGTATTCTTCATACATACCAGAAATATGCTTTGTCTTAAACAGAGCTCTACTGAAGCCAGGTTTACTTTGTAGGACTACAGTGAATGAATGATTAATGTTTTCAGCAAAGACCAGGATCTTCAATGCATTCCTTCCTCATGAGATAGGACCAAAATAGGAAAATCTTTCAGTTGTCTCCTCTGATGATCTCACAGTAATTTATTTCTCTACTATTCATCTTTCTTTACAATATTTTTACTTTGATTTCCTTTCAAGATATAATTCATATGCTTCATGGAACTATAGCAGGCTATGTGATTTTGGGAAAAAAAAAAAGATTGGTTCTCATTGACTATTGGCTGGATAAACTATAGTTAGGGGAGGTGAAGGTATCATGCTCCTGAGCTACAAGCCTACATGCCAGCCAATGTATGATGTGAGAGGGATTGGTAGCATGAAGGTGAATATTTCAGGCAGATTAGGCTTTTAACTGCTGTTACTTTTCTTGGCTGGGAGCTTCTTCCAGCTGCTGCCTCTCAGTCATGACACCCAACATGCCCCCTTCCTAAACACACACCAAATATCCAGGTCACTATTGCCCTCACTAAGGGTTTCTTTTAGGACCTTCTTTCTTACAATTACTTCTGCCCCTGATGAAACTTTCCTTAGTTACTCCCCTCATCCACTCTAACATCCTCCACTTCATCTGACTGCTTCATGCTTCCTGCTGCTTCTTTTTCTCTTTCAACTGGCTTCACATTGTAGCCAAGGGGCCTTAGTCAAAGATGACAGCTACAGGATAGTATAGCATTGTTGTTTCATATATATGTGTTGTAAAAATATAAAAGACTAAGCCAATATAAGCAGGAGGTGATTTATTTGTGTGAATAAAGGATTACACAGGAGGGAGGCCCAAATCATGTTTGCTAGAGCCCTACTTGCGCTGAAACGAGTCCTTGGGAGAAGAATGTACGCTAGGTGTTCTGTTAGTACTGTCATCAAAAACAGTGGCATCTTGCTGCATCAGGAATTATGTTAGAGGATCCCAGGAACAGACATAAAGGAGGATCTCAACTATTCCAGTCTCAGAAAATAAGGAGCACCAGTGTTATTTCAAGAATGGCTGATAAAATATAGTGTCTGATAGAATTTCTGTAGTTTTACTAAGACTAATATATGTTTGTCTATTTCAAAACAATAAAGTTATAATAAATAGGGTCCTAAAATATTTCTTTGCATCTGAAGTTAGCCTGCATTCCACAATTAATCTGCAATTACATTTATATTATAGTGTAATTAAAATTTACTGTACTATAACATGCAGTTTCCCCAAAATTGGATCTTCATTCTCTTTGATATATAGCTAATAATTATAATTAGATGTAATAATTACTATAATTATATATTATAATCACAATTATATGTGTGTGTGTGTGTACATATATATATGTAAAAATATATATGGAAAAAGCTGGACTAAAAGACAGCACTGAGGCACTGATCATAGCAGCACAAGAACAGGCACTGAGCACCAGATCCATTGAAGCAGGGGTCTACCACACTAGACAGGACGCAAGGTGCAGACTGTGCAGAGAGGCCTCAGAGACAGTCCAACACATAGTGGCAGGATGTAAGATGCAGGCAGGAACAGCATACACTGAACGGCATAACCAAGTAGCTGGCATTGTGTACAGGAACATCTGCACAGTGTATGGGCTAGACCCTCCCAAGACCAGATGGGAGATTCCACAGAAGGTCGTGGAGAATAACAGGGCTAAGATCCTGTGGGACTTCCAGATCCAGACAGACAGGCAGGTACTGGCCAAATCAATGAGACATCGTGCTAATAGACAAGGACCAGAAGACAGCAGTGGTGATAGATGTAGCAGTGCCAAGTGACAACAACATCAGGAAGAAGAAGTATGAGAAGCTGGAGAAGTACCAGGGCCTGAAAGAGGAACTAGAGCGGATGTGGAAAGTGAAGGCCAAAGTGGTCCCAGTGGTGGTAGGAGCACTCGGGGCTGTGACTCCTAAGCTGGGAGAGTGGCTCCAACAGATCCCAGGAACAACATCAGAGCTCTCTGTCCAGAAGAGTGCAGTGCTAGGAACAGCTAAGATACTGTGTAGAACCCTCAAACTCCCAGGCCTCTGGTAGAGGACCCGAGGTTGAGGAAGACACATACCACCCATAGGGGGTGAGAGAGGAATTTTTTTATAGATAGATAGATAGATAGGAAGAAGGAGTATGAGAAGCTGGAGAAGTACCAGGGCCTGAAAGAGGAACTAGAGCGGATGTGGAAAGTAAAGGCCAAAGTGGTCCCAGTGGTGGTAGGAGCACTCGGGGCTGTGACTCCTAAACTGGGAGAGTGGCTCCAACAGATCCCAGGAACGACATCAGAGCTCTCTGTCCAGAAGAGTGCAGTGCTAGGAACAGCTAAGATACTGTGTAGAACCCTCAAACTCCCAGGCCTCTGGTAGAGGACCCAAGGTTGAGGAAGACACATACCACCCATAGGGGTGAGAGGGGAAATATAAATAAAAAAAAATTCCCATACACATATACACACACACCATTTATTCTTCTAGCAGTGAGAATTAAAAATGCATTTAAAGGATCTCATAATAAAATGTCCTAACAAATTATTTTCCCCCCACTGGCACTCTTTAAGACTAGTTTACTCTGTCTCACTCATTTATGTAGCAGGGGAAGTTTTGCCCATTTAATAATCATTTACTTCCTTTTCATTTCTTTCTTTCACCTATCACTTTGCCAGCACCCATGCTCTTTTTATTCTTGCCATTGCAAATAACTGATTTCCTTTGATGCTTCCCCAAATTTGCTAAAATCAGTCAATGCCATTTTTAAAAAGCCCTTCATTAACACTGACTCTTACCTAGTCTCTCGCTTCTTTGTCAGCTGAGTCTCTAAAAGATTTCAATGGTTTTTTCCTTTCTCTCTAACAACAGAGTACTTCAGAGGTAGGCTGCAGTCTTATACGGGGATGAGACTGTAATTACATGAACTTGCCTTATGTGCATCATAAACATAACACATTATCTAGTGATATATAAGCTAGTCCATAATCTGAACAACCAATTCTATTAGCCTGCAAATAACCCTTTTGGGAAGGAGTTCAAAACAAAGCCAACTGGCTAAGATTTGGCTTACTCTGTATCCTGTTACCCAACTCCTGAAATGTCCATGATATTAGGGTACAAAAAAAGGATAAAGTTACTTTGAAGAAGACTCAATAACCCATCTGAACATAATCAGAATAAACATGGGAAGTCAAATATTCAGATTGATACTTTTGTTAAGTTAATAAGTCAGTAAACAAGTTAGACAATGTAGGGAGTAATGCAGAATCTTATATTTGGTCATGAAGCATTATTGTTAGTATCATGTAAAATAAGAGGAGGTGGGTGTTCATAAAAGTATGCCAACATCCTGGATATAAAAGAGTGTAGTGAGACTTAAATCTTTGCCTTTATTTTTGTACAGCCTTGTTTGTATATACACTTAGCCAGATCAGCTAATAATTGTGGGGGTAGCACTTTCTATCTTGAAATAAACCTTTTCCTTGGGTCCGAACTCTAGGGTTAGCTGTGTTTTTTTCTGCTTTCATAAGCACTGGCTGTCTGCTTTGTTAGATTTGTAAGGTAACCTGTAGGGCGAAAATAAATTCATTAGTCTTCAAAAGTTCCACAAGACTACTTTTTTGATTTTCCAAAGAAAGGAAAACTCTTCCATTCATGTAGTCAATAGATTCTTGATTTCTTTTCTTGATATAGCTTTCTTCACCATGACATACCTCCATACATCTCATATTGCCCCCTTTCATGGTTCTACTACTAATTAACTAGCCGTAAATTATTATTATAAATTTAGGGTACATTCTTGGACTCTTTGGACTCAGGATTTCCCTCTTTTTATGCACCACCAGTGGTATACTTGGTAAGTTACAATTAATACGCAAAAAAACCCCTCACAAATCCATTAATCCTCTTTTCTTTAACAACATATGTTATAGATAATAGTGATTACAAAATCAATGTGGCTGTATCAATAGTATTCTAAAACCAAGGAACAGTGGAAATCCAAAAAATGCTCTCTCACCAGAACCTTACTCAGCTCACAGTAGGAAAAAGCTCACGTGACTCTGATAACATTTTCATATGTAACAACAGTCCAACTCCAAGCTACTGCATGGCATGAGGAAGAAGCTCCAAGCAAATACCAGAATGCTGTTTTGTTTCTGAATAAGAATGAAATTTGATCAGGATAGTTTTAAAAGGTTAAAAACTGTGGCTTTTCAGGAGCTTCCACAGTTCATCTCTTTCTCCAATCCTGGCTGCAAACTAGATTTTGAAATTTCATAGAAAAAGTCTCAGGAATGGACAAAAGAAAAGAAGTATGTACAGTGGAGCTGTGGCTATAGGGAAAAAGCAGAAGGGATGGAAGGAAAAGGCTATAAAATATACTTTATTTCAGTTCTGTGTAGTATAATTTTATGAAAAATAGAATTAGTGTAAATCAAGTTAAGAAAGGAGTAGAAGCCACTGTAAAGTAAAAGAAGTTTTCGCTTTGTCTTTGAAATGCTGTGTCTCAAGCTAAAAGCTTGTTATACCCAACACCCACCAATATAACTTTCCACATCAAGAGAAACTCTTACTGGTGGTTAGAGTTAACACATTTCAGAATGAATAGAGACAAAATCAAATTTTCAAAGCTCATACCTAATGGAAATGTCACCCAAACTAATTATTTAATATTTAACTTCAAGTATCTATATAATACAACAATATAAGGAACACTAGCACTAGATGACAGCACTCACTACAGGAACCAAGCACTTAAAGATCATAAGAATGGCTATCCTTAGTCAGACCCACAGTTCATCTAGCTGAACAAGCTGTCACTGGCAAAACAAACAGAGTCCTGTAGCACTTTTACAGACTAACAAAGGTATTTATTATTGCATGAGCTTTCATGGGAGAAGATCCCACTTCATCAGACTCTAGTTCCTCATCTTCTGTCTGAAAAAGTGGGCATTTCCCCCATGAAAGCTCAAGTGATAAATACATTTGTTAGTCTTTACAAGTGACACAGGATTCCTTCTTTGTTTTGCTGAATAGACTAACACAACTACCCCTTTGTAATATGTCTCTGACAGTGGCCAGTACTTCAGAAGAAGTGAAAAGGACAAAGCAAGTTAACAAGTAATTCTAACCCATTAACAGCAACTTCTGGCAAACTGGAGGTTTAGAAACACCCAAATCATGGGATAGCATCCCCTGGCATCTTGACTAGTAGCTATTGATGAACCTATCCTCTGTGAACTTGCCCACATCTTCTAAAGTTTTGGCCTTCACAACATTCTCTGTGTGAAGGAGAAACAAACAACAAACACACAAACAAACAAAAGCCTGTTTTAAACTTGCTGCCTAATAATTTCATTGGTGATCCCTGGTTCTTGTGTTATGTCAAGTTGTAAATCACACTTCCCCATCCACTTTCTCCACACCATTCATGATTTTACAGATCTCCTATATCATCCCTTAGTCATTTCTTTTCTAAACTGAACAGTCACAGTCTTTTAATCTCTTCTTGTATGTAAGCTGTTCCATATCATAGTTATTTGTGTTGCACTTCTCTGCCTCTTTCCAATTCTGTATATCTTTTATGAGATTGGATTAAAAGCACTGCCCACATATTTAAGATGTGGGTATACCATGAATTTTTAGGGTAGAATTATGATATTTTCTGTTTTATTATTTCTCTCTCTCCTGATGGTTCCTAACAGGCCCAGATTAACTGGTCTCGGTGCTTCAAGCTACTCCTTACCATGGGTCTTTCCATGTGTAGGGTCCTACCATGGGGCCCCTGCCTGGGGTCCTCATCCCCCATCATGGCAGCCTGTGGCCAGGCAGCCACTGGGGGGAGGGGTCTGGGGCCAGAGGGCCCTCCCAGCCTGGCCTTGCTCTTACCAGTCTGCCCTGGTTGGTGCACAGTACAGCCACTGGTGCTTCCCCTTGAGTGAAGCAAACGGGCAATGCCCTGCCCCATGCCTGGGGGAAGACCAACTGACCTAGGGGTAGGGCAGGAGTGCGGAGCCCAGTGTCTGGCCCCAGGGCACTGTCCCCTTCCCCCCCCCCAATGCTGGCAGGGCAGGGGCCCTCCAAGCATTCCCTCAAACCCCATTAGCACCGAGCAATGTAATGGGGGCAGGGGGCAGATCAGGCACATTCCTTAGGGGCTGAAGCGAAGGGCTGCTCTTCAGGCCAGGGCTCCGGGCTTCAGCCCCCATAGTCCCTGTATTAATCTAGCCCTGGTTCCTTTTTTTTTGACTGCTACTGCACACTTAGTGAATGTTTCAGAGAACTATCCACATAGACTCCATGATCACTTTCTTTAGCAGTAACAGTTAATTTAGACCCCATCACGTTTCATGTATAATTGGTTTTTTTTCCTAGTATGCATTACTTTACAGTTAACATTGAAATTTCATTTGCCAGGTTGTTACCCAGTCGCACAGTTTAGTAAGATCCCTTTATAACTTTTATTGTCACACTATCTTCTGCAAATTTTGCCATCTCACTGTTCCCCTCCTTTTCCATAGTTTATGAATATGGAATTAATATACTGCAGAAGAATACAGTAGCAGACTATTCAGTTTATTACTTCCAAAGCAGCTAATTGCTTCTTAGCTTTATAAATGCAAGGTTGGTTAAAAGTTAAGGTAATAAAGTTATTTGGTGCAAGGGAATTTTGGCAGATAAGAAAATTATTATACTGTTGAAAGAACTATTGCTCCTACTGCATTTGCTGCTTCTCTGCTTTTGTCTTTAGAAGAATCAGAACACAAAATGCGCTCAAATTAATTTATGATAGAAAAGATAAAGAGGAAAAAAAGTCAGAGACAGACCAAACAAAACCAAATCCAAGATTAGGAGCTAGTAAATAAGATTAACCAGCATATGAAGAATGAGGATTGGAAAGGAAAATGTATTTCTGCTCTATAAGTAATGTGTCAGCTCTGTATTTAAAAATAATAACAGTTTTAGTAGTAATGCAGAAAAAATATTATACTGTCTTGTGACCGTTTCTGTCTGGTAGCATTTGCAGCCTCATCCTTTTTTATTCCAAGCAGAACAGAAAGCACAACACGTTCATACAAATATTAAATTCAGGGTCTTGCAAGCTCTACATTATATTTTTATATTATTATGAGGAATAAGCTGCTTCTCACTCTCTAATGCATCTCTGTTTCTTGGAAGAACTATAAATTTCAGAGGCAGCAATTTATTAATAGCACTCAAGATAGCTCAATTACTTGTATCACTTAAGCAATGGCAAACACCATTTAATAGTTTACTTGCTTTACTGTACCTTACTTTTCACAATACCTTGAAATAATGAATCATTTTAAATTTATAATTAATATTTTAAGACTAAATGTTAATTTCATTAGCTTTGCCTAGCTAGAGTTTCCAGAGAATATGATTTTTAAAAGGTGGAACATTCAAAACCATGAGCACATCACATGTTTTACTTGGGGACTAGCTCTGAAAGACTGCATAAGGGCCACCAGTGTTTCAATGTTTATGATTTTAAAAAACTGGGCATGTTTTGCAATGCATGCTGAGCATAGGCCCAGATGTATGGGGCTTACACACTTACACACAGTTTAATTCTCTTTAGCTTAAATAGAAGTTACACTGACACAATCTAAGGGCAAGACAACACTGTCAGCAGCAGCACTGACAGCACAGCATTGATTCTGCAAGTGAGATTGAGTGTCTGTAAAGATGCACTCAATTGAATTCAGAATTAGCTGAAGGTCGATTGGCTAAGACTTACCCAGCAAGAAGCATAGCACTGATTCAACAGGAAGGCATTTCCCATTGAATAAGCGCTGTGGGTACCCTGTTGTAAGTCAGTGGTAAGCAATCTGAAGCAGACACCCAATGTATATTAAGTACTTTGCGTTATCTCCCTTTGATTGCTGCCAAAATTGCCCCACAGTATAGACCAGGGATGGCCAAACTGCGGCTTGGGAGCCACATGCAGCTCTTGAATGAAAAATCGTGGCTCCTGGAAGAATGTCAGCAAATCAATTTAGGAAAACAGTCCCAACCTAGGAGTTTTAAATCTCCCACCCTGAGCATGCTGGGGGGGGGGCAGCCTGTGCCTAGCTGCTGGAGCAGCCAGGTAAGGAGGTTCTGGGGGGTGGGGGAGTTGGCCCAGAGGAACCAGCGTCAGAGTCTGGGGGTTCAGGCAGGGGTCGGGGACAGCAGGGAGAAGCAGCAGCATGGTTGGGATTTTTTAAAAAAAACTTGCCACTAGCCTACAGTCTTCTACATGAAGTGACAGCTAAATTTTTACTGTATAAGCCTACTTTTCATGGTAACCTGAAGTAATTATTAGAATCTGACATAAGCAGGATCAATATTTGCCCTCTTTTTATGATAAAATTAAAGTGTGCAATGAATTTTAAACTTAATAATTTCGGAAGAGGTAAAACTATATGGCTATAGGCCTCAGTGCAGCTCTCGAAGGTTTAATAATCAACTTGTGTGGCTCTTGAGTTCCATAAGGTTGGCCGCCCATCGTATAGAGCAAGGCTAAGGCAGCTTTATCTCTATTCTTTATTGCTGAGAACAGTGACACCACAAAAGTTGTTTCCCTAATGCCTTATTGGCAAAGCGGAAATGGATGGTTGCAAAGAGACATCTAAGTGTATGTTAAGAAATAGTAAAAGGATATATGAGAAGAATGTATAGGTGAGAGATATTTAGAATTCATTGGACTATGTGTCACATCCAGGAACATGTCAATACCTAACCAATTGGGAGCATCTACACCCTCAACTACTTACCACAAAAGAAAGTGCTGTGACAGCTTCTGCAGGATCATGTCCTGGTATGTTGATACTTCTTATACACATTGTTTGTAGTTGTAATGACAGATACTGTAAAAGACCTTACAGTTAAAGGGGACTTTTCAAGTTAAGCAAGAGTTAAGTTCTCCTGATCTCAACAAGGACAGCACCACACTACTGGAATCTGAAAGATATGATGCCCTGATTTGCTTGGAAGACCAAGCTGCCATAAGTAGATTTCAGCCTGAAAGAACCTGAATGAAAAAGATATTTTATTCTCCTTGGGCCATTGCCAAATCAAGGAAAGCTAAGACTGCTGCTTTTCAAGACTGTGCCTAGAAAAAAGGAGACCCTAACCAACCAAATGCCCAAAGAAACCTGCTGGCATGAGTTACCAGACAGATACAACACTTGGTCCCTGAATCCAGTCCTGACTCTCACACCATGCAACTCTGAAGCTGATCCAAGCAAAAGAGTGAATCTGTTTATCCTCTCTCCCCCTGATGCACTCTTTTTCTCCTTTTCCCATTTTGTTATCGTGTGAGGAGATTCCCCTCCAATTATTATTTCTTTTTTAACACTTTTGGAGGTGTGAATGAGAGAGCGTATGCGAATATTTAAATGACAATGTGTGCATATACATTTTTATTAGAAAGTCACCATTAATCATTTCCTGACCCAAGATCAAAGAGAATCCTGCCTCAGATCAAATTGCCACCCCCCTCTTGGGTTATTAATATGTCAATGAAACCATTCTCCTCTGTAAAAGGGAAGCAAGAGTTGCTGACTGCTCTATATCAAAAATGGGTAAATTAGACCAGGAAGAGAGCCAACTGCGCAGTCACTTGGTATATGGGACTTCAGAGGAATTGAAATACCACTTCAAAGGTTGAGAGAGAATATAACAACCACCTTACTTCCTGGAGTTATTGTTTCTATAAGCAGATCATGTGCTCTATTAACCTTATGATTTAATGATTGGTTGTATCTATTCAATAAAATGGTTACATAGTAATTCAATTCAATATCATTGTTAATTCACTGATTAAATTCCAGTCGTGACCTTGATTTCATAACTGTACAGTCTAATAATTAGTTAAATAGAAGTTTGAAACAGTTACTCTTAAAAAGCAGTTTGCTTTTCCAGTTTGTTTATTGATTTGTAATAAATCCATAGAAAGCATAAAGATTTTTTTCCTTCAAGTTAGCAATTGAGCCTGTAGCTTTGAGAGCAAAAGTAACTTAGCCAAGCTATTTGAAAGAAATTTGGCTCTGTTTCAAAGTTAATACTTCCATTCCTCACAACTAACAGTGACATGATACAGCTCAAAAGGATCAGAGTTGTGTTCCCAACCCCCACTTCCATGCTAGTCAGCAGAGCAGAATCATTGCAGACAAGCACAAATGTCACCTTTTACAGTGATGTAACCCACTCTTTTTCTAGCATGTATTTCCTGCAATCATTGTGATTCAGTCAGCACAACCTTGAGAACCCCCAGCTGGGGCAGAAAAGCGCTGCCACCCACTGAACACAAACTCCAGCTGTGAAGGCCAGACAGCACCACCTAGAAATAACTTAGAATATCTAACCTGAAGATGCAAAACATCTAAGGACAGTTCTCAGATGTTTTGCATCTTCAGGCTAGACCAGTTATCTGGAGTTGGGGTAGACAAATAAGAAGGAAAGAAAGATGTGTGGCCAGTATAGAAAACGCTGGTGAAGACTCCTGATCAAAGCAAGTCTGGGTTGGACTACTCTCAGCCACTGGCCAGGAATCCTCTTTATCAAGTCTGCTTTACTTTTTATTTGTCTATGTCATCGCAAGGCCAGAAAGAGGAAACTGATTCAAAATAGCAGCTGTGACAATGGGAACTTCTTGAAATGATTCCACGCTGAATCCTAAGTCTCCCTGGGATAATATGGAAAGCAAGCAGGCCTGCTGAAAAAGGGAGCAGTTTATCTAAAGAACACAGAAATAAGGGACTGAACTTATCTGAAGAAAAGGAGGGCAAAGAGAGGACTAAAGAGAAAGCAAACAGATGACAATGGTGTCCATGAGAAGGGATGGGGGTAAACAAGTGCTGAGTAGAGAACTGGCTAAGCTTTTTGGCTTAAACTTCATTCTGACAAAAACTGCTAGTTTGGCAACACACAAAAGTTCTCTCAACAGTGAGTTGGTTTTACCAAATTGCATAAAAATAAAAATTCAAAATAATTTAAAACAAAAGCTCAAAACATTTCAACTTTTTTTCTGCAAAATGACTTTTCCCTTCAAAATTTTCCTTAATTCACTTTAAAAAATAAAGCTATTTTAAAATGATCAGAACATTTCAATTCTGTCATAAAAAGGATTTTCTGTTGAATGAGACTATGTATTTTTTTTCTATTTTGTTCCAATTGCCCCCCCCCCAAACCCCTGAACATCCCTTATTTACACCAATTAGGTACTCAGTTAACTAAGCTCCCATCCCACAATTCAGAATCCTAAAATTCAGTATATTTGTCCTTAGGATTCTAGAAGGTCATTGTTTATTAACACCATTTAACACCTAGAAGTTTGCAATCAGTAATATCTTAGCAGCAGCAGAGAGACAGGGAGTGAAATAATTGAACTAAAAATAAGGGTACTTCCTGTTTAAAATGCCACAGGGTTCCTATCCCTAGCATCAGAAACTGGAGACAGAAAAATCCTCTAGCTCATCTAGTTCATCCCTCCCTATTGCGGAAATGTGCCTTACTTAGAGGTGAATTGGAGGATTTAGGCTAAGGCAGTTAAGGAAACTGGGTTAAAGTACTACTAGTTGTTGGGGGGGGGGGCTATTCTCTCCTTATAGGAAAGTCTTATAGAATTTGGTAGGAATTAAATGAGTAACATTGCATAGTACTGAAGCAGAAATAACTGAAGAACATTATAATTTAATACAGATTAACATCCTCATGCAGGCATCTTGAACAATTCTAAAGAAATTTAGTGCCAGAATATTACTTAGTATAATCCAAAAAAAAAACCTTATAGTAAACCTCTACAATGTTTACAGGACTTTTCCATTAAGACACAATTTAACACAGGAGTAATCAATTATTTTCTGTCAAGATCCAGTTTCTCTATCAAGGTATAGTCAGGGTCCAAATCCCAGAGAAAATAACAAGCAAAGAAAAAGATTGCTGTGTCCAGGTTTGACTCTCAGACTATCTGTTGACTACCCCTGTTCTAATGTGTTTCATTGTATGTAACAGTTCCTAATTAAAAGCAACATTTTACAATGTTAAATTTCATTCTTTTGCCCTTTACGTGTTTCAGTATTTTTCCCCCTTAACCATGAAGGGTTAGGGAGGGAATACCCTGGCAAAATATTTGATAATATATTTTCCTCTACAATCTACTGTAAAAGCATTTGTTCTATCACTCTTGATCCAAAATTAAAACTAGGACTGAAGGATGTAATTATTGTGATCACTCGTGTAAAGTTAGAACCATACCTAATAGTAGTTAAGAAACCATAAGAATGATAGCTTAACAACAGTTGATGTGGAAGGAAACTAGCGTCTGAGAGTAAAAATTAGCATAAAATAGTGTCATTATGAATTATTTCTCCCAGGAAAGCTTGTACAATATATACATGTGTTAAATCTTTAAAAGTGTCACAGGACTCCTTGTCTGTTTTACTGAAAAATGAATGTTACTTTTAATGGACCCTATATAATACAATAATATCTTGGGTTGCTAACAAACTTGGCCTTAGACATCAGGAAATAGAATGAGCTGGACTGTAGAAGTGCTCCATAAAGGAAACATACAAAATTTAAAGTGGAATTAATATGGCCAGGCACACTTTAAACGTGTAAATTCAGAAGGTTTTGGAGAACTCGTTTCAGTACAAAGAAGTTCAGGACATTAAAAACTCCACATTTACTCACAGTTACAACAGAGAGGCATCTGTCATTCCACAGTACTTTTCATTCCAATTAAAGGAGCAAATGTAGTTCAGATACCACTTCATGGTAACTTTGAGGAAAACTGTTTTGGTTTTTTTTTAATAGATGAACAATCACATTAAGTTTGGAGGTGATATTTTTGGTTTTACTCTAGTTGTTAATTTTATGTTTCTAATGTGATAGTTAATTTGGAAGATTTAACGTCACAGCATTATGCAAACAAGGGCTGTGCAGTCTTCTCCCTACAGCTTTGCCAATACACCTGCATCCTGACCTGAAACACTTCTGCTCTTTTACTTCTGAGTTTCTGTTAAGCATAAACTAACAATTGTTACTGAAAGCATGATTATTCTGTGATGTAAAAGCCACACGGTTGATGTCCCTGCTTACAAAAGAATCTAAATACCATACACTGCTCAGACACTGCAATTATGAATATAAAATGAGCAAGTCTAGCAAAGTACGTAAAGTTTGTGCTTAAAGTTAAGTGCTCTATCATGGACTGTAAGAACAGATAAGCTAGATACTTCCAGTACTTTCATGGTTTCCAAACCTCAAAATTTGCTGCCATGGCTAACGTTTTTCAAGGGGATGCAGGATAATGAAAATATTTCCATTAAATTCATAAGTTTAGCTTCCTCAGGATTTTCAACTACAGCTATATCTGTCTGTTTCCACTTGATTTACAATGGATCTACTTTAAGAAAGAAATCAAAAGACATTTACTTCTGAAGAGTCTTTTTTAAGACTCAGGGCGAAGATCTCTCTGGCATAAATGGGCTCGGCTATAGTAATTAAATTGAGATTCACCAATTGACACCTGCAGAAAATTTTACCTTGGCTTTTTTATGGGTTTGTTTACAGCTTTCCTTTATAGTAAGTATATATAACAGAAAATAATCCCAACCACATACTGCTAATATTGTCTTTGTTTATAATAGAATCAGTGACAGCATGTGTGTGTTTTTATGCTTTTCCATCCCCACGTTTCAGAAATGAACTTTGTTTATAAAGGAAATTCAGGGGGGACCATTTAAAATAATTCTTTTTCTTTTATTGCATGAGAAACACAATCAAGAGAAATATCAAAATGTGTGTGTGGCAGATAGAATCCTATAGCTCTCCACAAGGCTTCTTATATATCGTCAGTAATCTGATAGCCAGTTCAAAAGGGTAATAAGTCTTGGTACAGTAATGTTCTCATAATAGCATGGTACTTGGTTGGGTCCAATAAGGAAACCTTTCTTTTTTTCCCCCCACACAGCAGCACATGACCTTCACAAGAAAATGCTCCAATATGAGCCAGTTGCTTTGATAACAGAGTACAACCCTCTAAGGATTACAGCAGTGCTTTCTGGGAAAGAAAACTGTTGCCTTGTTCAGAATCAAATCAAAACCTGAATGTACTGAGTAAAAAATAAACCAAGGTCATCATTATTCCTTCTCATTGTGATTTGGCTTTCCTTCAAACTGCATACCCTGTATATCTGAAATAGTAGCTATGCCTCCATTAACCAAGCTCTCCAACAATTTAATCAAAGTATCTTTCAAAATAAAAGGCCAAAATGTGCAATTCCACTAACACTAATTTTTTTTTCAATTCCCTAAACTGTCTGAAAGCTGAAGACTCTCTTACATGGAAAATTTCTTTAAATGCCCAAACAAAGTTGTACAAAAACAACTATCTTAAAATTTGGCATACGACTACACAGCTAGACACTAGGGCTCCTAAGTGGTTTACTGTGCATTCAAAAGCAAATATGAGATCAATCTTAATGTTTTTCCCATAATATAATATAATATAATATAATATAATATAATATAATATAATAT
>ML681989.1:46011510-46085235 GCA_007922195.1 Podocnemis expansa
ATAATATAATATAATATAATATAATATAATATAATATAATATAATATACACACACATCCTTAACAACTACAGCATGACTAACCAGTATCTGTGGGGAACATAACCTTTTTGCTTATTGAAGACAAAAGGGGGTTTTTTTTCTTTATTTTCTTTCTAAGGCTTTTATTTATTTTTTTATTTACTTACTTATTTTAAATTAGGAATACCAAGTACTGTCTTTGCTATTTTACTAGATTATTGTTCGGAGGGCTACAGGACTGTAGATCTTTCTCATTCCTCCATTGGAACAGTATAGTTATTAATAAAGAGAACTTTTCTCCCAGTTGTTTGTCAGGACTTGGAGCAAAACAATTAAGAAAAACATACAAAAAAATTAATTGCTTTCTCCTCTCACTCATAGGGCACTGCAATATTTTGTCTCATAGTCCCACATCTTCTCCAGTCATCCATACAGCCTTTTAACAAAAGCAGGGTGGGCAAGACTTAATGAGTCAAAAACAGCCAAGACCCTTTCTGGATATAATAGACCTTTGAAATATATGAGGATTGAATTCCTTTTTAACCATTTTCCCCCCATTTTGAGTCTTTAAAAAAAGTCAAAGTCAAACACAAAGTAGCACATGCACATACACACAAATTCCAAATCCTGCAGTAAGACCATTCAGAATGAATATTTTTTCAATATATTCTGTCATAACAGTTCCATGATCATATGTTCTATTGTCAGTGAAATTAGGCTGATTTACATCTGCTGAGGATGAGATGCTTTACAAGCAAAAATCTAAAAAGATTAAGTTAAGCAATGAAAATTATGCTTGCATGTGCAGTGTATGTTGCTGTATTATGTGTATTGTGTATTATCTGATAAACTGTATATGTTGCTGTATCATGTAATGCTATAATTCTGTCTCTGTGCATATTATTACATCATACAGCAACATACACTTTATCAAATAATATAGAATTATTTCAACAACTAGTAGGATGTTGCAATACTGTTTGAAATAACATGTTTTTCACTCAGGCAGAAATGTCTGCATAATAGAGATACATACGAGTTGTAGAGAGAATTATGACTTTGATAAGAGATAATCAGAAAGAGAACAAACTAAAAAATTATCCAAAATTTTGTAATAATAATGCTCTAAAAGTTATTCAGTATACTAAAATGGTAGCTTTGTCAAAGCAAAAGAGATTATTACTAACTCTTCCTGCAACTCCAGAAAATCTTTTCTTCTAAATTTGGTTAAGAACGGTGCTGTTCATCACATGTGGAAAGTAACTTGGAACACTGGGCTTGAAATTAATACTTCAAGACCATAATATATAAGGACTTGAAATTAATACTTGAAGACCAAATGAAAGCCATAATTCTTTCAATCTCCTGTTCTAGGTGTATCTCCTAGAACAGGGCTGCCAAAGTCATAGCCTGTGAGCTGGATATGGCCCACCAATGGCACTGGTCCAGCCTGTGGAGCTGCTGCCTTGGCTGTCCCTGGGAGCGATCTGCAGCAGCAGAGAACAATAAAGACAGGCTGCCGCTGGCAGAGCGGGTTAAGCATGCTTGTGACTCAAATCATCTGAGTGCATCAGAATACAGGGGAACAAAAGAAGCACTCCAGCCAATCCAGGCTCAGCTGTGCTGTGGTCTGCTAACCAAATAGAGTCTCAGTCACAGCAGGCTGGGACAGCTCCCGGAGAGTCACTGCACTGTCTCCCCACCCCAACTGTTCCCTGTCAGTCAGTTGGCATGCTAATCTGATTGACTGCACATTGCACAAATCACAAATAAGAAAAAGAAAAAGTGCCTGGGGCCCACATGAGAATGAGACACTCAAAGGCCAGCCAGGACTGAGCCAACCAAAGATCACAATGCTGAATGACTGCAAGTGAGTGGGAGGGGAGGCAGGAGCCCAGCCTGCCTGTGGCTGTGACAGACTGCCTGCTGCCAGACAAGTAGGGAAAGTGGAAAGGGAAGAAGAAGGAGGGGTGGTCTGGGGGTGGCCAAGCAGGGAAAAGGAAGTCTAGGACCTGCACAATAGGAGAAGGGGGGTCAGGGAGCCAGCATGGCAAAGGGGAGCCCACAGGGTAGGTAAAAGGGAAGGTGTGGAAGAGCCTGCAGGGTAAGGCAGGGGGAAGGGAGCCCATGCTGCTCTGAACATGGAAGTGGAAAGACTGGAGCCAGTGTGGACACATGGCCTGTGACAGATATCCTGTGCTCCAGAGTGGCCCCCCTCTGCCGTAGGTAACCTGTGAATATGTTCACTAGTATAGCCCACTTGGAAAGCAGTGGTTAAAGACCACAGTCAGCTAACCTTTACCTTTTCATTTGTACTAAGCACACTCTTCAATTAAGTTTCTTTAAAATTCTTGGTGCCATGTTGCTTACTGTGACATTGCTACTGCATTACCACAAGTGCATTCTTCTTAATAACATTGTGGTATAAAGTTACGCTACATCTACCAAGAATTTTTTTCCAGTGGTTATCTACAATGCAGCATAGCAGTTATCCTTTTAAATGACGAATGGGGTGCCACTTAACTGAAAATGCACTGTAAAAAAAAACAAAAACAAAACAAAACAAAACAAAAAAAACCCAACCCTAACAAGTCAGGCTTTTCAAATCACAGATCCTTGGTTTGTGATCCATTTATTGGTAGACTTCAAGCTAATTTTGTTTATCCGGTAAACACAGATAAAAAAATTATAAACTTGATCCCTGTGACAAGCATTTAAAATGCTGAATTCCCTTTTACTTTTGATACTAATGCTGTTGGTCTAGGATTAATCTCCTAAATAAATATTGGACTTTTCCAATTATACCTCAGGAAACAATCCTACATATTTGACTCAGTCAGTTAATCATATTTTCGCACCAAAAATAATGGGCCACTTTCTTGACTCCATCATTTTTGGTCCCTTTTGTGCTGCCTGATCTCCATTTCCCTAAAGCAATTTTCAGCTGGCTAATGGTCCTTGAGGCACCATATTCTGTTATAAATTAGAGCAGCTCCTACCTTTTTCCAATTTACATAGGGACCAAGGTATCTTAAAAACTGAGGAACTATTATTCTCTTACTTTGTTCCTTTGCTTAAAAAAAAAAAAAATCCTGAGAGTAGTCCAAAACCTGAGTTTCTGGCTCCAGTGACCAACAGCTGTAGAGGGCAAGTGAAGGGGCAGCTTACATCACAAGCTGTGAAGTGCCCACTTAGCTATATTGATGGGGATGGAGAAAGGATCCTCTAGTCTTCTCTTAAGACCAACATAATCTTTTCTCTTCTGCCTCCTGCCACACCAAATCCTCTTTGTATATTAAATCCTCTGCAAGGGTAGCCCCTTGTGACCATAAAAGTCAGGGTAATATTTGTTCCTTAATGCACATGCACCAGATCAAATAAATATTATACTCAGTCTAATATTGTAATTTATGCCATGTTCAGATATCCTTGTCCAAAACCATGAAGTGAAGAAAATTGCATGGATGTAACTGCAGGCAAAACTTGTCCACATTGCTTTCAGTCTGATTGTACATGTATGACTGAAAAAATAATTAGGTCTATTCAGTTACAAGGGCATGTACAGTGAACGAGATTAATGTCCCTGAGAGATGATGGATTCTAAAATAAAGATTACAGTAATCTAAGTTTATATTTTAAAAATTAAGCCTATTGTATCTGATTTTCTCTATCACTTTGTGATTACCTGTATTTATAGAACATGAACAGAATTCTTAACGCTGCACAACTGTATAAGAAGAGACAACAGCTGCCCCTATGGGGTTTTCAGTATAGACCAGGCAGACAAAACAATCAGACTAAGAATACCCAAGGAGACAGTAACAAGCTCAAAGTTCTGCAAAGGTCATTCTTGAAAGATTTCATAGAAAGATGCTTAAAGAAGTCATCTAAGGAGGAAGATAGAAGCACCTAGTGAAGGAGAAGAGAGAGGGAGCTCCAAATGGAAACAGAAGAAAAAAAATAAGAGTAAGAAAGGTATAGTTGGGAGGAGCTCTTTAAAAAAGCAGCAGGAAAGAGAATAGGAAGAAGAGAGCAAAAGTATGTGCAAGTTTGTATTCAGCACTGTGAGGGAGGACAAAAAGCTTGCACCTGATGTAGAAGTGGAGGGAACACAACTAACTGAAGAGAAATTTGATACGTTCAAAGTAATGGAAGAGGACAAGAAATTAGGAACATTATTTTGGACATATTTTGTAACAACTGTTGTATACTCTGGATGCCTTTTTATATGAGTAAAACAAAGAAGGGCCTCATCAAAATTTTAAAAAAAAAGACAAAAGCTAATAAAGAAGTCTTTTATAGGCATTTTTAAAGTCACCACTCCTCATCAGATATCACACAGAAGTGTATCTGAGCCTATTACTTTTCCCTAATACTTAGGAGATTCATGGGTAGCTATGTGGCACAAGTAGGGAAATGACTTTTTAATAGTGTCTGCCATGAATGCTCTTCCTAATAAAAAATTCTGATCTTCTATTCATATTTTCTCAAAAATGGTGCAACCTCCAGGCTTGTGTTTCTTTCATTTACTGTATTCTCAGAATTGATCCTCCCCTCAACAAATCCACAAAGAGGAGACAAGCCACACAGATACCTCTCTTCTGCTATGAAGGGAATTTGTTCATCTTGCTCTGTGGCACTGTTCGCTCCTCCAGGGTTGTCACTGTGGAGGTGGTAGAAATTCAGCAGGTTGGGACTTTGAGTATGTTGGCTAGAGTGGATGCAGATCATCCCAGTTCCACTCCATCAGATGTTAGACAGAAAATACACCATTGTTTGTAGTTGTTTTATCTCATCCACAGATCTGCCCCATGTAGCCCTGCCTCCTTGATGAGATAATTGGGAAAGAACTCAGAAAGGGATGTCTAGAGAGCCCTGCCCCACAGTCAAGAATACCACTTGTAGGCTGTCTCACAGAGAAGCAGCGTGCCCCACAGTTATATGACATACAGAAGTTGGCAAAGGTTATTATTCTGTTTCTGATATAGTTCCAGTCTGCACTGAGATGCTTTACAGACAGAGAGGAGACAAAGTCAATGTCCTCAGGACCTTACAACTGAGTCCAGCCATCCGTGCCAGTGCAGGTTTTTTGTTACTGTACTAGATGTAATTCTGGATCCTTGTTCAAGTGTCTCAAAGGACAAAACTATCTATTAAAACTAAGGCTATGTCTTCACCTAAAATCTTAGTTCAGACTTGATTAGTCCAAACTAAGCGGTTTGAAAGTTAGTTCAAACTAAGCACATTTTTTAGTTAGTTCGAAATAAAAAAACTGCTTAGTTCAAACTGACTGCTAGTTCGAACTTATTTAGTTTGAACTAGCATGTCTCCACTGGGCTAGTTCAAAATATGTGTAGACATAGCCTATGAATATTATTTATTTTCAGGGAAGCAGAAGCAGCATTAGCCTCAGGGGTGTCACTAGTGCCAGACTTATGGGGCTCAAGCCCCGAGTCCCAGCACACTGAGCCTTGGGTCTTTCCCTGGGCCAGCAGCGCTCCTGATTAGCCTTAAAGAAAGGCAGCACCAACATACCCATTCATTGTAAGTGTCAAAAATTGAATTTAATTTTAAATTATCTTTCCAGTTGAACATGATAAAAACCTAAAGTTGTATTTGACAAGCTTCATCAGATTCAAGTGAGAGGCAACTATATGGTCCAGTATATGTTATATAAAAAGTGACAGCATGTATTCCCCTGGAATCAGTTCAGTCTGGCAAGAGAAAGACAGGAGAGCTCTTGTAATGTTCAAGCATGGGTGTAAAAGTGTAGAGCTCAGAAGATAATACACAAAGTGGGATGAGAACAGCAGAATAAGATCAGATTTCTAATAATAGCACTTTATTTCTTTTACATTCTAGTTTATTATCTTCAAACCATGCTTCATTCTCATACTTATCCTTTTTATTTCCTTTTCTTGAACAAGTGAAAAGACAGCCTTTCAATAAACAAGCAAACAAAACAACCACTCTGAAAATATGTGTGTTCTCTGCTCCCACTGCAAAAAGCATGATAAAGCTCATCTGCTGCTCATTTTGAGTAAAGCTGGCACTTCCATCCCCTCATTTATTTGTTACCAGCTACTTTAATAATAATGAGATGAGATCTCATACGGCATATGTTAATTTAGGGCAGTGAAACAGCTTATGCCATTAAAGTTCAAAGCAACTAATTTCTTCTTTGATGTCATGCCAAATTATTAAAACAATCATGAAAAACTGTTTTTTTCCCCTGATATTGGCCTGTTTTCTTCAAAAAACTTATGAAGCAGCGAAACTCTCAAAAGAAATGTATTTTCTTTATTTCAGTGAGAGAAGTTTAGAATGTAGGGAATGTTTCTTGAACTGTAAAGTTTTTTTGTTAAAAAGAAAAAAAAGAAACATAAGATACTTGTCCTTTCATTTCCATTATTCTGATTTTTTCATAGTTGGAAAGTACACGTTTAAAAATGCATGCTACTAGCAGCCCTCTTAGATTACGTCAAAGTGAGTATAGTAAAAAAGTATTTCAGTCTGTTCATACTTACAACAATCTTCCACTTCCTCATACCAAAGCATGGGAGCAGGACTGAAATCTTGAGGGGAAAAAACCAACAAAATATTTCTTGGCAAAGGGCGTTGCAACTTTACTGCTCCGATAATTTTTTCAGAGTTTTGCTTGTCCCTGGATAATGATGATTATGTCACAAGAAGACACAGCAATTTTTTTTTTTTTTGGTTAAAAAGAAAAAGTCCTCTTTACTATCCTCTTTAGTTTCCGTCTATAGATAATTGCTTCTAAGATCTGGAGCTTGTAGATGGAAAAATAAGCAACCCTGACTTTCAGTGAGCCGACATAGTAACTACTGCCAGAGTTCTGTAGAGGCCCTGAGATGCTTTAAATTCCAGGACTTGCGCAGAAGCAAATAGCTATGCTTCCCTCAAAACAAGTTGCTTTCCCATAATAGGACAGCCTCTGAACTCTACATATAAGGCTCTGTTTCTAGGCTGGCAAGTGTAATGGACTTACAGGATGTTTTAACAACTTTCCAAGTAAAATTCAAAGCAGTACAGTACAGTGGATACAGTGCTGTTCTCTATTCAACTGCAGCACATGCCTTTTAGACCACATTTTGTTTCAGCAATGCATATATGACAAATGGGAAGGTTTTATAGGTTACAATCTCCCCCTCCCACCCACCCAATTTGGGGGATGATTAGAAATTCTGGTTTATCAATGTCTAATTTCATTTTTAGTTTATATTTCATACTTTACACTCTCCTAACAAAAAGTGTTTTGGTAAGCTTTTTTGAACTGTGACTGCATAAATTTGAGCAGAAATTGTGATTTTATGTAGAAACTAATTATTTCCTAAAGAAGTCTCAAGAAGTTTGCATCTAACTTTTCTATATGCATTTAAAAAAAAAAGCCAGATGCCACTCAGTTTGGTGTAACATAAAGCCAAAACATGACCCATAGAAGGGCATAAGCAGGAAATTATATGGACTTTAACTCCCAGAAAAGAGCATTAATGGGTCCTGCATTTCACTATAAATCCATTTAAAGGAACCTGGTCATTTTCTGCCTGTCTGTTAGAGTGTAGCTTTTCAACTCTATTCTAGAAAAACTGCAATGGAATCATACAAGATTATGGCTGGAAGGGAATTCAGGAGGTGATCTAGTCCAGCCACCAGCTTAAAGCAGGACCGACCTCAATTAAATCATCCCAGCCAGGGCTTTGTCAAGCCTCATCTTCAAAACCTCTGAGGATGTAGATTCCACCAGCTTACTAGGTAACCCATCCCAGTGCCTCAAAACCCTCCTAATGAAAAAGTGTTTTCGAATATCCAACCTAGACCTTCCATATTGCAATTTGAGGCCATTGTCCTACTTCTGTCATGTACTAGCACTGGCTATGTCTACATGGTGGTGGTGGGGGGCGTCAAAGTTGACTTAACAAGGTCAACTTTAAGTCGACCTTGTTATGTTGAGTTCAGGGCATGTCTGCACTGGACATAGTGCAGGCATAGCCAGGGCTGCCCCACCCCTCATTCCGATCAGCTCCAGATCTGGCTCCTGGCCCTTTGCATGACACAGTGGGGACAGCTCCTGACCCCTGCCACCCAGGCAATGGTCTGGGAGCCTGATCTGGTTCCCAACCCTTGCAGCAAGGACTCATGGCTGGAACGGTGCCCAAACCGCTTGCTGGCAGCAGCAGGAAGCTTGGAGCCCAATCTAGCCCAGAGCTGCTTGCTGCTGTGGGCAGGTAGCTTGGAGCCTGGTCAATTTCACAGGCTAGGAGCTACAGGCTAGGAGCCTGTGAAATTGACCAGGCTTAGAGCCACCTGCCTGAGGCAGCAAGTCACTCAGAGCCAGACTGGGCACCAAGCTGGCTCCTAGCCCCCGCAGCCTGTGGCAAGAGCCCAGGGGCCAGATTGGGCATCCAGCCACTCTCCGCAGGTGGTGGGGTGGCAGCTGGCTCCAGACCTGGCTGCTTCCAAGTGGCCAGGGCAGGAGCCGACTCTGTGTGCCCCTGGCTGTTTGCAAGAGGCTAGGGCAAGAGCCAACTGCCAGCCCCTGTCACCTGCGGAGAGGAGCTGGGAGCCAGATTGAGCTCCCAGCCTTATTCCACAGGTGGTAGGAACCAGCTGGCAGCCCCTGCCACCTGCAGCAAGGATTTGCAAGCCAGTGCCATCTCCCAGCTCCTCATCGCATGGCAGGAGCTGGATTGGGCCCCCAAGATTGGATCGTGGCCCAGAGCCCGATAGTGACCAGGGGCAGGGCACAGGGCTAGCCCTGCCCTGTAAAGTCGAGTTAAATGCTTAAGTCAACTTTCAGGGCAGGAGTTAAGTCAGCTTAAGCAAGCGCTTATGTTGACTTAATAAAATATAGCCTGGCAATTGCTTAAGGTGCCTTAAGGCAGGTTAAGTCAACTTAAGCCTGCAGTGTAGTCATAACCACTGAGAATAGCCTAGCTCCATTCTCTCCGATCCCCCTTTCAGGCAATTAAAGACTGCTAATTGCATCACCCCTTATTCACTTATTCTGCAGATTAAATCAGCCCATTTTCTTCAGCCTCTCCTCATAAGTAATGTGCTCCAGCGCCCTAATCATAGACTCATAAACTCGAGGGTCAGAAGGGGCCAATATGATTATCTAGTCTGACCTCCTGTACAATACAGGCCACAGAACCCCACCCACTTTATCTGATAATAGACCACTAACTTAAGACTTCAAATCATAGTTTCAAGACTTTAAGGTACAGAGGATGCACCAACAAATGACCTGTGCTGCATGCTACAGGGGAAGGTGAAAAAACCCACAATGCATCTGCCAATCTGCTCTGGGGGAAATTGCCTTCCCAACCCCAAATATGGTGTTCAGTTAAATTCTGAGCATGTGGGCATTTTAGTTGCCCTCCACTGGATGCATTCCACTTTGTCCACAGTCCTTCTGTAATGGGCGGGGCGGGGAGGCAAAACTGGACACGGTATACCAAATGTGGCATCACCATTGCTAAATAGAGGATAATAATCATTCACCCCAATTAGCTGGCAATGCTCCTCTTAATGCACCCTAATATGCAGTTAGCCATCTTGGCAATAAGGACACATTGTTGACTTCGTGTCCAGCTTCTTGCTCACTGTAACCTCCAGGTTCTTTTCTGTGAAATTTCTGCCTAATCAGTCAGTCTGCAGGCTGTAGCAGTGAATGGAATTCATTTGACCTAAGTGTAGGACTCTGCATTTTTCCTTGCTGGACCTCATCAGATTTATTTTGGCCCAATCCTCTAATTTGTCTAGGTCACTCTGTATCCTATTCCTACCCTCCAGTGCTGCACCACTCCTCCCAGTTTAGTGTCTTCTGCAACGTTGTTGCAGGGCCAGATTTTGGTGTTCGTAGGCCCTAGGCACTTTCACTCCAAAATGTGCAAAAAGAGGGGTAAATGCCAACTGAATTACGTTGATTGACATGATTCACTTTAAACTATTCTAATGCTAAACCACATGATTTTCCTTATTTTTTCTGCTTTATTAATTTTTTCCCCTCCTTCATAGGCCCTAAAAATTTTGTAGGCCCTAGGCACTGTGCCTACAGTGCCTAATGGGAAATCCGGCACTGAGCTGTTGAGAGCATTATCTATTCCATCCTCTAGATAATTAATAAAGGTATTGAACAAAACTGGCTCCAGGACTGACCCTTGGAACACTCCACTTGCTACTATCTGCCAACTGGACATCAAGCTGTTGGTCACTACTCATTGATCCAGATGATCTAGCCAGTTTCTATCCACCTTATAGCTCATCATCCGACCCATACTACTTTGACATGCTGCTGATAATACTCTGTGAGACTGTATCAGAAAACCTTGCTGAAGTCAAGTTATCACATCTACTGCTTTCCCCTCATCCACAGAGCCAGTCATCTCATCATAGAATGCAGTCAGGTTGGTCAGACATGACCCGTTCTTTGTGAATCCATGTTGACTGCTCCTGATTTCCTTCCTCTCTTTCAAGGGCCCCAAAATGGATTCTCTGAGGACCTGTTCCATGATTTTTTCAGGAACAGAGGTGAAGCTGACCACTTTATAGTTCCACAGATCCTCCTCCTTCCCTTTTTTCTTTTTTTGAAGATGGGCACTATATTTACTTTTACCCAATCATCTGGGACATCCCCCCCATCATAAATTTTCAAAGATAATGGCCAATGGCTCTTCAGTCATATCAGCTAACTTCCTCATTCCCTTGGATGCATTGCACCTGGCTCCATGAACTTGTGCATGTCCACCTATTTCTACACAGATAATTATTTTATTTTATTTTATTTTACTACTCGTTTTGGTTTAAACCAGAGACAGGAATCAGAAGTTGTGATGTATACAAAAATCTGAAAAAATTTCTAAATCATCTATCCAAAGTTACACAGACAAAAAAGACAATACATCCTTAAGAAAGTTTGTTGTCAAAACTAAAGAACATCCAGCTTTTATAATAACTTGTGTTTTCTACTCTGATTGCTGCATAAATGCCCAAGAAAGCCTGGATGTACGGGACATGTAAAGAGACTCCAAAGGATTACTTTGCAACCCACAGGAGCCAAAAGTCATGAACTGATGTTGAAAGTAATCTAAAGCAGAACACCAGAAGCAGCCTGACCACAGCAGCAATCTGGGGATTTGATAGGGACCAAGGCTGAGGAAACTAGATCCATAAACTGATTATTATGCAAAACCTCTCCTTTAAATGTTAAAAAAGTTTCCACTTCATAACATGTTTTTACCAGTAACTAAATTTAACTATCTAGCAAACAGTGGCTTTAATTATGATTTCTCTTTCATACACTGAGTCTATGAGCTGCATTGAAGTGCAGGCATTTTCAACTGTAAAGTTGTATTTGAACAGAAAATAAGTTTATGAATGGAAAAAAATCATTACATGAGACCAAATAACTTGTATGACAGGATAGGCCCAGAATGAAGAGTCAATATTTTATGTGACACCAACTGTGTAGTAGGAATCAACACTTAACTCACCCTCCAGCAGTGTACTTACATACTCACTTGACTTGAGGGAAAATTTGCATTAAGCAGGGCTGGAAGTTGGCATTGTAACTCCACCTCTGCAAGAGGTGTAGCTTTCTGTTCAACCTTAATAAACCAGGTCTATGTGAGTGTGTATGAATCACAGACTTTCATTGGCTGGAGGACCTGTCCTAGAATTTTGTTGCAGCTGCACCTTTTATCCCTTCACTATGAAGTCCCACCACCAGCCTGGATCCCTGGGAAGGTACGATTGCCATTTTAGAGAGAGAGAGACAAGACAGACAGAGGTACATAAGCACCCGGGGAGCTGTTCTGCAGAGTGACTAGTTACCCGCAGGTGTCCTCTGTGTGTGTGTGTGTGTGTGTGTGTGTGTGTGTGTGTGTGTGTGTGAGAGAGAGAGAGAGAGAGAGAGAGAGAGAGAAGGCAGCACATACCTTGGACAGAAGAGCAGCAAGGGAGCAGTATTTCAAAGCACAGCAAGAGATGCTGCAGTTCATGAGTCTGAGCTCCAGGAACAACACTGTTCAGATGCCACTCCCATACACTGTCACTCAAGGAGAAGGAAGAGGATGCAATATGTCCTTGCCTACACACCCAGGGCTGTAACTACTCTGTTGAGCTTGGGGGACCCTGCTGTACAACCCCTCAGCCAGTTCTGAGTCCTCCCTCCACCACTGGGGGACTCTTTGGCCTGCATCTAGCTCAGGGCTCCCTCCCCCCCCCCAACTCTGTAATTCCCTCCTCGCCACTAGTGGCCTTGCAGCCCCCACCCAGCTCTGGGCTTCTCCTCCCCAGAGCCCAGCAACTGCTGCCACCCCAGCTCTTTCCCTCCCTGTACAGTCTGCAGTGCAGACCCAGGCTGCCTGTGCTGGAGAGGGAGGGATTAAAGTTTTCTCTGCCTTGGCTGGGTGATGCAGCCCCAGGGTAGAAAAAACCTAAATGTGTTTGAAAGACTGTCAGTAACAGCTCTGGAGGAGCTAAGCAGGATGCATCCCTGCAGCAGATACACAGCAGAAAAAGCATTTCCTGTTTCTCTGTGAGAAGGGGAGGGGAGGGAGGCATTGCATCATGGTAGGACAGCTGACTTCCCACAAGCCCCAGTGCTTCCTTGAACTGTGAGACACCTCCCCACAATGCAACATTTCTAAAGTAGGAGTAACATCCAGCAGAGGGGACAGAAGACGAGGGAGCATGGAGTGAGGTGTGGCCATCCTTCAATATTTTTATTATGTAGACCTCTCTATGTCAACATGAGATAGCGCCTAAGTGTAGACATACCCAAAGTGGACTAAGTCGACAAAGTTAAATTGACTTAGTCCACTTTGTTAATTTGACTTAACTGCCCTTAATTTGACCTTAATAAAGTTGAATTAAGGGCTAATCCAGGTCCTCACTGTCCTTATTTCAAACTAAGGAGTCAAATTAAGGCTTACTTCAAACTAACAGGTGATTCTTATTAATTCAATTAAGCTTTCATTAAGTCGAATTAAGGGATTTCTTAATTCAACTTAAAGAAAGTCTAGCACAGGTAAGGACTAATTTAGTTCTAATTAAACCTCCTGTATTCAACCTAAATTGCCTTTGTGACTTCTTAGAATATCAGTGCCCCATCTGCTTAACAATAAATGTGATTACAGCACACAATGCTGATATGCAATGGAAGTGATTTTTGGACTATAACTTCAGAAAACTATTCACCTTATACTAAAAAGTTGTCAAACATGAATGGAAAATAAGGGGAATCTATGTCTGTTCGTCATTCCACTATCAGGCTCATAAACAAGCTCTTTCTGTGTTGTTGCTAGTATTTGCATATTCATCATATCAATCTGTGTGGGAAGAGATGGTTAGAGTCCTAAGGAATTACGGAAGTCATAAGAAAGGAGAATCAAAATCTGAATCTGATGCACTAATGTGGAGCACATGTGCTCTCATTCGTTTTGGTAATATCTTAGATCAATGCTTTCTGTTTTTCATCTTTTCTTATGAAAGGCTTGGCTGTGGTTTAGCAACAGAAAAGGGTTCTTCCATATCCTTATCACAGCAAAAGTAAATAAGAGATTTTTCATAATTACAGAATTAACAGAACCATTCCATAAATGAAACTACAGAAGTAGAATAGTATGAGTACTTGATTTCCCAAACCTATATATTCTTAACTTAAAAGGGAATATATTGTAGAAATTGCCATTTTGGCATTGACTCGTGATTTTTATATTCCACTGTCCTAATTTGGTCAGTGCTTCAAGCAGTAAAAAAATGTTTTGAGGCCAAAATCTTTATGCTAGCCCCTTATTAACCTGTGGAGCTGACCTAGGCAGTGGGCAGATACAGAAGAGTATTTCCCTACCTGCCCCTACACCTTCCCAGAGAAGCCATGAAGCTTCTTCAGCTGTGTCATCTTATTTATTAAAGTAGTTATGAGTTTCCTCCGCACAGTCCTTACATGAGCCACAGAACCCAAGAATCAATGCAGTGACAGATCGTCTGGCATAACCCCTCAAGCCCTCTGCACTGCAATGGACTGAACTGCCTAAAAATTTTATTCCCCCCCCCCCCCCCCGCCTCCAGCACACTGTGTCACTTTCTTCAACAAGAGACATATTATGATCTTGGAGAAATGGGTAGATTTGTTCCATTAATAACATCATCAATTAAGGAGCACTTAAATTCAGTTCTCTGCAAGGATCATTTCTACATATTAAATGTCATCACTGACGGTGTCAACTTAAAGCCAGCGGTATATTTTTAAAGAGATTGCACCTATATTTTATTGTTATTATTAAATTATGATAGTTTCACAGATGCCCAGTCAGGATTGAGGCCCCTTCATGCTTCACTTTATTCTACTCTATGTCAGATATGAATTGCTGACAGGTGAACATGGATTTGTAACATATGGTATATGTCCATCTTTAACAGAATTAGCTCTTTGTGGAGGCAGTGCAATCCAATAGGTAGATACAGGAGATACAGATTCTGTTTCAAGAACTGGCAATGACACACCATGTGAATCCTCGGCTTTATTATCTCATCTGGAAAATGGGGGTTATAATATTACTTACCTTTGTACAAGATTTTGAGATCCCCAGAACAATGGTCTAAAATGCTGCATCATGACATAATTAATTATTATGTAAAATATGCAATTGAACCCACTTTGAGTATTGAATTGTTTGAGGACCTCTTTAATTATGTTGACTGCACTTAAACTCCCCTTGGAAGACAACTGTTCAAAGTGTTAGTTACAGAAGCAAAAGACTGTCACATTAAATCAGTAAAGACTCGGTTATTATGATGGGAAATTATGATGACAAAATTCTGTTAGCTCAGGTTTAATGAGACTTTATTACACATGCCAGGATGAATGCTAAATTATTTCTGTACAGGTCTATACAGAGGTTAATACATCAGAATGATAGCAAAATGAGGGTACCACAAGTCTGCAGAGTTGACAGTACAAATGTCAAGCTGATTGCAAAATGATGTTGCAGCCACTTTATGATGATTATAAAAAGAGGAAACTAAACATACAAAAGTGTGTTAAGAGAATGTTAAAAGTTAAAGTAAAGCCACATAAAACATGAACACCTACAAGCAAATAAAATCTAATTTAAGGACAAAAGAGGCACTGATCATCATTGCAGCCTATGTTAGGTTTCTGCTATAATGGCCAGTGTGACCAATCAAAGTACAAAGCAAGTCTGGGGACAGAAATAAATGAATTGTATGCAAGTTACTATTAATAGTGCTATTGGGAAAATCTTTTCATTAATTGACCGAGTTAAAATGCATAACGCTATTGCAAACTACAATATTATTGTCTATGGGTAACAAAACATGCAGTGAATTGCAATTCTTGCTACTAAAGGGCTCAGCACTTGATTGATCCATGGTAGAATTTTCTTGATTTGGATACTTACATATCAAAATTAACTATTTTACTATTTTTCTCATATATACACTATACCTAATATGAACATATATTACAAAGTATCCATGGTTATGTCTACCCTGGAGGCTTAAGTCAACTTAATCAGGCTTAAGTTGACTTAAGCTACTCCATGGCCTAATTTGGAGTTTATTAAGGTGACTTAAGCACTTGCTTAAGTTGTTTAACTCCTGCCCTTAAAGTCAGCTTTTGGTATTAAGTTGACTTAATGCAATGTGCCCACTTAAGTTGACTTTATTAAGCTTGCGACCAGGGGACAGCAAACAGGGGAGTTTGCAAGGGAAGGAGTTGGTGCCAGGTGCATCCTAAGTAAGTGATTGGACTGTGTCTTTTTCCCTACAGGTGATTTGCTGACTGTGTGTTTGTGCCTTTTTCCCTCCAGGTGATTTGCTTGTGTCTTTTTCCCTACAGGTGATTGCTGTTAGTTGTGGGACTGTGCTTGTGTGATTGGGTGGGGGCTGTTTGCACCATTGTTCCCCGATCCCCTTTAATCACCAGCCTCTAGCAGCCTCTAGCAGCCTTGTGATTGGCCTGCCGCCTGTGTGACTAGCAAGGGGCAAGGGCTGACCTAGGCAGAGACGGCCTTTAAAAGCCACTCCTAGAGTGACCAGAGGGAGCTTGTGAACAGGGGACAGCAAACAGCGGAGTTTGAGGAGGAGTTTGGTGAGGCCAAGGTGGTGAAGAGGAGCCGCACTGCTGGCGCCAGTGCCCCTGCTGTTTCCTTTGCCAGTGTTTGTAGCCAGACAGAGTGTCTGACCATGGATATCTCCACCCAGGTCCTGGTGTGGATTTGCAAGGACCGTGGCCTTCATTTTCCTGCCACTGATGATCAGGCTAGGGAGATGAGCCTATGTGATAGGTGCCTTCTGGTGGCATCTCTCCGGAAGCAGGTAGGAGAGTTACAGGAGGAGGTGTCACGACTCAGGGGTATCTATGCCCTGGAAAAGTACCTTGACAGTGTCCACGATGAGACCTGCAAGGAGGAGGTCCCTATCCCGGTGCCAAGGGTTACTGCCACAGCTCTGGAAACGGATGGGATGCCTATGGCAGAGGGAGGACACTGGCAGCTGGTCACCTCTGGCAGTAGACAGTGCTCCACACCTGCTCACATCCCACCATCCATTGTGGTGAGGAACCATTATGCGGTGCTGGACACGATGAAGGAGGTAGAGGAGAGACCATCCACCCCAGAGGCTGGGGAGATCACAGCCACCTCACCTAACAGGAAATGTAGGGTTGTGGTGATTGGGGACTCCCTCCTGAGAGGAACACAGGCACCCATCTGTCGCCCTGACAAGGCCTCTAGGGAGGTATGCTGCCTTCCAGGTGCCCGTATCAGAGACGTAACGGAGGGACTGTCAAAAATCATCCGCCCCTCAGACTACTACCCCATGCTTCTTATCCATGTGGGTACCAATGATACTGCGAGAGGTGATCCTCAGCAGATCAAAGGTGACTTCAGGACTCTGGGAGCAAGGGTGAAGGAGTTTGGAGCACAGGTGGTGTTCTCCTCGATCCTTCCAGTCAAGGCTAGAGGCCTGAGGAGAGACAGATGCATCCTAGAGGTGAATGCCTGGCTGCGAAGATGGTGTGGTCAGACGGGATTTGGCTTCCTTGACCATGGAGTTCTGTTTCAGGACAGAGGATTGATAGGCGGAGATGGCCTTTACCTGTCCAGGAAGGGGAAGAGCGTATTTGGGCACAGACTGGCTGACCTAGTGAGGAGGGCTTTAAACTAGGTTCAATGGGGGAAGGAGACCAAAGCCCACAGGTAAGTGGCAATGTGGGAGATCTGGGGGAAGGGATGGAACTTGGGGGGTGTTGGGACTGTAGTACCAGGAATAAAAGAGAAGGTAGTTAGAACATGGGGGGGGGGGAATCAAATAATTGTCTTAAATGTTCCAGTGAAGCGCCAACACATGAGAAGAGTGGGGGAGGAGGACCCCAAGAAAAAATGCAAGGAGGTATATGTAATAGAATTGAAAACCAAACTGACAAAGTAGGGCAAGTGACCGGGTATCTTAGGTGCCTATACACTAATGCGAGGAGCCGGGGAAATAAACAGGAAGAATTGGAAGTACGAGCGCAGACAAGGAACTATGATATTGTAGGAATAACGGAGACGTGGTGGGATAGTCTGCATGACTGGAGCTCTGCCATGGATGGGTATAAACTGTTCAGGAAAGACAGGCAGGGAAGAAGAGGCAGAGGAGTAGCCTTATATGTAAAAGAGCTGTATGACTGCTCAGAGCCCAATTATGGAAGTGGAAGCGTGCCTGTAGAAAGTCTGAGGGTTACACTGAGAAGGGAAAGCAACAAGGGGGATGTTGTGGTGGGTGTCTGCTATAGACCACCAGACCAGAAGCAGGAGGTGGATGAGGTGTTCTATGGACAACTAGCGGAAGCTTCTAGATCACAGGCCCTGGTGCTGATGGGAGACTTCAATTACCCTGACATCTGCTGGGAGGCCAATACAGCAGTGCATGAGCAATCCAGGAGATTTTTAGAGAGTGTTGGAGACACATTTCTAGTACAAATGCTAGAGGAACCAACTAGGGGCCTTGCACCTCTCGACCTGCTGCTCACAAACAGGGAAGAATTGATCAGGGACGTAGAGGTAAATGGCAAACTAGGCAGTAGTGACCATGACATGGTTGAGTTCAGGATGCTGATTAAAGGAAGGAAGGAAAGAAGCAAAACAAACCCTGGGCTTCAAAAAAGCAGATTTTGGCTCCCTCAGGGAACTGATGGGCAGGATCCCTTGGGAAGATAGTCTGAAGGGGAAAGGAGTCCAAGAAAGCTGGTTATATTTTAAAGAAACCCTGCTAAGGGCACAGGAAGTTGCCATTCCAATTAGGAGAAAGAATAAACATGTGAGGCAGCCAGAATGGCTTAGCAGAGAACTCTGCTCTGAGCTTAAACATAAAAAGGAAGCTTCCAGGAACTGGAAGCTTGGCCAGATGACCAAGGAGGGATATAAAGATATTGCTAGGGACTGCAGGGATAAAATCAGAAATGCCAAAGGACAAATGGAGCTGCAGCTAGCGAGGGATGTAAAGGATAACAAGAAAGGGTTCTACAAGTATGTTAATGACAAGAAGAGGATCAGTGATGGTGTAGGTTCCTTGCTGAATGGGGCAGGCATTCTTGTGACAGAGGATGAGGAAAAAGCTGAAGTGCTCAATGCTTTTTTTGCTTCAGTTTTCACAGGCAGGGTCAGCTCCCAGCCCACTACCATGGGTATGGCAGATCAGAGAGAAGAAGAGAGGCCCTTGGTGACGGAAGGTCAGGTTAGGGACTGCTTAAACAAGCTGGATGTGCACAAGTCCTTGGGGCTGGACGAACTGCATCCAAGGGTGCTGAGGAAATTGGCCAATGAGATAGCAGCACCGCTGGCCGTTATCTTTCAAAACTCATAGAGAATAGAGGAGGTGCCAGAGGACTGGAAAAAAGCAAATGTAGTGCCTTTTTTCAAGAAAGGGAAAAAGGAGGATCCGGGGAATTATAGACCAGTCAGCCTCACCTCAATCCCTGGCAAAATTCTGGAGCAGATTCTTAAAGAATCCATCCTCAAACACTTAGAGGAAAATAAAGTGATCAGGAACAGTCAGCATGGATTTACCAAGGGTAAATCATGTCTGATCAATCTCATTTCCTTCTATGAGCAGATGACTTGTTTTCTGGATGCAGGAAGAACCGTTAATGTGATATACCTTGATTTTAGCAAGGCTTTTGATACAGTTTCCCACAGCATTCTCATTGGCAAATTAAGGAAGTATGGGTTGGATAGGTGGACTATAAGGTGGATAGAAAACTGGCTAGATCAACGGTTTCAGCATGTAGGTATCAATGGTTTCATGTCTAGCTGGCAACCAGTCATGAGTGGTGTGCCCCAGGGGTCGGTCCTGGGGCCAGTTCTGTTCAACATTTTCATCAATGATCTGGATGATGGAATAGACTGCACTCTCAGTAAGTTTGCGGATGACACCAAGCTGGGGGGAACAGTAGACACGTTGGAGGGCAAGGACAGGATTCAGGGAGACCTAGATAAATTGGAACAGTGGGCCAATAAAAGTCTTATGAAGTTCAATAAGGACAAGTGTAAAATCCTGTATGTGGGACGGAAAAACCCCATCCACTGCTACAGGATGGGAAACATTCAGTTAAGTAGCAGCAGTGTAGAAAAGGACCTGGGGGTCATGGTGGATGGGAAGCTAGATATGAGTCAGCAGTGTGCTCTTGCTGCCAAAAAGGCCAATGGCATACTGGGCTGCATCATAAGAAGTATTACCAGCAGATCAAGGGATGTGATCATTCCCCTCTATTCTGCACTGGTGAGGCCACATCTAGAATACTGTGTTCAGTTTTGGGCTCCCCGCTACAAAAAGGACAGGGAAATGCTAGAGAGAGTTCAGAGGAGGGCAACCAAAATGATTAAAGGGCTGGAGCACAAGCCCTATGAGGAAAGACTGAAAGCATTAGGCTATTTAGTCTGCAGAAGAGAAGATTGAGGGGGGATTTGATAGCAACCTTCAGCTACTTGAAGGGATGCTCTAAGGAAGATGGAGCTCGACTACTCTCGGTGGTAACAGAGGACAGAACAAGGAGCAATGGTCTCAAGTTGCTGTTAGGGAGGTCAAGGCTGGATATTAGAAAAAGCTTTTTTACTAGGAGAGTTGTGAAGTATTGGAATGAGCTGCCAAGGGAGGTGGTGGAGTCTCCATCTTTGGAGGTGTTTAAGGCCCAGCTGGACAAAACCATGACTGGGTTGGTTTAGTGGGAGTGGTCCTGCCTCTGGCAGGGGGTTGGACTAGATGACCTATGAGGTCCCTTCCAACCCTAGGATTCTGTGATTCAGTGAACTTAGGCCAGGGTAGCCACTTAAGTTGACTTAATGAAATCAACATAAGCCAGGGGACCCACTTAAAGTTGACTTAATAAAGGATTTTTAATAAAGTCAACTTTAAGGGGGTCCCCTGGCTTAAGTCGACTTTATTAAGTTGACTCAGAGAAATGGGGATTCTCTAAGTTGATTTAATAAAGTCGACCTTGTTAAGTCAACCTAACAGAGTCCTCTAGTGTAGACATATCCCATGAGTTAAACCAAAACCAATTGACTCCACATACATGAAAAAATCCCATTTAAATCTATGGGAGCTGTGACCGGATAAGATAAAAGAATAGTTCTCTTTGTCCTACATAGTGCTTTGAAGTTTTAGCCTCTGATTACATCACCAGGATAAAATAGTCAGGTGTACCTTCTATCTTCAGCACTTAACTAGAAATCTTAATAGTTTATGATGAGCCATTAGTGACCAATAGAAAAAGAAACATTTTTCTGGCAATTATTATCTTTCTTCTTTTCTATTGTCTCTTTTTATTACTCCCCATATATAAACTATACAACTGATTTCCCATTTTGAATACCTCGTTATCAGCTGTCCTTTGGAAAGACTGATATGTATATAATTTTTCCCATAAAACAACAGTGGATGTTAAATCACCTTTTTTGTGGCTCCTACACATACGATATTTAATATCCTGTCAATTACACTGGTGAACAAAAAGCACTTTTGGTTAAAGCAATATATCTTTTCAAACAGAGTAGGTAGTATCTGACCTTAAGGTGGAAGCATAAATGATTTCCTTCCATCTAGTACAGAGGAAAATAGAAATTCACTCATTGTGAGTTTATTATTCTGTATTGACAAATTGTTTATACTGTTGAAAATAAAGAATGTCAAAAGCTTGCTTTAAAAAATAAAAAGGTCATTTGCCTTGGAGAGGGCATATTATGCAAAACAAAGACACCAATAGCGGGGGCAGGGATGCTGTCGTGAGAAGGTCTAGTTTTCTTTAGCTATATAGCTATTTATCTAAAATTTATAAGAAAGTTATTACTTCTGCTTAAGTTATGTAGGTCAAGGGTTGGCTTTATGGGTGAGCAATGTGAATGACCATCTAAGGCAGGGGTCTCAAACTCATGACCTGAGGGCCACATGCAGCCCCTAAAGTTATTTCTTGCAGTCCACAATGACACTATCATTATTTACAAAACTACTGTATGAAAAGGTTTCAGTGGTGCAGCCCTTGGGCTACCAGACTAGTCTTCATGCATGGTGTGGCCCTAGAGCTAACATACTAATTTTCATGCGACCCTTGTGGTGATATGAGTTTGAGACCCCCTGATTGAGAGCAAAGTGGTCAACAAGCTGCAGAAACACTGCCCACCCAGGACCAGGAGACAGGGGGTAGGGAAAAAAGGAGCTGCAGAACAGAGGTCAAGTGCTCACATCCCCTCAGGAGCATGATCCCTGTAGCACCCCCACCACTTAAGCAGCCTCTGCTCTCAGAGAGAAGCACTTAGAGCAAGGGTCTGCAACCAGCGGCTCCAGAGCTACATGTGGCTTTTTGGCTGCCCCCCTTGCACCTACTGGCCCCAGGCCTCTCCCAGCACGGAGGACCCTACAGGTGGCCTATGTCAGGCTCTGGTCTCCCCTTCCATATTTGCCAAGGCACCCTGCAGCAGGTGCCCTGTCCCAGTTCCCAGATCCCCTCTCCATGGCCCACAGGGAGGCAACACCCATTGCAGCTGCCAAAACACTTGGTTATTGAAGGGATTTTTAAAAATGGCTCTTCTTATCTTTCTGGTTGTTGACCCCTGACTTAGAGGATGACAAAGACAGTTTGCCATTTTCCTTAAGGCTGGTCCTGCGCCATACTATTGCCCATCTGCCACCCCACCCACATATTCTCTTCTTCCCACAAATGCAGAAACTTTACAGAGGATCTGGAAATTCCTAAGGCTAAACACTCAGCTGATATAAATTTGTAGCACCATGAAGCTAATTTATACTAGCTAGGGATTTAGCCTTTAATTTTGAAAAGGAAAACACTTAGAACATAATACATGGGAGGAACCACATACTTAGTCATCCCACCTCCATGTAATTTTACCAGATTCAACACATTTCAGGGTAAATCTGTTTTGATGTTGACATTATACAGCAGTCCCCCGGCCCAGCTCCCAGATCACCCCTCCATCCCTCACGAGGAGGCTACAGTTCCAGGAAGTTGGAGATTTAAGAAGAGAATGCAGCCCCTATGAAGAAGAGTAGGGAAACAACTTGAAGATGAGCAAGAATATTACTGAAGTTTGGAAAAAAGACAAAATAGAAAAATATTCTTATCTTTTCTCTTACCCTTTGACTTTTATACATCTTTTAAAATGTTGTAATTCTTCTTATAAAAAAAAAGGTGTGAAGAAATTGGAGCTGTTTTGATAGCATATGAATGATTATGTGATTAGCCCTGAATGTTGACACAGGTCCAAAAGGTTTGTGTACTAAGTGTAAACAACTGATTTCTCTAGCAACATTTCATGTAAGTGTTAGATGGTTAATTTAATATCCATATTATTAGCAGTATGGAAAGAAGTACTTTGTGACAATTTCCAGAGGGGTAGCTGTGTTAGTCTTTCTACAGCAAAAACTACAGGAGTTCTGCGGCACATTTAAGACTAAAAATTTCCTTGGACATAAGCTTTCTTGTTTGCCACTTCATCAGATACATGAAGCACCTAGCATAGTTTTGTGAATTACATCTCTTTCCATCAGACCTCAGCTCCTAACATCACATCAACAGAATGTTCCCCCCATAGAGTTTATGTTTTCGTGCAGCTAGTTATTGATTCTGTGTGCTACACAAGAGAAAACCTGTGTGCCACACATATGAAAAGTTAAAAAAGTAGATTGAAGGATTTGTGTTTTAGAATTTTCTTACATACTCAACTCGTGAGAATATAAAAACATGTTGGGCTCTGTAACATGGAAAAAAACAGTAGCTCAAGGCACAGCTGAATTAGGCAACAGTCTCAGGATTCCCACAGGCTTTTCTGGGAAGAGTGATTTTCATAAATCATTTTTTTCCTTCCCAAAGGAACATTTCATGTTAAGCAACTCTGCCATATATCTTACTGTTGATTCTATAGGATGCTAAGCTTGGAACTATAAAGTATTTCTCACGGGGATATAGTTTAATATTTTTCAGCTCTCCAACAAACTGCAAAATGTATACTAAATGCCCACAGTTTTGAAATTTTACTGTGATAATATGTCTTCCAATGTTCTAGCCCTGAATCAATCTCCATTTAACTCAACCAACAAGTTCCAAATAATTTCAATGCACACTGAACCAGAACCTTTCCCCCCTCAATTTTATAGACAATTCTAACTGTCAAAGACCATACTTTAGATCCCAGAAGGTGCAGATTGCCCTCATCTCATACTAAGGTCACAAAGACACTTGGCATCTCACACTCTGGTCTCATCTACATACAGCTACAACAGAGGCAGAGAAACAGCTCTAGAGGCAAAGATTATGTAATTAATATTGCACTGGATAATGGATTTGGAATGCTGTGTTCCACAGCCCACCATTTAAAAACAGCAGACCTCAGATTGCAGCGTTCTGGTTCCATTTTCTATTTTTAGGGGTCACCGACACTGAGCCAGTAAAATTAGTAGGCCCTGGAATGCCATTCCTGGGTGTTCCAGAAGGCAGGGAGCTACCCAGGCCCAGGCTGAGGCTCTGGCCTGAGCTTGATCTGACTGAGCATGCTCGGAGCCTCTGAGCATGCTTAGTCAAAGCAGGCTCAGGCCAGGGCCTCAGCCCTGGCTGGGGCCGCTCCGCAGTGCATGGTAGCCAGGTAAGGGGGCCCAGTAGTCTTCCCAAGACTTGAAATTGGAGGATAGGGGAGGTTTCGGGGGATATACGTATTCACTAATTTAGTATAACACTGTTACTAGCTGACACCTGGGGGGTGTTGGGAAATTCAGAGGGGTGCAGGGGGGTGTTAGGAAAATCCCTGGTTTGGGGACAGGCGAGCTGGCCTGGTGCGGAAAGGGCACAGGGGAGTGGGGTGGCCCAGGGGAGAGGGGGAAGACGGTACAGCATGGCGGCAGGTTGAGGAAGGGTTGGGAGACCAGCAACGAGACAGGGGCTGGGGGCAGTAGCTGGGGTGGGGGGCGGATGTGTGCAGGTCAGTAGCTGGGGTGGAGTTAGACATGTGGGGGACAGTAGGTGGGGTGGGGGGTAGGCGTGTGGAGAGCAGTACCTAGGGTGGGAGGCAGGCATTTGGGAATTAGTAGCTGGAGTGCATGAGGGGGGCCTGCACTGGTGCGAGGGGGGCCTGCAGCTGTGTGAGGGGGGCCTGCAAACTTAGGAGGGTTCCAGGACCCTCCAAATTATACTTTAACCCCTGTTTATATGATAGAAAGAGAGAGGCAGATAACAAGTACACATTGTAGACACACACGGTAGATGGAGAGATCATTCCATAAAAATATTAGGAATTACTTAAACTATTCAGATTATCTGTCTGAAAACTTTACAAGAAATAGCATGTTATCTGTAAAGCAACATGTTAGCTAAATTGAGGGAGGGGGAGAGCTTCTTGCCTTAGTTACTTCATGGATTAAGAAATGAATATCAACCTTAACCTTCAAATTCTCAAATTTCATTGGTTTATTTGCACTCATGCTACTTCAAAAAATGCTTCTTGATTCTACAGCCATTACATAAACATCACTAGTTCATTAACCTACACAATTTTTATCCTTTTTTTTTTTTTAACTAGGGTTCCTATCACACGGAGACACAGTAGCAAAAATGGTTGAAGTCTTAAAAATGTAGTATACATTTTAATTTCATCTGTGGAATTAAAGTTGTATTATACAGGAATAACAAGAAGGTAATTGCATTCCCAAAACCAAATCAGAAGGGAAATTGAACTAATTAGATTGTTTTGTTTTGTTTAAAACTATGTACCTTTCTTGTCTCTGAAGACCCTCATTAAAAGGTGGGCATATAAGACATCATGAGTTTCTGCAAATGAGATTACTGTTTTGAATGGGCTTTAAAAAAAAAAGAAACTGAAGATTATATATGAACATCATACATATACAGTGTTATGGAAGCTTCATAGCCTATTCCTCTCTGGGAATTCATTTTCCAAGAAGAAAAATTGACCTAAATTGGAACAATTCCCTTGTCAAAAGAGAAATATATAACTTAATCTCTAGAGTGCCTCAGCACTTGCTGTGTCATATCCAACCTATGGACACAAAATGGTTTTACTTCAAGTTAGTAATTGAGAAAGAAGAAGGAGAGTGAAGTCTTCTACTTAACTATTTACAATATGGATATATACCATTAATGTGGCAAGTAAATGTACTATCTTACAGTGCACAATCATAGCTTCATGTATAATCCTATGAGGCAGGCCTTGACAAATCCTCAGTGCAAGGGACATACAATTTTGCCCCTGATGTCTCAGAGCACTGAAGCAAAGGTCCCCCCCCCTCCCCGCACAGAGCATGCTGCACTCCCCCTCCCTTGCCACAAAACCAAAAAACCTGCAATCAGTGGTTCTTTCAGCAGTGCAGGGGAAATTGGGCAAGATGGCAGTGCTCTCCTTCTCCAGTGCCACCATCTCTCCCTCTTCCTCATCCCCACAAGCACCACTGAAAGTTCTGCCGGCAGTGGCTTTTTATCAGTGGTAGTAAACAGGGTTTCATTCAGTGGCGAGCTAAAGCACTCTGCATCCTCCCTGCCAGCATCTCTTGTGGTGGTGGGGAGGTGGCAGCAGCTGCAAACGAGAGAGAACGGTGGCGTTCTTCCCCTGCAGTGCCGCTGTCCCTCCCCTGCAGCTGCTGCCTCCCCACTCCCACACACCCAGCACCATCAAAAGAGCCACAGGCAGCAGCTTTTTTTTTTTTTTTGGTGGTGAGAAGCGGGCTTGCTGAGGAAGGGAGCTGCACCCGTGGAAGCTTTGCAGTGCCAACGGGCTCCTCTGTTGGATACCTAGGGGTGCCCAAGGTTTTCTGCTCATCCCTAGGTATCCAGCAGATTTACTGAGGTCTGCTGCAAGGGTTGATGGAAGCCACCAAGGATTATCTGTGCCCTTTGCTGAAGAATGCTTATATGTTTTTCAGGGCAACCTTGAAGTTACTATTAACCTTCAAACTGTTTGTGCTCTAGGCCTTGCATAGGATTCCATCTTCACATTATTGACCTAAATTACTGCTGAATCACTAATCACTCTGCAGGGCAGGCAAAGCCGGCTCTAGCAATGAGCAAGTGTGGCACTGGCTCTGGGTGCCAAAGTGTAGGAGTGCTGGGGCCAGGGTGGGCTTGCCCAGATGCTGGACCCCATGCTCCCACCCATCCCTTGAGCCAGCCACTTCGCCCCTAGGGAGGAAAGGGCCAGCCAATGAGTGGACTCCATTCTCTCATCCCACCTATGGGCTGGCCCTCCCCACCCACAGGGAGGAACAGCCGGCTCAGGGGAGAAGCGGGAGAGCAGAGCCTGGCCGCTGGGCTGGCCTTCTCTGCCCTGGGCCAGCTGTTCCCTGCCCTGGGAATGGGGCCAGCTGGCCCAGAGCGGAGGCTGAATTCCACGCCCCCCCCCCCCGAGTGCAAAAGCAAAAACTTTTTCAGGGCACCACTAGCCCCTGAGATGGACCTGAGGGGAGGAGCGTCGCTGCCCCGGGGAAGGACCGGGGCACTGGCCCAGGCACTGGCCCCTGACTGCAGGCCATACCCCTGGCCAGGGACAGGGCAGGGATAGGCAGCCATGGCTGCGGGGCCACCCAGCCTAGGAAGGGGCCGGAAGCGGTGGCCGCTGCCGTGGGCAGCCAGGCCTCAGATCTCCAGCCAGATGCAGCTGGAGACCAGGAGAGGCAAGGACCCCACCAGTACACGGGGCACTGGCACCAGGATTCGGGGCACAGACCCTGTGTGTCAGGCACCAGCAATGCCTCTGCCTGAGGGCAGGACACTAAGAGCCATGATGGGACTATCCAGCAGCATCTGCTGATCTCCAATACATGAGCCCCAAATCATCAGAGCTCAAATATGCTTACAGCACGTAACCTCCAGTCTCTGCAGCTGACAGCTTTGTCAGAGTAAAGGACAAAAGTACCATGCCCAGTTGCTGCTGCTAGATTAATCAGTGGCCTTTGGCATCCTTGAACCTGCGTCTTATCACCAGTGTGCATGGAAGTGCAGAGTTACTTGAAAGATGATATGCTAATTCTTGCTATCCCAAGGTTAAACATTTTCTAACCTGTTGTCCAACATATATGTGAATTTTGTGGGGGGCCTTTGTGACTCACTCCATCAGGGTGCATGGTCATCCTTATGTTGATGAGGATTTGGCATCCTTTCTCTGGGTTAATACTGAACCATTTCCAATGCCTGGCAGAGACAGGGATATGGAACATGGTCAGTTGTCCTAGGCTTCATCTGGATAAAGCGGAGATGAGTGTTAGCAACATGGAACATTTTTGCAATATTGGAAAATTATATGTCTGCTCCCTCAAAGGAGGGCATTTACCAACCTATTGTTGTTTGTTTCTCAATTTCAGTATCATCATTGCTACTGGATTCCCAGATAACAACTGCAGAGTGAATTGATTTGAATCAGCAAGCAGGAAACCCTGATTTAGATGATCTATTAATTTTATTTTGTGTTTGTACTTTAAATTATTTTCCCAAAGAAATGTTGATTTTTATGCATTTTTAACCATTGAAACACGTTGATTTCCAAAACCTATATATAAGGACTGGATAGCGTAGTGGTTAAGAGTGCTGTAGTGGTTAATACTGATGCCCTTTGATACGGGAGACTGGGGTTCAAATCCCGGTGGGTGCCTATCTACCTTCCCAGTAGGGGTCCTTGGGCAAAAGACCCTCTAATGCCTCACTTGCCTACCTCGAATATGAGAGTGACACGAAGTAGGAGAGTCATGCCGGCTCGGACATCGCCTGGATTAACAAGGTCTGCGCCAGATGTTGGGAAACCAGGACAATCTGATGATAAGTGGGCTACTGGAACAAACCATGCATGGATGAGACAAGAGAACCTGGAATTGATGGAATGCTACTACAACAGCAGACCTAAGGAGAGGGGATATATGAAACGTATGAGGGAACTATGGATGGATAAGAGACCTACATCCACAGAAACAGCTAGTTACCCAACGCTTCAACATAGTAAAGAAGAAGCTGTTATCTCTCACAACTGGAGATAGACCAACTCCACATTACCTCCCGGACTCAAGAAGAAGCCCTAGAAGAACAACTCGATGTACAGCCAACACCGGAAGCTGGAACTTCACTGCTACCCCCTCCATTACAGAACACAGCAGCTGATATGAGGCATAAGATCATGGATAAACTAGCTACAGTCAACCCTCGAGACCGATTACCAAGGCTCATTGGAGAAGTACCATCAGATAGTATGCTAGAAGATGCCAATAGAGACCTAATGACAATTCCTACTACCACCATCACTGAAACCAATGAACTGGTATATGCTACAGCCTCTGTAATCCTGGAGATGCTTGGCTACACAATCAAGAAGAACAGTAATACATACCCTCCCTGGAAAATGAGGTTGGAGGATAAGATCAAGGCAACCCGGAGAGAAGTTAGCCGGCTGGTGGAACTACAGAAGGGTGTAGAGATTAAGGATAAGACTTGGCTACTGAGAAAATACAAGGGCCTGACTCCATCTGAAGCCCTAGAGACTGCTAAGCAAAGGCTCACAGCACTGGCCACCAGGCTAAGGAGATACACTAGAGAAGCAGAGGCCAAAAAGATAAATGCCCTGTTCTCTAAAGAACCATCCAAGGTGTACTCCCAACTGCAGTGCAACAACACAATAACAGCAGAGCCACCAACAGCAGAAACTGAACAGTACTGGAAGAACATATGGGAGAAAGAGAAGACTCATAACACCAGTGCAAAGTGGCTGCAGGACCTGAGAACAGACCACAGCAATCTCCCAGAACAGGAACCAGTCATCATCACAGTAGCAGACATCCAACAGCCGGTCAAGAACATGAAGAGCTGGACAGCACCTGGCCCGGACATGATCCACACCTACTGGCTAAAGAAACTAACAGCAGTGCATGAACGCCTAGCAGCACAGATGAACCAGCTGCTAGCAGCAGGCTCCCACCCAGACTGGCTAACACAAGGAAGGACAGTGCTGATCATGAAAGACCCCCACAAGGGAACAGCACCATCCAACTACCGGCCAATAACCTGCCTCCCCACAACATGGAAAGTCCTATCAGGCATCATAGCCACCAAGCTACAGGACCATATGGGCCAGTACATGAGCACAGCTCAGAAGGGTATTGGGAACAACACCAGAGGCTCAAAACACCAGCTGCTCATAGACAGAGCAGTCACCCAAGACTCAAGGTCTAGACAGACCAATCTGAGTACAGCCTGGATTGACTACAGGAAAGCCTACGACTCAATGCCGCACACATGGATCTGTAAATGTCTGGCACTATACAAAGTCAACAGGACACTAAGGACCTTCCTCAAGAACTCAATGGGACTGTGGAAGACAACACTGGAAGTCAACTCAAGACAGCTTGCACAAGTGGCCATCAAGTGTGGCATATACCAAGGTGATGCGCTGTCCCCGCTGCTGTTCTGCGTTGGCTTGAACCCCCTCAGCTAGATAATCACAAGGACTGGATATGGATACAAGTTGAAGAGTGGAACTACCATCAGCCACCTCCTCTACATGGATGACATCAAGCTGTATGCTAAGAATGAATGAGACATCAACTCGCTAATCCACCTGACACGGATCTACAGTGAGGATATTGGGATGTCATTCGGACTGGAGAAGTGTGGCCGGATGGTAGTAAAGAGAGGAAAGGTAGTCAAGACTGATGGGGTGGAACTACCAGCAGGCCACATAGCAGACATACAGACCAGCTACAAGTACCTTGGCATCCCACAGTCACATGGAACTCACGATGAGGAGGCAAGGAAGACAGCAACATCCAAGTACCACCAAAGGATAAGACAGGTCCTGAAGAGCCAGCTCAATGGGAAGAACAAGATCCACACCATCAACAGGTACGCCCTGCCAGTCATCAGATACCCTGCCGGTATAGTGAGCTGGCCAAAGAAGGACATGGAGGCTGCCGATGTGAAGACCCGGAAGCTCCTCACAATGTATGGAGGTTTCCACCCCAAGTCCAACACCCAGAGACTGTACGCCAGCTGGAAAGAAGGCGGGTGGGATTTGGTGAGTGTCAAAGCCGCTGTCCTGGATGAAACCCACAGCATCCAGGAGTACATCAGTAAGATGGCACCCAAAGATGAGCTGCTGAGAGAATGCCTGAGGCAGCAGCAGACATGGGAGGAAGATCAAGCAGAAGAAGTGCCATGGCAAGACAAGACCCTGCATGGAATGTACCATCGACAGATAGCTGAGGTGGCTGACATTGGGAAATCCTACCAGTGGCTGGAAAAAGCTGGACTAAAAGACAGCACTGAGGCACTGATCATAGCAGCACAAGAACAGGCACTGAGCACCAGATCCATTGAAGCAGGGGTCTACCACACTAGACAGGACCCAAGGTGCAGACTGTGCAGAGAGGCCTCAGAGACAGTCCAACACATATTGGCAGGATGTAAGATGCAGGCAGGAACAGCATACACTGAACGGCATAACCAAGTAGCTGTCATTGTGTACAGGAACATCTGCACAGTGTATGGGCTAGACCCTCCCAAGACCAGATGGGAGATCCCACAGAAGGTCGTGGAGAATAACAGGGCTAAGATCCTGTGGGACTTCCAGATCCAGACAGACAGGCAGGTACTGGCTAATCAACCAGACATCGTGCTAATAGACAAGGACCAGAAGACAGCGGTGGTGATAGATGTAGCAGTGCCAAGTGACAGCAACATCAGGAAGAAGGAGTATGAGAAGCTGGAGAAGTACCAGGGCCTGAAAGAGGAACTAGAGCGGATGTGGAAAGTGAAGGCCAAAGTGGTCCTGGTGGTGGTAGGAGCACTCGGGGCTGTGACTCCTAAGCTGGGAGAGTGGCTCCAACAGATCCCAGGAACAACATCAGAGCTCTCTGTCCAGAAGAGTGCAGTGCTAGGAACAGCTAAGATACTGCGCAGAACCCTCAAACTCCCAGGCCTCTGGTAGAGGACCCGAGGCTGAGGATGACACATACCACCCATAGGGGTGAGAGAGGAATTTTTTTTTTATAGCCTTTATACTAAATTTGATGTTTCTTTATGCTAGCCAGTGGATACATTATATCTACACACCTATATTTAAGCAATTATGCACTTTAATATACATTAATCCCATTTCTTACAATATTTTTGTTTTTGTATTAGAAAATGGTGATTGATGCAATATTTATCAGATTTTTTTTAAATTGTGATTTGTATCAAGCTCTATTTAGATGGAAATTTAAATGCAATTTTAAAAAGTGCACAACAGCATTTTATGCTGAAATAAAGATACCAAAGTGCTCGAAACATCAGAAAAAAACTAAACAAGTTTTGCATTTAAAGTTAACTTATTTTTAAACAAAAGTTGCATAATCTGTAGTTAATGAACTACTGGTATCTGGTCAGCATGTCCTTCACAGTGTTAGAAATACTAGATCCCATCTTCATGTATAAGAAAAGGAAAACAAGTTTTCTGTCCCCCTCCCCCCAACGCCTATTGATTTTTCAATCTTACATGAACCAGTCATTTAACTGAACTAGTGGACTAAACTGAAATGGTGGGGTGGGGGGTGGGGGATCATTCTCAGTCTCCAGAACAGGCTATTGCTGTAAAAATGTCGGTTAGCACTTCTGCACACTGGTTCCAGGTATTTAGGCAGCCAATGATTTCAATCATTCAGTGGTTTTACTTTCATTATAACTATGACAGCAGTACTGTTTATCATTTTTTAATTTAATTTAAAAGATGAATAGATTGTAGTAATTTTCCAGTTTAACAAAGGTTATCAATTGTACATGGAATTTTAAATAAGCTTGTTTTCTTAAAAAAAAAACTGCATTTATTGGAAATAAAAGTGTAATTTAATAATCACTGATTTTTGTCAATCCTGAGCAACAGTGAGTGCAAACAACTTCTTTTATCTTCAGCTGATCAAGAGAAAAGATTTCTTCCTTTCATGTCACCTGGAGATCTTCACATTTATCCAGGCCTTTACCACTGAAAATCTATATTCCTGAAATACATTGTACATAGGACCACTGAAGGCTGATCACTAACTTCAGCTAGTGTAGATTGAAGTTGTCAAGCTTCAGACTTGAGCAAACAACCAAAACAACCAAAGTTCCATTTATCTAAAAATTACCTCTCTTCCTATTACCCCTGCCCTTACTTCCTCCAGCCTCTTATGGTGAGGTGAACTGAGAATAAAATTTATTCATCTCACACAAGTATGTGCTAGGAGGAGAGGGCATAGGTGCGTGGATCAGACCTGATTTCTCTCGCCTGGTTCAGTCAATTATTAACACTATACTTTAAAACTTCTTAAAACAAACTCCTACAACAGATATGCAAATACTAATCTCAGAGTGTAATAATGACACCCACTTCCAAAGCACACAATCCTGTTGCTGGATAAACATTAAAAGTTAGTTCACTTAGCTGTCGCACAAACACTTCCATGAAAAGGTGGAGAACCAAAGCAGGGCATTCTATGAACAGGTTCCTGGTTCTGGAATTCAGGCCCACTGGAAACATACTTGGCCGCAAACAAACATACGTTGTTCAGCCTTTCTATTAACTGCAGGCTTCAAAGCCCTTGGGAATTTGGTCCATCACCTGGAACTCTCTGTCTAGTAACTTAAGGAGATGGTTCAATTACTGGAGTTGGAGGACTGCAGAAAATATGCTGTTATCTTTGGTCCATTGTCACAGAATATGACAGAAGAGTTATCTTGTCTATGATTCATATTTGATAAAGAGCAGAATGCTAGGAAATATATAAACCCTGCATCTCTGAAAACAATTGAAGTAGATTTCAGGATGACAAGTCCATTTAAAACAATTAACAGGACTAATAAAGGCAAAGAAAGACGAGCTGGACAAATGTGTTTGACAAGCTAGAGGGCCAAGAGACTCAGAGAGCAGCAAAGAAAACACTGCTCTTTAGACAAAACAGGTATTTGTTTAAATTTGATATGAATAAGGTAAACCTGTCTAAATGAGTTTTACAGTTTCAGACATTACATTATAAAGACAGTCTTCTAACTTTTGTGTGAAGCAATCTGAGAAAATGGTACTACCTTGGAATATGTGTGTCAGCAGCCTAAAATGTGCCACGTCTTACTTCCTGTGATGGATGTGGCACACAGACAATTGGTGTTCCACTGGGAAAGGCAGGAACAGCAGAATGAAGGCTTGCTATGATCTGTCTGAATATAAGGCTTGTAAAAATAGTCAGCAGCTGTTTTCTTATTAAATTTTGGAAGGTGTTATTGAAGAGTAGCACACAAATTCTGAAGAGTAAAACTGGACTGATATGGGGGCAATATTCTGTCACCTTTACTCATAATGACTACTATCTTTACATCTCAAGTAATCCAGTTGAAATGAATGTTATTAACAAATGCAAGAAAGCTTGATATTCATAGGAGAATCTTGGCCTTCTCTTGTGTTAAAGATGGGATTTCTTCCACGCATGTGAGCTTCTGTTTAAAAGGTGATTTGACCTCATCTTTCTCTATATACTGTTCCCCAGTGTTTGAATCTTACGGACTTTGATTGGCTGTTAAAGTGAGACGTGATCCAATGACACACTTCCCTGCATTTATTTCCTCCCATTCTTTAAGTTCCCCCGTCTTCAAAGCATCTGACAAAGTGGGATTTTCTCCCATCAAAGCTCATGCAACAAAATAAATTTGCTAGTCTCTGAGTGCCACAGGACTCCTTGTTTGTTTAAAATGAATATCCCTAAAGATGGAGTCATAGGAATAGGGACCTAGTCCTGTTCCTGTAGAGGATTATGTACAGTTGTGACACTATATTAATAAAATAAAATAAAATAAAATAAAATAAAATAATGAAGGGGGAAATTGTGTCATCCAAGAGAACCAATTTTGCATAGTTTTGGAAGTCTAAGACTAGTTTAAAAAACATCATTATGTAGTTACCACTCTGTAAATTTTACTGTATATGTGAAAATTGCCTGATGGGTACAAGGAATTTGAACACACCGATACTTTTACGAATACGGGGATATAGAGATAGGAAATTGTTCTCATTCTGATAAGTATTGTTCATGTTTGAGGAATAACCTCTCAGTTTACAAAGGAAAACTAATTTTTTTCTTAAATAATAGGAGTGAGTGAGCTGTGCAGTATCTAATTCATCATTCCATAGCATTTAAAGTGGACCTGATAAGTTAGCAGACATTGTAGCCACACCACCAACATGAAGTCAGCAGCAGCAAGTAACAGAAGTGTTAGGTATGGAGCAGCAGCAATGATGTCCTCTAGAAATATCAAGGAAGATGTTGGAGATGGAAAGTTGATGAAATAGCAACATGACCAATGGCAGTCTTGGGGGTGGGGGGTTGGGTGTAGGTGAGAAGCAGTAGCCTAATATAGTTTGTTTTCACTGGGTGAGAATTGGGTGAGACACCCTAACCTGTTAACTCAACTGTACCAAAACACGTATTGATTAGAAAATAGGAAGACAAACTGACAATTTTCACACACAGTATAAAAATGTTTATCTGTAAAGCAAACATGCACATAACACAAAAGGATTCAAACATGCATGTAAACACACAAAAATTATTCTTTACTTGCCAATTAATTATATAAAATGATCATTGGGTCACATCTTTGTTTTAAACAGTAATGTGTCATTTCTAATGGCCCTCTAGCTGAATGCAGATTGGAAAATAAAAAAATCCAATTTCTTCTTGACATTCATGAACGTTCTTTGTTCTTCCAGTTATATACATAATTATATTCTATCATTGGAAGATTTTATATACTGTTAAGTGTGTACACACACACACACACACACACACACACACACACACACACACACACACACAGAGTTAAATATCTACTGTTAAATACAGAATGAAGTCATGCATAATTATTAATTTAGTGCTTATGAAATTAATTATTTTTTAGTGTGGGTTGGAAAATTTGCAATAAATAATTTCAGAAATTGTATCTTTCTATTCATGATTCTCAATGATCAGCTTACACTTTCCCTTCATATTTAATAATTTTATACATAATATCCTGTAGTTAATTCATGCACAGTTTATTTAAAATATTCTGAATGTGTTGGTTCATTTCAAAATGATATGTAGGTAAAATGGTATAATTTATTTCCTGATTGGATGAATGTAACTTTTAGAATCAAGTTTCCAGTGCTAATATCCTCCCTAGCATGCTCAAATTTAATTTCCCTCTCATATCTACTCTCCTAATTTGCTCTCTGTGTGTGTGCATGATGTGAAATGTCCCAGCTCCCATGTGCACACACAGGGTTGGCAATGCTTACGGGAGACTGGAAGGAAGCCCGCCCTCCTCGGAAAAGTGCTGGTTCCTGCTGTGCTCTGTGGGTGGGGAAGGGCAGGGGGTTTGAGTGGTTGGGGAGAAGCCCTGGATGAGGCACTTGGATTTGGGGTGGTAGGAGAGAAGCCTCAGGTGGGGAGTAGCAAGATTTGGTGGTTCAGGAAGCAACCGAAAGGGGCAGGAACCGAACCCAGGGGTCACCACGCTTGGGACCAGGACCAGAGGTGCAACCCATCAAAAATGATAGGGAAAATCAAAACAAATTATTTCATGAATTCTCTTTTGCTTCTTCCCCATCATTTTTGATGAGTTGTGGCTAGTTTTGCAATATTTTTTAATGCGCAAGGGCAAACATTGTTGCCAGTAGACTTCATTGCTAGAATAGTTCCAAAAAAATTAAAACAAAAGGGTTGTAGATGCACATGATGAAACATTTTTTTGCAAATCTGACTCAATATTAATGGAAATATTTGTACATTATTTGCAATTTCACAATTGTAATACCTTTAATTATTAAACTGTACTTTGGAAATTTAGCAAGCTGCCATTTAGTAATTTGTCTACTGTTTTGAAGATAAGCACAAAATGAGAAAATTTATTTCTAAAGTGTGCCAGTATAGATGGAACAGGATATAACATATGATCAGGTCAACATTAGCAATGTGGCCCAATTCAGCGGAGCCCCTTTGTAAATATGGGACTAAGTGCTTCTGCAGCACTACAACTCTGTTGAGCAACAATGTCCTGCTTTGCTGCTGCTTCTCCTCCTTCATCTTTATCTACTGAGACTTTTCTCCTGCACAATTCTGCCTTTTTCTGCCAAATCTCCTACTAAGCATGACAACTTAACAGTCTTCCATACACGGCAGTCAGGAGAGATCCCTGTTGCAATATATCTTCTCACCTGAAAGGGGAAAAGAATGTATGGTCTTTGCTTTCTACCCAACTCCGTCTTTCCTCTGCAGCTGCTGAAAACAAAACACAGAAAAACCCCGAGGAGCAAATACTTGGGTGCTCTAAAAAGCGAAAGGGAGGGGTGTTCTGTGCACCAACAAAAGGGAACATGGGCTAAGGAACAGATCCAACAGAGAGACTGGGAGAGAGTAAAGGGAAATGTAAAGCACTTGTCAGAAAAGTAAGTGCTGGATGCATATATGGAGGCAACAGTAAGTGGTTATGGGCGTGCCCAATACAGTGGTATACAGTACCATACTGAATTTGGGGCAGAAAACCGCCCTAATTGTTATGTACTGGATTTAAAGGACGACCAGTGCTGCCAGATCCAGGGCACAGGATTAGACTGTGCATGCATCCGGAGTGCATCTTCTATAAGGAACTTGTAATAATGAAGTTGGTGTGTTTCCTGAGTGAGCAGAGGGAAAAAATGACAGTTCTTGCAGCGAGTGATGTGTCTCTCTAAGACAGTTTCAACAAAGTTGGCACTTGTTGCTCATTGAGGATTAGTGAGGAGATGACATGCAGTTTTTGAACTCTGGGGAAGTACACAGTGAATAATCTACATTATTTTAAGAACTACATACTATTAATTCGTATATACATATAGGGACCATCACTCAAAGATGAATTTAAAGTCACTGTCAATAAGGCTGGATAAAGAGGGAGAAAAAAAAAGTGAAAGGCCTTGGGGCCAATCAGCCTTTTTTCTAGCAAAGTATTTTACAATTTTAGAGTAAAATGTCAAATTGGAAAAATCTCTGAATTACAATTATGAAATAAGTACTAATGGGTGACCAGTCATTGTTAGAATGATTATTTGATTCACATAACAGACAGGTTACCAGATGTTTTCTGTGAACTGTGGAAATAAATCAACTTCATCATCCTTTTTAATAAGCTTTAAACCAGGAAATACATTTCTCTCATCTGAAGACTAAATATACTAAATGTGTTTGTTGACCTGCATGCTGTAATAATTACTGTCCATTTTCAATTTTTGATATAAATGACAAGAAATGCCATTTGTCTGCTAAGAGTGCATTTTCATATGTTGTCTGCCTTCAAGTGTGGTTGACATACAAACAGAAGAAAGTTGATGGTCTTGACTTGATTCATTGTCAGGATTATCTACTACTTTGTTTGGTGCTTAACACAAATGGAAATTCCTTCTTAGATAAACTTTTGAGACTGCAAAACACATTTTAATGATATTAACAATAATATCTGTGACGGAAGTACAATGTTTACAGTGAAGAGGAAGGAAATAAAGCCGATAGCCAAACTAAGAGTGGAAAATTCTTTCTGTACCCCACATGTGGTGACCAGTATTACTGCAGTCAAGACCAGCTTGTTTCCAAGCATGCTATCTAGCTTGAAACTTTTGGCTCGCTATCCTAGTCTATACGAACAAGGCAACAATTTTATTTATCCACATAAGTTAAAAAGAATGATGGATATGAGGAATTCTGGCCATTGACAAGAATCAGTTGTTTCACTCCCTGCCTTAGAGAACTAGCTTTTTATTTTCATTCCTGAACTGTGCCAATTAACATATGCAATGGGCTTGGAATCCACATGTCAGAGGTCATCTGTATACATCCAAATAACCAACTTCAACCCAGTATTCACAAGGGTGGGGAAAACAATTCAGTGTCATTCCTCTAAGGACAGAACAACTATACTTTTGGAAAAAGTGAGAATCAGTATTTCTCAAAGTGAAAAAAAGATATACATACTGCTCCTTGCCTTGATATACTGTAATATGTAATCCTACCACAAAACCTCTCAAGACATGAGTCTTTGTTAAAATGTACCTTCAATCAGAAAACATTGCCCCTAGTTACATTTTCTCGTTGTAAATCTCTAAAACACTTTAGAGAGGTAACAGGAAAAATTATTATTTAGATTTCCTTGAACTATGCCATCATAAAATTTGCAGCATTGCTTCCTGCACAAAACAGCAAATTACTTGCAACCACTAATTGTGGCTTTGTATATTAAAAAATAGAATATTTTTGTTTTCTTATTTAATGAAAATATGGAATTTACTATTTCTTCTTTTGTACTCTAGAGTATTAACAGGTGGTTATAGCTCCCAGCTACTTGAAACAACCATATGCTACAGAGAACAAAATTAATAATCTAACAGAAGTAGAGTATGCCAATTTATTGTGTTTGCATTTCATTTAATTTTCTCCTAAATGCTGTTATTACCAAAAAGGCACATTAGGTGATTTTTAGCTTTTATCTCAGTAGTTTCATATGAAATTTTGTTGAATTTCTTGTTTCAGCATTGTATCAGGTAACTAGCACATATTCCTCTTATATTTTGAACTATATTTTTTCCTCATATGTAAATTGTGTCCACAGTCATAGAAAATTTTTGATTCCAAAAAAAAACCTACTTCAAATACATACTAGACTTTTCTATTGTTAAAATATTTAGCAAGTATCCACTAATCTATGAGTAAGTAAATCCCTAATAGGCTATATACTGGATCCTCTACAGCTGAACAAACTCTATTCTCAATACTGATCAGTCAAAGCATAACATCAATTACAATCTAGTCAAGTGAACAATTGACACCTTTTAATATTTTTTTTCTTTTTTGCTCTTTATAATAAAAAAAAAGGTAATGTTGTTGATAGTGGCAATGGAAACTCGATAGGAAGCCTGTCTCTCTATATGTTGAGGGCACAAAGCATTTCTGCACACAGAAAGAGGGCAGAGGTGTCATAAAATATAAATAGGCAAGGCTGGTCTAAATCTCCAGTGAATATCAGTGTCTGCTGCGGAACTAAAATTGCTCCCAAAACTATTGAAAATATGTAATATCCAAAAATGGAGGGAAATGCCATCCACTTCATAACCTGATTGCACTATAATTAGGGGCCTGATTGTGTAAAAATAACTCATAAGACTATTCCCACTAACTTTTATGACACTATTTGCATAAAACTTAAGAGTAAGAAAATCTGGCTTTTAATAAGGTACTTTACTGATGACAGCAGTGGGACAGTCAGGATTTATAGGACCTAAAACAAAATTGAAAATTAATCCCATTCCTGTTTTATACCAGCACAGCCACTATGTTATCTTACCTTATGAGCCCCCTTTCTACCAGCTAACAGTATTCTACTTTTCACAAAGAGTTCTGCAACTAGCGTACATGTTTTTGTTCATCATTCTGCACTTTTCTTACCTCATCCAATGAAGGTGGGGGAATCAAGTCAGAAGCAGCAATGCATGCTTGGCTGCTGAGTGAGAATGCATAAGTGCGTAGTCAAAGTCAGAAGCATGTTCAGCGGCATCACCTTGGTTTACAGCATTCTGATCATTGATGAACAAGCTGCAACTAATTACTTGGGTTCCCCAAGGGTTTGTTCTCCCATCCACACGGACACTCAAAATCTTAGCTAATCATCTCATACCTCTTGTCCCTGGAATCCCTTCCCCCATCCCCTCACACTCTTAAGAGCCCTCAGCACTGCGGAGACCAAGACATCAAAAATCATGAATTACACCCCCCAATGAAATCTTTTCAAAAAGATGACAGTGTAGGTCAGTCAGTCTCTTGAATTTTGAGATCGCTCTGCCCAGTCCCAGGGCATGAGCTTGTTACAATTAGTATTCCCCACTCTCCCACACTTCTAGGACAAGGGATTTGGGGCACTGCTACAGAACTTCCCACCCTCTGCCTCCCTGTTTCCTGCCCAGCAATTAATTCTGTCCCCCAGGCAGTGGCGTCGCTGGTGCTGGGCACCCGGGGCACGTGCCCCGAATCTCCCCCATGGAGCCCCGAGTCTGTTTTGGACCCCCAGTTCTGGCGCTGGGAGCTGGGACCCCGGCAGAGCTCTGAGACTGGGAGCTGCAGCTTCCCCTCCCCCGCCCAGGTGCTGCAGCCAGGTGTGTGACCAGCGGGGGGGGGGCAGGGAGGCAGGGAGCCACTTTCAAACAAGCAGCTTCTGCGGCAGGGGCTTCTCTCTACAGCACGGAGGAGGTAGGAGTTGGGGCTGGAGGCAGGGCTGTCCTTAAGGGGGTAGGGGGTGCAACCACCCTGGGCTCTGCACTTTGGGGGCCCTCACGCTTTTGGGGGATCCCACACAGCTGGCTGGAGTAAGGAAGGAGGGAGCTTTTTCAAGCTGTGGGACTAGGGAGCAGCTCCGGCTGGTCAGGGAAGGGGGAAGGGAATTGGGACAGGCGGGGTTTGTTTACAGGAACTCTTAAGTAGCCACCTTCCCACAACTGCTCCCTGAGGGGAAGAGAAAGGGCAAGTGTTGAGGTAAAACTTATGGAGCCAGCCTCAGTCAAGCAAACGGGGACAAAGCCAGGAGAATGTCACATCCCCAACCTTTACAAAACAGGACCTTCTCTTTGAATTTACGTCAGCATCTCCAGAAAGTGTTCTCAGATATTAAAGAACTTTTTTCCTTCTACATTTAACAAGAGTTTTCAGTCTTCAGGGATGTCTTTTTGAGCAAACTTCTCTGTGCAGATAATGATCTATTATACCTGAGAGAGAAGACCCCAGGCTAGTGCTCATATGGAAATACTGGGTTTTTAGGGTTAATGGCCATCCATCAACACATTAAAGTAGTTTTTTGTCCTTCCTTCTGCACTGTAAATAAGCCCCATTGTCATTGATTGCAGTCAGACCACCAGTCCCAAAGCATGGCAAAGAGAAAAGCAGCTGTGGCCATGCAGGTCTAGTTTAGGGAAACAAACAAGGAATCCTGTGACACTTTTAAAGACTAACACATTTATTTATTTGTTAGCTTTTAAAAGTGCCACAAGACTCCTCCTCTGATTTAAATCAGGGTATCTAAGAGGAGGCCAAAAGTCCCTTGTTTCTTCCTCTCATCCTCAAACAGTACCTGACTTTCATTACTTAGATCACCTGCAAAGCGATGAGGTATGTGTGAATACATATATTAAAATAAGATGGAAGAGGAAAGAGTCAGGCAGCATAAAGGAAATAACATACATTAGACAATTGGAATCCAGTGCCTTAAGGTGAGAGAGGACCTGAATTTATTTCTTATCATCCAAAAATAGCTTCCCTCTCTCTGAATTTTCAATTTAACAAAAACTTGATCTAAGAAAAATTATTAAACTTGTAAAATTGTGTGCCCATCTTGAACAGAAAACCAGAACCACAAAGAGTACATCCAGATGCTCCTGTCCACTTGGCTGTGAGGTTGATGGAACATCACCATGACACATTCAGTATTGCCTACCCTAAACATCAAAAATAGTCACAAGTCTGGCTTAAATATATCATTAAAACTCACTTAAAAATAAAGAGATGTTTAAAGAAATAATAAATGGGGGGAACTATTTTCTCTGACTTCTGGGTTTTGAGCCTTTAGCATAAAGTCAGGTCATGTTTTCCTGCTTCTCTCTGCAACTTTTTAGCCTGAGGGCTACAAATTTATGATTTTATTAAAGAAAAATTATGACACTGCCCAGTGTTCCCTCTAAGCTGATGATGCAGCTGAACAAGTTATGGGTGCACAAGTTATTGGGGAGCCAGTGGGCAGCAGGGAAGAAGCCTACTGAGGCCTGGAGAACCGGGAGGGAACTTGCTCAGCTGCATCATCAGCTTAGAGCAGTGGTTCCCAACCTTTCTTAGGCTGGGGACCCCTGTGTAACAAAAAACAAACAAAAAAAACCACACACACACACACAAAAAACCACACAAAAACAAAACAAAAAAACCCCACACTTTGCGGACCCCCCTCAGCTGTTTATGTAATCTGGCCTGCATGGGCAGACTCTGGCCTGCACCAGTGGGACAGCTGGTGAGCAGCACTGCCACCACCATTGCCTGCACCACCAGGGAGCTGAGCCCTAGCAGCTGTGGTCCCCTGCCCTTACCCCTGCTGGGGAGCTGCTGTGGCTCCATTCCCCTGCCAGGAGACAGCCACAGATGGGGAGAGGCAGGCCTGGCAGGGAGGATCAGTGCTGTGGCTGGATTCCAGCCCTCGGTAGGGAGAGGCTCCGCAGACCCCCTGCAATGTGTCTGTGGACCTCTGGGGGGTCCTTGGACCACAGGCTGGGAACCAACTGGCTTAGAGGGAACATTGCGCTGCAAAGTTTAAAATGGGGGGGCCCCGCACAAACTGATTTGCCCTGGGCCCTGCTCCCCCCTAGGCACGGCCCTGGCTGGAGGCCCTGGTCAGACGGGGGGGGAGAGGAGGGGCTGCCTGGGGCCGAGGGGGGCTTCCCTGCATGGGCTCCAGCCCCTGGGTGGAAGCAGGGAATTAGTCCCTGGCCTCTGGGTCCTAGGTGGGGTGGGGTCAGGGGATTCTCCTAGGCCTTTGGGCCCTGGGTATGGCTGTAGGGGTGCCAGTAGGCATCCAGACCCTGGGTGGGATGGGCAGGGGTGCCCTGAAATCTCTGGGGCCCATGTGGGACTGGTAGGGGTGTCCCCAGACCTCTGGGGCCTAGGTGGGACTCAGAGGGCTACCCCTAGGCTTCTGGGCCCTGGGTGAGACCGGGGGGTGCCCATAAACCTCTGGGGCCCAGCTGGGATTGGCAGGGAGTACCCCTGGGCTGGAGGCATTCCCCCCGTGGCCTCTAGGTCCCAGCTGGGTCCATGAGCATTTCCCCAGTGCCTGCAGGGGGGAACCCCCCATGGCCTAGGGGCCTCGGGGGGGTGGCCTGGAAATGGAGCTCCTCACCTGAGCACCAGGTGGCCCAAGGGATGTTCCTAAGCCTCTGTCCAGGCCAGGGTCAGTCCAGCAGAAGGCTGGTGAGCCAGGGACCATCCCTCAGCCGTGGGTCCCTGGGGATCAGGTTGGTGGCCAGGCTGCTGTGGTGCAGCCCTGACCAGGCAGCCCCCCACAGCTCAGGGGGCGAGGCTTGGGTGCCAACCCAGAGTCTCCTGCCCTCAGCTCATGCCCATGGGTCAGGGCTGGCCTGGCCTGGGGTCCCCAGCCCTCACCACATGCCCAGGTGGTGGAGCTGCCTGGTCTGACCACAGGGTCTCACATGGTAGTGGGTCTGGCCTGGCAGAACTGCGGGGTCTCCTGCCCCTTGCCTTGTTGCCTCAGTTGTGAGGCTGGGGCAGCAGGTGGTCTGGGAAGGTAACCTCATCAACAGTGCTATTATTTGTAAAGGTGAACTCTGCTGGACACCACCATATGCTGTGCCTAGTATTTATCCTGTGCTTGAAATTGTTCTCTTGTGTGAGAGATTGTCCTACATTAAGCAGGAAGAGACTGGAGGTGTGGGACAGGGACAGATAATATGGGGGGTCAGAGATAATTAATTGTGTTTACCTTTAAAGTACATGTTAATTAATGTTGGATATATGTCCTTTAGTGTCATAAGTGAAATAATTCTGTAACCCTGAGACAAGACTCCATATTGCCAGTTTGGAATTCCTGCTTAAACACTGCTACCTTCCCTATAGTTCCAGTCCCTCCTGCACCCTTAACTGCCCCATATGACCCCCCCCCCCCGATTTGTTGTTTGTTTTGCTGAACCAAACTAATATGATTATCCCTCTGGAACTCGTAAATTATTCTTGGCTATGGTATTTTTAAAGATCTTCCCATTGTGAAGCTTGTAAGTTGGTCATCATTCACTTAACATAAAGCAGCTAATGCTGAACTACAAAGTTGAAGTGAACATTTTAATTTTTTTTTAAAAGTGTGAGCATTAATTAATAAATAAGAAGTGGTAACATTAATGATGGCTCAAAAATAACTAAAATACCACATTTAAAATTTTGGCTGTCAAATCTTACAAATTTTTCATATGGGCTTGGGTTTATGTGCAGTAGAGATATTTAATACAAATAATAATAATAAATAAAAATAAGTGACATGAAAAACACCAAATTTCAATGAAATTCTCTGATGTACTCAAGTTTATAAGACTCTGGCCCCCTCAAAATATTAAATAGTTAAGTACAAGGGAAGCTAAAGAATTACTTATCAAAAGAAAGACATACTGCACAGACGTCACACAGAGATGTAATGATTGCCAAAGGAAAGCACTGTATTTAGATGTAGCAGCCTATATGGACCTACCTGGTAACCTGAGCTAAAAAAAGTCAAAGTAAAAATTTCCACAAAGTCAAAGGAAAATGCAAAAATACAGGTAGAAAAGAAAAGAAAAGGGCAGTATTTCACAAAATTAAAAAATGGCAAAATAAATGGCCATACTGAGGAATTAAAAGCTGAGGCCACTGTAAAAGTTCCTGTCATTGTGCTGTCTGTTGCTTGCTTCTGCTTTTTAGCATGTCAATGTCAAGGTGGTGGGCAGATAATGGTGAAATCTGCATTTCAGATGAAGCACAGATCCTAATGATAGCTTGCCTTGATGAACCAAGAGTGAAAAGTGCTTAGGCTTCCAGTCCTACTAGCTCTGCTATATGGGAAAGATTTCTATATTTTTCTATGTTTTCATTTCTGTCTACGAGATTGAAGATGGGGCCCCTTATTGTTTGTGGCCTTAGGCAGCCACCTGCTTCGCCTACCCCAAAAGCCACCACTGATTGTGGCTACAGAAGACTGAGCAAATATTAGCAGACTGGGCCTGGGGAAAAAATTCCTGAGATTTGAGAGTTCTGTTGGGAGATCATGAGTGAGGCTTGACCTACCAATAATGTCGCTACTTAATATCACTATTTATTCTGCTCTTCAGTTTTGCCCTCCTATGACTGCACAACATAAGTACACATCAGGCAGCATGCCACAAAGTTAACTATCCTTTTACTGAAAAGTTCCAGGGGGGGTAGCCATGTTAGTCTAATCCAGTAAAAATAGAAAAGAGTCCTGTGGTACTTTTCAAGAGTAACACATTTATTTATCACACGAGCGAAATCTTATTTGGAAACCATTTTCAAGTGTCTGACAAAGTGGGATTTCACCCACAAAAGCTCTAGCAATAAATAAACTTGTTACTCTTTGAATGTGCCTTTCTTGTTTTACAATTGTTGTGCTTCATTGTGAATTCCTGTAATGTTGTCTGTCTTGCATTGGATAGAGTGATCCCAGTAATGCTGTATTTTTGGTTTGGACTCGCTCTTTCCTGTAAGAGTGGGCTTACTTAGTTTTTGCTGCTAAATCCTGTCTGCTTTGTTTCCCCAGAAGGGGGATTGGGAGTCTGGCAGGAGCTAAGGGCAGGTGGGAGAAATACTGCAGGAGGCTTCTCTGTCTTCTTCTCAGTTCACTTTGTTGTCCTCTCCTTGGCTATTTGCTGGGGAGGCAGAAGGCAGGCAGCCTGGCTGTCTGGCTGGGTCAGCCAGTTTGGTGTGACCCTGCTTATAGCACTGCACTGGCACCTCCAGCCAGCCTGCCTGCTTGCCTCATGAGCTCCCCAACTTCCCCTACCTGGGTTGCATACACCTAGAACCTGGAAGGGTCAGAGCCTTTTTAAATTTCTTGCCTTGTGTTATAAGCAGCCCAGCATGGCGAATTGTAGCTGCTGTGCTACCATCCCATCCTTCCACTCCCCTGCTCCACAATCTCATGCTGCCTCTCAAAGTGGAGGGCAAGCATTACAGCAAAGTTCAGGAGAGGCGTGGGCTCTATTTTAAAAGCTTGAGAACTGCAGTGGTAGGTGTCTTCAGCATGGGTCAGCAGCGTGTCATCTCTCATCTGGGCTCCTAGATGCCATCCACTTCTCCAGTACCTGGAGACCCTAAAGAAGTTGACTGGAAGTCCCAGGGATGGTCTCATACACCACCCTCCCAATCCTATTTTCTGATCTCCATGACTCCTGATGTTTAGCAACAGAAACCTATAGGGAAAGATATGCCTTGTCAGAGGAGGAGAATTTTTATATGTCCTCCTCACATGGTCAGTGAGCTTTTAAGAGGATACTGCCAGCACCTTGATTCATTTGTAGGGAACACTGGAGGAGAATGATTGTATTAAAACTAAAATGAGCAGAGGGGTATGAAGGAGGAGTTGTATCACAGCATGGCATGGGGCCTCTATGTGGTGGGAGAGTGGTACAGAGGCTAAACACTCTGGACCAGGATAATCCATGGACATTGACATGGTCAGACTGCATTGGTGCCTAGACAGCTGCTGGCTAGAAGCTGACAGCTTCAATTTTAGTCATCAGCTGGCATGGCCCTAGGGACTATATTTCCTTTCAGAAACATCACATCTCCATGTTTCCAAGATTTCTATTTCATGTGGAACTTCCCCACTTCAAATACTTCATGTGAATTCCCGTTTCAAGTGGGGCCCAGGATAGGGGTAGGGCCTGTTGGGTAATGGGGGGGGGGGCTGTCTGTTGTGGGTGTGGCCTATTGGGGGTTGACCCATGACAGGGGCAGGGTCTAGCACAGGTGGAGCCTGTGGGCCTGTGCCCCGGATCTTTTTGCTATCCAGCAACGCTCCTGCCCCCAGGACCCCATCAGTTCTGCCCGCACTCAGTCCATTCAGTTCAGCTCCCCTTCTGTTCAGTCCCCCAGCCCCATCATCACCACCCAAACAGTTCAGTTCTCCTACCCACTGACCCTCACTGCCCTCAGTTTACCCTCCCAGCACTCCCCACATCTGTTCAGAATCCACCATTAATACAACCTTCCCCCCCAACCCCCGCTTGCGGCACGCAGGCATACTTCAGGCCGTCCTACCTCTGCTCCTTTTAGGTTTCTTAACTCTCTCCAGGCCTGAGGGGCCGAAGTGGGATTCTCTCTCTCATTTCCCAGGCTGGCAGCAGAGGAGCAGCTGCCCACAGCTATCAGCCAGAGCCCCTCTTCTCAGGACTGGCAATGAGAACCTGTGAAGGTGGGCTCCCACTCGCATCCCTAGACGCTGGGGTTCCCATTGTCAGCCCTGCCTACCCTGTCCTACACTTGTGGAGCTGATAGCAGGAGCCCCAGGTACCCAGGACTGACAGTAGGATAGTAAAATTAAGCAAAATTTAGTTTAAAAAAAAAACCATACACCTTCACTCCATATTCAGCCTGAGAGAAGCAACACAACATGCAACACACATCTATGCAATGTAGGCACCCTGTATTTTAGGGGCCTCTGAAATCAAGTAGGAGGTTAACATTTAAACAGTTTCTATGTGCTGTAAGTTTCCCACTGAGGGACTACAACTCCCATGATCCCTTAGAAGAGGGAGAGAGGGAAACCCTGACTGCCCTCCAGGAAGCAGAGGAGAACAAAGGGGTCTCCCAGGGGAGAGGGAGACATGTCTGAATCTGGAAGCTGCTATGAGTGCTCCTGAGACTGCTGGAGGCTCACTCAAGCAGGGAGCTTCAGAGGTTGGTGGCTTACTGAGCCCAAAAACAGGGTCTGAGCCTAGAACTGTCAGAGCTAGATCAGCAGTGAGGGTGTGAGTGTCTGTCTCCCTCCTCCAATCTGGAGCAGAGCATATAAAGCCAGGGAGTCTGCTGAGAGACTGATTGGGCCTGAGGGGAGGCAGCGTGGCAGTCCTCTTGTACCTGGGCCAGGGATCTGCAGTGGGGTTCTAAGCAGATACACTGGACCATCAGTGTGCTGCCTTGTCTCCTTCATTGGCCCTCCAAGCGTGCCGAAGCAAGCAAGTGGTTGGGGTTCTGAACTCTGGGAAGTGTGCTCTCTGAGTTGGAAAAAGGGCTGTTAACATGCCAGTTAGATAAGTTTCCTGTAAACTGTATTCTGTGTCTGCTCACTGATTTATTTACTTGCGAGGTTCCCAAGGCACGCCACTAAGCGTGTACCAGACCCAGCCAGGTGGAGGCACTGCCAAGCTTAATTTCCTGTAAAGCAAAGGGACTGCAGCAGAAGAGTGGATAGAGGATTCCCACAATCCCAACATGACCACTGGGAAACTCAGGATCTCTTTGTCATCAAACTTAGGCGCTTGTGCATATGTGAGTATTGCCTTCTCCCCACTAACCCAGGGAAAAAAGGGAGAGTGTTACAGCAATAAAAGGCATCATTTTTGTGACAAACACACATGATGCAACGGCACTCATTTTGCTGTCCTCTACTGGTACATTGGAAGCAGCAGCTTAACAGAACTGCTTGATTAGTGGGAGTCCTGGAACAATATTCTTATTGGTGCATTTCTAAAAGTATACTTAAGTATCAGAGTCATAATGAAATCAGGGTCAGTTTCAAACACTTTGTCCAGGGAAACCTTCCACAAATGCAATGGAAATGTTACTGGAATAGGGGTAGCAGAATTGGACCACAAATCATTTGCAGCTTCAGCTGAGCCCATAGAACTATTTTAGGCTACATCTACATTGGCAAATTAGTCCAAACTAAGGAAGCTTCATCCAGACTAATTTAGCCCAAGGCTACACTAGGCTTTGCCAAGTTTGGACTAAGAAATGTATTAGTCCAAACTAGGCAAAGCCTAGTCCAAGCTAGTTGGTACAGGGGTTAGTTCAGACTTTCATGCTTAGTTCAAACTTTAGTTCAAACTAAATCATTAGTTTGAACTAACCACATGTTAGCAAGTCCAAACTAAAATTTCAGACATAGACATAGCTTTGATTTCCTTACGTTACTTTTTATTTGCTTTATGTACAGTTCCATGATAGCTTAATTTGAGCAAGTGGCAACCTAACTGTAGAATATGTATCGGAGTGTGTTTATAATCTAGTGGTATAAGAATTGATGTTGGTTAACATAAACATCTAGACCAGTTAGAATATGACATTTGGAATCAATTGGTCAACTGTATAATAAACCAAATTCCAAATGTACCAGAGCATACAGGTATTATTGCCAAACAACTAAAACAAAACAAAAAAGTCCATTTTGAAAGAGGGCGTCTTCAGTTATCTTCTCAACTGTGAGGCTTCTTTTTTTTTTTTAATTTGTTTTACAAAATCTCTCTTCAAACATTCATTGTCATACTTTCTTCAGGAAGTATACACTAGTTGTCTTCCATATGAAAATTGCATAGATCCATCTTCTGTGGTTTAAATGTTGGCTTAAATCTCTCCCATAATAAAATTACATACAACTGCAGCTGACTCAATCTATTTCATTTTTCTTCAAAGACAAAATCATAGTGATAAGGTAGTTCATTACAAGAGTTCTATCAGCATACCAGTTTATTTCAAGAGACCACAGACTATTGTTCTACTACACTCTCTTCCTTCCATTTAGACAAGATACCAAGGAAAATAGTAATAAAAAAAAAACCCTCCTGATAGAGACACTGCAAATTGTTCCACTAAAGTAGTATACTTGTATATGAAGCTAGAAAATAGTGCTAGCTGATGGAACAGCTGTTCATGCAGCAGTAGGGAATCATTTCTGAAACCACTTCATTTCTACTAAACAAACAAGGAGTCCTCTGGTATTTTTAAAAACCAACATATTTACTTGATATATATATAAGCTTTCCTGGATATAATCCCACTTTGTCAGATGCATGAAACTGCAGTATGTTAGATATATATACACATTCAGAGCAGGGTGAGTGACTCACAAGGTCAATTTAAAAAGTTCCAGATAGGCAGCCTGTTAATTTATTTCAGCAAAACAAAAACAGTTGTTTTAATTCCAACACTATGAAAGTGGGCCTTGTAACAACAACAAATGAGAAGGTAAGAACGATGAAAGAGGGGAAATTACCTTTTGTAGTGAGTTAGTCATTATAGGTTCCTATTCAGAACCAACCTGATGGTGTCGAGTTTGCAGAAACTGCGGAGCTGGAATTCATATGCAAACTCAACACCATCAGAATGTATCTAAATATGAACTTAGAATGACTAACTCACTACACAAGATAATTTCCCCTCTTTAACATTTTCACCTTCTCACCAATTGTTGTTAAAGGCCATATCTACAATATTTCAGCAAAACATAGGCTACATCTCTGGAACTATTTGAATTGGCCTTGTCACTCATCCTTCTCTGCATATGTATATATACTTAACACACAGCAGTTTCTAATTCGTGCATCTGACAATGTGGGATTATGTCCACAAAAGCTTACACATCAAATAGATGTGCTTGTTTTTAAAAACATCAGAGAACTCGTGTTTGTTTAGTAGAAATGTAGTGCCCACAAAAGCTTATGCATCAGATAAATCTGTTCATCTTTAAAAGTGCCACAGGACTCCTTGTTTGTTTGCTGAAACTAACTAACATGGCTACCTCCCTGGAACTTATACTGTACATTTCTATTGACTGACGAGATCATTTTCCATCAGTTATATTTCTTTCACATTATGTAATCTTTCAGTTTGGGACAATCAAAGCAGACTAAAAATGTAGTCTTACTGGTCCAAGTTTTTAAAAGATTAATCCAAATAAATGTTGTAGTATTACATTTACAAACTGAGAATTTCAATATAATTACAAATAGTGCTTTCAACTACAATTTAATTCTATTATATGTGCTCTTGATGGACTAATTAAACATCACCTATGACTTCAGGCAAAGGGGCTGATGGGACAGCTGTTCCTTATTTTATTTTTGTGTTGACACATTTTTCAGTCTGCTTTGAGTACAAGAGCTTCAAGATATCTGTGATAAAGATACATACTTAAGGATGTTACTTTTCAAAAAATATTGCCCTGACTCACAGAGAAACGGGTTCCAAATTACCAAAAAAGTATTTAAGCTACTTCATCTATGAAATCAAACGATATTTCCACCCCCCCACACACACACACCAAGACAGGGTACATCATATTCTTGTGTCTCCAGCTGGAAACCCTGCAGTTCTGTTACACATGACCCTAAGAAACAGCAAGGTGAGAGGAAAAGAGAAGCAAAGGTGGATCCTCAAGTCCTGTCCTAAAATGCCTCACTGGAGCACTCCCTTTTGGAAACTAGAATGACATGGTTCTGTCCAAGAGCTAGCAAAAGCCAATCAGAGCCCAGCAAGTTCAGATAAAAGAATCTGAAGGGCCATCACTTGCTGGGACCAAGAGCAAGGCAGAGGCAGTTCTCTGCCCTGGAGACAAGAGAATCTGGGGCACTGAGATAAGGCTGAAGATAAAGAGGGCCAGCAAGAAGAGTCCCAAAGAACTAACACTGGTGCATAGGAGTAAGCTGGACCTCGTGCTGTGCAAAGGATTCCTGGACTAGAACTCACAGTTGTGGGCATGTCTAGGGATTCCCACCAGCCCTAGAAGAATGGTGTGAACCCCAAGAAGGGAAGAATCCTCATTTGCAAGTCTGAACAAAGTGGTAAATGTAAAGGGCAAATAGACTTCTTAATTATTCTTAACTATTGGACTCTAATATTCTGAGAGGGATTCATTTGGATTTTGTGACTAAGCTGCAGGATCAGACAGCAGCCTGAAGAGGGAGCCAGTGATAAATAAAGGATTGTGGTATTAAACTCAGGCCCTCAGAAGTGCTCAGAAGGTTACCTAAACTCACACACCTGAGTACTGAATGCCATAAAAAACATCTCTCTCTCTCTGCTTCAGTTTTTTCTGCTGGCAGGAGCACTGGCTGAGTAGAACTGTCCTATCATCTCATATGCTGAAGCCCCGCTAATTCTTGCTACAGCTAATCCTTCCAGTAACATGAGGACTCAAACAATTGCAAATAGTGTAGTGGCTACCCCCTCTGCTTAATATGCAGATGGTCCTGGGTTTGAGCTCCAGGGGGTTGGACTTGATGGTCTTATGAGGTCCCTTCCAACCCTATGATTCTATTCTATTTCAGAGGTATAACCTCAGTGCCTTTTGCTTGAAGGCTACAGTAAAAATGAGAGTCCTTTTCAGATGGAGCCCACGAAAGCTTATACCCGAAGAAGTCTGTTAGCCTATAAGGTGCCACAGGATTCTTGTTTTTGCTGTGCACAGGCTACCCCTCTGGAACTGGGTACAGTGTCTCTTGTTAACAACTTAAAGAGGAAGAATAAGGATGGATTTCCATTGTTTCATGCAATTGTTAGACTGTTTTCCCATAATGACATTATGAATACATAACTCACTGTGATTTCAACAAAATGTTTTATGCACGATATTTCAAAAGCTTTAGAAAACACAATATTAAAATTCTAAAGTGAAAAATCATGGCATTATGCCTCATTACATTCTCTACTGCAGTAATCTGAACTGTGAATAACAGTACTGTCATCCTGTCATCCAATTCTAAAAGATCTGTGATAATGTTTTATACAATGTCATTTATTTCATAGATACAACTAGACAAAGTATCCCAGTTCCAAAAGCAGATTGTAAATGTTTTCTAACAGTCACCTAAGAAGTAGCTCCACTGAAAGCTAAATCTTCAAACACAAATGACATCGAAGGAAAGAAAGTCAAAACTAAGTCTAAAGACTGAGAGATCTAGAGGTATTTGAATATTATGAGATGTCTGCCTTTGGTAACAGAATTTCAGATCTTATGCAGTCATTTCCCACTTTTTTTTTTCCCCCTTCCCTCTGCACTGAAAGGCAATGCTGGAGTTCAAGCTACAAAGGCACACAAAGAGTCCACTGGAAAGGTTGGCATTGTCAAATCTCTGGTAACATCATACCATCTTAAAACCTTATTCTTTTGTTATTTCTTCTCTCCTACAATCACCCATGCTCATGCTTCAATTAAAGGAGAGGATTATCTGTCATTAGTGATTGGCCACACACATAATGCATTAGGCAGAAAATGCTCTTTAAAATACATGGTAGCTACTCTAATGTCACCACCCAGCACGTCATGTTAAGAGACATCCAACAGGGAGGCAGATGCAGTCACCTGCTTCCCATTTAGTGGCTATGTCTACACACAAAGTTTTATTTCGAAATAAGTCATTTCAAAATGACTTATTTTGAAATAAAACCCTTATTTCAAAATGACTTACTTCAAAATAAGGGAAAGCCTGTTATCGAAATGGCTGTTATTTCAAAACGGTTATTTCAAAATAAGGCTGTTAGGACATGTTGTTTTGAAACAGTTGTTTCGAAACAATGGTGTTGTTTCAAAACAACATGTCCAAACGGCATTATTTCAAAATAACCGTTTTGAAATAACAGCCATTTTGAAATGAATGGGGTTTAAGCTGTTTCAAAATGACGGTTCTTATTTCAAAATGACGGACCCCGTCATTTTGAAATAAGAAAACATGATGTGGACCTAATCTTTTTTATTTCGAAATAACCAGTGTTATTTCAAAATAAAGGAGACGTGTGGACATACCCAGTGTGTTGTCTGGAGTGCTGGGTGGTACCTATCATGCACAGATATACGCAGGGACCTATACCGGATCAAACTTTCTGACCCTCTGAGATCTCCCTCCTGACTAAGCAGAACCTTCTAGCTCCACCACCCTGTCTCAGGGAAGAAGCTCTGATCTCACCACCTCAGTATGATGGATGGAGAATTGGGGACATAGCCAGCTCCAAAAGCTCCACTTTAATTGCCTACAGAGGTGTAGATGTGTTAGTCTATATTAGCAAAACAAGCAAGGCGATTTCTGGCACCTTTAAAGATTAACACGTTGATTTAAGGCATTAACCTTTGTGGGAATAACTGAGTTATGCCCAAAAAAGCTTATGTTTTAAATAAATGTGTTAGTCTTAAAAAGTGCCCTAGGATCTCTTGCTCGTTTAACTGTCAAAAACCCAACGTAGAACTCACAAGTGGCAGCATGGCCTCGCTTGTACTATACAGTCACTCAAGTGTTGGTTGGTTTGCTTGTTTTTGGAAGGCATTCAACCAAGCTATTACCCTTCAAATGTAAGATTTCCTACACTATAGTTCTTCATGACAAAATATTCCTCAATGAATAACATGTCCTGAATATAAGCATTTTTCTTCTGGGTAACAGGGTGGACATGTAGGGGGATACATGTGTTTGTTTGGTGTTTTTTTTTTGTTTTTGTTTTGGTTAGTAGTTGTAGTATGTATTTGGACACTATGATAGATGTATTCCAAGAAGTGAAGCATTTCATTACTGTACATTTGTAGCAGTTTAGTCATTGACTTTTTTATGGCTACTGCTGACATCATGGCCCAGACTCAGACATGCCCTTCAGGGAGGCTGGAGCGGGCTGGTGTTGGTGAAGGTACGCATAGAAACAGAGTGACCTGAAGCTGAGTTCAGTCTCCCCATCCCCTCCAGGCATTTGAACCTCTTTCAGTGTTATCTGAGAACAGTCACTGATGGAAGAGAGTCACACAGTGTAGCTTCAGATGCAGTCATTCTATTTAGAAGGCAACATAAGGCAGGGGTGTGGAGGGGCATGATCTAGGAGCTGGTGGTAAAACGTGGGGCCTCCATGCAGGGGATCCTGACTTCCAGGGAATCATACATATCTGTTGCTTCTGAAAGAAGGAGAATGCAACCCTCTTTTCTTTCTGCTCCATAACTCCCTCCCTTCCCCATTCCCTGTATACCTTTTCCGAGAACGATTTGGAGAATATACCATATCAATAAGCTTACTGAATTTTTCTTTCCTTAAGGCACATATACATGGATTTTCTGTGCAAGGAAGTACTTGGTCCTTTTGTTAGGATGCACTCTACACAATAACTCCTTTAGAGAGTTCCTTCTGAAGCAAAAACATAAGTAAGTTGCTTAAGGGCAGCCCTATATGAGTTAAAATATGTGTGACAAAGTTGTCAAGATTACTATAATAATTGATCTGTCATCTTAAAACTCATTATCGTAGGAAAGAGTTAAAATTAAAATCTGATTATAAGTTTTCCTGACATTGTTCTTTCCCTGTAAAGGACTGAGAAATATTTCAGGATTTGCAGCGCCGCATACAGCACCAGTGTGTTTCTCTGACTCCTTAGTTTGTTTTTCTCACTAGGATTTAGATTGACATCCATTGGCTTTATTTGTGACACAGCAGCCAAGTTCTTTAAATGTCAGTTCCATAGCTGCTGCTTTTTGAAGTTTCCCCAGGTGCAACATATCTAGCGTTGGAGTATTTTACAACAAAACGGTTCAGTTTAGCTACTGAAGCAAAGCCTGTGGTTGTTAAAAGTGTATTCTCATCTTTTTGCCTTCTTGTATTCATAAAATATATGTAGAAGTGATCAAAGCCAAAGGTTAAAACTCTACTATGTAAGAGGTGGCATTCAAATGATGCCTCAAGGACATGGCACTAATAGTCAACTGATTCCAAGTCTGAGAAACAATTTCATGGACCCTAATGATGCTGAAGGGGCCTACTACATACATTTTTCTTAATTTTGGACATCAAAGCATTTTGATTGTTTTAATTATACTTATTTGTATTATGCACACATATAAACTATGGCCTTTATCTGGTGACTTTTCAATTTTACTTTTCATCCTACATTCTACACAGACTGTGTGTATGGAAGAACATGCAGTTTTCTTCTCCAAACTCTTCTAAGTAAGTGAACCAAACAAGTTCAGCAAACTAAACAAGATGTTTTGAGTTCAACAAGGTGGAAAAACTGTTAAGAAGGTGAGAATGTTAAAAGAAGGAAAAATCACTTTTGGTAATGGGTAAGCCAGCCCAGAACTCACTTCAGATCCACTGTCATGGTGTTATATTTGCATATAAATTCCAACTCTGTTTCACACTGGAGTCTTGTTTTAAAGTGTTTCTGTTGAAGCACTGTAACTGTCACGACTTTCACAGAATGTGCAGGGAGGTTGAAGTGTTCCCCCACTGGATTTGAATGTTACCATTTTTGATACCTGATTTGTGTCCATTTACTCTTTTGTCCAGAGACGGTCTGTTTTTCCACACTGTTTGAATCAAAACAACTTGTTTGGTTTTCTGAAAAAGACTGAAATGACCTTATGACTTACCCTTCTTTGTATTTATTCACCTGATATGCTACAGCTTCAATTTCATACATCTGATGAAATCAGATTGCACCCATGAAAGCTCATGTGATACATAAATGTGTTAGTATTTAAAAATGTCATAGGACTCCTTCTTTGTTTTGCTGAACTAAACTAACATGGCTACCTTCTGGAACTCAATGTACTTTCTGTTTCTGTTCCCGTGCGGTTCTTCTGTGAGTGAGTTACAGACAAGAGCAATAGTCACATAAACAAATCAAGTTCTGTTGGAATCAACATTCAACTGAAAGAACATTTTGAAATATTAAGGTAACCACCAACCCACTCAAATAATATAAGCTTGCACTAATTCTCATCTTTCCCCATTATTTATATATAAATTGTTTTAAAAAAACCAACCTTTTTCATGTGCTAGTCCTATGCTTACACTGCTCAAAATCTTTAAGAAAAACAATTCTATTAAATGGAAATCTCCTCACAATAGCCACACCTCTGTTGAATAATGGTGACTAATTGTACGTTATGACTACTGCCAGAAGCAAAAGTGTTATATGGAGAATCAGCAATTCTGTGGGTGCACAATTCACAGCATTACTCAAAGGTTGAAATATGATTCTAAAAATCTGATTGCCCTTTAAAGTGGTGAATGAATAAATGAGATCCCTACAATTTAGGAGCAGAAGACAGCATACTAATTTGGACTTCACTGGACTTTTGGACTTCATATGAGAAATATCGAACAAAAGTCCTAACTCATCTGTGTTACAGCCTCAATCTCAAATCTTCATAGCTTTTGGGGTCTTTTGGAAATCATCAATGATACATATTTATATGCAATTAAAAAAATTAGCAAACCAGTGCTAACTAATAATGATAGATTGAGTCCTTGACTTTGAAATTTCAGCTTAAGGGGAAAAAACAGACTCAGCTTTCATCCTGCTTAATATTGTTCACTCTGAAGTGTCAAGCACATCACTCTTAGTGAGCTGCTGGCAACACCAGACATTTAAATCTAGACACTGCTAACTCCATGAGCTTATTTTAAACCAATGCAACAGTGCAGAGGGAGACACCATATAAGGTAACCAGAACTCCAATCATATAGGACAGGGGTACTCAAAAGGCGGCCCGTGGTCCACAATGTGGACCGCAAAGACCTTTCCTGTGGACCGCGACAGCAGGGGCGTCACTGGGGCGGGGAGAGACCTGGGGCACGGGCCCCGCCCCTGCCCCCAGAGGGCAGGCCCCACCCCCAGCCAGAAGGGCATGCCCCCTGGCTTGGGATACAGCCGGGGGAGGCCGCGCCACTGCCGGCAGCTGTGGCGCGGCGTAGCCTGGACTGGCCCAGCCCGGCCTGGCCCAGCACAGCCCGCCATGCCGCACAGCTTCAAGCCCGGAGTCCTGGTCTTCACCAAGATGAAAGGGTACCCGCACTGGCTGGCCCGGGTGAGCCCCAGCCCAGCCTGCCTGGGGGCTGCCCTGCCCCTGCCCTTGCCCCTGCCCCACGCTGGGGGCAGGGTCTGAGTGTTGAGGAGCTGGGATGCTCCGGGTCATGGGGTGCTGGGGTGGGTGGTGGGGCGGTTGTTGGGGAAATGGGGTGCAAGGGTGGCTGTTGGCAGAGGTGGGGTGTAGGGTGTAATGGGTCACAAGGTGCTGGGGTGGGAGCTAGAGTGTGATGGGGTGTCAGGAGATGGTCCGGTATCATGGGGTGCAGAGATGGGTGTTGGAAGAGATGGAGTGAAGAGGGAGAAGATGATGGATTGTGGGGAACAGGGTTGTGGAGATATGAGGTGAGGAAAGGGATGTGGATTGGGGCAAGAGGACATCAGGGATGACAGTTGGCAGCTGGGGTAGTCGGGTGTGTGGTTTTTTTTTGGTTTTTTTTTTTGACAAAGTTCAAATGTCTTGGTCAAGGTAGGTGAAGGTCCAAATTCAAGAGAAAGCAATCCAAAAAAAGTAAAGAAATAAAAAGAGGTTGGGGTCTGTTCAAAAGCACCTGGTGGTCTCAATTTGGCCAGCAGTCTGCATATTGATGGTCTCAGGGATGGGTGAGAGGGGAAGTTCAAGGTACAGGATCCGGGGTGGGGGAGCAGGATGAATCTCAGCATGGGAGTTGTCCTATGTCATTGAAAGTTCAAATCAAATCATATCATAGACCTGGAAGGGACCTCATGAGATCATCACATCTAACCCCCTGGGAATTGAACCCAGGACCTTCTGCATGTTAAGCAGAGGTGCTAGCCACTAGTTACTGGCTTGTGATGAAGTTCCAGAGGGGGTAGCCATAGTACTCTAGTTAAGCAAAAGAAACAAGGAGTCCTATTCCCCAGTGTTTGAATCTAAATTAGTGCACTGATTTGCTGTAAAAGTCTGACCTGATCCTATGACTTACACTTCCTTGCATTTATTTTTCTCCCATTCTGTAAGTTCCCCCATCTTCAAAGCATCTGATGAAGTTTGATTTTTCTCCCATGAAAGCTCACGAGATAGATAAATTTGTTAGGCTTTAAAAATGCCACAGGACTCCTTGTTGGTTTGGCTTGTTATTGGGTGTCAGGGGTGGTATTAACTGCATTGTGATACATTTGTGTGGTGTGGCTAAAGTGCTTGGAGAGGGTATGTATAAGACACACAGTATGATGGTATCTGTTGGGGACGGTGTCAAGTGACAGTTCCTGGAGGGGGTGGGGGTATATTGGGTATTACTGATGACTGGGAGCGGTCATGGTGTGTGGGGCATACTGTGTGGGTGAGAGTGCGTTGGGTAGTGTTCCTGAAAAGTAAAGATGGTAGAGACCCTAGGGCAGGGGTACTCAAATGATGGCCCGTGGTCCACAATCCGGACTGCAAAGACCTTTCTGGTGGACTGCGACAACAGGGGCGTCGCTGGGGTGGGGAGGGACCCAGGGCACGGGCCCCACCCCCAGAGGGCAGGCCCCGCCCCCCAGCCAGAAGGCCACGCCCCCTGGCTCGGGATAGGGACCCCGATGAATGGTGGAAGGCTGAATGTGGACTGGCTCGCAAAAAGTTTGAGTACCCCTGATATAGGACTATGAAGATCAATATCAAAAATTTAGAATTGTATTTAGAAGGGAACAGTAAGCTAATACAGATTTGTGAACACTTATGTTATGTGCTCCCTATGATTAACTCTATTAGACTGACCACAGCATTCTGCATTAACTTTAAATTTTGAGAAATCTTTGAAGGTATCCTTTTAAGAAGCCAACACAAACATCTAATTTGGAGATCACAAAGGCATAATTATTTCTGGTGAGATTAACTTCACAGACCTTTCTGTAACAACTTTTGGTTCCAAGTATAGTTACAGGTGTCATGAAAAAAGACAGTGATACTGATGCCACCTCAAACTTCAGGAACATTTCAATCATCTAGGTTTAACCTGAAATTGCTAACTCTTTCCCAGTTGCACATTTTCAAGTAGTTTTTGTTGTGTAATGCTTTTGACACATTTAAAAAGTGTGACATTCATAAATAAAAATAAATGTTCTAAAAAGTTTTTACCACATTTCTGTCAATAAAGTAAGTTTTTAAAAACATCTGTTTGCAATCACTAAGTAGGAAGCATTATTCAGAGTTCATGTGTGTAAGCATGACTCCAGAGACTATATATTTTCATCTTATAGCTTCACCTCCCTGTCTCAGTTTTCTGAAAGAACAGAAAACTAATCTTAAAGTATGTGTTAAAAACAAACAAAGAAACCTGTGCAAGCTGTAAATATCCTTGTTTCAGGAGCAAATTTATCTAGTTTTGCTTCTTTTGCTTTGAGGAATCACTTACAAAGTCTTCTGCTCCTTTGGCCTTTCTTCCTGATTATCCAATATTACTTGCCCCAATCCTGCAACTCTGTAAGTAACAAGTGCATGATAAGGACCATCACTACCCTTTTCAAGTACAGGTTCTTTGGCACTAGTATCCATTTTTCAGGAATTAAGTAACCTTGAGTTGTTGAGCTCTCATGTTAATACTAAACCATTCAATAGTTTGCTCCCAGAAGACATGAGTTTGATTGATACTATTTGTGACTCTTTCATTTCTGAAGCTATGATATACCATTAGTGTCCTTTTCTGATCCTTTTGAGACATCAGTAAGCATCAACTAATTGATTTTGATCCCCCAATAAAGTAAACAAAGTCTTTTGGAATAATTTTTGGTAAAAATATGTCTTTGGTGTTTCAGAAGCTAAGTAGCCTTAGACAAGTCTAGTCATCAGGTATCAAATTATCCTGTTTTCTTATTGCTCATTGTAATTTAAGGATCAAAAAGAACCGTATCTCAATGTAGATTAGGATAGCAGCACATTTCAGCTTTAAGCGCTCATCAAGCCAAGAGATAACAGAACTGATGAATGGGACATTTCAGATCCTTAGAGAAATGAGAACTGTTACACAAGGAAGTGTGATTTGATTTTGTTTCTCTGCTTAGGTTGTGCCATCTTAACAGCATTTATAAATAGAAAGAGAACTTTAAAATCAAGACCTGCTGTAGCTCATTCTCATCACTGAGCAATGAAGTATATACCCTCCAAATTAATACATGAGCAAATTGAATGAATTTGCATGTGATAGTCCCTCCTCTCCCAGCTTTTTTTTATTTTTCCCCCCAAATCAATTTATTATTGAACAACAAAGGGAGAAAAAAGTCAACATCTCAACAAAAAATGAGTCTTTGGAGCATTACCCAATTAGCCTTCAAAGAAGGAACTTGGTTTCTTTCAACTATCAAGATGTTTAAAAATAAAATCCTTGTGCATTTTGAAGGACAGATACAATATCAAATTAGTTTTTAATAAACTAGTTTCCTCAGACCTGGTAGATTTACAGGCTCAGAAATCAAACACTACTGATGAATCACTGTTGGGTCCTCCCTTGAGCTGATAGCATGGACAGCTTTGCTCTAATTGGAAAGTCAGACAGCAGTGCTTTCAGAGAGCACAAAATTTCATTAGAAACTGTGTAAGACATGTAAAATGTTAAATCCCTGTTCAGTTACAGTATCATGCTGTATAAAACAGTTGTTAACTGTAAACTGTTAAAATGGGGGTGGGGGGGCTGTATCCTTTTTCTGGTATTAGAGAAATGCTGAAGAAGAATATCTTAAATATGTTGGTTATTTGTGGTATTTTTTTTTAATTTTTTATTTTTGAAACTCCAGCTCCTTTTGTATGTTGTAATTCTGACCTACAGGTGCACAGACTAGGCAGAACACAAGGAGGTGTCCTTCTTTGGCAGTGCATTGCTACTCCATAGCATAGTCATTATGCTCACCTGTACAACCTATGTTTTGGATCTGATGAATTTAGTGCTTGCTGGACCAGACCATTAGTTTTAAAATCATAGCATGTATTGCCACTCACTTATGGTATCTGTTCCAAAGGGCTAACTGTGCTAGTCTAGTTCAGAGCCAAATGTCTTTTAAAATGCCACCAGACACCTTGTTTATTTTTCAACATATCTGAAGACAATTAAAATATATTAAAACAGCCATATAGAAAATAGGAAAATATTTAGCAACAGGATATTTGAACCTCAATTTTGCATACTTTTGCACAAGTGTATGGAAAGTCCTACTCTATGCAACAGGTCTACGCAAGGTGCTTTGGGTCTCATATCAAAGCACCTCTCCTCTACTTAAGCTACGTTGGTGACATCTTCATCATCTGGACCCATGGTAGAGATGCCATTGAAGATTTCCACAGAGATTTCAACAATTTTTACTCCAGTATTCATCTTAGCCTGGAGCACTCCACACAGGAGATCCACTTTCTGGACACTCCAGTACAAATTAGGGATGGACACTTAAGCACCACCCTATACCAAAAACCTACTGATCAGTATAGTTACCTACATCCGTTGGGCTTTCATCTTAAACACACCACATGATCCATTGTCTACAGCCAAGCCTTCAGACATAACCACATTTGCTCTTGTCCCTCAGACAGAGACAGACACCTTCAAGATCTCTAACAAGGATTTTAAAAACTGCAGTACCCAGCTGTGGAAATGAAGAAACATTGACAGAGCCAGACAGACACCCCACAGTCAACTACTACAGGAGAAACCCAAGGAAAAAACCAGAATGTCTCTAGTCATTACCTACAAACCTCAAGTCAGACTTCTCTAACACATACTCAGGGATCTACAGTCTATTCTACAAGATGATCCCTCACTCTTTCGGACCCTGGGAGACAGACCTCTCATCGCTTACAGTCTCCCAATCTTAAACAGATGCTTACTAGCAACTACAGACCTAATAACAGAACCATTAAAGGAGGCACATATCTCTGTAACAAACCATGCTACCATCTTTGTCCACATATCTGCACAAAAGACACTATTATAGGACCAAATAATACCAGCTATTCTACCAAAGGCTCATTCACCTGCTCATCCACCAATATGATTTATGCCTTCATGTACAAGAGATGCCCTTCTGCCTTATACATTGGATGGTCTCTGCACAAAAGAACAAATCGGCACAAATCTGACATCGGAAATCTCAACACTCTAAAACCAGTGGGTCAGCATTTCAATCTTTGTGATCCTTCCATTAATGATTTCTTAATTGCTTTGCTCACACAGATGAATATTAAATCAAGGCTTCAAAGAGAAGCTACTGAAATTGAATTCATTTGTAAATTTGGTTGCATTGCTTCAGGACTTAATCAGGACTTTGGATTTTTCTCTCATTACAACAGGTGATTTGACCTCATCTCCCTCTATATGCTGTTCCCCAGTGTTTGAATCTTTACAACTGCTGTTGCAGTGTGACCTGTTTCTATGACTTATACTTTCCTGCATTTATTTCCTACCATTCTCTAAGCTCCCCCTCATCTTCAAACCTCTGACGAAGTGGGATTTTCTCCCAGAAAAGCTCATGCAAAATATAAATTTGTTAATCTTTACATGCCACAGGACTCCTTGTTTGTTTGTTTTACTGAACTAGACTAAGACAGCTACCCCTTTTGATCACTGCAATAATGTGTCCCAATGTAGTTGTTAAGCACTTGTGCACACTATAGGGGTGAAAATTCTATTGCATACTAACAGGCCTGTCTGAACCCCACCAGCTTGCATTTAATGTTCACTGCTATCTGCTAGTTCTGCTAGTACTGCTTGTAATGAGACTATTTAAATATGAACTGACTAGAGAACTTACATTGAGACCAAGCAAAGATTGCACAGATGCATTGGTTAGAATTTACACTCTAGCATCGATTAATGCATCTGTAAACACATCCTATGTAGTCTTATAAGGCAATGAGCAAAACAGTAAATGTAGTAACCTTGGGAAGGAAGAGGTTAACACCCTGGTCAGTGAGTCCCACGGGAGCCAATAGGAACAAAGCACAGGTTTTTTAAATAGAGCAGCAGCCTTTCCTATCCCTGTTTGGATGCAGCAGAGCTCCTGGAAGGATTGGGAGGAAGCCAGGTAGAAGGCCTGAAAAAGGATCCAGAAACATCCTTTCCAAAGATAAGCTCAGTTTGTAACTGACTGGGCATGAGTAGAACAGGGACTATTTACTTAGATGCAGTCAGGGTATTTCTTTGTTTTTGGTTTGTTTATGGAGCTCTCTGTGCTGAGCACATGAATCCCCTCCTACTACCTTGTAACTACCTAAGTTAAATGCCAGAGAAGCATCTCTCTGTGTTTGTTATCTGTTCTTTTTAATTAAAGGTTTTACCCTTTTTAAAATAAGCTTTGGTTGTGTATCCCAAAAGGCAAGAGGTTTTGTGTGTATGTGCCTCAGACTGCACAGCGAGCTACTAAAGGGGATTCTATCCCAGTTTCATCTGAAATCCCAGCTGGGGTTTAATCACTCTCTGGGAGAAATGCAAGTGGTTTAGGGTACATTACAAGAAGTAATTCCCAAGTGCTCCTGCCTGGGTTTTTCAAGAGGTTTTTGCATTTGGGTGGTGGCAGGAATACCACTCCAAGGCCAGGAAATTGGTGGCCTTGGAGAGTTTTAAGACCTGGCTTTAAGGCCAGTGGGTTTTAAGGCCTGTTGCAGGACCCACCTTCTGCACTCAACATAGCAGAGTGGGGAAACAGGCTTGACAATAAATAATTTGAGTCTCACTCACAAAGACTTCTACACATGCTTTACATTATACTCTGTGAGTAGCCTGACTGAATTTCAATGAATTACTCAGTGTTTAAAGTTAAGTATGTACTACAGTCCATACAGGAATAAAGCTTAAGCAATACAATATGAGATGAAGCAAATCCCCCTATGCATCATTGATATGCCAATCAAACTTTTAACAATAATGTACCGGAGACCAGGATGAAGTATTTAGTCATTCTCTGATGCTATTTCTTCTGTGTAGAGTGATTCAGACTGAAATCAAGAGACAAATAAAGTAGCCACAGTGTAGCAGTTTTCAATGTTGCCAGCAGGTAAAATAAATCTCTAATTATTTTCTGGAAGTACACATAGGTTACAACAGCACTGGTATTGCTATGCTTTGTTGCAAACTATATTTTTCAAATATTTATCAAGATCATTTATTTAATTTTTAGCACATTAGTTTTATGTTTAAAATATATGTATAACAACACTTTCACATTATTTATATTAAATCTAACTTGCTTTTAAAACATTTTGCTTACAGTCAAACAGTTTATTTCTTTAAACAGTCCGTGGGCTCACTTTATTGAAAACTATAATCGGTTCTAATTACCAGACTGTAGTTTTGGAAAAATTTACTCATGAAACTCACTGAAATCAAGTTAAGATCCCTTTATTACTCATTTACTTTATATCCATTAAAAAAATCACTAATTTTCCACTGTGTTTCTGAAGCAGAGCAGTTAGTTGAAACACCTGCATACCTACTTAACTTCAAGATATGCCATGCAACAAGACTACAGACGGAGCTTACACTGTAAAAGCTTCTATCTTAAAAATAAATAATTTTTAATTAGTTGAATTGAAGTCTCGTATTTACTTGACAGGATATTTCTGCGATTTACTTAAAATCTGAAAAATAATTGTTGACGGGTGCCACAGTCTTACTGAAAGGAATACTGCATGCTAGAGGTGATGCTCCCAGGAAATTATGCATAAACATGGGACGCATGCTCATTTGTATTGTGTACACATACATACACACGCACGTGCGCACACACATACTCACAGACTCTCTATTTTTTCTTGTTTTTCTGCAGTTACCAAATGACTCTGCTGTCTATTCAAAGGAATTTCTGAAGCACAAAAGCACATCAAAATCCGTTCAACTTTACCGCAATAAAACTGGCTCTAATTGTATTGGGTACAAAGAATCCATCTTTGAGAGCCCTGAATGGGAGAAGACTTGAACATAGTGTTCCCTTCATGCGACAGAACAATTTGGCTCATTATAGTAGGGATTACTACTAGAAGTTTTCCTGATTTCTTAGACGTTGTTCTTAATATGACTTCTCTGCTCTGTTATAGAAGTTTTATATTATTGTGACTGTGTGGGAATCAACACAGATACATAAGTTTTATCTGCATACAAAACAGTGACAAGTCAAGAATGAGTATTTCTTGAATTTACAGAATATTTTTTAACTTGTATTTCCTAGTGAACTTTTTTACTTTTATTCAATGCCAAATAATAGGATTTGGATGGAAATGAAGAAGGTCAAGAAACGTGTATGATACAAATTTAGGTAAATCATTAATCTGAGAAAGACAATAAGTAGAGAGTCTTAAAATATATTAGGAACAAGAGAAAGACAAAGAAAAGTAGGTCCTCTATTTAACAGTGAAGAGGAGCCAGTAACTGATGACTTCAAGAAGGAAGAGATGTTCAATGACTCTTTTGCTTCAGTTTTCATTAAAAAAGTTGGTGACCAGAGAGTTAACACAATTGAAATAACAAGGGAGGAGAAATCCAAGCTAAAACAAGAAGGCTATACCCACATACAAGCAATAAAATTGATTTAACCAAAATCAATTTGTTAAATCTATATAACAATCATTAAATCAATTTATCTGCTCTCCACCAAAAAACCAAATCAAACCAGCACATCCAAGGACAGGACTTGCTAGTTCAATTTAGGAGAGGGGAACCCTGCGAGGTGTTGGAACATGGTCCCCTGACAGGGTCATGATGCCACCCAATCCCCTGCTTGGCTCTGCGCAGGAGAGCCAGTGGCAGGGGGAAAAAAATCCCCCACTGGCTCTGGGCTCCCTGAACCCAGTGGGGGAAAGACTCCCTCCCAGACTGGCTGAAGCCTTGTGGCACAGCCAGGCATGGGGGAGAAGAGAGCCCCAGCACACCCGGCTTCCCGTGCTAGCTGGGGGCAGGGAGGAGAAGGGATCCCTGTGTGCCTGGCTTCCCCCTGCCCGAGCTGGGTGGTGGGGAGAAGGGTTTGTCATGTGCCTGGTATCCCCTAGAGCTGGCCGGGTGGCAGGGGAAGGGATCCCCGCACACCCAGCTTCCCGCCGCGCTAGCCAGGAGGTGGGGGATGGGATCCCTGCATGCCCAGCTTCCTCCCTGCACTAGCTGAGGGGGAAGCTGGGCATGTGGGGATTTCTTCCCCTGCCACCCGGCCACCTATGGGGGAAGCTGGGCACACGGGGTCCCTTCTCCCTGCTGGCTGGCTAGCACAGGGGGAAGCCGGGTGTGTGGGGATCCTTTCTCCCTGATGCCTGGCTGGCACAGGGAAAGAAGGGCTCACGGGAACTTCTTCTCCCTACTGCCAGGCCAGCTGTGGGGAAGCCAGGCATGCAGGGATTCCTTTCTCTGCCAGCAGCAAGCTGTGGGGGAAGCTGAGTGCACAGGGCTTCCTTCTCCCCACCGCTCAGCTAGCATGGGGGAAAGCTGAGCATGCAGGGATCCATTCCTCCGTCGCCTGGCCAGCTCTGAGGGAACCCGTGCAGGGGGTCCCTTCCACCATCCTACCCCCCCCCGTTAGGGTGCTGAAACCTGGCTCTTCCTTCTATGGTGCTATACACCGTGGGAGGAAGGTCAAATATTGTTAAATCGAAATTACCATTACATCGAAATAACATGTCCATATAGTGTTATATCAATATAAGGGTTTTGATCTAACCCTTGTTTCATTTTCAACCGAGGTTTCATTGAATTGCTGTAACTTTTCTTGTTTCGAAATGACAGAGCTCATCCTTTCTAAACAAGAAAACATTGTGTGAACCTAACACTTTTAAAGTTGAAATAACCAGTGTTATTTCTATTTAAAACCCATATGTGGACATACTGGGAAAGAATAGGGTAAAAATATTTAGATTAGTTGTAGCTATTCACGTCACTAGGGCCAGATGAAATTTATCCAACATATTTGAACAACTAGCTGAAACAATCTTAAAACTGTTCACAGTTATCTTTAAGAATTTATGAGGATCAGGTTAGGGCCCAGACAACTGGAAAAGAGCACACACAGTATCTATATTTATAAAAGGGAACAAGGAAGACCCAAGGAATTATATATCAATCATCAGTCTAACTACAGTACTCAGAAAGATGCTGAAAAATATTATTATACAATTGATTTGTAAGCACCCAGAGGATAATAAGATTATAAGGAATAATTCATATAGGCTTGACAAGAATAAGGCCAAACTACCCAAACTGCCCTCTTGACAGTTGGCCTGATTATTGGCCTGGTGGAGAGGGAAGAAGCAACAGACATACTATATCTTGATTTTAGTAAAGCTTTTGGCTGAGTTCTACATGACACTCTCATAAACAACCCGGGGAAATGTGGCCTAGATGAAATTACTGTAACATGGGTGCACAGATGGTGGAAAGACCATACTTAAAGAGTAGTTATCAATAGTTCACCATCAAATTGGAAAGATGTGTCTAATGGGGTCTCATATGGGTCACTCAGCGTGCTGTACTAGTCAATGTTTCCCATTAATGATTCAGACTATGAAGTAAAGAGTATGCTTCTAACATTTGCAGATAGCACAAAACTAGGAGAACAGGATTAGAAATCAAAGTGATATTTACAAATTAAAGAATTGGTCTGACTTCAGTAAGATGAAATTCAATAAAGGCAAATGCAAAGTACTGTATGTAGAAAGGAAATATCAAATGCACAACTATAAAATGAGGGAATAACTGGCTAGTTGGTGATTCTGCTGGAAAGGATCTTCATGTAAGTGTGGATCACAGATTGAGATATGAATCAGCCTCACCTGAGGAAGAGTTCTGTGTATGCTGGAAAGCTTGCAACTCTCTCGCTTGCCGCATTTGGTCCAGTTAAAGTCAGTACTTCACCCAACTTGTATTTCAACAATACGATGCAGTTGTGAAAAAAAGCTAACATTATTACAGGGTATATTAAAAGTAGTCATAAAAGTTAAACAGGAGGGTAATTGTTCAACTCTGTTTGATACTGATGAGGGCTCAGCTGGAATGCTGTGTTCAATTCTGGGCACTACACTTGAGGAAAAAGGTGGATAAATAAATTAGAGAGAGTTCAAAAGAGAGAAACAAAAATGCTATAAGGTTTGGAGAAACTGCCCTGTGAGGAAAAGCTAAAAAAAATGGATATGTTCAGTCCTGAGGGGGGAAAAAACTGAGAGGACCTAAAAATAGTCTTCAAATAAATTGAAGGTTGTTTTAAAAAGGACTATGATCAATTGTTTGCCAGGTCACCCGAAGGTAGGACACATAGTAATGGGCTTAATCTGCAGGAAGGGATATTTAGGTAAGATATTGGGGCGGGGGGGGGACTTTTTAACTGAAATGATAGATAAGCACTGGACTAGGCTTCCGAGGGAGTTTGCAGAATCCCCATCATGGAAGGTTTTTTAAAAAATAGTTTGGAGAAACACCTGCCGCGAGCGGTCTTGGTCCGGCAGGGGGGCCAGACTTGATCAGCTCTCAAGATCCCTTAAACTGTTATATTTATGATTCTATATAAGTGTGTTTCAATATTAACCTTTGAGAAAAATGCTAAAAGCTCTTTTACCACAAATATATTTACATTTGACATAACATTTCTCTTCTTCAAAAGAGCATGTTTTTAGCTACTTTCAGACAAAATAGATTTATAGAGAAGTAAAATATTTCTGCCATTTAAAATCACAGATTTTGTGATTGTAGCCTGCTATAATATATCTGAGGCTTTTACAGACTGCGTACTTTTACAAAACCACTAACGTACAAATACCAACTGTTAACATTTGTTCAGTACAAACAATACACTTGATTTAATGCTAATACTATGGACTTTTGTGACCTTGCTGAGGAGACAGGCTGGGTCATGAAACTCTGTAGTTCTAACTCATGGTTCAATACTGGGGAGCAAGGGTAAATTAATAGGGTCTGGGTGAACAGCATTCCTTTCACTCTACATACAATTATCTAAGAATGTACAAAGAGAAAAAGTAGAAGTCAAAGGACCAGGCACCTTGGTGTGTCTTTGAACAATCAAAATAGCTAATATATCAGAAGACTGGCTTTCTCAAAAGAAGACACCTCTGAAGCAGCCACAAGTGTTTCTTCTTTCAAATCAAGATGGAGAAGGGTGTCTTGAACTTTGTTTTCTCTGCTTTAAAGGGAGGAGGATCAGGCAATTTTTGTTTGTACTGGCCTGAAAGAAATAGGTGGAAACAAGGAACAGCTTTTTCTTGCCCTGAGGAAAAGTGATTTAGAAACTCCACCTCTCTCATTCTAATAAAAGGAAGCTTTAAGATTGTACATTGAAAATCCTACAAGCACCCTATTTTGGTTAATATGTCTTTCTTGATTTAATCAGTGGTTTTAATGGGAGACATGAAACCTGCCACTATAGATTCCAGACTATCCATAGCTGGCTGGGAGGGAAGGAGAGGAGAGAGGAACAAGCTCATTGGGAGGTAAACAAACCCTATTGCACAAACTACTTAATAGTGTTTTCAAGCCCTTCTTGGTCATCTATGATGCTAGTTAGTCACAATTTTGTTTCTAGAATATAAATTGCCCTACATTAGTGGTTTAAAACCAAAACCCACCAAATAAAGAGTATTACAGTCCTGAATAGTACAGATCAATGGTTACCAGCCACTGTGCTGTGGCAATACCCAAAGTGTGCCATGAGCATCCCTGAGAGCTAGAGTTAAAGTTCCTTTCATTCCCAGCCCAGCCACGTGGGCTGTGCAGGGCTGGGAAAAGACAGGGGTTAAAGTAAGGGGAAATGCATGGGAACACAGTTCTGGGGCCCTCTTTTTTTACTCAGGCAGCATTCCAGGCCCCCCTTAAAATAGAGGAAGGCACCAGAACATGGAGTTCCAGGGGTCCCCCTAAAAATAGCAGGAGCAGCCTGAACGCAGAGTTCCAGTGGCTCCACCTTAAGCCCTGTTCCACCTTAAGCCCAGCCAGCAGAGAGCTGCAGGAGGCTGAAAGTGTGTGAATCTCCCCCCGCAGGGCAGAGTAGCTCGTGTCAGGCAGCCTGCAAACAGCCCAGGTAAGGGCTTTGGGGGGAAGGGCTGATGGGGTTGTGTGGGGCAGGTCTGTGTGTGTAGCAGAGGTGGGTGTGAGTGGATGTGTAGCAGAGGGTGTGTAGCTGGGGTTGTGGAGTGGCTGGTTGGTTGGGGGGATGTAGTTGGGGAGTGAGGTGGCTGTGGGGGGTGTAGCTGAGGGCTGGAGTCCTAGTTCTGGCCCCTTCAGTGATGGGAGGGTCCATCACAGGCAGCAGGGGGCTGGGGGAGGGGAGGGCAGGACCCACTGGGGTGGGAGGGAGCAGCAGTGGGGTGAGGATTTACCCTGGGTGGCAGGGAGCCACTGTGGAGAAGGGGAAAGTGGGTGCTGTGCCATACTCCCCTGCCCTACCCTCCCACTCCCCAGGTTCCCCCCTGCCCCCCCCAAAGCAACTATTGTTCTCCCTTCCTCTCTCCTCTCTTGCCACCCTTGTGCTGTTCCCCACATGGCTCCCCTTGTCCTCTTTTGCCATCCCTGCCCTACTCTGCTCCCCATGCTCACTCCTCCCACTGCACAGGACTCCTGACCTCCTCTCTCTTGCCACCCCTGCTCTGCTACCCCTACTACCCCACTGTGCCATGGTTCACATTCATTCATAAGTAATTTAAGTTAATTTGAATATTCATGACATTTTTAATGGTGGTGTGCCTCGAAACATTTGAAGATATCATGGTGTGCCATGGCAGAGAAAAGGTTGGGAACTACTGGTGTAGATAAACATATTACACATATATAAGTCTGCACTAGTTAGATCTTCCATGCTCTTCATCTGGAGCTTTGGTGCTTTTTAAAACAATAATGTAGTGTTATTTGTGTATTTCTGAAGTAAAATTAGTGATGATCCATCATCAAAGGAGTAGAGACAAGGATGACGTAAAAAGCTGTCAGAAAGGTTGACTTCCAAAGGTTCAAAATATTGTGAAGAATGACAAGCCAAATGTTTTAAAACAAAAAATGTTTTGTAAAGCAACTAAATCAACAAGCAGAAAGGCATCATGAGACTACTTTTTTCATCTGAGGCACATTACTGAATTTTCCACTTATATTTACATTTTATTACAGGGTTTAACAAGTGTATATATGACTGGGACAAACACTCGATAGAGGCCAGGATGCCCCATATGGGGAAGGAAATTTCTTCACAGCAAAAAGTGATAAAATGATCATGATAAGTATTTAATGACTAAAGAAGCACAGACTTTTTTTTTCCTATTGGAAATGTCACTATTACAAACAAATGCACAGTGCTGCATTTCAAAAAAATCCAAGATTTAGAAAACCTGACTTGAGAGGAAAGGCTGAAAGAATTAGACATGCATAGTTATAGAATAGAAGTTCGAGGGAGAACACGATAACAGTATTCAAATATGTAAACAGTAGTTACAGAGTGGATCATTATCAATTTATCTCCATGTCTCCCAAAAGGTAGGACAAGGACTAATTAGCTCAGTCTGCAGCAAAGATAAGCAAGGAATCCTATGGCACTTAAAGATCAACAAATTTATTTATCACATGAGCTTTTGTGGGAGAACACTTCATCAGACACATTGAAGATGAAGGAATTTATAGAATGGGAGGAAATAAATGCATGGAAGTGTATGTCACGGGAACAGGTCACACTAACAGCAAATCAAAACAGTTTTAAAGATTCAAATACTGGGAAACAGCATACAGAGGAAGATGAGGTCAAATCACTTGTAATGACAGAAAAATCCAATGTTCCTATTAAATCCTGAAGCAATACCATCAAATTTGCAAATAAATTTGATCTCAGGAGCTTCTCTTTGAAGCCTTGATCTGGTATTCATCTATCCGAGCACAGCAATTTGCAAATCATTAACGGAGTGATCAGGAAGAAGAAATGCTTACCCAGGTTTTAGGGTGTTCTCATTTCTGATGTGAGATTTGTGCCCATTTATTCTTTTGCACAGATACTGTCCTGTTTGTCCAATATATAAGGCAGAGGGGCACTTCTGGCACATGAGAGTACAAATCACATTGGTGAATGAGCAGGTGAATGAGCCTTTGATGGAGTAGCTGGTATTGGTATAGTTACCTACATCCTTCGAGTTCTCATTCAAAACACAATACACGATCCATTGTCTACAGCCAAGCCCTAAAATGTAACCACATTTGCTCTGATCTCTCAGATAGAGACACACACTTTCAGGATCTCTCTCAAGCATTCTTAAAACTACAGTACCCAGCTGCAGAAGTGAAGAAACAGATTGACAGAGTCAGATGGGTACCCCAAAGTCAACTATTACAGGAAAAGCCCAACAAGGAAAACAACAGAACACATCTAAAAAACAAGGAGTCGTGTGGCACTTTAAGACTAACAGATTTATTTTTCGCATGAATTTTCATGGGAGAAAATCCCACTTTGTCACATGCTTCAAAGATTGATGAACTTACAGAATGGAATGAAAATAAATGCAAGGGGGTGTAAAACATAGGATCAGGTCATACAGTAACATCAAATCAGAGTAGTTGTTAGGTTATAACTATGGGGAGCCTGAAGGGGAAGCCTGTTGCTGTTGCCGATCCATACATAAGCCGACCACCCCCCAATTCTGAGCCCAAAAAAGGGGGCAAAAATAAGTTGAGGTTCCCTTCTGGTCTTGCCCCCAACCCCCTCCCCACCCAGTGCTGCTGGCTTCCTCGGGAGTTTCTGATACCACCCCTAGACCCCCAAAGCCCAGCTGCGGCTTTTCCCCTGTCCCCTTGCTCTGTCCACTCCTCACTCC
>ML681989.1:46085245-46111155 GCA_007922195.1 Podocnemis expansa
TCCTCCTGCTTCCCCCGGTCTCTTCATTCCTCCTGCTGCTGCCCTGCTCTCTCCGCTCCTCTTGCTGCCCCCCTGCTGTGTTTGTTCCTCACTCCCACCCCCTGCTCCCTCTGTTTGTGCTGCCCCCTGCTCTCTCCGTTCCTCTTTCCCTGGATTCCCAGACCCTCTCCCTAGCTCCCACACACTGCAGCCACTTTCCTGGACTCCCCAACTCCTGGGCCCTGCAGCCACTTCCCTGGCATCCCTGACACACACACCCCGAATGCCCAGGCTGACCCCTCCCTCTGGCCCCCTCACTTGACCACTCCAGATGCTGGGGCCCCCTCCTTACTCTAACGTCAGCCCAGGCCAACTGCCCAAGATGGCTGCCCCGGCCACACTGGGGCTCCAGCCTGCAGCATGGTCAGCGAAAATGCTGGGCTCGGGCTGTCTACTGTATTCACCCCTGTATAAGCCAAGTGCCTATTCTGAAGCCAATTTTCAGGCACAAAAATCTCAGCTTATACGCAGGTATATACGGTTAAGTCCTTAGTTCAAACTTTAGTTCAGACTAGGCGTGATGTGGCCACTGACTAACTCTTAGTTTAAACTTAAGAAGTTCGAACTAATCCAGTTAGTTCGAACTAGCCATGTGTTCTAGTTTGAACTAAGAATTAGTTTGAACTATAATGCATAGGAAGTTTGAACTTATAAGCACAAGGTTAGTTCAAACTATCCTGAGGTTAGTTTGAACTAACCTCAAACTTCTTAGTTTTAACTAACATGTCTGAAGTAACTTTTGCTGATGTAGACATAGACTTCCAGTCCTGCGTTTCTAGATTACAATAGAACCTATTTTAGAGAAAGATGTACTGATGGTGTACAACTTCTTAATAAGCATATTGAGTCTGCTGTCACCAATTTCAGCTGGAAGGATAAACTCTGTAATAAAAAATGAAGTTCTGCATTTCATAAGTCTCCCATTATAACCCTGAATTAATCTCTTGAACATTCAAGTTTTTATTAAAACAGTTTAACCAAAGGTTGAAACTGAAAAAGGAATAAGACTCCAGGTACTATGAAAACCAGCATTAAAAATAATTAATTTAGAGAAGAGTGAAATGTCATGGTTGGTCAATGATTTTGATGGAAAGGGTAGCAGAATTACAGAAGACAGTGAAGGCAAAGAGAAGCATAAGCTTCAGGAAAAGTAGCCAAAAACTAGTAAAGTTTCAAAATACAGAGGACAACATGAGAATTGCAAGAGTGACCAAGTAACAAGATACACTTCTAAGAAATTAACCTAGAATAATTTGTCTTTCCAACTGTGAGTTGAGAGAAAGACGCACTATGATGAAGATATACAGTTATGCTATATAGGCAGTGATTATAAGTGATTACGTTGACCACTATTTACACTCAGATTTCTAGAGAAACAATCAGTGAAGTATGTCAGCACTTCCTAGGTGTTATACATGTTTGGTGAGGTTCTAATGTATTTCAGAAAGTTATGTATATATTTAAGTCAGAATATATTTTAATTTGTAGTCTATCCTCTAGTTCACAGGCAGTAACACATAAGATACAAAATAGTTAAACACATATATTTGGATACCTGACTTTCAACTGAGTCTTACAGAAGCAAAGTAGCGTAACATGTAGCCTGTTAACTATTGTTGATTTAACTATAACAAAGGCATACAGTTCTTTTTTGATAAGGTAAAGAAGCTAGCCTTCTCACTCATTGAGTTCCAGACATGGCCTAGGCCTTTTGAATATGAGTTCAGTCAAATGTATTCTGGCAGATTGTCTGCTCCATTACAGTGGGTTCCATGCTTTGCTGCCATGTGCAGGTTGGGGCACATCTTGTTGCCACTGTCTCTAGGCGCTCGGTGCCTCTGTAGTGCATGGGGGGGGGGACTGGGCACGCCCTCTACTCTGGGCCCCAGCTCAGGGGCACTATGAATGGCAGCTATGCACTGCTGACACTACTTGCAACTGCCATTCCTTCCCCTGGGCTATTTCCCCCTCTTTGTTCTGTTGTAGCCATCTCCTGGTTCTGGTCTGGTTCCTGTGGCTGGCTGCAACACTCCTCCCACACTAGTGCCAGATGCCCTTACTCTCCACCAATCTCTGGTTGCAGCAAGGGTTTCTATCAGAACTCTAGCTGAGCTTTAACTGGTTTCAGGTGCTTCTGATGACCTAAAGTAACCTGTACTCAGTCTGAAGGGAGCAAGGTCCAGATCCTTCAGGGGTTTCTATATCTTCCTTCTGAGACCCTTCTGCTGCTTGTTGGCCTTGTTTTCTCACAGTATGGAAAATGTTTAAAATAGTCAACATTTAAAGACACATTCTTTAAAACAGCATCAAGAAGACTTTTGATACAACAAATTTCAATTACAAATTATTTCAATGTCCTCTGTAATTAAAAACTACTTAAAATATTAAGCTGTCAGACACCACCATTCAACCAGGTTATTTGCCTTTGCATTACCACTCAGCTGGCTAATTTTGATATGGGATGAAAAGCAGCATAAATCAACTGTATTAAGTTTCTGAAATTACCATTAATGCCATGCATTCCATACTGTACCTGTAAATTAATTAAAATGCTGCTGCTGCTTCAAGTAGTTCATTAGCTGCTATCTCAGCCTGCTTGGGATTACCTTTTCTCAAAATAAATATGAAAAGTGCTAAAATATCATCTTGAATTCTCCTACTTTCAAATCAATATATTTAAAATTACATATCTGTACAGTAGAAGCCATTTGTTATGTCTTTATTTTTGCACACAATACAATAAGAATTACTTTAATATAGACTTCCAATGTAATTCATTTATTTTATAATGCCAAAAAGGCTAAAATCATGCTATATGTTTTACTCAGTGAACAGTCCAAAACAAATTTTGGAGCTGATCCAATTCCTTCTCATGGGGAGCTTTTCCACTGATTTGACTGAAAACCAATCAAGCTCTTCAAGGCTACTTTCTGTCCTTAAACATGCACTAGTGCTGCTCCTGTTGATAGATGCAGATATATCTGAGTAGTGAGGGGTCTCAAACTCATGGCCCGAGCACTGCATGCTGCCCCTAAAGTTATGTCTTGCGGCCCACAATGATGCTATCGCTATCAATAGTTGCAATACCATTGTATGAAAAGGTTTCAGTGGTGTGGCTCTTGGACCATACTAGTCCTCATACCTGGTGTGGCCAGTGGGTTAACAGACTAGTCCTCATGCTGCCCTTGTGGTGATTTGAGTTGGAGACCCTGTTTGAGCTTGTAGTGTATACAAATAATGTCATGAACATAGGGGAGTTGGTATATGTTGTGTAGGCAAACTGCCACCATCCCCTGTTCCTTCCCTGTCCCCATCCTCTTCTGTCCCCATTTTTCTCCACTTAGTTTAAAGATTGCTTTGTATGTCTGTATCAGCCTCCTCCCCACCTTTTTTCTGCCCAGAATCTGGAATGTGTGAGAAAGGGCAAGCAAGTTGCTGTTTACCATAAATGCAAGAAACTGCAAGGCTTGTCTGGTGCCTGCTGCTGTGAGAAAACCCTGAGAATCTACTGATAAAATCTACTGTAGCTGCCTCAGACAGTCCAACCAAAAAAGCACAGCTGCCTTGGGCAGCTAGCCCAAGCACCAGCATTAAAAAGGAAGTTTTCTTGCTTTAAGAATTTTTCTGCCAAGTAGCCATACAATTTTGCCTGCCTAAGGCCCCCGAGTAATCCACCTCAACAGTGATTTCCCAAAACCTTCCTGCCACTGGAGTTGGGACTCTGCATACCTACTCCTGTGTCCACCTCAGGCACCAGCTCTATGCTTTCAGGGATTCTCTTGCTGAGCTATGAGTGAACCAGTCTGAATGCTCCCTCCTCCTCCTCACTAAACAGTCAAATTACAACCAAATAAAGCACCATTGATTTAACCCTTCCTTCGCCTGGCCTTTAATACACATTAGACCCCAATTCCTTTCCAACAGTATAAAGACAAACACACTATTTCTACTGCCTAGGCTGCTCTTTTTCTGTACAGTTGAGTTCTTAATACTAAGTGGGAAGCATTTTCCATTGCCAACAGTGAATAACAACTTGTTTCTGAGTTGCCATTACCACTGGGGGTTGCATGTGCAGGTTACAGCTATTATGACAAGTGCTCACTTTAAAATTCTAATGCCCATCTCCTATCATTAGTCAGGTGAACAACTCCAGAATGGAATTTCAGCTGAGGTCTCTGTGAATCCCAGTATAGAAAAAGACCTTCATGTCTTGTGACAAGTTAAAGCCAAATTAAGTACAGCAAATGAAATGTGCCTCTGTGACTTTACTACCCACAACAGCTTAGACGATAAGAAACTGATTCTGTGTCGCTGGAGGACACAGAAGTATTCATTAAGTAGCAGAAAGGTGTTCATATATCATCACGGCCTCAAGCATTTTCTAAATAGGACCAATCAAACAATTAGGTTTCAGATAAAGACTGTCTAAACAAATGACTGTTGGATATTTGTGTTCACAGCTACGAAAGCCTAAAAATTGTGTATTTCTAAAGATCTCTGGCATACATAAATAAAAAATGTATTATTCACAATGATGTTCATATAGCAACAAGGGAAAAAAGCAGCAGCAGAAGGAGTGAATTCAATCAGTTAATATTTAAACATCTCAATGCAATGGAAGACAGGCAACAAATTATGACTGACTGAATCATCATGCATTAACAAAAACAAATATTAGGTATTTGTAAAAGGCTTATCCTTGCAATGTTTAGTTTTAAGAAGGGAGAAGACAGCCTGAATACAAGAATTTTCATCTTCTAAGGTCTCTTACAATTGCTTATGAAAACAAAGTGAGTCTATTTAATACAGTCTTCTAAGAAAACTCTTCTGGTGCCTGCTTATTAATAATACCTGCAGCATCCACATCATTGATGTTTTTTTTTAAATTGTTTACCATTTTTCTATTTAAAGTCACAATTTTCTATCAATTAAAGTTAATAACCATGATCAGAGGTCACATTTTATTCATCTCATAACTACAGTCAAAAAAAGTATAAGCAAATTGTACGTATTATCTGATCCTACTCCCATTTAAGTTAATGGCAAAACTTAAATTGACTTCAAGAAGTGTAGAAATAGGCTGATGTTGCACTAAACCACATATTGCTGGATTTGCTTTTCTTCAGTGTACAGTGTACAAACACTAAATGGGCAGTTGTCTCCTTTTACAGATACGTTACCATCTATCCACATTCTCAGCTGGAGGCAATTGAGCTGGGCAAGGGTGGGGCATACGGGATCCGGTTGCAGATGCCTGATTCTGGAGACAGTTTTATGTCTGTTGACAGCTAGGCGTACTGTACAGTGTGGTGGGTGTTTTGGAATATGTACCACAAGAAGCTGAACTGCAACAGAGTTCAAGCCAGAATCTCCTTGTCCTGACATACTCTGTTTATGGGGATCAATAGGTGAGGTGGTAGCTGGATCCACCATGTCAGTTGGCAAAACTGCCATACCAGAATCTGGAAGGGGATAGATCGTAGGACATTGATTTGTTTTGAGGGAATTGATTTTTTTTTTCCCTTGGAGAGGAAGGGACAATAAAAATCTCACTCCTCTTGAGCTTTTCTTTTCAAGGGGTGAACAAACGTATTCCAAAGTAACACAAACAATGAATTAAAAACAATTTAGCTATTTCTATCCAAGACTGTATGTAAACTTTTGTCTTTTACACAAACCAGTTTGAGCCAAACTGACTTCTTGTGGACAGGTGTCCATACACAGGTCTATGCTAAAACTACTGAAACTGGCTTTAGGACTCTGATTTCTTTAAATGGTTAAGAGTTTGTGGATTGAGCCTTCGGTCTCTTTATCATGATCACTTTAATTGGTCATAAATCTTGAAGAGCAACAGCATACCCATCTGAGCCCGCCCCCCGGTGAATCAGTTCAGTGACTCATCTTCTCTCTGACTCTGATAAAAAAGAGGCTTGGCTTTGCCAGTGACCAGGTCTGACACACATTAGAAAAGAAAACTAGCATGACACCACTCTATCACTCCAAACTGCAAAAAAACAAGGGTGAGCACTGATAGGGCAGCAGCTAATGTACATGTCTGTTTTTCAGGTTGTTGGGCAGCTGTCCACTTAGAGCAGAAGGGAATGAAAATTAATAGCACTCCTGAGGGAAAAAATACAAATAAAGCCAGGGAAATGCATATGAACCAGCCTATAAAACAACAGTAAGTCTTTAATTTTGACCTGACATTTCAGTTTCCTTTCCGTATACCCTGTGCAGCAAAATGTCTTGGATTTAATTTTAAAAGGCAGGTTTTATTAGGTTTCCCTCACTTACAGAGATTTGCTGTCACTTCCTAGTAGCTTTATAATGTTTCTCTTGGAGAAGGCAGTCATTTACTTGCCAGAGCACGTTAATGTTAGCTGGTTTAGAAATCATTATAATTTTAATTGTTGATGCTACTGGAGGGAAAACAATTTTACAACAATGTATTAATTAAAAACAAGTAGCAGAAGCTTTAATCACACTATTACTAGGATCTAGGTGGTCTATGCTATAGTCATGTTATTCTTTCTCAAGCAGTTAAAGAAACTATGCAACTGACTGGCTGTTAGGTCCTACCAGTTTTTAATCGATCAGACCTAACTATATTCAGCCCACCATTACATAAACAATTTATGTTCTCCAATTTCTAATTGCATCTTTTAGAAACAAGGAAACACTAAACTGCACAGCCTTTAAATGTTTAATTTTTAATTACCTGCTAAAATATATCCTCCCACACAACAGTATTGAGTGTGAATCTGAATGTGTGATCTTGTTTATCCATGAGCACAGTTGAAATTTCCTTGCCTTTAATTTGCTGCCTCCTGCTCATCTCCAAAAAAACAGCAGCACTAGAATTTCCTTCAGTTATCAGACAGAGTACATGATCCTACTGGAGTTCAAAATGATGCAGAAAAGCTCCCTCCAAAGACTTGAAGATTTTTTACTTCAAACTACAGCATTCCTTTTTCTCAAAGGAACTGACCACTCTATAACTATGATCTTTCATGCTATAACTACTGTGTTTTCCCCTCCTCCACTAGTGGGGCTCAAAGTGCATGTGGTCTGAGAAAGGCCAGGGGAAATAGCAAATGAATGGTTTTTTGGGGGGTGGTGCCACCATCACGCGCTAATATGGAAACAGGCTGTGTGAGGGCTATGATGGTATTAGAGAACTGTTTTAATTGTTAAGACAGTTAAGTCCCATCTCCTTTATTTGCATATGTGTGATGCTACAGTATGAAGGAGCTAAAAAATGCTCCTTGATCATGGCCTGATGTCTGTATGTTCAGTTACCATCTAAGGTGCCTGCCAAGTGTAACTCCTGTACATCCCAAGCAACCAAGCACATGGAGTGCTCTGAAGGAATCACAATGCTCCTGTGGCACTCAGACAGACTCTGTTCCTATATCTTATATTACACTACAATCAAACTCCCTTTGTCACTGCTTGGAGCTGTGTTCATGATCTCTGCAGGGCATCATTCTCAACTAAGCTCAGATGTAAGCAGGATGAAAGTGACAAGAGTTTTAGAGAGAGGAATAAAATGGACAAGTTGGGAACCACAAAGAAAACTCCCAGCCTGCTAGGAGGAAACATTCTTGAATTTTTTCAGCCATTCCTCTGTTCTGGATATATTTTCCATATAAGGAAAAGAGAAAGAAACCTTATATGTTTGTCTCACTTAACTTTCACATTTATATTGGGTATTGTCTTTATCCCTCAGCTTTGAACCACTGCAACTAGTGCTACAGTTTAATTAATCATTACAGTTTTAATAAGGTATAATCAGTTTTACCTACAGTTCACTAACACAATGGTATAATAATTTTGACAGTCCAGCCACATGACAAGTTTACAGTATTAGCAGTTTAGTCCCTGCAAATTAAATGAGTGAATATTTTGTATAACAGCAGATGAAACCATGTCATAGTCATCAACCACTTGTCAAATGCATACCTAGAAAAAAATTTCCAAAGAGGCAGAACGAGGAGCAAATAGACAGTTTCAAACCTCATTATACCCTATTCAGCACAATATATGCCAAGTGTTTGCACTGGGCATACTGACATTTTTATGTTACGGTAGTCTAGCTTAGAAATTGGATATTTGTAATATAATTATTTTATATCCTGCTCCTTGTTTAAACTGAATCTAGGCGAAGAAAGAAGAGACATCAAAGGAAACAGCTTCATTTGCTGGATTTTTCTTTTTTTAAAAATCCAGTGTAGGTGAGAAAGAAGGAAAGTTTATTCCTTTGTCTCTACTTCCAAGAATATGCTGGAAAAAAGCAAAAACCAAAAAACAGGGTACTCTAGAAAACTCTCAGTGTAAAATGAAACAAGGCGCCTCCTTTTTTTCAGTCAGTTAATATGTTCCTTCCTTGCGCCAGTTGATTTTGGCTTTCCTGCTCCTGATTGGCAATTCCTGGCATGGAAACTGTCAAACTTGCAAACTGGATGTTCTGCTGCTGACTGACAAGACAGTTTTCAGCAGGATGGGTTTTGTCTACAGCTGTCTTCATCTCACCTGTTTTTCTTCTTCTCAGTTCTCCAGAGTTTATTTTATTTTTTTTTTAGCCTACTATATCGGCTTCCTTTTTCATCCTCCTATCCTTTTCCCCCTTCCTCTTTTTTTTTCTGTCAATAGTCTCTTATCACTTTGAATCCAGCTACACAAGCCTAAGAGTTTTATTTATCTGTTTTTGAAAGAACTATTTGCCATAGTAACTGTTCTCTTCTAACACTGTGCTCATGGGACCCCTGCTTGAATTACTTCCAGAGTAGACGGCTTCCTGCTGACAGTGTGGGCACAGTCTCACCATGGGATACTGACTGACTTACTTGAATGGTAAAAATTGTGTCATGTCCTGACTAAAGCCAAGAGTCCACAGGAGATGAGTAGTGTTGCTTTGATCTTGTGTTAACATGATTAACTCCAGTGTGGGCATCTACATTTGTTTCAAAGGGAGAGGCTAAAGACCAAAGAATCTCTTGCAGTAGTGGATGCTGCTGTCTAGTGATGCTCCTGTCCTGCTTTCAAAACCTGATTAGCTTTGCTTGGACTCAATGCAAGATTTAAATCATTCCTAATGATTTGTGGAGCCTCTTCAGTCATATCAGGCCAAACTCTACCTACAAATGCACAGCTGAAACACCATCATCATTGCACCCACATGACTGACAATATGATTTGGCCTACTATTTTTAAATTTCTTTCATCCCATACACATATTTTTTAAAAAATGTAGTTAAAACTTTCCAAAGACCAGACACTGCTTTCAATAACCTTCATGAATAATCATACTATTTGTAAATACTGACTTGACCATCATATCAAATTGTGCAGTATTCTGTACTGTGAATGTGAAAGGGGATGTGAAATTGATGTGGACAACTGAAAGTAAGGATCAGCAACCCAGATTATATCTTCTTAGGAAAAGTATGAATTGTGTTACTGCCCATTTTCTATCTTCTCAGGAGAAAATCTCTCTCCTATTAAATTAAATAAAATTAAATTAACTTTATAAACAGTAAGTGTCTCTGCACATAAAGTCTTCTATCTAGAAAAAAAATATATGCACTGAAGTCAAAGTACAAGATATAGATTCACCTTTCAAATAATCAAGTTTTATTAGTCAAAATAATGCAGTGCTTGTACTATGAGCAATGGTAAGTAAACTAAGGTCACAAAATTCAGACTGAGCAGGACAGTAACTAGTGTAAAGCAGGTTCTGGGAAAAGAAAATTGGGGAAAAAATGGTTGTGCTTCATCTAGTAACTCATGATATCAGAAATTAATTTTGAATTCATTTGCAGAAAATTTTGCTATCAATAAATGCTGCATGATCATACCCAGCAGTTATAGTTAACATTACCAAAACATTTCTTTATTAATAATATTTTGACATCATATGGAATGAAATGGAAGACACTCCAGGTGTGCAAACACAACAAATAGATGAATTTAGCATCAGCATACCCCTATAGACTAGGACATTTATATTAATTAAATATGGGGAAATGGAGACAAAAAGAAGTTAAAAGATTCAATCAAAGCTGCATAGACAACAGCCCCACCTATCTCATTATATCTATTTCAATCTATCTGGTACTTCAAAAGGAGTAATTTCCCAGTGCTGAGGAAACTGACTGAGGAAGGGAAAAAAATTGAAAACTGGGAGTTCTTGAAGAACAGTTAATAAAATGACCAACCAGCCATGATTCCACACTCAAGAAAAAAAATGGCTAAAAGCCTATCCTATTTCATTGGTAAATTGAAGTCAATAGTAAGGAAAAAAACAAAAAAATAAAAAAAAAATATAAAATAAATGGGAAAAAGAGAACATAGATAGCAATCAGTATAAATAGAGATTATGACATACAAAAATTGGTAAGGGAAGCTAGAGATATTAGGGGGAAATCCATGTCTTGTATAGCTGGTAATAATAAGGAATTTTGAAATAATTTAGGTACAAAAAAACCCTAGCAATTGTATAACTTCACTACCATATGGATTTGGTAAAATTATTACTAATGATTCAAGAAAGAATTGGAAAGGATCAGGATGATTTACATGTATCACATGTGGATGATAAAGAACTTTCCAGTCCATTAGTATCCAAGAAGGATATTAAACACTAGGTGGCATGAATGAGCTTCTTTTAAAATAGCTTGGGAAATTAATACCCATGGTTCTAAAAGAATTGGCTAAGGAGATCCCCGGCGTGCTGTTGTTAATTTTTAGTAAACTTCGGGATACTGGGGAAATTCTAGAAAGCTGAAATAGTTAAAACATGCCATTAGTGAAAAAAATGGAATCTGGATGACTTTGGAAACAATAGCCCCTTAGCACAAAATTAGTCCTAGAAAAAATGACAGAAAAAGTGATACAGAATTCAATTGGTTTCGGGGAGCAGGGGACAACCAACCAACCAACCAAACAAACAAACAACAGCCTAGGAATATAATTAATGCTAGTTGTGCAGAACAAAGGAGATAGAAGTTCTGTTTTTAAATAATAATATTATATACTTTAGTTTATATGCTTGATATTAGTCTGTCTACATGAAGTTATATCAAAAGCAAAAGCAAGAAACTGAAACAAAGAACAGAGATAATATATTCTCCATGGAAAATACTTCAAAATATCCTTAGAAGAACAATAGGACAGCTATTAATTGGGAAATGACTCCTTGTCTGGGTCCATTGCTGAGGCTGGAATCCAGTATCTAAAATGATGTAGAGGACTTGTAGAATGTATCTGTGCCAACTAAGCTTGGCTAAGCTTTGAGGCAAGTGATAAGGCCTGCATCCTGGCTAAAAGTTTCCAACATTTCTGTGGGCCTAGCCCCTTTCTTTGCTTGTCACATCCCTTTGGGCAAAGAGACAATAAGTTTGTCGGAAAGAGCTGCTTTGAATCATATTGAATCACAGACTCTCAGACGGAAGTGTCCTACACGTACCAAAACAGTTGAGCCTTCCACATTAACACAACTGGAAATGTGGGCTGCTACTCCAAGATCTAGGCAAATTGTATAAAAACCACTGGTTCCACCTGGAGAGGGATGAAGGTAACAGTATCTGTCCACTGAGGGTAGGGCCCTTGTGAGGGATTGCAAGAGATGCTGCTCAGCCTGTACCTGTGCCAGAACAAGGGGACTTCTGTGTTTAGCATGGTGATCAAGTCTAAAGTACGTTGAACCTCCAAGTTCCACTCTTGGAGAAGGGCAGGTAGAGGCCTATCACCTGGAAAGAGTGTCTCCAGGAAAGATCACAGATGCAGCTTGCCCCTGACCCATCACACCAGTCGATATAGTTTTATGGAAAATAGGTCCTGTCAAACCACCATGGTGCTTTCATTCTTTGATGAGGTTATAAGGTTGGTTGATTGATAGAAGAAACTGCATAGATATAATAGACTCTTGTAAGGCACTTTATTTAGTAGCACACAACATCCAAGTTAAAAAAATAAATAGCACTATACAAATCAATAAAGCACATGTTAAATGGATTAAGAACTGTCTAACTGACAGATCTCAAAAACCACTTATCAACAGTGAAGCATCACCAAAATGGGGAGTGTGAAATTCTCAAAAGACTGGTATTAAGCCTGAGGCTATTCAACATTTTCAGCAGTAATCCAGAATTAAATATAAAATCACTGCTCATAAAATTTGCCAATGACATGAAGATTGGCAGAATGGTAAATATCGATGAGGATGGGGCTGTCACACATTGTGATATGGAGTGCTTAGTAAACTGGGGCCATTCAAAGGAGATTTGATTTAATACAGATAATGCAGAATTATACCTCTATGAACAAGGAATCCAGGAGACACCTAAACAATGGGGGGATCTGCAAGGGTAAGAAATGTTACAATGGGGAGGACAAGTGCTAACAAAGTCAATTTAGTTAGGGAAGATGAGGGTCATTCACACCAACTGATCAGAAAGTGAGAATATCTGAACAGGGATAATCACCTTTTGTAATGAAATAACCATTCCAAGTCCCTATTCAGACCCAGCCTGATTGTGTCAATTTTACAAATGAGTTCCAAAGCTCTGCAGTTTCAAGCTGAAGTCTGTTTTTGAAATTCTTCTGTTGAAGTATTGCAACTTACAAGTCTGCTACAGAGTGTCCAGAGAGATGGAAGTGCTCTCCTACAAGTTTATGAATGTTGGTTTTCAGTATAGGGTGATGTTAATGTGACCATCCCTTGTTTGTATTGTAGTATCCAGGAAGTAGATTTCTTGCATAGACTGGTCCAGGCTGAGGTTCATGGTGGGGTGGAAATTGTTGAAATCCCAGTGGAATTCTTCAAGTGGCTCTTTCTTATGGGTCCAGATGATGAAAATGTCATCAGTGTAGTGTAGGTAAAGGAGAGCTACTTGGGAATGAGACTTGAAGAAGCAATGTTCAGGTCATAAAAATGTTGGGGCCATGTGGGTACCCCTAGCCGGGCCACTGACTTGACGATATCAATCATCTGCAGGTCTGAAATAGTTGTGGGTCAGTACAAAGTCACAAAGTTTGACTATCATGTCCCTGATGGTTTGTAATCCATCTTTGTGTGGAATGTTGGTGTAGAGAACTTTTACAACCATAGTGACTGGGGTGGTGTTTTCTGGAAATTCAACAATGGATTGCAGCTTTCTCAGGAAGTCAGTGGTATCACAAAGATAGCTAGGAGTGCTGGTGGCGTAAGGCCTGAGATCAGAGTCCACATAGCCTGAGAAATCTGCTATGACAGATCCAGTGCCTGAGATGATGGGTTGTCCAGGATTCCCTGGGTTTTTGGGTCTTGGGTAGTAGGTAGAATACCCCTGGTCAAAGCTCTTGGGGCATGACCATGTGGATTTGCTCCTGCGCCTCTTTACGGTGTTTCTTAAGCAGATGATATAGTTTCTTTTGGTATTCCTCAGAGGGATCAGAGGGTAATGGCTTGTAGAATGTGATGTTAGAGAGTTGTCTGGCCCCCTGTTCATAATCCAACCTATTCACGATGACTACAGCACCTCTTTTAACAGCCTTTTTGATGAGAGTCTCAGAGTTGTTTTTGATGCTATGTATAGCATTGCATTCTGCATGACTCATTTTACGGTGCAAGAGATGGTGCTTGTCTACAATCTCTATTTGTGCACATCAGCAGAAGCACTCTATGTAAAAGTCTATCCTGTTTCAGGAGGATTCTATGGAGAATTCTTCTTCTTGTTTTGGTAGGAAGGTATCTGTAGGTTAGTGTGTTGCTCAGTGGTATGATGGAAATATTCCTTGAGTCAGAGACCATTAAAGCAGGCTTCCAGGTCACTGCAGAACTCTATCCTTTGTTTAGGGTTGTCGGGGCAGAAGGAGAGTCCCGACGACAGGCAGACATTACTGCAAATCAGATATAAAAAATCCATAAAACAGTAGGAGAGCACTTCCATCTCCCTGGACACTCCATAGTAGACTTGACGGTTGCCATACTTCAACAAAAGAATTTTAAAAACAGACTTCAGCATGACTGCAGAGTTGGAACTCATCTGCAAACTTGACACAACCAGAGTGGATCTGAATAGGGACTTGGAATGGTTATCCCAATACAAAAAGTAGTCGTCCCTATTCACACACGCTCACCTTCTAATCAACTGTTGTGAATGGGCCTTATCTACCTCAAATGAACTGACTTTGTTAGCACTCAGCCTCCCCAATATAAGGTTTCTCACCCTTGCAACTGTTTAGTAGATTCTACTTCATGCATCTGACAAAATGAGTTGCATCCCATGAAAGCTTATGCTGGAGAAAATGTGTTAGTTTTTAAGGTGCCGTAGGACTTTCCTTCTTTTTGCTATATACAGTCTAACATGGCTTCCCCCCTGGAACTGGATACTAAAAGGCGTTTCAATTTATCAGAGGAAGTCATAACAAGAATCGCTGGCTGGAAGCTGAAGCCAGACAAATTCAAATAAGAAATTAGGCACTTAAAACAAAATTCTGAAAGTGATTAAGCATGTGGAACAAATTACCAAAAGAAGTGATGGAGTCTCCATTTCTTCTTGTCTTCAAGACTGGATGCCTCTCTGGAAGAAATGGTTTTTGTCAAACACAAGTAATTAGTAATTAGGCTCAACACATGGCAGGTGAAACTTAATGGCCTGTAATATTCAGAAGATTATGCTAAATGATGTAATGGTTTCTTTTGTCCTTAAATTCTATCAATTGCACTGAAATTGTATGGCAGAGCTACAGAACAGAGCACAGAGTTCCTGATTCCCATCCCTCTATTTTAACTGCAAGACAGCTTTCCAACTCTTTTCTCCAAAAATGAGTGTGCACTATAAAATAAAATAAAGCAGAAATGAATCAATACAAATGCTAGTGGCTGCATTTTAATCTCAAGTCCTAAAGATTTCATAAATTATTTCCAAAGTACATCAATGACTTTCCATTTGGGGGATTTGTGGTGGAGGGACTTTAGGTTAGGCAGTGAAAATTGATTAATCTATATGGATTTTAATTTCTAGGTGTCTAACAGAGAAGGCTAATAGAGAACAGAGGCAGTGAGTAGTAACTGTTTACTAAAAGCTTTATTTTCTTCGCAGGTTGTGAGATTCTCCCTTCCAACATCTATGTTTTTGGGGAAAAGGGAATTCTTTAAAGGAAAATACTTAGACTGGTTAGTCTAAAAAGGCCAGCTGTGGTATGGCACAAATCTGGCTACATATCACAACAGAATTCTAATTATTTTCACTAAAAAAGGAAAGCACATCACTTGGGATGCAAGGCCATTCTCCTGCAACTTAATTAGGCAGACAGACCAATCTTAATCAGGCATCTGGACTTTCTGAACGTATCAGACCCACACTTAGATGTACAGTCTATCCTGGATGATAATCCCTCACTTTTACAGACCTTGGATGGCAGACCAGTCCTCACTTAGGCTGTATTCACACAGACATGGTTATTTCGAAACAAGTTGTTTCGAAACAACTTGTTTCGAAATAACACCTTAATTCAAAATGACTTACTTCGAAATAGCAAAAAAGTCATTTCGAAATAAGAAAAAAGCGGGAAACAAAATAGCAGGTTCACACTGTGAACCTGCTATTTTGCTTCCTCCAGGGCTGCAGGCACCAGAGGGGTTCAGCGCTGCCCAGTGCTGCTCCCTGCCGGTGCCTGCAGAGCCGGGCTGCAGGCACCAGAGGGGGCCAGCGCGGCCCGGCGCGGCTCCCACCAATGCCCGCAAAAGGGGCCTGCGGGCACTGGCGGACTCACCGCCGGCTTAAAAAGCCGGCAGGGAGCAGTGCTGGGCTGCGCTGAAGCCCGCTGGTGCCCGCAGCCCGGCTCTGCAGCACTGGCGGGGTTCAGCTCTGTGCAGCGCTGATCCCCACCGGTGCCTGCTGGCCAGGGGACATCCCTCAGCACCCTGGCCAGGGTGCTGAGTGTTCCCTGGCCATGGTGCTGAGGGGGCAGCCCTTTAAATGTTGTTTCGGAGCGTCTTGTTCCGAAACAACATGTTCACATGAGTTGTTTCGAAACAAGGTTGTTTCAAAACAAGGTTGTTTTGACCCCAAATGGGGTTTAACTTGTTTCGAAACAATGACCTTGTTTTGAAACAACGGGTTCCTGTTGTTTCGAAACAACGGTGCGTCGTGTGAACATGTTTTTTTTTGTTTCGAAACAACGAGGTTGTTTCGAAACAAAAGTGCTGTGTGAACACAGCCTTACAGATAGCCCCCCAACCCTGAAGCAAATGCTCACCAGTAACCACACACCATTCAATAGGAACATTAACAATAACACCAACCCTGCAACAAACCTCATTGCCAGTTCTGCCTGCATATCTACTCAAGTGACACCATGACAGGTGTCACATCAACCATGCCATCGGGAGCTCATTCACCTGCACATCAACTAATGTGATATGTGTCAGCAGGTGCCAGTAATGGCCTTCTGCATAGACATTGGTCAAACCAAAATGTCTATGCAACAGAATAAATGGACACCAATCAGAGATCAAAAATGGTAACATTAAAAAAGCAGTAAGAGAGAACTTCAGTCCATCTGGACAGTCAATAATGGACTTGAAGCTGCCATATTTCAGCAAAAACAAAATTCAAAAACAGACTTCAGCACGAAACTGCAGAGCTGGGACTTGTATAGAAATTTGAGACTATCAGATTAGGTCTGAATAGAGACTGGGAGGCTGTGTTCACACACACATGGTTATTTCGAAACAAGTTGTGTCGAAACAACTGGTTTCGAAATAAAACCTTATTTCGAAATAACATACTTCGAATTAACAAAATGTTATTTCGAAATAAGAAAAAAAAAGCGGGAAACAAAATAGCAGGTTCACACTGTGAACCTGCTATTTCGCTTCCTCTGGGGGCTGCAGGCACTGGCGGGCTGCAGCGCTGCCCAGCGCTGCTCCCCGCCGGTGCCTGCAAAAGGGGGGCTGCAGGCACCGGCGGGGTTCAGCACTGCACAGCAGGCACCGGCGGGGTTCAGTGCTGGGCAGCGCTGCAGCCCGCCGGTGCCTGCAGCCCGGCTGTGCAGGTGCTGGCCAGGGGACACCCCTCAGCACCCTGGCCAGGGTGCTGAGGGGGCAGCCCTTGACCTGTTGTTTCGGAACCTCTTGTTCCAAAACAACATGTTCACACGAGTTGTTTCGAAGCAAGTGTTTCGAAACAAGGTTGTTTCGACCCCAAATGGGGTTTAACTTGTTTCGAAACAACACCCTTGTTTTGAAACAACGGGTTCCTGTTGTTTTGAAACAACGGTGCGTCGTGGGAACATGGGTTTTTTTGTTTTGAAACAATGAGGTTGTTTCGAAACAAAAGTGCTGTGTGAACACAGCCGGAGAGTCTAGCTCACTATACAAAGAAAAGTTCCCTATCTTGACAATTCATCATACTTTCTCATGAATTCTTTTGAATGGGCCTCTTCCCCTTTGACTGAATTGACCTCTTTAGCACTTGCCCTAATAAACTGTACCCACTCTTGCATATTTATATATAACTAACAAACTGAAGTTTCCACTAAATACATCCAATTAAGTGGGTCCCAGCCCATGAAATCATATGCCATGCCCCCCTCCTTCATTTTGTTTGCTAGTCTCTGAGTGCCACAGGACTCCTTGTTATTTGCTGAAAACAGATTAACATGGTTTATGTGATAAAATAATTTGTTAGTCTTGAAAAGTGCCACAGGACTCCTTGTTTGAAATAAACTAACATGGCTTCCCCTCTGAAACTAGCTACCCTTCTGAGACCCCTAAATTGAATCCACATGCTATAGCTCCAGGGCTGGATTAGCAAGCCGGGTGCCCCCCCCCGTCCACTGCTGGGCCCCCGCCCCTAGCTTGGAGGCCTATCACAGGCACCTGGGGCCAAAGAGCACTCCTACCCCAGCCCTGCTGCTGTCAGTCTACCCCAGGGGGCAGAGGTGAAGCCAGCTGACATGCAGTGTAGCCCCTGTGCAGCCCCCAGGACCACAGGCTCTGGGAGGTTGTGCTGGAGTGATGGAGGCTGTGCTGCAAGCCAGCAGAACGAACAGGTGCTGGTCTACCCCATCCACCACTGGGGTGGACTAGACAGCCTAGGATCAGGGCTAGAGCACAGAACCCAGCCTCTGGCCCCCAGGCCCCACCTTCCCAGCACCAGCAGAGCAGGAGCATTTTCAGTTCTCCAGCCCTACCTGCGCTGAGTGAAGTATGGGGGCAGGATAGCAGTTTTAGGACTTGGAACCTGGAGACCCCTTTTTTGGCCAGTCTGGGGCTTCAGCCCCTAAAGCTCCTGCTATAATCCAGCCCTGCATAGCTCAAGCCCTTTTTTATGCCCACTACTTTTGCCCTTTTCAATAGTCAAACAACAAACTTTTCTTATAAAACGCCCCCAGCAACCACCACCAATGATACAAAGACAACAGAAGAATTTTGTACATTTAGATTCAACAAATACTACAGTGGCCTGTTGTGAACTATGAATAGCTAAAAAAGAAATCAAATGTCATCAGCAACTCTGTCAAGCTGCATTCCAAAGTCAGTTTATCGCTGCAGAGAATACCTAGGTATTTATCTTCCCTGGCTAGGTTAATTTTGTGTTCCATAATTATAATTACTGTCAAACACTCCAAACTGTGTTTCTGCAGTTTTGAATGCTGCCATTTTTTAGTGAAACTGAGCTTAAAGAGGTGTTTCTTATGTTTATCTGAATGCCAGCAAGCAGAGATTAAAAAATATTTTGCTCTTGAGATTGTGCTTCATAACAGAGTTTTGCAAAGCTCAGCAACTTTGTTATGAAGGTGATTCTGTTCATTTTTACCTAGACCTCTAACCTACAAAATTTGAAAATTATTTTAGATAATTAGATAAAGTTGCCTCAGTAGTTATTAAGTTCCAAACAGGCAGCCATGTTAGTCTAGTTCAGTAAAACAAACCAGGAGTCCTGTAGCACTTAAAGACTAACAAATCTATCTATCGCATGAGCTTTTGTGGAAGAAAAAATCCCACTTTATCAAATTCTTTGAAGATAGGGAAACTTATAGAATGGGAGAATATAAATGCAGGGAAGTGTAAGTCATGGGATCAGGTCATACTGTAACAGCAAATCAAAGCCATTGTTAAGGTTCATGTTCCTCTATATGCTGTTCCCTGCTGTTTGAATCTTAATAACAGCTCTGATTTTCTGTTACAGTGTGACTGATCCCATGCTTTATACTTCCCTGCAATTATTTCCTCCTATTCTGTAAGTTCCCCCATCTTCAAAGTGTCTGATGAAGTGAGATTTTTCTCATGTGATTAAAAAAAAAAAGTTAGTCTTTAAGTGCCACAGGACTCCTTGTTTGTTCAGTAGTTACAGTATCCCAGTGGGGAAAAATTTAGATAGTAGTGTGAATATTTGGGTAGCCTTAACCAGGGCAAAACTGTCAAGTTTTTAAGGGTGACCTTTTCATTTATATATGTATTTTTATCATTTCCAGGATATGCCTATTACAAACCTCTAAAAGCATTTGCAGAAAAACTGCCAAGTAGTATTAAGTAATGTACACAAAATAAAGTTCTGTAGCAAAACTGGCCCTTTCATAATCCAGCTCTGGGGGAGCCCGGGTGGAGAGATGCTACAGCAAGGTGTCAAATGTATCTAAAGGCTAATAGGCTCGGTTTGAACAAAGGGGAAAAAAGGAGCAAATCCAGAAGACAAGGGCTATATCTACACTGGCAAGTTAGTTCAAATTAAAGGAGGCATAATTTAAACAAACTTTGTCCCCATCTACAGTAGTCTTTCATTAGTTTGTACTAAGAAATTCCTTAGTTCAAACTAATGAATGCCTAGTTTGAACTAGTAACTACCACCGGTTAGTATGAACAAAGGGCTTAGTTCAAGCATTAATTCTAACTAAGTACAGTGTAGAGCAGAACTAACCCTTACTTTGAACTAAGGGCAGTTAGTTCGAACTCAGAAGGTGGACTAATTCGAACTAACATTAGTTCAAATTAGTCCACATTGTTAATTCAAACTAATAAGCTGGAGGTTAGCTTCAACTAACCTCCAACTTATTAGTTTGAACTAACAAGTTTCAACTAACTTTTGTACTTTAGACGTAGCCCAGGGCCCCACCTGAGATTGTGCTGACCCCCATCTCCCAGATATACAGGAGATGGGACAGGAGTATCGAGAATTGTGAGCTTGATTGTCTTAAACAATCATAGGTGTCAGAGCAAGAAAGTAAGAGAGATGAGGTGTGTAATTCTCTAAGGTCACACAAACTCGAGACTTTGTCATTCCATGGAGGTGGCAGAGGACTTTACTATCTTGCAGCCACTAGATATCTCAGAAGCCAGTTTAACCCAACTCTTTTTTACCAACAAACAAATGTAACCCCCCTGCGGTTTTAAGGAGCATGGTTCCTTTAAATCTTTGCCCTGTGGGAGAGGGTTTGTGGAGTTGAGGAGGGGGGCTGCAGCCGGAGGCCCTGGGAAGGAGGCAGAGGGAAAGGTCCGGCCTGAAGTCAGGGAAGACAGAGCAGCTGACCTGGGATGCCAGGCCAGCACCCACAGAAGGACACTGTGCTGGGGAGCGTTGCCCAAGGACAGAGCAGGATCCAGTGACTGGCCATCTGGAGCTGTGGGGCCATGAGTACAGCACCTGGAACTCAGGAGGAAGGTTGTAGTTAGTTAAGTGGGGAGAGTGTCACTCTGGGTTCGCAGAGAGCAGCAGAAGAGGCATCAGAGGGTTTTCTTTTGCTGGGAAAGTGCTGGCGCCAAAGACTAGGAGTTGCTGGACTGAACTCTGGACTGGAACTGTGCTGGGACTCCTGAACTCATGGTGCAGATACAGACGTCATGTTTGCCTCCAGCCTGCTGGATTGTTGGGCCTTACAGGGCCCTATGTTAGCTGTCACTCTGTGTTACTGCTGCCCCATCTCCCCCGTTGGTTTCCCCTTTGCACCTCTGTAAATAAACCTTCCCCATTCCCATAATCCCTGCGCTATCCCAGTGTGTGTGTGGTCACTCTGGGGGTTTGGAACAGGTGCCCCTGCGGCAAAGGGGCTCTCCTTTCTGTGTTCCTGCGCACACCCTTCTCTGGTCAGAGCCACCTGCAAGGCAGACTCTGTCTGGTCACGTGGGTGTTACACATGGTGGCCCGTACGGGGAACTCTTGCAGTCCACAAACCTCTATGTCACACACCCTGGGTGCTCCTTCAGAGTGAAAAGAGACCACCTGCTGGTAAAAAAAGGGGAATGGAGAGAGAATTCCCAGAAGACCTTTGTCAAGGGGCACAGATCTCAGTAGCCCAGGCTGTGCTGGTGGCAGGGTTCCCAGAAGAGATGGAGCCCAATGAAATTGAGGAGAGCCAAGATGCAGTGGGAATACTGGGGAGAGTGAAGATCCACACTCGTATTTACAGTCGTGAATTGAAGGGCATGATAGCACTATGTACTCATTCCAAAGAAGCAGATCCTGATAAAGTACCCAAAGAAGTGCAAGTGGGAGGTACCCCCTGGACAATTCTGGGGCCAAGAAAGTCCTCTGCCAGCGCACCTTTGTTACTGGAGGTGGACTCATTAGCTCAGAAGCTACAGAGTCTGATGACAAATGAGAAGCGGACACGAGAGGAATTAATATTGGCATTAGGAGGGACTCCAACACCTGTAGCACCCAACCCAGTGGAGTGGGCAAAAGAGTTGGGGAATGCCCTCAGACATGTGTTGAAGCCAGTACCTGAAAATGCACCATACAAGTGGTTACCTTGTTTCTCTGGAGTCACATCTGAACCCTCAGGGGAAGACGATTATGAGACCTGGAGGGAATCTTCAGTGCCCCTTGTCCAAGAGTGGCAATGCTCTGATGCTGAAACGCGGAAACAGGTGCTTGAGAGTCTGAGGGGACCTGCTATGCGGATTGTCCGAACCCTGAAAGACTCCCAACCAGCTGCCACAGTGCATGACTATTTAGCTGCTCTTAAGAGTATCTATGGCATGACGGATAGCGGCGAAGACCTGTATTATCAGTTTAGTCACACCTATCAAGGGTTTCATGAGAGGTTGTCAGATTTTGTCAGGAGGCTGGAGGACTTACTGCAGCAGGTAGTGCAGAAGGGAGGAATTCCCACTAAGCACATTGATTCTGCTAGGTTAGCTCAGATCCTTTGAGGAACCCGACAAGAAGGGTTGATGCTGTGGCAACTATAGCTGAGGGAGTGGATCCAAACCCACCTCCATTCCACAATCTCATTCGAGAGATACGTGAAGAAGAGGAGTGATTTATGCAGGCAGATACAGTGGCACCGCCAAAGAAGGTAGGGAGTTACACCACCACAGTGTGTGGAGTAACAGAGGAGGTCCCATCAGTAGCAGCAGCCCCTGAGAGATTTGACCCAAGAAGTGGCCATGCTGAAGGCTTATGCTGCACCATCTGGAAAAAGGAAAAATAACCAGAGGGTGATAGCCCAAAAAAGGGGTTCTGTTATAACTGTAGGAGAGATGGACACTATGCATTGGAGTGCCAGAACAAGACAGACCATGCAAGGGTATCTCAGAGACTGCAGGAAACCCATAGGGAGCTTCAGGGAAACACCGACGGGGCTTGGAGAAGGAGCGATCCAAGACCCTGAAATTCCAAGGCTCCCCCAAAAAGAACACAGATCAGGGTTACCCTGATGGGCTAATAGGGCCCCAAGCTGTCATACCCATCCATATAGAGGGACGTTTGTGTGAGGCATTGCTGGATAGTGGATCATAGGTCACCATCCTTTATGAGTCTTACTATCGAGAACACCTGCAGCATTTGCCCCTGCATTCCCTGTCCGGCTTAACAGTCTGGGGAACTGGTGGTGACTCATGCCCTTATCTGGGGTATAGCCTGTCAAAGGTCCAATTTCCAAAGGATGTTGCCGGGACAACCCATGAAATAGAAACATTGGCACTGATCTGCCCAGATCCAAAGGGAAGAGGATATGCACCTTTAATCCCAGGGACAAATACAAACCTGTTTCAAAGATTAGCACAGAAGTGTCAAGAGATGGCGGGAAATAACTATCTTCAGGAGCTACCAATGCATGCTTTGTGTAAAGCTGCATACCAGCGAGTGGGATGCCTTATATCCCAAGAGGAGACTAAGGCTAAGCCTTTTGGGAAGGATAGTTTCCAGTTTGGGGATTCCCCCATTCCTGCCGAGTGGAAGGACCAGCTGTGTGGGGAGTTAGTCAAAAGGAAGGCTGTTTTCTCTATGTATGAGTGGGATGTTGGGTGTGCTCATGGTGTGGAACACCGTATCCAAATGCAGTATGGTCAGACTTTCCAAGAGAGATCAAGACAATTAGCCCCTGCAGATACTGAAGATGTGAGGCAGCACCTACAGGAACTGGCCCAAGCAGGTATTATTGAGGAATCCAGGAGCTCTTACGCATCACCAATTGTAGTACGAAAGAAAAGTGGCAAGGTGCGCATGTGTGTTGATTATCGCACTCTGAACAGGCGAACGATTCCTGACCAATACACAATGCCCAGGGTGGATGATGCTTTAGATAGCCTGAATGGCAGTTGCTGGTTCTCTGTACTTGATCTCTGCAGTGGATACTATCAAGTACCCATGGCACCAGAGGACCAAGAGAAGACAGCGTTCATCTGCCCCTTGGGATTTTACCAATTTAATTGTATGCCACAAGGAGTATCTGGGGCTCCAGCCACATTTCAGCGACTCATGGAACAGGTTGTAGGGGATATGCACCTGTTAGAGTGCCTGGTGTATCTGGATGACATTGTGGTCTTCAGGCGCACTTTAGAAGAACATGAAATTTGGCTGTGCAAGGTCCTGGATTGGTTGAAAGAGGCTGGTCTCAAGTTATCCTTAGACAAGTGCATCTTCTGCCAGACATCTGTACGATACGTAGGACACATTGTATCTGCAGATGGTATAGCGACAGACCCAGAGAAGACAAAAGCAGTTACCACCTGGCCAAGGCCCACAACTCTCAAGGAATTACAATAATTTCTGGGATTCTGTGGCTATTATTGCAGGTTCATAAAAAATTACTCCCATGTTCTGCATGCCCTCACAGAACTCACAAAGGGATACCCTCCCACAAATAAGAAAAAGGGCAGACCACCCTGGCATCGATATTTCAATGTGAGCACACCGTTCGGAAAGCACTGGACTTCTGAATGTGAAGAAGCTTTCCATAACATCATTCAACAGCTTACTCAAACACCTGTTTTGGTGTATGCTGATCCCACTCAGCCATATGAGCTCCATGTTGATGCAAGCTACACTGGCTAGGAGCTGTCCTTATCAAGAGCGTGAAGGCAAACTTCGACCAGCAGCTTTTGCAAGTCAAGGCCTCAAATCATCAGAGAGAAACTACACTGCTCATCAAGTGGAATTCCTGGTGTTAGAATGGACTGTGACAGAGAGGTTTCATGATTACCTGTATGGAGCAAAGTTTATTATAAAGACTTATAATAACCCTTTGACATATATCAAAACAACAGCAAAATTATCTGTAGCAAGACATCGGTGGTTAGCGGCACTTTCTGCTTATGATTTCACCCTTCAGTATCGTCCTGGTTGAACAAACATAGATGCAGATGCCTTGTCTCATCAGCCTCACATTAAAGACTTGTCACTCAATAATTGGATGAATGTGGGTACTCCTGAACTGAGAGCTTTATGCCAACAAGTATCTGTTGTGGAGGAACACTCCACAGCCAATGGACTGCTTGGGGGTGCCCCCACAAGCCATACCCATAGCCTACTCAAGTTTTAGTAGAGTACAGGATCCTCAACTGCCCAGACTAAAGGATCTGGAGGTGGAACATGCCCAGAGAGCTGATCCACGAACGAAGGATGTCCTTTATGGTTTGGAAAGGGGAAAGGATCCCAAGAGTATTTGACTGAGTCATCCAGAGGAGGTCGTCTTGCTGAAGGAATGGGATCGCTTATTGGTTCGAGGTGGGCAACTTTATTGAGGGAAGAAGCATTCCCTGAGACCTCACCCAAAACAATTGGTATTACCACAAAAGTATTGGCAAGGCTTATTGGAGGCCTGCCATGATTGAATGGGTCACCTGGGAATAGAACAATTAGAGGCCTTAGTTAAGGCAAAATTCTATCGGCCCTGGATGGGGTGCAACACTGCCCACAATGTACACACTTGTACCCAATGCATCCAATGAAAGACTTTGCCTAAGCAGACAGCCCCTCTTATCAATATCACAAGTTCAGCACCCATGGAGCTTGTCTGTCTGGACTTTCTGTCATTAGAGCCTGATCTCCGGGGTATGACAAATATCCTGGTGGTAACCGACCATTTTATTCGTTATGCTCAGACTTATCCCACAAAAAATCAAAAAGCTTCCACAGTTGCCAAGATACTGTGGTACAAGTTCTTTGTTCACTATGGGTTGCCTGCGAGACTACACTCAGACCAGGGACGGGATTTCGAGAGTCGATTAATAAAAGAACTTGGCACTATCATGGGGATCAAAAAATCACACACCTCCCCTTATCATCCACAAGGGGATCCACTGCCCAAACGATTCAACCGCACACTGCTCAACATGCTGGGAACCCTAGACACTCACCAGAAAAAATTCTGGAGCCAGCATGTGGAGCACTTGGTATATGCCTATAACTGCACTTGGCATGAGGCAAATGGCTACACACCATACATGTTGATGTTTGGTCGAGAGGCACGGCTGCCAGTTGACCTCTGTTTTGGAGTGTCTTCTGATGCGGCACTCCCTGAAACTTATTTTGAGTACGTGGCTCGCCTAAAAGACCAATTGAAGGAGGCATATCGGATAGCAACACAAGCTTCTGACCAACAGAATCAAAGTGTTCGTGCCTGATGTACTAATAGGGGGCCGCTTGCCCGGGCACCCC
>ML681989.1:46111165-46156138 GCA_007922195.1 Podocnemis expansa
CTACTGAGTCCGGTGTCTCCTTCTCCCATCGCGGTTGGGAACCAACACAAAGGAACAAATTGCAATATGATCAGCGAGTGAGGCAACAGGAACTTCAGATTGGTGATCAGGTGCTGGCCCAAAATCTGTGATTACTGGGAAAGCACAAAATTGCTGATCACTGGGAGTCACACCCGTATGTTATTGAGGAGAAACTGGGAGATCTACCAGTGTATCGGATACACCTGGAGGGCAGTCGTGGCCCCACTAAAACTCTACACCTGTTACCTGTTGGACAGGTATTGTTTCCCAATGAGGATGATCCCACAGTCTCTGAGACCCGTGGTCCTGCCAGTCGGACATGATCCCAGCGACGGAGATAAAATAGGACTTTGCAAACATGCAGCTCCTCAGAGAGTGAGGATGAGGATGTTTCCACAGTTTCTGAGCCCCCTGGTCCTGCAAGTTGGACATGATCCCAGCAACACAGCTATAATAGGACTTTGCAAAGACCCAGCTCCTCAGAGAGTGAGGAAGAACTAGTGTTCAGCCAATGTCCTTTTGGATAAGTTTGAACCACACCAGATCTTTCCAACATTGCACAAAGAGATGGGGAAGGGGAAGAACCAACAGTAAGTATCCCAACGGGTTCAGTGGCCAAATCTGTGGAGACCCACCAAGGGCCTGATGAGGAAGAGAACCCTGTACCCCATACAGCCACTTTAAATCCAGATGCCCCTGCTTTTACACCTCAAGGATCTGTCACCATGCCCCCACGTTCAGTAGTGCCACAGCAGTCGATACCTGACAGCCAACTTAGACATTCCTCCAGGGAAGGGAAGCCCAGGTGTGTGCTGACATATGATCAGTTGGGAGAACCCAGTGAAGTAAAAATCTCTGGAGTACCCCGGGGCGTGAGTTGCCTCACAGGAAACCTATTCGACCCCTCAGTGTCCCGTGAGTTGGACTACTGCGATACTGCTGACCAGTGGGGGCCCTGGGTCTCCTGCTAGGAATCCATGGACTGAAACTGCCCACCTTGTTGGGGACACCAAGGATCTTTTTCTTTTGGAGGGGGGGAGAGTGTAACCCCCCTGGGGATTTAAGGAGCATGGTTCCTTTAAATCTTTGCCCTGTGGGAGAAGGTTTGTGGAGCTGAGGAGGGGGGCTGGGGCTGCAGCCAGAGGCCCGGGGAAGGAGGCAGAGGGAAAGGCCCGGCCTGAGGTGAGGGAAGACAGAGTGGCTGACCTGGGATGCCAGGCCAGCCCCCACAGGAGGACACTGTGCTGGGGAGAGTTGCCCAAGAACAGAGCAGGATCCAGTGACTGGCCATCTGGAGCTGTGGAGCCGTGAGTACAGCACCTGGAACTCAGGGGGAAGGTTGTAGTTAGTTAAGTGGGGAAGGTGTCACTCTGGGTTCACAGAGAGTGGCAGAAGAGGCATCAGAGGGTTTTCTTTTGCTGGGAAAGTGCTGGCACCAAAGACTAGGAGTTGCTGGACTGAACTCTGGACTGGAACTGTGCTGGGACTCCTGAACTCATGGTGCAGAAGCAGAGCTCACGTCTGCCTCCAGCCTGCTCTATTGTTGGGCCTTGCAGGGCCCTGTGTTAGCTGCTACTCTGTGTTACTGCTGCCCCATCTCCCCTGTTGGTTTCCCCTTTGCACCTCTGTAAATACACCTTCCCCATTCCCATAATCCCTGCACTATCCCAGTGTGTGTGTGGTCACTCTGGGGGTTTGGAACAGGTGCCCCTGTGGCAAAGGGGCTCTCCTTGCTGTGTCCCCGCACACACCCTTCTCTGGTCAGAGCCGCCTGCAAGGCAGACTCTATCTGGCCATGTGGGTGTTACACAAATATGAAGTGGACATAACAAATTGGTGTGATTAGTTACCAAACATCTTTTTCTCTTTGACAAGGGTGGTTTCATTGATTAAGGAACAGGATTTAGAGTTTTAGGTGCTAAAACTAGGTGTGCAGGTTGTGCTGCCACAGCCTCTGGGTTGAAGTTGTTCTCATCCTATAGAAGGTTTACAGTGTGGTTCAATAGATCTCAGCAGCTCACTATAAAAATTGTTCCAGCACTGGAGTCAGATGTCAGTTCTGTTTCTGATTTCAGCACTGATTTTGTGTGTGACTCTTATGTTCCTTTAACCTCTCTGCACCCTAGTTTTCCCTCCTGTAAAGTGGGATGAAATTACCTGTCAGGGATGTTTTAAGACTAAATGTATTTAGGTTTGTACTCTACCGAGACATCTGTATGGCAAGTCTTATTGCTTCTGTTGAGTCTTATTGGTTAAAAAGAGGGGGGGGTGTTTGTTCTACCATCTTGAATTTATTTTCTCAGTTTCCAAAAACTCAAAACCACATTATGTCAGTTTTAAAAAGATCAAGTCAAGCTTCCTGAAACTTTTCAGAAAGTGCAACAAATGAATTTGAAATTACAAAGCCAGGAGTGATCTGTGTTTTTCAGTAAATTTTGCTGAAAATAAAAGGGTAATTCCCTTCTTCTTCACAGAACAGTCTTTCATTCACACTCTTTCTAAGGAGGAAGGGAAGAACATAGTCACCACTTATAGCATAGTATTGAAGAGTTATTTCACTGGAAATGGAATGAGATGCTTACAGATCGTCTTAAATGGACTGCCATAAGGTCACCTTTGGCTTTTGCTGCAAGAATGGTACTGCGACAAAATTAAATGGAAACCCAGAGCCACATTCATCATTAACATAGACTGCAGATTAAGCTGAGAATATGTGCCACAGTTACCCCCCTACTTTCTCAGTTCTGCTGGGAAGACCTGAGCTGAAGAAGAGTAGGAATCCTCCAAATGTGTAAATAAATTAAAGTCCTCAGGTAGAAAGTTTACAAAAGAAATATTTTTACCTCTGCAGAGGGCCTTAAGAAAACCCACACAACCAAACAAGTGCTTTGTCTGTGTGAAAACATGCATATGAGTGTAAAGAAAAGCTAAATGGAACTGCAGGAGCAAATCAGTCAGTAGGATGAAGTTAACTTTGTGGAGTATGCCACCCACAGCAGTAATTCTAGCTATGATGGCAGCAGCTGCTGTGAAGCCTGATGGTAAGGTGGGAAAGGTAGTTGAAAAGAAAGAAGCAATAATTGCCAAAGAAAGGAAGGCCAGAGACAGGCATAGTAAGTTAAAAAATAAAAGGAGTTATCATAACAATCTGATTAATAATGAGGTGGGTAGAGTGTAGACACCGAACAATATAACCTAACAGCAAACATTCCCAAAGCTGCTGAATGATTAAAATTAAACAAATAAAAGATTTTAAAGAATCAAATGTGTGTGAGTTACATCCACCATATTTTCTTCAGTTTAACAGTAACAGACACAGGAGTCAATGCGATATGTAGAGTTCAAAGTGGCAGCAATTTATCTGACCTGTGCTGGGTTTTTTTCCCCATTGCTTGAATCTAATCTTGCTCAACATCGCACAGAATGACAGCAGCATGCAAAATAGCTTGATGTGATACCTTTTAAAAAAAAACAATAAAAAAAATATATATATATGGTGACTGGATAGCGTAGTGGTTAAGAGCCTTGTAGTGGTTAAGAGCGATGCCCTTTGATACGGGAGACCGGGGTTCAAATCCTGGTGGATACCTGCCTACCTTCCCAGTACGGGTCCTTGGGCAAAAAAACCCCGAACACCTCAGTTGCCTACCTCAAATATGCGAGTGACATGAACTAGGAGAGTCATGCCGGCTCGCATGTTGCCCGGATAAACAAGGTCCGTGCCAGATGTTGGGGAACCAGGACAATCTGACGATAAGTGGGTTACTGGAACAAACCATGCATGGACAAGAGAAGAGAACCTGGGATTGATGGAATGCTACTACAACAGCAGATCTAAGGAGAGGGGATATATGAAACGTATGAGGGGACTATGGATGGACAAAAGACCTACATCCACACTAACTGAAAAACAGCTAGTTACCCAACGCTTCAACATAGTAAAGAGGCAGCTGCTCTCACAACTTGAGATAGACCAACTCCACGTTACCTCCCAAACTCAAGAAGAAGCCCCAGAAGAACAACTAGATGTGCAGCCAGCACCAGAAGTTGGAACTTCACTGCCACCCCCTCCATTACAGAACACAGCAGCTGATATGAGGCATAAGATCATGGATAAAGTAGCTACAGTCAACCCTCGGGACCGATTACCAAGGCTCGTGGGAGAAGTACCATCAGCTAGTATGCTAGAAGATGCCAATAGAGCCCTAATGACGATACCTACTACCACCATCACTGAAACCAATGAACTGGTATACGCTACAGCCTCTGTAATCCTGGAGATGCTTGGCTACACAATCAAGAAGAACAGCAGTACATACCCCCCCTGGAAAATGAGGTTGGAGGATAAGATCAAGGCAACCCGGAGATAAGTTAGCCGGGTGGTGGAACTATAGAAGGGTGTAGAGATTAAGGATAGGACTCAGCTACTGAGAAAATACAAGGGCCTGACTCCATCTGAAGCCCTAGAGACTGCTAAGCAAAGGCTCACAGCACTGGCTACCAGGCTAAGGAGATACACTAGAGAAGCAGAGGCCAAAAAGATAAATGCTCTGTTCTCCAAAGAACCATCCAAGGTGTACTCCCAACTGCAGTGCAACAACACAATAACAGCAGAGCCACCAACAGCAGCAGAAACTGAACAGTACTGGAAGGACATATGGGAGAAAGAGAAGACTCATAACACCAGTGCAAAGTGGCTGCAGGACCTGAGAACAGACCACAGCAATCTCCCAGAACAGGAACCAGTCACCATCACAGTAGCCGACATCCAACAGTGGGTCAAGAACATGAAGAGCTGGACAGCACCTGGCCCGGACATGATCCACACCTACTGGCTAAAGAAACTAACAGCAGTGCATGAACGCCTAGCAGCACAGATGAACCAGCTGCTAGCAGCAGGCTCCCACCCAGACTGGCTAACACAAGGAAGGACAGTGCTGATCATGAAAGACCCCCACAAGGGAACAGCACCATCCAACTACCGGCCAATAACCTGCCTCCCCACAACATGGAAAGTCGTATCAGGCATCATAGCCGCCAAGCTACAGGACCACGTGGGCCAGTACATGAGCACAGCTCAGAAGGGCATTGGGAACAACACCAGAGGCTCAAAACACCAGCTGCTCATAGATAGAGCAGTCACCCAAGACTCAAGGTCTAGACAGACCAATCTGAGCACAGCCTGGATTGACTACAGGAAAGCCTACGACTCAATGCCGCACACATGGATCTGTGAATGTCTGGCGCTATACAAAGTCAACAGGACACTAAGGACCTTTCTCAAGAACTCAATGGGACTGTGGAAGACAACACTGGAAGTCAACTCAAGACAGCTTGCACAAGTGGCCATCAAGTGCGGCATGTACCAAGGTGATGCGCTGTCCCCGCTGCTGTTCTGCATTGGCTTGAACCCCCTCAGCCAGATAATCACAAGGACTGGATATGGATACAAGTTCAAGAGTGGAACTACCATCAGCCACCTCCTCTACATGGATGACATCAAGCTGTATGCTAAGAATGAACGAGACATCGACTCGCTAATCTACCTGACACGGATCTACAGTGAGGATATTGGGATGTCATTCGGACTGGAGAAGTGTGGCCAGATGGTAGTAAAGAGAGGAAAAGTAGTCAAGACTGATGGGGTGGAACTACCAGCAGGCCACATAGCAGACATATAGACCAGCTACAAGTACCTGGGCATCCCACAGTCACATGGGAACCACGATGAGGAGGCAAGGAAGACAGCAACATCCAAGTACCACCAAAGGATAAGACAGGTCCTGAAGAGCCAGCTGAATGGGAAGAACAAGATCCACGCCATCAACAGGTACGCCCTGCTAGTCATCAGATACCCTGCCGGTATAGTGAGCTGGCCAAAGGAGGACATGGAGGCTGCCGATGTGAAGACCCGGAAGCTCCTCACAATGTACGGAGGTTTCCACCCCAAGTCCAACACCCAGAGACTGTACGCCAGCCGGAAAGAAGGCGGGCAGGGTTTGGTGAGTGTCAAAGCCACTGTCCTGGATGAAACCCAGAGCATCCAGGAGTACATCAGTAAGATGGCACCCAAAGATGAGCTGCTGAGAGAATGCCTGAGGCAGCAGCAGCAGACATGGGAGGAAGATCAAGCAGAAGAAGTGCCATGGCAAGACAAGACCCTGCATGGAATGTACCATCGACAGATAGCTGAGGTGGCTGACATTGGGAAATCCTACCAGTGGCTGGAAAAAGCTGGACTAAAAGACAGCACTGAGGCACTGATCATAGCAGCACAAGAACAGGCACTGAGCACCAGATCCATTGAAGCAGGGGTCTACCACACTAGACAGGACCCAAGGTGCAGACTGCGCAGAGAAGCCTCAGAGACAGTCCAACACATAGTGGCAGGATGTAAGATGCAGGCAGGAACAGCATACACTGAACGGCATAACCAAGTAGCTGTCATTGTGTACAGGAACATCTGCACAGTGTATGGGCTAGACCCTCCCAAGACCAGATGGGAGATCCCACAGAAGGTCGTGGAGAATAACAGGGCTAAGATCCTGTGGGACTTCCAGATCCAGACAGACAGGCAGGTACTGGCCAATCAACCAGACATCGTGCTAATAGACAAGGACCAGGAGACAGCGGTGGTGATAGATGTAGCAGTGCCAAGTGAGAGCAACATCAGGAAGAAGGAGTATGAGAAGCTGGAGAAGTACCAGGGCCTGAAAGAGGAACTAGAGCGGATGTGGAAAGTGAAGGCCAAAGTGGTCCCGGTGGTGGTAGGAGCACTCGGGGCTGTGACTCCTAAGCTGGGAGAGTGGCTCCAACAGATCCCAGGAACAACATCAGAGCTCTCTGTCCAGAAGAGTGCAGTGCTAGGAACAGCTAAGATACTGCGCAGAACCCTCAAACTCCCAGGCCTCTGGTAGAGAACTCGAGGTTGAGGATGACACATACCACCCATAGGGGGTGAGAGAGGAATTTTTTTTTTATATATATATATATGTCACTCCATCTTTTCTTTGAAAGCTTCAGCCGTCAAAACACTGTTTTGCAGCTTTCAAAAAAAAAAGATACCTATTTATTTAATGTTAGTTAGAACCTGTACCCTGAATTTGAATACCAGCCATAGAACCAAGGAAGGGTGGAAACACAACACAAAGAAGGGGGAAAACAAGAAGTGAAATCAGATGAAAAGGAATCAGACAGTGAAGAAGAGAGATAGGAAAAAAGAACACACCAGAATTGTGCCCCTGCCTTCCCCTTCTCTCCCCTCAAAAGTGAAGGGAACACAGAAAAGAGAAAAAGACAATAAAAGAAGACAAGCGTATACTAGAGTTTTTGATATTGAGTAAAAAAAATAATGTCAAAAATTACAATAAATGAATACACATAATGATAGATTTTATGTGAAAAAGAGTCTCCAGGTTCTCCTTTTGGTTACACATTAGCCACATTAGGCAATGATTTTTTTATTATTATTAAATAAATGTCCTTAATTGTTGTCATTGTGACAGCCAATATGAGGAACTGAGATTTCCTTTAAGGAACAGGATAGAGAATAGTAAAAATGTTATGGAGTAAGCAGCTCTCAGGGGAGGTTTCTTCCTAACCACCAACAGCATGAGGTTGACAGATATCCTGAAGAACAAAGGGTCAGAAAATTCTTTCTGTTTACCTCCCAGCATTTGTAATTATGGATATGCTAATTCTCCATACAAATGTCTAACCCTTTTTTGTATCATTTATTGACACAAATAATATCTTGAAGCAGTGAGTTCCAGTGGTTCATTATAAATTGTGCAAAGAATATACTTTCTTCGATGAGTTTGATATTACTTTTCATTTCATTCAGTGTCTCCTTTTTCTTTTAGTAACCCCCCCCCCAAAAAAAAGATAAATAGGAACTCCATGTTTGCCTTTTCTACACCATTCTTCTTAATCTAGCTTCAGCTGGAAATTTTCCAAGCCTTTAATTAGTTTCATTTTCCATCTCTGTGCCTCTTCTATAGCCTCCTTGAGATAAGGTGAGCAAAAATGAACATCCTATTCCAGGTGACAGCATACTATTGATTTTTATAATGGCATTATTCTCTCTTCAATATTATTTTCCATTCGACTCCTTCTCCACCCTAACATTTTCACACTGAGCAATGATTTTAATTGAGCTGCCCACAGCTATGCCTATTTCTTTTTTCTGAGTAGTTATGGTTTATTTGTAACCCAGTAACCTTTAAGGCAGAGCCAGGCGTACTACAGCCCAAGGGCCAGATCCAGCCTGTGAGTGCCTGTGCTCTGGCCTGTGAGCTGCCACTGCCCCCCTCCACCACCAGCATCCTGCCCCAGCTTCAACAGCAGCCTGCCACTTGCCAGTTGCCACGAATTCTCTTCTGTCCCAGCTCCAGCTGGAGCTGGGTGGGAAGGCAGAGCAGATTAGCCATGGACGCTCTGCTTCCTGTCCCTCCCTCCCAGCTTCTGAATCAGCCTTCAGACCTTCCAATGGCCCCATGCTGGCCTGCCCCCTACCCCAGCCAGCTCTGGAGCTGGCTCTGTGCTGATCCCACCAGCTGGCTCTGGACCATTGCAGCGCCCTCCCAGCCAGCCGCAGGGCCAGACCATGGCTGTGAGCTGATCGCAGAGCTGGGAGGGGAGGGAAGGCTTAAGCAAGGAGGGAGGCTCTGCACCCCCTTCAACACCCCCAGCACTCATGGCCAGTTCTCCACTGCTCTCCCATTCCCCTCTCCTCCCACCAGCTCTCCACTAGCCCCCCAGCCCACCAATCAAAATTATTGGCCACCCCTGTTGTAAGGGGAAAGCTCTCAAAGTTTGCAAGGCCTCAGATAGAGCTTCAGACTCAATGCGGAGAGGTGCTGAACACTTTAAATAAGCTATTTCATAACTCATAAAAATCCTTGAATAATTCAAAATGTGACAGTCAACTGTTTGGAGTTGCACACCATCTTCCCTGCCTTTTTATTCTTACTCCCTCTTACACTAAAGTAACTATCCAAAAAACCCCAGGAAATTTGGTTACTGTAATTCATATATTCATCCATACTTTTGCTTCCTTTAGGGAGCGGGCCAGCTGCATGTGTTGCTGTTCATGAGAATTAAGAGGTAGAGGACAAGGAAAGGGGAGGGAAGGGTCTCAGATAGAGCTGAGCAGAATGTTTTTACCAAAACTATTTTTGGTGAAAAATATCAATTGGGGTTGACAAACATCTCACAAATTAACGTAAAATTTGCTGAATTCTTTTCAGCTGGGAAAAAAAAGTCTGAAGTCAAAGGTCTTCTTTTGAACATTTCAAAATTCAACATTTCAGCTCAGATTAGCTTTTCATTTTATATCTTCCTCCAAATTATTATAAAAGCAAAACCAAACAAAAATCTTGACTTTGAAACAGAGCATTTCATGTCAGGTCAAACAAAATGGTGACCTTGACACAGAATATTTTTTTTTTCAGAACTGCCAGCAAAATTGACAAATTATTTTTCTGAACACCTCTCATCTCCAGCTGACTGTTATCAGTGTAGTTCATTTGTGCAAGGAGGATTCAGATGCTGATGTGAGGTAGGTCAGAATGATTGGCACTGTTGGAGAGCATCCAAGGAAACATAGTGGGAGGCAGAATCTCTATGCTTGTTACTGGTAGTCAGGGAAGATTATTTATGTTTCCAAGTGAAGGGGGTTCACAGTGAGATGGCGCAGCAGAAGGTCATACATGTATGCTGGCAAGGGCAAGTAAACAAAGTAATTCCCCACTACTTCCATGCACAGAGATTTGAGTCCTGTGCTGTGGGATATTTAGTCCATGCCTAGGAACAGCACAGTCCAGCACGATGTAACTGATGTGCTTCCAGAGAAACATATGCTTCATCTGTCTTACTTACAAATCCTATCTGGATATTATGCTCTCTCCTGCAATGCACCCACCCCAATTAGGACTTATTAGCTTCTCGTTTAAATGCACTACGAGGCCCTCAGGGTTCATCATGTTTTGTCAAGTTTTTATTTTTAATAAAAACAGCCCCATTCATAAGATTCAACCCATTTCTCCACTCTAAACCCTGATCTCTTTTAAACCCAGCTATTAAACCTAGCTCTTTGTAAACAGACAGCAGTGACCCCATTGAACCTGAGAAGGTGGGGGTCCAGCAAAGGAACCGGATCTAAAATCACGAGTGTATCATTCAGTTATCATATGCACATGTCAGTGCATTTCAACATCCCCCCTATTTGTGAACAATTTGCTTCCATACACTTTACCAATTCACCTTCTCCTCTGCAGTGCATTATTACAGTTTCTGTATATTAAAGGAGGAAGCCTCTAACACTGCTCTGCAGGAAGAGTCAGGACAGTCTCCCAGTGCTCAAAACCATAGAACAGAATAAATGAATAGGTGAATATGAGAACAATTCATTTTATTCAAGATTTTTCTCTCTTTCGTCCCCTCTTTGTGCCACCTGGTCATCCAAGGAAACAGGCTTGAGCACTGTCATGGTAGTCACTCCCTAAGGTTAACAACACTTACTATAACATTCAACTTCAGACCTGTGCTATTAAATAGCCTGTAAATAGGATTACAAGGGACCTGAATTGTCGTTTTCTTGCTTTGAGGAGAATGCATCCACCATGAGAGCATCAAGCTGAGAATCATTTAAATTGCATACAAAAAGAGTCTTTTTTTTATGTTCACATAAATGGACTCCTTTGATGTGTACCTTAGACCAAATTTTCACTGCTATTTTTTCACCTTCTCTGTAGTATTTATGTTTCAGAAATTCAACTGCCTTCAAGCAAAGATCACATAACAAATAAAAACAGATCAATTTTCTGCATATTTCTCCTCCCCCAAACATTAAAATGTGATGGAGCTCTTTGTTGCAAGAAACCTGGCATTAGCTTAAAAAAAAAAATTAAAAACTCCATCTTACCTAAACAATAGTGACTAAACTAATGACTAGGTAGTGGTTAGTAAATGATAGTGCCCTCCAATGTTTCACAGCTTCCGAGAACTTTTCTATTCAATTCTATCCTAAATTCCAGTAATTAAATGTGTGCTCTTTTACAACCATACCCCCTTGTTCTGAACTGAAGCAGTCAGGTTTCCTGACAACCTCTCACATACCCTTAACACTCTGCCTATAGTAATGATGCCACCCTATTACTTATTGGAAGATACAGGGCCACTGTTGGGCACTCACAACCTAATCAGCAAGATAAATAACTTACAGGTGCTAAATACTATATCAGCATGTACAAAGAGATACCACGGATGTTGTCTGAAGCCCATGACTGCAGTTAAAATTAATATTTCATTCCAGCGTGGGGTTGGGGAGAGGGGAGTAATTTAATTCCTTCAGCTGTAAAAAGAGAAAGCAGTGCTAGGCTTCCATAAATATCCTAGCCTCCAAGAGAAACCGATTAAGATATGAAGCCAGTTTTTTCACTAACTGGCTCAAGCATCCATGATGAATATGGGCCCACTAGTGGTTCACTATTTTGTATCAGCAACTATTGTCACTCCACCTCATGCACTGTTGTCATGCTATAGACTCAACATGTGCCATGTAATATCACAGGACAATTTAATAACTTACTGATCATTAATATTGCTGTGAGATGTATGCATGGTAAATCCCCAAAGAACTTTATAGATATGTGTGGTAAATGTATATTTAAAATGTATTTGCAAAACAGTATGCAAAGCACATTTGTTTCTGGCAAAAGGATGTGATTCTGCTTGCTTAAATATGTCTCTGAGTTGAATAAGCTGAGACTGAGCAAAGACAAAAACAAGCACCTAGACATAGAAGGTAAACAAAGCCATTAGTGCATGGGGGAAGAGGAATACTTAATTTCGCCAGTGAATGGAGTCTATGCCCCAGGAAGCCTTCCTGGGTCTTGAAGTAGGGCCAAAGACCTTTGAAAACAAAGTGTGGCATCTACACCCGAGTAGAAGAAAGAAACTTGGCCTGAGTTTACTTTTCAAAGAATGCATTTCAAAGGTTTACTGGACTATAAAAACAAGGGGCCTGAAATTTACTTGACCAGTAATTATACCAACTGAGGGTATAGAATATTACTGTATTGTAAAAGTGTATCAAATAAGGCTTTTTATGGAAGCCTGTGGTCCACTTGTGATTAATATCACTGTGAGATGTATGAAATAACCCAAAGAAGAACCGACAGATGCTTCCTGATCATATGCTTTGAAAATCTGTGACCAAAGACAGGAGAAACAGATTTGCTTTCCTAAAGAGAAGGAAGAGTAGCCATCCACTTTTCTCAAACAAATAAAGCAGCAGTGATTCAAACCAATAGAAGCCCCATATATATATATGAATCAACAAGGAGACTGGAAGTCAACAAGAAGGAAGGAACAGAAGGAAACCTTCCTGCCTATTGTAACAGAGTCAATGCTCTTTGGGTATGTCTACACTAGGGGCATAAGTCAACTTAAAAAAAGTCATGGCCACTTGTGGCATTTATTAAGTCGATTTAATAACTCTCACTCTTAAAATCAACTTAAGCATTAAGGCAACTTTATTAAGTTGACTTAACAAAATGTAGCCCCTTAAGTCGACTTAAGAAACCCTATCTAATAAACTGTGCCTACTTAAGTTGACGTAATGAAGTCGACTTAAGCAGCACCATTTTTATTAGGATATGTTTCTTATGTCAACTTAACCAACTTTGTTAAGGTGACTTAACAGAAGTTGGGACTCTTTAAGTTGACTTAGTAAAGATGACTTAAAGTAGGTTTTATTAAGTCAACTTAACTGAGCCCTCTAGCATAGATGTAGCCTTTGGGATATACAAGAGGAATCATAAAGCCATTCTGAATCTGTCACTTCAGGGATTCAGTGGGCTATGGCTCTTGAAATCACCAAACACTGGATCTTTCCACTAATGGGGTTGAATTATCTGGGAACTGAGTTTAGGTCAGAAACTTGTGTAGGCAAAAGACTGTAAATTCCTCATGTTAAGTTTTTTGTCTTAGAGGTGTATTTTCACTTTTGTTTGTTTGTAAGCCTTTCTATTTTCATTCCTTATACTTGGTATAACTTTAACCTATGTGCTTGTTTAAATAGACTTATTTTACTATGAATCAATTGTGTGAGATTGAAATAAGTGTGTGTGTGAAATCCCAGTTAATGAGTTTCAGTTTATTGTCTCTGGAAAGAAGCAACAAACAATAACTTTTGTGAGTGTTCACTGCAGGGAGACATCTCCAAGGAAATCTGGAGCTGGAGTTCACTGTTTGTTACTGGCAAAGCAAGGTTTGGACTGACAGAGTCCAGAAGAGATTGCTGCTGTGTCAGGCACAGAGTTTAGCAGCAACAGAACTTTCACTTTTTGAACTAAGAGTAACACAGTAATTTACAAAGCTGGCAGCCACCGAATATTGTCACTCTTCCTTGCTTCCTTTGCAGGTACAGGGAATGCCTCTGATCAGTAAGAAAGAGTCACTGGATGTGCCTGTGTACCACTCTTCACTTTGCCAGTTGAGCTGGCTGTGTGATCTTTGCATCCTGAAGTGACCCCTTTGAAAACTACCTGCAGGCTATTGTTGAGAATTAGAGGGCAAAATTCATCCCTAGGATACTGTAAAGCTCAGAATATGATCATTAATGTTAAAAATAAGGACTCACATTTCAATCCCATTACTTCCGGAGGCTCACAATAATTCTAGACAGCTTGTGGTTTATGTTCCCCTACCTTCCCAATGTGCCAACAATTAAAACACCACCCTGGACATTCTCAAATTCCCAGTGAAAAGTTTTAATGGTAGCATTGAGTTGGCAAAAGCCAACCATGCTTTAGTCCTTCTCTTCAACACAACCTCTGTGCTCACGTCTACAATACACTTATTGTAATCTTACTGAATGTGAATTATAAGGCACCCAACCACTTGAACATTCCCTGCTGGGCTACAACTGTCACTAAATCCAAATTTCACTTGCCATAGGGCCTATAATACATTCTTGGGAAGCCCTTCAGCCTCCTTTTCCTTTCCTTCCTTATAGCCTGCCAGTTTTCACCACTCCCCTACTGGCTGCAACTAAAATAAACCAATCAACCAACCAACCAACATCTGAAAGGGACATCTTTCCTCCCTCCTAATCCAGGCCCACTTGGTGTGCCAGGATTTCCCCTTCTAGGGGCGCCTAACCCAGCAGAGATGGATAAGTCTGTCAGCTAAGGGCCATGTGGATTTCAAGCCATGCAGTCACAGTTCATATGCTCAGTTTCAGAGGTCTCAGCTTTGATCCTGCTCACCAATGAGCAGGATCTGTTGGTGTTACATTTATGCACACAAAAATTCTCAGACTGGTAATGATTCTTCCCTAAATGCCTCCCACAAGAAGCCAGAATGTGTTTTTCTGCAGGAAGTTACCACATTGATTAGTGTCGCACAGTGATATAACAGTCAAGCAGTTTCATTAAAAGCAAGTTTTATTAGGAAAAGAGAAAATCCAATTAAAGCAAAAGAAATTGTATGAGTCTATTCTGAAATTCAGCAAGTGCTAATCTGCATAGGTACAACTGCTGTCACCAGGATTAAACCATATTTTGAATTCCATATAAGTGTGACCTCTTTCCTACTTGACTCTTCTTTTCCCCCTCTAACACTTTGACTGGCAGATTGGCTTGAATTTCCTCCCCTGCATGATCTTCTCAGCACAGAAGAGGTCAGGGCAGGAGAGAGGGAACAGCAGAATCTCAAGTTCCAGCTGCTCCAGCCCAGAACTGATGTATGTTAAAGTAGGTCTAATTTACACCAGCTCTCTATGATACTAAGAAGACCATATGCCAGTTAAGCCAAAACATCCTTCATCCTGCTCCTGACATCTTCATGCGCCTGACACTAGGATAGGGATGGATGTTAATGTATAAACCAGATATGCCGAATTCATATCAGCTGACAGCTCCCTCAAGCTGGAAATATTTTCAGTTGACTATTAGGGCTAGATCCTGCCTACTTCGTGGCACATAAAGAACTCACAGTGGCCGCAGCAAAGTGAGAGGATCTGATCCACAGCTCCTAGTTTCATGGAGGGTAACAGGGTGGCTTACCCCACAGGCAAAAGAACCTGGAGCTAACCAACCCTAGTTAGATGAGACACACCCAAGAGGCATCAAGTGATTCTTCTATTAAAAGTAGTTGAATGTTACTATGTGTGGTGTGGGAGATAAACTACTAGGGTCGGCAGAGAGTCCTGAGATGTGGGACTGAAACTACAGGAAGGAGAGGCCTGGGAGGACCCAGAAAAAGGGTAAAATGAATGGATTTGGTTGGGACTTTAAACATTACTTTTGAGTATGTTTTAATTTAATAAATCTAGACTACAAGAAAGAGTATTGTGATTGGATGAGCAAATGCATATGAAGTCTGTGTAAAAGGGCCTAGAAGAAAGTTAACAAACAGGACAGTACAGAGCTATCTCTGACCACAAGGGGGCTCATAGGTGACAGCCAACCACATTACATGGAGTCATCTCTCTTTCCCTTTCATTTCATCTAATCTATATCTTCCTATCCACTGTAGTTTCTTGCAGCTCCATGAATAAGTCTTCACAGCAAGTGTTTTCTCAGTCTCACTCTCTCGCATCACATGCACTGTATGTCTTCCCATATCCATTCATGACTATGTTCACTGCTCAGGGTCAGATTAATGCAGGGACTATAAGGGCTGACACTCCTGTTCCTGGCCTGAAGAGGAGCCCTTGACTCCCTTAATCCAGCCCTGTCACGGCTTTGCATAAACACACACTGAGGTTTCTGTTTTTCTGTGCACTCTTAGTCCTTATTAATAATAAAAAGTTCCTTTGGCAGCGTGTGCACATGATTTATGCTTCTTTGTTCCCCTTGTCACAGCTTACATCAAAATAAGCATAGTTCAACCTTCTGTAATGAATCTGCTCTTTGTTATAGCCTAAACATTATGCTTCAGTATGTTAGCTTCCCTGACAGGAGGTATTAACATCAGTTCATCTCCTTGTTTGTCTGGCACATGAATGTAAAGTGCAAGACTAATTTATCCCTATAATTTCTCTCAGCATTAATTTGGCATATTAAATCTGATTTATTGATAGATAAAAGTCAGTCTGTCATCCCCCAAATTGCAAAGAATTTGAATTCACCAATGACCACAGAGATGTTGGCAGAGGTGCTGGACCCTTTCATTAGTAGAAATCCACATGCTGCCTCCATTCACAGTAGCTGCTTGAGCTAAAGAGGAACACCTTAGGCCTCCCACTCCAAGAAGACAGAGGACTCAATAAGCAGTTATAGAAGCCCAGAATCACTACAGAGAAGGTGGCAATAAATTCCAGCAGTTCCAACAAACCTTGGATATTCATCTGAGCTTTGAGAGATTTACTTGTAACAAATGTCCACATTTTTTGAAGTCTCATAAGAGTGATTCAGTCACTACCATTGGACAGCTGTTTGGTAGCCTCTATGCCATAGCCTCCTCCAATTAAACAAAGAAGGAGGTTAGATAGCAGAGAGGGGGCTGGTTGCAGTGGACTTTCAAGTTCCAGCTACTCCAACCCAGACCCTATATATGGCAATATACCACCTTTCAACAGTACTCGCATTGCTTAAATGGAAACAAACAAACCCCTACAATGTTGGGCCCTAACAAAATCCCAGACAATGTAGTAAAACTGCCAACGTTGATTGATCTCTCATCAAGACCCTTACTGCACCTTGCATGATTCTAAGATCCTTTTGGCATAGAGTTAAGCCACAGACCTGCGCAATGAAAAATTTCCAAGTACAAGTGAAATCTCACCTAAGAACAAATACAGCTGTTCTGAGATGGTTCACTCAGGTGAAAACTAACAATACATCCTAAGCTGGCAGACACCATCATGCAGCATGAACCAGCAGTGTAGTTAATTGGTCCCATAATATGACACGCTTACCTTTCTCAAATAATGTATCTTGGTTCACTTAGTATTCTGCTCACGGTTATAGTACAGACTGTGAAGAGAGCCCACTGATCTACCTTCAGAAGGCTCATCCAAAAATAGCAACAAATATGATATACTTCACTTTGCCTCCAGGCACCTCAAAGAAAGTAATGGATTTTATACCCTGTGAGATCATTATCTTAATTTTACAGATAAGGAAAAAAAACACAAAGAGAATAAATGACTCCTTTAAGGTAACACACAGAGAAGTAAAACAAACAAGAAGTCCTGTGGCACTTAAAGACTAACAAATTTACTCATCATATGAACTTCTGAGGGAGAAAATCCCACTTTGTCAGATGCTTTGAAGATGGGGGAACACAGCACACCTTGTGGCTGAACTTTGTGACTTCAAGTCGACAGCACTGCTATGGGCCTGCATGGCCCCACAATATGCTAACATTTTTACAGGCAATTTAGAACAACATTTCCTCAATTTTAATCCCAAGTGCCTCTCCTCTACTTATGCTACTTTGATGACATCTTCATCACCTGGAGCCACGAAAAGGATGCCCTTGAAGATTTCCACAAATATTTCAACAATTTCCACTCCACAGTCAAACTTAGCCTGAACAGTCCACACAGGAGATCCACTTTCTGGACCCTACAGTACAAATTAGGGATGGTTACCTAAACATGACCTTATACCAAAAACCTACTGATTGGTAGAGTTACCCACATGTCTCTTGAGCTTTCATCCAAAACACATCACACAATCCATTATCTACAGTCAAGCCCTAAGATATAACCACATTTACTCCAATCCTTCAGACAAAGGCAGACATCTTCAGGATCTCTATCACACATTCTTAAAACTACAATACCCACCTGTGGAAGTGAAGAAACAGATTGACAGAGCCAGGTGATTACCCCGAAGTCAACTACTACAGGAGAAGCCCAAGAAAGACAATGACAAAACACCGCTAATCATCACCTACAACCAACAAGTCAGACCTCTACAGCACAGCATCAAGGATCTACAGCCTATTCTACAAGACCATCTCTCATTCTTTCAAGCCTTGGGAGACAGACCTCTTCCCACTTACAGACACCCCTCAACCATAAGTAGGTACTCAGCAGCAGCTACAGACTTAACAACAGAACTATTAAAGCAGACACACATCCCTTCAACAAACCATGCTGCCAACTTCACCCACATATCTGCCCAAAATATACTGTTACAGGAACTAATAAAACCAGCTACTCCATGATAGGCTCATTCACCTGCTCAGCCACCAATGTGATTTGTGCTATCATGTCAGAAATGCCCCTCTGCCTTATATGTTGGACAAACAGGACAGTCTCTGTCCAAAAGAATAAATTGTCACAAATCTGACATGAGAAATCACAACATTAAAAAAGCAGTAGGTGAGCACTTCAGTCTTTCTGATCACTCCATTGATGATTTGCTAATTTCTGTGCTCAGACAAATGGAAAACAGCTTAAGGCTTCAAAGAGAAACTACAGAACTGAAGGACTCTGGCTTTTTTTTTTCTCATTACAGCATGTGATTTTACCTATCTTCCTCTACCTGCTGTTCCCCAGTGTTTAAATCTTTACAACTGCTTTGATTTGCTGTTACGGTATGACTTGATCCCATGACTTACACTTCCCTGTATTTATTTTCATCCCATTCTATAAGTTCCCCTATCTTCAAAGCTTCTGAAGAAGTAGGGTTTTCTCCAAGACAGCTCATGTGATAAATAAATGTGTTGGTCTTTAAGTGCTACAGGACTCCTTCTTTGTTTTGCTGAAGTAGACTAACATGGCTATCCCTACGGAACACAGAGTAGTTTATGTTTGCTTTGGTTACTTATTAAAGAAAACACAAATATTTGTGCCCCAACTAAAAACCTCTGCAGTGGTCAAAAAGATTTTGTGATCCTTGTCATTACCTGCTGATCTGTTCAATCCTGTAATTCGTCTGGACTAGTGGCACACCTGAGTTAGCTACCCCCACCCTCAATAAATCTGACACCAGACTCTGAACAGTCAAACTCTGTAACTGACAATCTCTTTCAGCTATAGAAAAACTAAGGTTTGGGATGTTTAGTTTTTATCTTATCTAATAAATTAACTAATACAAATCTGAGTCAAGTGTCAGGAAAAAGTCAGAAAGATGGTATTAAATGAGAAAATGTGAAGTCAAATTTCTGTTCTACAGCATACCATACAGCAAAAAAGAAAACATATTTCTGTTTTCCATAAATTCTAGCTTCACTGGTGACCCAGGTTTTCCACCTTTCTCTCTTTCTTTGGAGCAAGAAAATATTTTTTCTTTGTTTTGTTAATTGCCATACATATTTTTCATACAATAAAATAATTATATTAACTAATAAAATAATCACAAGCTTTCTGCAGCTTTCTTAGAAAGCATTATAAGATGCTATGCACCATCTTCACCATACTATTGCTTATTCAGGGGGTCCACCAGCTCTTTCAAAATGCATTAATCCCAATTTTAATAAGGCCTGCTTAAAAATTCATTTGCACACATTGTTCAGATGCACAAAAATAGCCCTAATTTATACTTATGGAGCAATGGGCTCTCTCTTGAGTGGTACATTACCTTCATTACCTAACCTACCTCTTCATCCAATTTTGATGATATTGAAGCTGTTCCACTTATAAATAATTAAATATTCAGTGGAGCAGGGACTTGAACTCAAGTATGCTATCTTCCAGGAGAGACCGCTAATCAATAGCCTACAGAGTTCATCTCACACTATGTAACATGCAGCAGCTTTAGTCAGAGTGCTTCAGACAAATATCCATAATACCCTATAACCAGTAATAAGGGCACTCACCTACGAATTTCAGAGGCCCAAGCTGAAATCCATTCTCTGAATCTGGTAGAGTGGGGACTTTATCTGGGGCATCCACATTCCAGGAGACTACTCTAACCATGGGACTGCAAAATAGAAGAGGGTTGCAACAGCATTTCTTCCCCCCATTTAGGATTTGCAAATACCATTTGTTTTTATTAGAAATAAAATCAATGCATTGAAAATGCCCAAAATCTAAACATTTTTGTTTTGTATCAATTTGTACAGCTCTAGCTGTATTTTGTTCAAGGTCAGAGAGCAAGTTATCAGGACTGACCTCAGAATTCCAAATTTCTACTTCCCAGCTATAACCCTAAGCCATTAGGTAAGCTATATCTTTTGGTATTAACTGCATTAATGTGTGTCTGACCCTAACTACACGTTGTGTGTCAGAAATGGCCACTCATTTCATCCCTCTTTATTCCTGCAGGGTTTGAAACACAACAAAACCTGAGAATAAACATAATTGGTTACTGGGATTTACTAAAATCTGTAACACACTCTTACCTAAGGGAGACATATTTAAAAATTACTCTGCTCTTAAGGAAGACATTTTTAAAAATTACACTGAATAATTTAGTTGCAGAAGGATTTAGTGGGATTTTTAGCTGGCTAAAATTCTGTGTGATTACCTTTTTATGTATTTTTAAAATGTTGCATCAAGTGGCCAGGTTGATCCAGGTATTAAATAAATACCGTGCTCTGTTTCTCAGTAACCTAAAACAAGACCAATGAAAATGCAAGAGAAGAGAAGTCTATAATTTCATGATTCATCCCAAACACTTTAATCACAAAAACAAACAAACAAACAAATCAACCAACCAACCAACCTTACCAATGTCATTTATCCAGAATAACTAGCTGCTTAGCTGCTTCAGAATCAATTGATTAAAGGTCACCCAACAGTTCCTGGGTTATTCACCCTAAAAGTTCCTGTCTGCAAATACTGAGAAAAGTTCATGTAACATTTTGTAGCATATATGTACATATGTAACATCTTCCACCTCATCCATTAAGGTAGTAAACTTTTTGCAGTCACAGGTAGGGGCTTGCAATCATGATTTAAGGCATCAAACTATTGTTTCCTTCTTTCTTTCAAAAAAAAAAAAGTACTTTGTGATTCTTTCTTCATACCAAGCCAGTACTGAATTAAAAGCAGTCGGTGGTTTGAGCAGTAAAAGTTTGTAACTGTGGAAGATATATTAAATTCCATTTGCAGCCATCAATATAAAATTACAGAGGAGGTTTCTTGTCAGCGGCACTTTTTAGAAAGAGGAAATAAACATGTATTAAATGGAAGTGTGTTATGGAAATGTACAAACAGCTTTCCTAAAAAAGAATGATGAACCTTTCCTTTTTATCTTTGTTTTTGTTGTTTCAATGATACATGAGAACTGCATAAAGCTAATATATAATATTTCTGTTAATAAGAAGTCTACAGGAAACATATAGGGATTTTATGTATTCTGGCTTCTGAGTATCAAGAAAACAGACGGATGGAAGTCATCAGGAGTGGTAGTTAATGCCATACAAGGAATTCTACATGCTTCATATGTTTTTTACATTAAAGCATTGGAGAGACAAAGAAAGATAGAAATTCATGTTGTCTAAAGACATAAGCATATGCATGCACACAATTCAACAGTACTTTTGAAGTTTTGTTGTTGTTTTTTTAAGTCATTTATATTTACTTTCTTTTCCTGCATGCAACTAATAAGAAAAAACATCAGAAATGTAGGCTTATAAGCACTAGGCAAAACCAAAGTAACAAATTGCCCATTTTGACTCCTGCATTTCTTCATCATCAAGCAAGTCATGGTGCTGGTAGCGGTATGCCATGCATACCATCTTTGAGCATCTGCACATGAAAGGAACACCTGGTGAAGAGCAGCATGTTGTAATGTTAAATACCAATTTAAGAAAGTTAGTGACACTAATAAACACCACGGAGCACCCCACTGTTCCTTCTTCTCCCTTGATTTTTAAAGACAAGATGTATTCTAAAGATAAGAACTATGTACATTAAATTGCAGTACATGTAATAACACTGCTGTGCATTCTGTAAACAAATACCCCAAATATTCTTACCCAATTGGAAAGAAGCATAGAAATACGGAAAAAAAAATAAGGAAAGTTCAACCATAGAACCTGCAATCTAACCATTATTCCACCTCACCAGAAAATCTTTCCCTTATGAAGACTCTATGTCTGCCTAAAACCTTGCTCAGGTCTGCTTCTTAATCACACTTTCCAAAGGGGGCAGCCATGTTAATTTAGCTCAGCAAAACAAACAAAGAGGCTAGGGGCACTGTTAAAGACTAACACATTTATTTATCACATGAGTTTTCATGGGAGAAAACCCCAGTTCATCAGATGCTTGAAGATGGAGAAGTATGGATGAATGGAAGCAAAATAAATGCAAGGAAGCAAAAGTCACAGGATCAGGTCAGACTGTTACAGCAAAGCAATGTAATTGCTTAGATTCAAACATCCAAGAAGAGTATGTTAGAGGGAGGTGAGGGAAAAAAACGAAAGCAAAATTATTCCTTGTAATGTGTGGGGGGCAGTCTATATTTAACCTTAAATTGGCAGTGTTAAATCTGCATGGGAATTTCAGTTCTACAGTTTCTCTTTGAAGCTTTGATTTGTTGTCTCTATGTCCTTGATGATGTGATGTAGAGGTTTGATGTGGGGACTGTAAGTGGTGCCCAGTGGCACTCTGTTGTTTTCTTTCTTGGCCTTCTTCTACAGCAGTTGACTTCTGAGTACTCATCTGGGTCTGTTGATCCGTGAATACTGTAGTTTTAAGAATGCTTGATAGAGATCCTGAAGGTGTCTATCTCTGTTTAAGGTATCAAATCAAATGCAGTTATATCTTAAGGCTTGGCTGTAGGCAATGGATTGAGTGGTATCCTGGACGGAGCCTTGAGGATGTTAGTAACTATAGTAGCCTGTAGGTTTTTGGTATAGGCTGGTGTTTTTGTGTCCATCACTAATTTGTACCGCAGTGTCCAGAAAATGAATCTCCTGTGTGGAATGTCTCAGGCTAAGGTTGATCATGGATTGGAAATGGTTGAAATATCTGTGGAAATCTTCAAGGGTGTTCTTTCTGGGTCCAGAAGATTAAGATGTCATCAATGTAGCGTAAGTAGAGGAATGGTACTTGGGGATGAGATTGAAGGAAGCGTTGTCCTAAGTCATCCATAAGAATGTGGGCATATTGTGGGGTCATGTGAGTACCCACAGTAGTGCTGCTGACTTGAAGATATAAACTAAATAAAATAATAAATAAATAGCATCTGACAAAGTGGGATTTTCTCCCACAAAAGTTCATGCAATAAATAAATTTATTAGTCTTTAAAAGTGCCACTAGACTTCTTTTTTGTTTTAATTACTCTTGTCACCTTTCCTTGTTCCCTTTTCTGGCAGCCCTTCTGCTGGGACTCATCTGATATTTTTTCTAGATCTCTTATGCTATAATGCAGGCAACACTCAAATACTTTGAACTGAGTGGCAGTGACACTCAGAAGAGAAGCCGCTCAAATGCCTGTGCCTTAAAGCTATAATGATAAAGACAGTCAGATGTTGGGCTTCCTCCCACAAAGAGAAATGGTGGATCAATCACCTCTGATTCAAATGTGGCATTCCTCAGGAAGCAGGAGTCTCATGCTTCAATACAGTTTTAATCTAATAATTACATCAGCATCATAACAGATGAAACTGAAATCAGTGTCTTTTTCAGAAAAGCCCCAAGCTCTGTCTCCATCTCTATTTCTAGACTATTTTGTTTTAGCTATTTGTAATAAAGATGTCATCACCTGCAGACAAGATGGTAATATAGTTTCAGGTGGACAACTAAGAACCCTTCTCCTGCACAGCTAACTGGAAGCCTGTGCTATTTTGCTACTTGGAGCAAGTAGAAGGAACTTCAGCCCACTTCTGATGAAGATAAGAAATACAAGATATGGAATTTAATTCCAGTGGATTAGTAGGTTTAATCCTATGTGGAGAAATGACATCTTCTGAGGAAGGGCTTTAAAAAAAATGGATAATTTTGATACACATCTGAGCCTTCGTTCTTTTAAGCATTGTTCTTCACCAGTTATACCTCTACTTAGGTGGATTTGCAATATGGTTACCATAAAAATAGAAAGAATATTTCCTTATTTTATGGAGGGAGGGGAATGGCTTGAAAGACAAAGTATTAACACTTTTGAGGCAATTTGAAGACTTGTGGTGGAATGGTATTTAGAATAATCTTCTATATGAGGTACAGAGCTTGGTTTTCTCATGTAGCCTGCCTAAATAAATTTTGTGAGAGTATCCATTTGTAAACTGACCATATATCTTGGTTTTTCATATGATACCTTACTGTCCAAAACTTCCTTTATCTTGCAGATGTCCACTCTTTGTTATATCTATCTAAACATTTATTTAAAAAAATATTTTAAAAAATTATGAATTGAGAGCGTAGCTCTTTCTTCACACCCTCATTTTGGTTACTCCTTATCCTCCTTTGGCTGATACTGTTCAGGAATTTTCTTTTCCATTTCCTCCCACTCTACTGATTGCTATTCCAAGTATCCTTTTCTCTGTATTTACCAGGAACCATCTTGAACAATGCTTGGAGACAAAAGTGTTGAGACACTACCAAAGCTTTTCTTTTGCTTAAAGTGAATATTAATGATATGCTCTGCTTCATGATGAACTCATGCAGAGCATTAGATTATTGTACAACTCCCTCTCCTCAGAGAAACATGTACGAGCCTTGTGAGTCAGAAGTGGTCAATAGCAGCACCAATACACATTGAGAGTATGGATACATTTAAGCGAAGTATTTCACAACTGTAAAAAAGTGTCACAGAATCATCCTTTGTTTTCATTTAAAAAATATGGCACCTCACCTATTTGTGATGGAAAGTAGCCTGCTTCTCTTCCTTTTCCAGACTTTCCCTCCAATCCTTGCAGGCAACCTACACTACTATGCCCTGCCAGTTCCCTCCCTTCATCCAGTCTCACCCACTCTCACATCTCTCACCAACTCTATCACCCTCATTAACTCCAAAAACTTGCAACACCTGAAGTAAGCTATAGCGAGACTATTGGGTGGGGTATTATCTTCTGTTGGACAAACATCTTTTGGTGAGAGAGTAAGTAGCCTGTAAATAGTTAGGAATTATATTAAGAAAAATTTCAAAAATGACTATTTCTTGTGGACGCCGCTCTACCACTCAGATGTATGGTTAATGTAGCAGAATAACCATATGATTTAACACAGTGGTTCCTAATCTGTGGCCCATGTGGCCCATGAGGTCTTTCAAAGTGACCCTCCCCTACAGTCATGCAAAAGAGAGCTGTTGCCTAAGGACCCACACAGAGCCCGTTTCCACAGGCCTACAAGATCAGTTCAGCTTCCTTACTGCATCAGAGGGGATAGATCTGCATTCAACCCTCCCCTTGCCCCCCACCCCCAGCCCCAGCAGTGAGCACAGCAAAGCACTCTGCCTGGGTGCCTAGGCAGTGGGGTACCTGCTAGAGACAGAAGAAGGGAAGCTTTGATTTCTGATCCCCCTGACTGTAGTAAGGAGCCATTACCTAGGTACCAGGTGAAGGACATGGAGTTACACTACATATGCAGTTTAGGAGACCAGAAAGAGACAGCCTTCTCAACAAACTCCTTACATCTGGCTGCTCTGAGGGGGATGGAGGGATACGGCTGGCTGAGCAGCCAGGACCCATGTTTGAGGGGAGTGTCAGGACTCAGTGCCTTCTGGTTTGGCCTGCACTTAGCAAGCCCCTCCCCATGACTTTTGTGGCAGACTACATGCTTCAATGTGTAGTGACAATCACTCATCTATACTAGTGCTTCATCTGTGAATATGTGACACACGCGACTAATTTATATGGGTAAAATAGCAAATGTAAAAATAAGCACAATAGCAGCAAAATGTTTACTTTAGATATGTAGTGATTTGTTGTCATTAGTGGTAAATCCCTCAATACATTTTTAATGAGTTGATTGATTGGTGGCCCTTCAAGGTTGTAAAAATGATATTTGTAGCCCTCAAACAAAAATAGTTGAAAACCACTGATTAAGCATAGCCACTTCATCTCCTCTTTACTCTCCCTTTATTGTTGGTCAAGATCACTTGTGTGTCATGTTTGACGTTAGACTTTAAATTTTCAGAGAAAACAATGTGCTCTTCCATGTGTTCGCACATCATCTCGAACAATGAGGCCTTGATCCTTGATTGGGGTTTAAGGCAACACCATTACACAAATAATAGTAACAATTATGTCTAGAAGGAGCGTAAGTGCTTGTAGACTAAGTTCCTTTATCTCCTTCCTACCATAACTATTCTGCAGCTTTTCCCTTTATAAACCATACCTCAGTGATGCATGCACTGCTACTTTTAAAGGTACCAGCCCCCACCACAAAATTCAGATCTGCTATCAAATTTCTTACAGAGCCATCTATGAAACTCTAAATTTGACAGTGTTAAGGTCTAGGTTTTTGATGCAGGCTAATCGCTATATATGTCCCATGGAAGGTACATGAATAAAGTTGGACTAGAAAGGCTAAGTGGAGTTAAGGAGAATTGTGAGAATGAAAAGCCCCAGACTAAAAATCAAACAAACAGTAAAATTTCTGCAAGTATCTACTGAGAGAATTTTCTGATTGCATTGTTTCTCTTCTCTTATTTTATTATTTGTGCTGCTCCACACTTTCTGGCCAAAGGAGAAAATTCAAGAGAGTGTCTACATTTGTCAGTGTCTTGCAAAATGGGGGTGGGGGGAAGGAATAGGCTAATTTCCTTTTTTAACCCCCAACAGTGCTTGAGGTTCAGGACTTAAAGTTTAGACTTCAGGCTTGATGCAATTTTCAACAGTTGTAATGATCAACATCACAGTCCTCACTAAGCAGGTTTCCCCAGAGCTTTCTACAACAATCTGATAAATAATCAACTGGTAGCTCCACCTAGTGTCTTCTTAACTCACCATTGGAACAAAAAGCTAAAAGCACTTACTATTGACAAAACATAAGCAAGCAATAAAAGACACTGTTTTCAGTTGCAGAATGGCCTCAGATGGCATCATCTTAGGAGATCTTCTTCAAAGGCAAAATCATATTTCTAAATTACTATCATATGATCATAGCCAGCCAGCATTCCTCCAATAAGGAGTAAGTGATGGCTTCAGCACTCTAAGTCTTAGAGTTTTAGTGCTGTTCTGAAAAGGTGAAATTTACTTAATTGCTTATACGGGAAACACACGACTATTTTTGTAATTATCTAGAGAATTACCTTTTAGAAGCCGGACAGAGCTCTTCTGGAACAGCATGCCCATGAGCTTTCAGAATCACAGAACAATTGCAACCATGTAAACAAGAAAGTAACTTCAGCAGTACATTAGAAATAATTCTTTTCTACAATGGTTAATTTAAAATGCCTCACTAAAGTAATCCAAGGAGAGAAATGATAAGTTAGCCAAAAGCCTATTAGTTTTACTAATCTTTATCTCAAAAACTTTTTAAAGGCTGGTTCACTGCTGTGCATCTAGGGATTATCTTGCCCCTTTCCCCGATGGAAGTTGCTTCAATAAAAGGTATTACCTCACATGCCTCGGCTCTCTCATGTATTTGGAAACATTTAACTTTTAAAAACAGAATTTTGCTTGGGTTATAATGACTTTAAACTGTGAAAACTATTCAAAATAGAGTTACAATATATTAAGAGAGAGCATGCAAGGGATAAACTTTATAGATGGTGCTTTTGAAGAGAATGCCAAAACTAACAAGGAGATTAGAGAGCATACTGCATCCTAAACGGAGCAAATTAATTTAGCATAATCATATTTTATGGGCTAATATGTTTGCTATTGTACCCCAGGAGAAAAAAATATCCCGTTTCTTCCTTTCAATCACAAAACACCACAATTACTTATCGTTCCCTGAACAAATTATATTTTGCATTTCAATACTGTTAACAAGTGTTTTAAAGACTCACCTGTTCTAAACTGCTTGGGGGGCACAGGGGAGGAATGTTTCACCCTAGTGGTGATAAAATATATTTCAATATCTACAGTATATATTTAACTGCCCATCGAGAGAGAGAAAAGCAAGGTGTTTACAAAGAAATGATATGCAGAAAATGGCTTTAAATGACTTCAAACTTTCTTGTTACAGCCAATTGAAACTTATGCTTATGACTCATCTATTTTAAAGCATTTAAAACTGCAATCCAATGACTGTATAAGAAACATGCTGTCGCATAGAAAATGAATTTAATAAAATGCATGTAAGAGAATACTCTCTGATGTTTCAAAAAAACCAGAATACCCTAATTTTCAATAATTTAGCTTTTGCTGTCATTCCTCATTAAAAGCTTTCAAAATCGTATCAGAAACAAGCTGATACAGAGAAATTAAGAGCAGTAATCAAGCGAGAAACGATAGACCAGCTGGGTAGATATCAAGTTGGCAAAACGTGAATACAGTTCAATAGCTGAAACAGATGCTGGAGTTGTTGAAAAACCCTGCAGGAGATATTGATGGATTTCCTTCATATAATACTGAATAACTCAATGAATGTCAAGGGCTAAAAACTGCTTAGGGGGGAAAAAAAAGCCTTTTAACCCTCCCCCCCCATTTTAAATATAAAACAGAAAGCTGCAATACTATTCTCCTTATATCAAAATATTCAACATATGCATCTTAATTTCTTCAGTATTCCTGAATATGCAAATATCTGTCAACAAGAGCTTGCTACTATCATATGGAGCCTTTGTCAGTGTTAGGTTTAGTGTGTGTTTGCTTCTGTCTACCTGAACCTGCACAGACTCCAAGGAAATACTTTATTCTGTAACCTTATACTAAACTAATGCTCTCCTTCAGGCAACTAGCTCCCTGAGATTGAAGGGAAAGCACCAAAAAAGAGAAAAAAAAATGTAACAAGCATAAATGCAATTCAAAGATCCATTTTGCAAAAGGAACGTTGTTTTCAGAGTTTCAAGACCTCAGCAACAAATCCTCTGCCATCAGCTGCAGCTCATCCTAACATATGCTTTGTCACGGTCAGTTTCTAATTACATTCATAATGATGCAATGGCTTTGATAATCCTACCTTCCATGCCAGCTGCTTTTCTTGTCACTCCATCATGCCAATAAGTTGGCTGCTGTAACAAATCAAGATAGTGCAAAACAGCATCTTTTCCCTGCATCTGTCATCTTCCTGAAAGCATTCTCTTACTGCCGACTGCTGGGAACCAGAAAGTCTATTTGAATTCCAACAGCTCCCCTTTCGCATGATTCAAGTTAGGTTAGGTGGGCATGCCTAACATGATTCTTTCCGTCATTTATTATGCAGCTGCTACACCGTCGGTGTGGTAACCACGCTGACTTTATCTGACACGTCAGCCTCACAGATCTATACCTCACTGCAAACACACATGAGCCATAGCAGCGTCCTGCATTTAATGAGCATTCTCCCTGTCTAAAAAAACAGTGTATCTGCAAATTGGTTTGCAATCCTAGTGTTCAGATTGTCCTCTAATGCTGATGCAAAGGTTTAGGCTTTTCTTTTTTAATGTTTTTCGTCTTTTAGTTACTTCCTTTCAAAAAGCACTGTTCCTTCTGCACACTCTCTAATTATTTATCCTTCGGTTAAATGTTTGCTGATTTGTCTCAAAACTACGCAGCACCTTTACAATAAAACTGTCTGCTCTAAAGATACCTGTAAAATAACAGCACTGTTTATTCAGTCTCTCTGTTTCATAATAGGCATGGTTTTTACACAGCATGTATCTCAGCAAATTATATTCACATCTCTTCATTCTAATGAATGGCTGCCTAATAAGGATATGGTGAATTTGTAAGCAGATTTGTCTAAATCAGCCTATAGGTGACTTTTCTCTTTCCTTTTTGTTTTATGAATTTTAGCAGAAAGCCAATCTCATAATATTGTGTTATGAGGACCTTACTATCCTTAAAGTGATACTTCAGTTAAAATAACTGAACACAAGCTGATCTGTCTTCCACTGCTTTGTAGAGGACACTCCACAATGATTAGTGTTCACGCTGGTGACTGTGAGGGTATTGTGAATAAAAGAAAATGGGATTTGTTTTGCTGTATTTTAGTTAGTGTTTTCTAGGACAAAGGAAAAAAAAACGTGTGTATCAGTGATTTTTAAAAGAAATGTAATTGTCATTGACTTATGCTCATCACTCATCCACCCAATTTCATTAACTGGGCCTCATCCCATCACTTCTGTCTGAGAAGCTCTGGAATTCCAAACCTAAGCATTTTATCTTTAATGCATTTGCTTGTCAGTATTGAAAGTTTGAATCAGAAAACATTTTAAAAGACATGAAAATAAAATGACTGGTCAAAGCTATTAAACACGTAAGTGAAGCAGAAGGGGATGCGAGGAGAGCCTTTCTTGGGGTGAGATTTTACTTGTCCCTTTTATATGTGCTAGGGTGGGGGGGTAGGGAGGAGTCTGCGAAGCTTTGTTCATCATAGCCAACAAGTAAACATGAATTACCAACCCACAATTTTATTACAAGATTCATGATATATATTGGTTTTTGAAAAACCCCACGCCTTGAGTAAACTAGAATCATAGGGTTAGAATAATGCCTAAGCATCTTAATTTTTTTTTTAAGTAAGTTTCTTCTTTGCAGCCATAAGGGTTAAAGCTTGCAAATGTGTCTGAACTTTATTCTAAAGGCTGAGAAGCCAGAAGGCAATTAAAAAGAATCCCCAGTTTTTACATTCCCATTATTTTTATAGCACTTGTGTGATTTTTTTTTTTTTTGTCTGTGTCATGATATTTGGCAATACTCTGTTAGGGTCAGGTGATACCAAGAGGATTTGCTCCCTCTCAAAGGGAGTGAGGACATAAGAAGTTACATTGTATTGTATTCTATTACGTCTTCATCCACACCCCCATGCACTGGTCAGCATAGGTGACCAGTCACACAGCAGGGAGTAGGGCACAAAGCCCCAGTATGCCAGGGAAATCCAAGAGATATTCTGTCTTCTGGTGGCAAGGTCCTGAGAGATGCTCTGGATATGGTTAAGTGGCTCGATTTACCCCTGAATGAGCTAACGTAACATGATGTAGTTTATCTCATGTACAATATTCCTGGCACACTAGGAATAAAATGTCCTTTTAGAGATTTCATGTAAATAAGGCAGAATTGCTACATCTGCTCTTCTGTCTGTAGTTGCACATATCAACAAGCTAATTTTGCATTCAAGGCAACAGTCAGTCCTATCATACAGTTGCAAAGTGCACAGCTATAAAGTGCCTATCTGAAAATATTGTCAGTTCTTTTTTGTTGTCTGTTCATTTCTGAAGTGAAACAAACCAGACAATAAATGAAGACTGTCTTTGAAATCCCTATAAATTTAAAATACCTAAAAGGATATGCTTAATATTTCATATATCTATCTCCATCACAATTTTCAAACCATGAAGACAGGAACAAGGAATTTATGTTATTTCACAAAAGAAGAGTTTGAGTCCATAGATCACATAACTTAAAATTTAAAGATTATGCTGTTTTCATTGATAAAATACCCAGTAATATAAGCTGATTTATGTTTGCATGAATCTTAAATGATGTGAGATTGCAAATGTAGATATTATGGAAGGGATTAGATTATATATTTAGTTAAGATAGTGTTGTCATATGAATGATGACACTATGGCATGGCAACATTAATGTACCTTAACAATCTGTATGTTTGCCAGAACCCTTTTTTCCTTGTGGGAAAACATCATTTTAAGTGTTATAGTCTAAGGAAGCTCAAGAAAAAACTACCATGCCATTAAAAGCACATAGGGAGAAATGTAAACTGGGGGGAGAAAAAAAACCCTTCTTGGGCAAGACACTTTACCATATAGTTTTGAGCATCTTACTAACAGAATAGCTATGATAAAAATAGCCCTCAAAATCTGAGAATTTAATAAGTGAAACCAGTATTTTCTTTTTTGGCAAGCACACTAACAAACAAGATTAATATCTCTTTTCTGGCCAAGCCTGAATTGTCTATTATATCTTCTACATTTTTCTTAGATGCCACCACACGTAAGACCTGATTCTGTAAGATGTTTCTATATTTGTATGCTACCTACACAGGTCCTGAAACAAGTTACAAGGATCAGGTTGTGTGTAGAAGACATACTGATATAGACACCAGTGCACCTGGAGACCCAATTGCCTTAGCAGGAAAATGCATTTTGAACTCTAATCCTTATCTAATGTGCTGCACACACAACACAATTAGAGAGCACTAAAAACCTACTGATCAGTATAGTTACCTACATCCCTCAAGCTTCCATCCAAAACACACCACATGATCTATTGTCTACAGCCAAGCCCTAAGATATAACCACATCTGCTCTGATCCCTCAGATAGAGACAGACACCTTCAGGATCTCTACCAAGCATTCTTAAAACTACAGTACCCACCTGCAGAAGTTTATTAAAAAAAAAAAAAAAGGAAAAAAAAAAGGCAGATTGACAGAGCCAGGCAGGTATGCCGAAGTCAACTATTATAGGAGAAGCCCATGAAAGGAAACAACAGAACACCACTGGTCATCACCTACGACCCCCAAGTCAGACCTCTACAGCACATCATTAAGGACCTATAGCCTATTCTAAAGATGATCCTTCACTCTCTCAAGGCTAGTGGGATAGAACTCTCCTCGCTAACCTTAGACAGGTACTCACCAAGAACTGAAGACCTAACAGCAGAAACATTAAATCAGGCACATATCCCCACAACACACCATGTTGCCAACTTTGCCCACGTATCTGCACAAAAGACACCATAATAGGACCGAATCAAGCCAGCTACTCCATCAAGGGCTCATTCACCTGATCATCCACCAATGTGGTTTATGCCATCCTGTGCCAGAAATGCCCCCACACCTTATATACTGGACAAACAGGATAGTCTCTGTGCAGAAGAATAAATGGGCACAAAACTGTCATCAGAAATCCCAACATTCAAAAACCAGTAGCTGAGCATTTCAATTTTCCTAATCACTCTTTTGATTATTTGTTAAAAGTTGTGCTCAAGCAAGTGAGTAAGACTTCAAAAAGAAACTGTTGAATTGGAACTGATATGCAGATTCAATTGTGTGAAAGCAGGATTAAATCATTACTGTGGATTCTTTCCCCATTACAACAGATTTGACCTTACCTTCCCCTATGTGCTATTTCCCTGTGTTTGAATCTGAATTGTTTTGATTTGCTGTTACAGCATAACCTGATCCCATGACTTATACTTCCCTGAATTTATTTTGCTCCCATTCTGTAAGTTCCCCTATCTTCAAAGCATCTGACCAAGTGGGGTTTTGTCCCACAGAAGCTCATGTGATAAATCAATTTGTTGGTCTTAAACAAAAGAATGCCATTCCAGGGCCCACTATTTTTAGGGGCTCAGCATTCCGGGACCCCTGAAAATAGAATGTGGAGCCAGAGCGTTGTGTTTTGGTGGCCACCATTTAAAAATAGCAGTCCCCAGAACACGGCATTCCAGTTCCATGTTCTATTTTTAGGGGCCTGAATGCTAGGCCCCTAAAAATACCAGGCCCCAGAGCAGCATTCTGCTGTGTTCTGGCAGGCAGGGGCAGGAGCAAGGGTGTTGTTGGGGGACCCAAGCCCCGCCCCAAACCCCTCCCCTTCCAGGCCCCGCCCCAACCTGGGGCCTACAGCCTTCTGCCCAGCCATATCACAGCCTCGATCCAGAGTCTACTGCCCCCCCCAGCCACACAACCACAGGTAAGCATGTGGGGCAGTACTGGGGGCAGGGGGTAGGGTGCTGGCATGCAGGAAAGCAGGAGCTGGCGCTGGGGTGCAGGGGGGGCCTACTCACACAGGAGTGGGGCCCACCCATGCAGGAGTGTTCCAGGGCCCCCCCAAATTAAACTTTTAGCCCTGGTCTTAAAGGGCTACAGGACTCCTTGCTTGTTCTGGAAAATAAATTGAGTTATTTCTAACACCTAAATTAACACTTTTAGTTGTTATATTTAACAGGGCTAAACACATCTTTCTTGCTCTCTCTCCAAAATGGAGAAATTTTCATTTAAATAAAGAAGACTGCACAGTTAAAAAAAAAAAAAAAAAAGGTAAACAAATGACAGAATGATGGAAGTAGTGGCCAAATGAGATTTTGTACAGAAAGGATCATTTTGTGCCAATTGACAAAGGGTGCACTGTCCTTTACAAACAACTCCTGGCTCGGATCTGAAAATGAATCTTGTATTTATTTTAGTTCAGTTTAGATTTGGGGTCAGATGCATTTAGTGTGTTTGGGTTCAATTATGTTTCAAACCACCAAAAAAAAAAAAGTTTGGACAGTGATTTAAACCACTTCCAATCAAATTCAATATTAGTGAAAGTAAACTGAAAAGGGAGAGCAAACACTTAACTTTGAAATTTTTGATTTTTGACCATGTGTTTAATTATTTTTAACTTTACATTTAACTTTACTCTTTTTGTGTTATCAAATAAATTTCAAAAGGGATAGCCGTATTAGTCTAGTCCAGTAAAAAAAAACAACAAGCAGTTGTGTGGCACTTTAAGACTAACAGATTTATTTTTTGCATGAGCTTTTGTGGGAGAAGATCCCACTTCCTCAGATGCTTCGAAGATGGGTGAACTTACAGAAAGGAATGAAACTAAATGCAAGGGGGTGTAAAACATAGGATCAGGTCATAAAGTAACAGCAAATCAGAGCAGTTTACAGGCTCAAACCATGGGAAGCCTGAAGTCAAATTACCCTTTGTAATGGGAAAAGAACCCATAGTCTTGATTCAGTCCTGCTTTCACAGAATTTAGCTTGCATATTAATTCGAGTTCAGGTGTTTCTCTTTGAAGTCTTGATGTCCCAGGTACAGCTCTAACGACAGTCATTAACAAATCCATCATCGAGTGATTAGGAAGATGGAAGTGCTCAGCAACTGGTTTCTTTGTTCTTTGATTTCTGATATCAGCTCTGTGCTCATTCAGTCTCTTATGGAGCGATCGTCCTGTTTGTCCAATATATAAGGTGTTGGGGCATTTCTTGCACATGATGGCATAGACCACATTAGTAGATGAGCAGGTAAATGAGCCTTTGATGGAGTAGCAGGCTTGATTAGGACCTATGATGGTGTCTGTTGTGTAGATATGTGGGCAGACTTGACAGCGTGGTTTTTTGCAGGGGTGTGTGCCTGCTTCAATGTTCTTGTTGTTAGCTCTGTAGTTGCTGGTTGTTTTTTTTTTCCCCAAATAAAGCCTTTTTAATAAACAATTTGGTTGATTGAATAGGTTTTGTTGTTGTTGTTGTTTGTTTTTGTTTTGTTTTAACCAACTCTTTGCTCATTCATGTTGGGCCACTGAGATTTGAGTTTGATGAAATTTTAGTTGGATTGTTGTGAGGTCAACTGGAGGTAGGAGGTGGGCTGGGGCAGGGAAGAGGCAGAAGAAGGCCTGTATGAGGGAAAGAAGGGTTGGAGAGCCATTACATTTTCTCTTTGCACCTAAGAAGTGCTGTTAATTTTAGGACCAGGGAGCATTTCAGTAGAGCATCAAGTGCTACCTGTTATGGTGCGATGTATGAAACTTGTACTCTTCCTTAAATGAGCCTTTTGTTTTATTAAAAGAACTGTGGGCCATGCAGGAGCATGATTTAAGATAAAGCTGGGACTATTCTTTGGTAGCAGAGCCTTTATAAGTAATTTGTAGCAGGAGATGGCTATCACAAAGGGAATGCTTTAGGGTGACTGAAGTGCATCTCTTGTTGAACTGGAAGGCAAAGACAGGGCTGGCATAGCACAAAGATGAGTGCCTAAATGGCTAAAAGTCTACTGTCATCCAATTACCACTGGCAAGACTCCTAACTAGGGACAGGAAATAACAAGGTGACTCATACCTCTGGGTAGAAGTCCTTCATTCCTTGAGAACCATCGCAGAATTCCACTTCAAACACTACCGGCCTGGATAGGTCTCAGCAATTCAAATCCATTTATAACTTGCTCTGTAGCCAAGGGGTGATGAGGGAAGGTGGTCTGTCTCTTACTATTCAATGTGAAGGTTACAGTGCAGAAATATGTGTCCATTTTTTTTATCTTTGCTCCTGTCAAAGCAGCTAATTAGGTTACTTTGTTTATCTAGGGCTTTTTGGGGTTTGTTTTGGCAGCAATGCTAACTGAGAAATGCACCATAAGAACTGATCTCAGTGCTTCTCCTTATTTCCCCTGTGTTTCCTTCTTTGGGAGTAATAATAACTCACGAGACAAAGGAGATGATGGATCACTGAGAAACAGGTGAGCACACCAGTCTGGACCTTCAGCTTCATATGCTCTATATCAACATGGTCTCTGGATTGGGAAAATAAAAACCCATTTTATCTGGCAAAAGTTATTAGTTTATTCCTGTCATCATTTTTCATGGAAATGTCAAATTCTCATCTACCATTTTCTCCCATTCCTCATCTTCCCATCATATTCCCCAAATAATGGCACAGAAGCAGATGCTGAAAATGGTAAATTTTTACATTTATTTATTTATATAATTTTAGCACCAGTATTAATGAATCCAGGGGAAAACCTGCATATAAATTAATCCTAGTGTAGCCTGAGATTTTTGCCATCTCTTTAGTATCACAGCAAATCTTGATTGGATATAAGACACATACGAGTAGGAAAATAGTGTAAGGCAATCTAGTAGAAACTTTGTGTCAAGATGAAGTTAGAAATAGCATGATATGTAATAATTAGTGGTAAAGCATCTGTAAGTTATCATTTACAAGTGCTTAAAACAAAGTTAATATTCAAAAGGCATTCAGCAAGTGAAATCTGATGGATCATAGGGGAACAGACCCAGTAGATATATCTCTTTAAGGAAAAATAGGTCAAGATGGAGGAAGATTTTGAACTTTTAAACTCCCTCATTCCCCCTCCCATCGAGTATTCTGAGGTCTCCCATTGTCCAAGGACCCCTAAAACCCTTTGATCTGTATCACGCACTGTGCAGGTGATAGGTGAAATCATCCTCTTTATGATTGGGTGAGGATGAAATCATATCTTTTGTGCGTGGTCAAGAGATGAAAGTGATGATAGTGTATAAAAGATGCTGCACAATGGCAGAGCTTTGGAGATCTCTCCCACTCCTTATTGGGTTCCACTGGCCTCTGGCTATGTTCCCGCTGCATGAAGGAGTCACACTCTCACTCATCCCCAGAGAGAGTAACAACATCTCTGGTGGAATCAGACTTAGTCTCTGAACGGTGACTCAGGACTTAGTCTCCAAGCTGGGTCTCTGGACTTAGTCTCAGAAGGGCATCCTCCGGACTTAGTCTCTGAATGGTGGCTCAGGACTTAGTCTCTGAGCTGGGTCTTCAGACTTAGTCTCAGCAGGGTGAACTTGAATATTCATACTTGCATGCACTCCAGACGGACAGATAACTCAGTCCTGTGGTTAAGTCTGTGAGCAACGAACAGCACTGAAAGCTTGATTTTAAGAAGCTCCGACATAGCAGGGGTCCCACAACAGCTACACCTGCAAGCTTTCCAGAACCTTCCAACCCGCCGTAGTTTCAGTCACCACGGAGACTGTAGCAGAGCTGAGGAGAGCAGCCGGAGGGAAAAGACAAACTTCAACTATCATCCACCGCAGAGACTTATTTTCTCCTAAATTTGTGTTAAGAAAAGGGTCCCAAGGAGGGGAGGACAGTGATAAAAGCTCTAAGACCAACAGACAGGGGGCCCAATCCTTACAAAGTAATTTTATAATAAGTAAACTGCCAGGGAGAGTGTAAGATAAGGAACCCAAACTAGGTTTTAAAAGGAGTAATGTTAAGATCTGAGATCTCTCCATTCTACAAGTGACTGATCTGCACTTGTTGAATGTCTTTTGTAAATATAAATGTTGTTCAGTGTCTTATTTGTATAGAATAGTTTTTAATATGTTATGTTACTGTTAAGCCATATGTGAAATGAGTAGGAATTCTTTGTCAATCCTCAGAATAGGTATTGTAATAAACCTTATGTTTGTTTCTGAGAAACCCTTGGCTCTAAGTCTTTTGGTCTGTGCTTGATTGGCAGGCTGTAGCCATATTCTCCACTTGGGACATTTATCTGGTTCGGGGGGTATTTGTCCATTTGGGCGAGAAATGGTCCCACCCTCGTTGACCTAGAGTGTTGGAAATTAAGACTCAGCCTGCTGGACTGTCTGGAAATTGATTTTCTGGGGTAACGCTAGGAGGAATAACCATTTTAAATGGAAACAGTCCAATCACCTCAAAATCTCGGAAAATACCTCATGAAGTTTCCTACAAAGTTAGAGTCATAAAGAATTTTTCTAAGAAAGACAATACTGCAGTAGCTGGGTCAAGATATTCTTCTCACAATTATAGCACACACAGCTTAAGATGTGCAGCACTTCTCAAGTGGATCTTCAAATTCTGACAAAGTGAGATTTCTCCCCTGAAAGCTCATGTGAAAAATAAATGTGTTAGTTTTTGAAAATGACACAAGAATCCCTTGCTTGTTTTTTTGTTAGTAATTTGTACATATAAAAATGAGCACGGTAGCATAAAAATGTTTACTTCAAAAATGTTAGGATTTGTAGTCCTTAATGGAGTATACATCAATACATTTTTTTATGAGTTGATAAACTGATGGCACTTTAGGGTAAAATATATATTTGTTTTGTAGCGCTTGGGCTAAAAGGTTGAGAATCACTGCTTTAAATGTTGTTACCTAGGGCTATTGGATGATGGGATAGGTTTAGTAAAGTTAAAGGAAGTAGCTAGTTTTATCTATGTAATATAAATGGGAAAACAATGCTTCTTGGGGAACCATCACTGGACTGCAGTTCAACATCAGGCTTCTAGAACTCTTTCCCATTTGCAGGACAATGCAGAGACATCACTGGCAGACGAGTGACTCCTCACTTGCTGTCAGGTAAAGTTGGTCTGTATGTTCAGAGTGGTGAGCGTAACAGATTTGCTTGGCATATGTACTATGTGTGTGTTGTTAATAAACAGAGGTTTAGAGCACAGCTGTGCAAAATTCTTTCCCTGGGAAAAGCCCCTGCAGATCAGTAAAGCCCTGAACTTGTGGGTATAGGCAGGCAATTTGACCAGCTCTTTCCTGAACCCTGTTTGTAAAGGTATGTGCCTTACACACCAAGTCTTCAGAAGGGAAAGGATGGGGATACCTAAATTAACCAGGTCATGCCTTGAGCCCTCAATATGATATAGGTGGTATGCCCTAAATTTTTGCAGGTAATAATACTAAAAAGAAAATCACCCACATCAATTTACATAGTATGGAATAATATAGTCAAATGAGTGTGTTTGCAAACATGAGGAAGATAATGCATTAATCTCAAAGAACCATTGGAGATGTTGACTTTTAAATGGTGCCCTCTCCTTGTGTGGTCAGATGTACCAACACACACAGTTATATAGCACAAACACTTGATCAATAAATTTCAATAGTAAGGACTAATAAAATTAAACATAGACGTTTGAGGATGGAGAATCCGAAAAGCACTCAGCAACTTAGTGTCCCTGAACGTAGGATCTCTTCTATCAGTCTACTTCTTTAAATGCATATAGTGTATGGCACTAGCAGAGAATGGAACAATAGCTGAAGCTGTAAGGAACCTGAAATGCTAATTATGTTACAGCACATGTTTTTATTGCAGTTTCCTTTGAATTACACATTGACTGGAACTATACAGCATTCATCCTTTTATTTCTGGCTTTGTCTTTTTGAATAGAGATAGTCTGTTGGTTAGCAGTGATAAGACTTAAACATTATTTACTGATACAAGCATGTTAATTTGTTCATGCTTAAAGCTGTAACCTGTATATAAGAAGAGGCAACATAAAAAGATACCATAGTAAAACAAAAAATACAGCTACACAAGTCACTTCCTATTCTTATTTACATTCATGTAAAAATAATGTAATTCAATATTTCTTTTAGCTCAAGAAAGAATACATATCATAGTATCCCATAAAATCCTTGACATCAATTTCTATTTGCACAAAATCAAACACAATATTGTTTTTTTCAAGTATTTATTTTGTGGAAGTGTCTCTCATTGTAATGTATTATTACCACAGTCAACTTTAGTAGAGTGTCAGAGGACATCCACTGCTATTCCAATTTTTTATTAGCTTAGAATATTACTCAGTACATCTCTGATGAGCTTCCTTTCATTTCCTCATCTAGGATAACAATATGTTATGGTTATTTATATGACAACTATAGATGAAATTATTTTTCATTTGTAGAAAACTTAATATGTTCTGATTCACTTAATAGGTTCAATATTATCTACTCTTCTCCTTATAATTTTTTTCTTCTCTCAAATTATGTGCTAAATGGGGTTGACCCGCTTTCACTCTGACAATTATTAATACAGAAAGAAATCTGAGTGAATTGGATAGATTATTGCTATTGAAAATGAGACTGATGGCATTGGTTAAGATTTCCAAAAAGTGACCAGTCAATTTGGGCTCTCTGTTTCAAATATTTTATTAGGAGCAGGGCTTCTTTTTCAGAGGGTGAATATTTAGCCCTTCTGAAGAATCCTGTTCCATTAAAGCGTTCCAAGATGGGGACCTAAAAATTGAGGGACTGGAAAAACATTAGTCAAGTACTGTAAAATGGAGAGCGTACACCAATTTAACTTCTACAGACTGAGGATACACAAGTGCTAAACGTGTAGAGAATAGGGAACAAATCCCACAATACAGAGAAAATGCATATTCCAGATCTTGCAATATGTTATATGTAACAAGATGCATAAAGAATGTACCCACAATGCAAGTTTTATGTGCAAAGGAGCACTTATGAACACATAGCGCAGCTACAGCTACCAAAACAGGGTTTCAGAAGCTGACCATCCACCCTCTTTAGGAAGATTTAAAGCTGTCCTGGTTTTATCTACCATTTCAGTAATCTAAAATTAAAGCTGTAGCTATTTACCATTCCCAGTATTTTTATTTGTTCATGAAATGAAATGGGCATAGTCTATGTCACAGAGTTTAATTCCGAGTATGGGTGTGTTTTGCATTTGTGAGTCACCTAACATACACACAATTAACAGTGCAATTTAGTGTTGCTGCCATGCAATACATATGTCACTCTAATGAGGAGTCCTTCCTGCATGGACGCCATTAATTTTGTGATCATATGTATTCAGCAAGAATTAAACAGAGACCCAACAACTTATTCCACCTGGAAATGAAATGCTGTCAAGTCACCAGGGCCTGATTATATGCATCCTAGAATACTCAAGGAGCTGATTCAGGAATTATCTGAGTCATTGGCTATTATCTCTGAAAAATCATGGAAGACTGGAGAGGTCCCAGAGGACTGGAAAAGAGCAAATATAGCACCCATCTTGAAAAAAGGGGAAAAAGGACAACCCAGGGAATTATAGACCAGTCAGTTTAACCAGTCAGTCCTGTATCAGGAAAAATAATGGAGCAAATAATTAAAGAATCAGTTAGCAAACATGTAGAAGAGTGTAAGGTGTTAACTGATAGTTAGCATGGATCTGTCAAAAATAAATCATGTCAAACCGACCTGATAGCTTTCTGTGATAGCATAACAAGTCTTGTGGCTAGAGGGGAAGAAGTAGATGTGGTATATCTAAATTTTAATAAGGCTTTTGATGAAGTCTCACTTCATCTTCTCATTAACAAACTAGGAAAGTATAACATGGATGGGGCTACTATAAGTTTATCAAAAACTGGTTAGACAACCACTCTAAGAGAGTAGTTGATAATGGTTCCCGATCATGCTGGAAAGACAGGACAAGTGGGGTACTGCGGGGATCAGTTCTGGATCCAGTTTTAATATTTTCATCAGTGATTTAGATGATGGCAGAGAAAGTAGTACACTTATAAAGTTTGTGGATGATACCAAGCTGGGAGGGGTTGCAAGTGCTTTGGAGGATAGGATCACAGTTCAAAATGATTTGGACAAACTGGTAAAATGGTCTGAGGGAAACAAAATGAATTTTGATAATGACAAGAGCAAAGGAAAGCACTTAGGAAAGGACAGTCCATTGCATGTATACAAAACGGGCAATAACTGCCGAGGAAGGAGTACTGTGGAAAGGGATCTGGGTGTCATGGTGGCCCATGAGGCAAACAAGTCAACAGTATAACACTGTTGCAAAAAAAAACCCCAAAACACCAAGATAGGTTTAGCTTGGACATCAGGAAAATATTCTTAACCGTCAGGATGATTAAGCACTGGAGTAAGTTGCATAGGGAGGTTGTGGAATTTCCATCACTGGAAATATTCAAGAGCATATTAGGCAAACACTGGGATGGTTGTCAGGGATGGTTTAAGGTTGTACTTGGTCCTGCCATGAGTGCAGGGGACAGGACTCAAAGACCTTTCATGGTTCCTTCCAGTTTCTCTGATTCTATGTAGAAAAGCAGATTTTCATTTTTGTGTCAAGTTGTGTATAAGCAATAAAAAATCAGTTAATGATGAGAATGAACCCACCACCCCAGTCCTTTTTTTTGGAACCACCAATTATATGTGTGTCAAATAGTGCTTGTTCATATTGTTATGTTATCAGATATAGTTGATACAGAGACCACATCTCTCTCTCTCTCTCTGTAAGAGAAGGGAGAAACAAACCTTGTGTTTTTCATATTGGATCTTTGCCCCACATTTGTGCCTCGACTGGTTGAGCAGTGTGTTCACAACAGTATCTGAATTCCATTTCAGAAGACACTTATAACTTCTGAGGACAGATCTACAGCTGGTATGAATTGCCATGGCTCCACTTTCCAAAGGGGTAGCTATGTTAGTCTAGTTCAGCAAAACATGCAAGGAGTCCTGTGGCATCTTAAAGATTAAAAAATGTATTTCTTGTATGAGTTCTCCTGGGAGAAAATCCCACTTCATCAAACACTTTGAAGATGGGGGAACTTACAGAATGGCTGCACTGACTTCCATGAACTTACACCCCTTTGTGACAGCTGAGGATTTGGACCTTTAGGCTTTTTTCACATAAAAGATGTAGAGAGGACAATCTTCCATAAACCATTCAAAGAACATAATGTAAAAGAAAACAATTGTGTCATTAGTGCACTTCATTAGCTTTGATATGAGGGTAGGTCCTTCCACAGAGGCGACATAAGTGGTTGCCTACAGTGCCAAAAATTAGGGGGTGCCAAGGGCTGGGCTGTGGCCAGCAAACCTATCCTGTCCTGCTCTGCTCCCTGCCCATGGCTGGCCCTCCATCCATGGAGCTGCTCCCCATCCACAGCCAGATCCTGGTGGCAGTATCGCTCTCTGCCCCAGCCGGGGATCCTGAAGGCAATGCAGATCCCCACCTGTGGCTGTATCCCAGTGGTGGCACCAATGTGCTGGCAGCCAAGGGGATGGGGGAGGTGCCATAATCACTTTTGGGCTAGGATGGCAAAACACCTTGGGTCAGCCCTGTTTGACATTATTTCATTACTAAACTTCTTGAGAAAAAAAGAAAAAAGTTAAGAAAGACTCAATTTCAGTAACTATCAGCTACTTCTAGCTTCATTCACTTTGTTAATGAACTAATATGAATTTACCAAAATATCTTTCCTTCAGTACTGTTTCTAGAATTCTGATGGAGCTATTTTGAACCACTGCTGTAGACCAGAGAAGTACACTGGGTAAAGCAAGTCCAAGCATATTTCACATTCTTTTTTTATTTAAATGAGCACATCAGTGTTAGATGTAATATTATGATGGCTTTCACCACATTTGAAATGTGCTTGATGATATGGGAGAATGAACGGAATTCAGGGAGCAAGCTGGAAGTTGCCAAGCCTTACACTGACTCACATGCTTGAATTTTGAAAAAATTCCACAGTTTAATTATGAAGATAAGATAATCATTCAGGCAAGTTACACACATTGATTAGAGATTGTCATCCTTTCTTCTCCATGTCTAAGTTTTCTTCCTTTCTTTACTTCTACTGCAGCCCAAGATGTGGAAGATGAGAGGTAAAGTAAAAATTTTGCAGATCTTAAATGAGAAAGGCCTCAAAGCAGAGACTCAATGATGGTAATAGAGGTTGAGTGTAGCTCAAAAAATTGTTAGAACAACAAAAACAACAACAACAACAACATAGAATACTTGCAGGAGCTGTTACATTCAAAAGTAGAGAATGTAATAAGACTACCTGTTGTTCCCTTAACAGTTAAATGACTAATTTTTTCACTGTTCAAAATTCAGGACACGTTCTGATAAGTTTACAATACAGTATCACATCACTTGGTTCAAGCTCTAATTTAAATTACCAACACTTTCTATGCAAAATAATTCAGAATTTAATGACCTCATTATCATCAATAAACAATTACTTTGCAGATTTTCAGACAAGCCATGTCTTCATTAAATAAAAAAGACAGTTCTTTTAAAAGTGATAGGCATCTCCATTAATTCAACAGGAGTTATAGGCAATGAGCAGGTCCCACAGTATACAGTGCAAAACTGATAAGCAGTTAAAAGCCTGCAGGTATTTTGGGGCTGCTATATCAAACTGAACATGGTTATATGAAAAATAATTTAATTAAAATTGTCCTAGAAAAATAAATACAAAGACTGCATAAAAGCTAGAGGAGTCCACTCTTTGTACGACAGACTATATTCCTATGTGCGTTTATAAGCCTGCCACAGCAATTGTACTGGACTTTGTTTTGCAAGATATCCAGCAATGAAATCCTATGCCAAAGACTGGAATGCAAGAGTGACCCTAAAGAATCTTATCTTGAACCACAGATATGTGGGTTAAAATTTGTACATAATCTAATTACTATCAATGGGAACTTTGGCTGTGTTCACACAGCCCTCTTATTTCGAAACAACAGGGGTTGTTTCGAAATAAGATTTAGGCTGTTCACACGACGCACGGTTGTTTCGAAACAATGGAAGCCGTTGTTTCGAAACAACCACGTTGTTTCGAAACAAGTTAAACCTAGTCCATGGGTGAAACAACGTTGTTTCGCCACGGTTGTTTCGAAACAAGGCCGTGGGAACGTGTTGTTTCGGAACAAGATGTTCCCAAACAACAGTTCACGGCGTGCCCCCTCAGCACCCTGGCCAGGGGACACCCCTCAGCACCCT
>ML681989.1:46156538-46184709 GCA_007922195.1 Podocnemis expansa
AATTAACATTTTGTTAATTCGAAATAAGTTGTTTCGATATAAGCGTTATTTTGATATACGGTTGTTGTGAAAGAACCATATCGAAATAACTGGCTGTGTGAGAACACAGCCTTTGTGTGAATATTTAAGTAATAATATGTCATATAGTAAGGAAATTGTGAGTCTTCTGAAAGAATAATGGGTGATCATTGTTAACACCTTATCCGTTTTGTATTGTGAAGCATGTTGTTTGCACAGTCTTCTCATTTTTAAAAAAAAATAGTTAATTCCTTGCTCTGCATTCAGTTTCAGTGAAACTTTATTATCACATCTTCATAGCCTACTGGTCTGATACAAATTACAGATCAAATTGGGTAAACTACGTCTTAAAAATGAAAATTAATGTCCACTGTTACTGTAGAGTGTAGTGGTTAAGTGAATATGGGTATTTTACACATGATCATAAATCCTCATGGTGGGCCATAGAGGATAGATGTCTAAAGATGAATATAACTTTAATCAATATAAATACTCCTTTTGATCAAGTATTAAGGGACTGCAATTTTGAAACAAAAAGTCTTCAGCCTATCCAAATTTCCAACATTGAAATGAATAACACCATGAAATGATTACAACTTTATGTAGCTTCTTGTACTATGCTTATCAATGTAGTATCTGAGTATGTTGGGTTTCTTTCAGTAGGGCTGTGACATACCAGGCTTTAGAAAAAGCAACATTCTACTTCTGCTCTGGCTGGAAAGATCTCTCCTGAAAGCACCAAGACACAACAAATAGTTAAATCGCCACAGCAGTAGCAGTCCCTCTCATCCACAAGCCCCTCTTCAGACTGATTTGCAACTTCCAAGAGCTAAATACTTTTCAGCCACCAGTGCAAGACAGTAGAAGCACCTGATTCAGGGACAAAAATCCGAAGAAAATGTAAAAGGAGTCTACAAAGCAACCTATGGCCACCAAAATATGGCAAAAAGGTTTTGCTTTGTTTAAGCGGCTGGATCATTTATAGCACATCAGAGTAGATCCATAGATCATCTGAAGTCACTTATGTAGCTCTGCATTTAGTCTGTGGATGTGGCTATAGCTATATGAACCATTTCATAAACTTCTATAGGACACAGACCATATCTAAGGCCTACCCTAAGGCCCTGATCCATCTTCCCATCAGATTTGCACATGTGGATCCTTGAGCCTAAATACAACCTTTCTAAACTCTGTAGGGCTTTATGCATGCAACAGGATCTTCCCATATTAATCTGGTTGATGAACTAGAGTCTAAATTGGGCACTACATTTACTTAAACTAAGCACAGAGTGTTACAACTAATGGTACACAAGAATAGTCCAGACAAAACTTTAGTAAAACCAAACCCAGGGAAAAATCTTCTAGCTTCACTTAGGCAAATTATTTAAAAATATTAATTTTACTGAATTAGGGCTCTTTCTCTGTGTGAGTGTGAGAGTGAGAGTATCACTCAGTGGCAGTGGGTTATCCTTAAAGTTCTCCAGTTTAAATACTAACTAGACTCCACCCATTTACAAAACAAGATACTAGGCAGATCAGGGGGTATTTGACAGCAGTGGGATACAGAAAACTGTAAAGCCAGTGTGCCACATTTAGACTTCCATTCCCAAGTGACCTGATTTTAGTTTTTAGACAAACTCAGGAAAAATAGATTCTGATGATCATTATAGGAAACTAGCTGTTCCTTTCTCCTCCATCTTCCCTGACTATTAAAATCCCAGTTGCTACAGTCAACAGTTAAGAATTAGCAGCAGAAAGTATAATGTACACCCAAACAAAGGTAGACCTAAAGGAAAATCAGAGAGTGATTTAAGCTTGGATGAGAGGTTGAAAGTCCGATTCAATCATTTGAAGTCTTATGAGGCAGGAGTGTTATAAGCAAGTGTAACTGTGAATCATCTACAAGTTACTAGGTGGCTTCAGAAATTAAAACCTTAAACACTAGTTACAATAAAGAACCACCACTTTATTAAAGAATCAGCCACAAAGCTGTATCTAGGGATACCTGACTATCTCCTCTATATTTAGAAGATCAGTACAAGAATGAGCTAACAGCTGGGCAAGCTAGACTGATGACATTTAAATATTTCCTTGTTCTGTTCATTACATCTGATTGACAACAATGAACACAAAAAATACAGTGCCTTTTATATTTTCAATAAACATTTAATTTAGTTCTCAGGAAGTTATACAATAGGAGCTAACAACTTTCCCACAGCATTCTCATTGGCAAATTAAGGAAGTATGGGTTGGATAGGTGGACTATAAGGTGGATAGAAAACTGGCTAGATCAACGGTTTCAGCATGTAGGAATCAATGGTTCCATGTCTAGCTGGCAGCCAGTCACGAGTGGTGTGCCCCAGGGGTCGGTCTTGGGGCCAGTTCTGTTCAACATTTTCATCAATGATCTGGATGATGGAATAGACTGCATTCTCAGAAAGTTTGCAGATGACACCAAGCTGGGGGGACCAGTGGACACGTTGGAGGGCAAGGACAGGATTCAGGGAGACCTAGATAAATTGGAACAGTGGGCCAATAGAAATCTTATGAGGTTCAATAAGGACAAGTGTAAAATCCTGCATCTGGGACGAAAAATCCCCATGCACCGTTACAGGCTGGGAAACATTCAGCTAAGTAGCAGCAGTGTAGAAAAGGACCTGGGGGTCATGGTGGATGGGAAGCTAGATATGAGTCAGCAGTGTGCTCTTGCTGCCAAAAAGGCCAATGGCATACTGGGCTGCATCAAAAGAAGTATTACCAGCAGATCAAGCGATGTGATCATTCCCTTCTATTCTGCACTGGTGAGGCCACATCTAGAATACTATGTTCAGTTTTGGGCTCCCCACTACATAAAGGACAGGGAAATGCTAGAGAGAGTTCAGAGGAGGGCAACCAAAATGATTAAACGGCTGGAGCACAAGCCCTATGAGGAAAGACTGGAAGCATTAGGCTTATTTAGTCTGCAGAAGAGAAGACTGAGGGGGGATTTGATAGCAACCTTCAGCTACTTGAAGGGATGCTCTAAGGAAGATGGAGCTCGACTGTTCTCGGTAATAACAGAGGACAGAACGAGGAGCAATGGTCTCAAGTTGCGGTTAGGGAGGTCGAGGCTGGATATTAGAAAAAACTTTTTTACTAGGAGAGTGGTGAAGCCTTGGAATGAGCTCCCAAGGGAGGTGGTAGAGTCTCCATCTTTGGAGGTGTTTAAGGCCCAGCTGGACAAAACCATGACTGGGATGGTTTAGTGGGAGTGGTCCTGCCTCTGGCAGGGGGTTGGACTAGATGACCTATGAGGTCCCTTCCAACCCTATGATTCTATGATTCTAACTTGCCAACATTATGTATAATCTTTTATTTCTATAATCTTTTATTAACACTCCAGCTTTAAACTAAATCAGAGTAATATCTGCACTTAAATAGTTTAAAAACCCAAAGTAGCTTCTCAACAAGGTAATAGGAAAATATATTTTTTTCATATTAATATGGCACTATATCAATAAACATCCCTTTTAATGGGTTTCAGGACATTATGTCCCTATGTGATAATGATATGAAGATCTCAGTATAAGCCGATGTGGAAAAGCTTTCTTTTGTTTATACCTTGAAAACATTATCTGAACTGTGACTGTCACTATAGATTACAAGGTAAAAAGCCCATTACTAACCACATCTTTTTTATTGTATTTCTTGAGAAACAGTGATAACATGATTGTTGGTTTAGGTCTTAAAATGCATCTTCATTTCTATCATTACAGATGACTATTCAAAAATTGAGAGCACCACTTAGTAGGTAAAAGTGCCTCATTAGTGACATTAACCTGTCATTCAAAGCAGCTCACTGCCTCATTTCCTTACTGCTAACCTCTAGCTCTCAACTTGCTATATCATACAGAAATGTGATTTTAACAATGGGGCAAGTATTCCATCCAGTGTTTTCCAACACCTTTATTCTTTAAGTTTAAAAGATTTTAAGAACATTCTTTACATTCAAGAACAAAAACTCAGTTCTGCAGCAAACAGAAAGCAATGTGAACCAGAAGGTCAGCATCCACATCTGACAAAGTGGGTTGCAGCCCATGAAAGCTTATGCCAAAAGAAACTGGTTAGTCTTCAAGGTGTCACAGGACTTTTGAGGGTCAGACTGCATTCCAGTCCTACCCAGCTGGGCAGGAGAGCCACATCACTTCATGGCTGCACAGAATATACTCCAGCTGGGGTTGGAGTTGGTTGTTTTATGTCTGATACTCACCGACACCTTCCAAAGGAGTAGGTGGTGCTCTTGCTCTATCACACTATCACTCAGTGGTTTTCAAACTTAAGGTCGGGACCCACTACTGGGTCTTGGACCCTCAGATACTGGGTTGCAGCACCCTGTGCTGCCACCACCAAAACACTGGAATGCATTGCTCAAAGATGTAATTGTTGGGTTGCTGGCATAAATGTTTTTTTTTTTTCAACTGGGTCCTGAGAAAAAAACGTTTGAAGACCACTGGTCCAGCTGGTTAAACTAGCCAAGTATGAAATGGGGGAGAAGTATCTAGTCATACAATGCCAAAGCAAGAGGGGAACAGAGTTACAATTTCTTCCAGAAGCTTCTCCTGAGGTAGCACAACTGCACTCATTCTTTGCACCAAGACTGAGCCTTAAGAGACTCTCCAGCCCCAAATGAGAAGATTCATGTCCACCATATGAAACCATATTATATGATCTATACCAGCAGTTAAAGAAACTATGCACACATGCATGAGCACAAACATGTAATAGTGCAAACTCACATCACACACAAATACTCAAACTTGCACACAAATACATACACATAATGGACTGCCTTAGGGACCATTGATATAATGGCCATACCTAGAAAGTCATTATAAGTATTTTTCAGGTTGGGAACTTAAATGAAGTTACTTTGTGTGATGTGCAGAATGCAGAGAGCAGAAGCAGACTTAGGCTGTTTGTCAAGTAGACAGCAGATCAAATGTGATACGACCACTGACAGGAGGTAGTCTTGTATTTGCCTATGAATCTTGTATTAGATTATGACATGCTGGACAGGAACAGAAGCAAAAGAACTGTTTCTCTGAGAGAGGGCAGAAGTGCCTCATTCAAGGTTTCTTCCAGAGAGAGATGCCTAGGTGTCCTTTGTTATCAGGAAAAAGGATTTGTGTACATTTTTTATAAAGTAAAAATATTAAATTGCCCAAAGACTCCATTTCACTAAGTTCTGGTCCAAATGTGAAACTGACCTGCAAGGCCCTGAAAATTCTGCTAATGCTTGACAAAAGGGCACCAATATATACAAGTGACAATCAAAAACAAACTAAAAGAATAAATATAGCTCACACATGAATGTGGCATAGATTTCTTTAATCTTTCCTATAAATATTCATTGAGTAATAATGAGCTCTCTGTTGTCCTCGATGAAGTCCAGAATTTTGTTAAAACCAGAAATATTTACAGGGCTAATTATCAATCAGTATTTAATTCAAGGAAAGCCAGCAAGGTTTATTGATTCTCGACTTTCTCTCCACACCCTGACAAGAGATGAACCCCCTATGACCCTACCCTTAGGAATACAAATTAGAAATTCACCAAAAACTGATGAACTCTGAAACCAGCATGCAGATTTACTGAAACATGAAATGCAAGAGAGAGGTTTCTCAAAATTAGCATAACAATGACTACTTCAAAAATAAGTTTATTCAGAGAGATAATCTAGCAGCAGTTCAGAGGCAGACTTATGACCAGTATTGACTGGGAAGTTTACTCACTGCAAAAGGATCTATATAAGGCTTCTGGAAAATATCTCCCAAAGGACTGGTATTTGAATTTATTCATTAAGGGGAATAAATAGCAGTATTTAGCACAATGCTATGTCACTTCAGTACACATTGTAGACTGTTTTCGGCTTAATTCACTACAAGGATATTTTAAAAGTATTAATTGGTAGGGAAAATGTGAAACAAACATTAATCCACTCATATTCATGAATGTGAACATGGGGCCAGATCTTGAATTACTGATATATTTCTTAATCAGGCAAAAAGCTCTCATTGATTTGCCAAAGAAAAATCTGGGATGGGCACATTTATGTCTTGAAAATGTATAGATGAGTGAAGAATGATTTTTTTTAATGGATGTTATCCACCTACAATTTGCACAACACATACAAAAGGTAAATTGAATAACTCTAAATTATAACTAAGATTTTTCAAAAATGACTAGAGATTTTAGATACCTTCATTTTCATGTGCCCTGCTTAATCAACTTTTAAGGAGCCTAGTTTTCTAGGAGGGTAAGAGTTTAGGATCTTCGGAAAATGTTTCTGAAATCAGGTCCCACAAAACTGAGACAACTTAACATCACTAGTCGCTTTTGAATACCTTAAGTAATGCATCCCTAGGTTCATAGTTTCACACAAAAGTTTTACTTCTGCTGAGTAGAAAAATATGAAATCATTGCAGCAATGCAGCCCCATGAGATGCTCCAGCTTATAACATCCAAATAACTGTAAGTCACAATTCATGTTAGAAATAATAGAGATTTAAATTTCAAACACATGAAACTTTGTAATATGCACTGTAGAAGCAGAAGAACAGAATTGAAATTTGTATTCCTTTTATAAACTACATTTTATTTCAGGAAAAACAAATTTTCCAGTACTGATTTTTGGAGGGTACATTTCATGTTTCAAAACACAAGACAGAAAAAAAAATAGTTGATATTTCAGGGGAAAACAGTCTAAAAGGTAAGTAGTACACTAGTATAGGTGATTGAATTTTTTCTCATATTGACTATAAAAGAGACTTCTTATGAAAATTTTGTCCCTTTTGCTACTGTATCTGTTTATCATTCTAAATTATACATTTATATTCCTCCTTACTACCACATATTTTTGTATTAAAAAAATCAATTTAATTTATGCTTTAACCTATTTCCCAGCTTCTCCACCAGGCCCTCTGTCCCATTAAAGTCTCATTCCAGGATGAACTGCTTCAGAAGTTTTCTTTAAAGTCTACCTAGAGTCGTATGATTTCACCTTGTATGGGTGGCATGTAGGTTTAGAAAAGCTGTAATGTTTTATTGCCATTAGAATAATGTCAAATGTTAGTATTACTGTATCCTGTATTTTCTATTTCAGTGGGCATTTTGGTATTTCTTTTAAATGAAGATTTGAAATTTAAGTCTAAATGAGTAGAATCCACTCAGTTATGCTTCTCAAGTAATTGACTTAGCCACTGAAAGCTGATTTTACCCCAGGTGTCTTAAATGTCCTTTCAAATTATTGTTAAGGACTTTTAAAAACAGAGATAAAGCAAAGCAAAGCTATAATCCTGCCACAAACATAACCATGACACCAGAAGGCAAACTGATTACATCTTATGATATCCACACCCCTATCTAGATGTATTCCAACAGCAAAGCTCAGTTAGACAAGTCCCGAGCCTGTTCTCCCTGCAATTTCTCAGCAGGAATCAGCATAAGCAATACTCTGATGATCATATTTCTGCAGGATTACCTGCTATAGACAGCATCTTTCTTTGCCTCCAGACAAAACAAAATAAATTATCACATTCTCAGAAAAGCAATTCCAAAGGGCTGAAATATGAACTGTGTCTGTGGGAATGTATGTGTTCTTCACCTCTTCACACATATAAATCAACTTGTGTTGTGTGTGGTGTGTTTTATTTTCCTAACTACACAAACAAAAAGATGTTTCCAGCAATTTTAGCAGAAATTCAACTTTTGTTTTGCTTTACCCACACATTCTTCCTCCATTAGCATCCTCTAACCCCAACCTCTGTGGTTTATTTTTTCAAAATAAATTAAGATCGCCACTAACAGGATACTGTCCCTAGATAGGGCTTAGAACTAGGAACTCCAAAAGTCTAACCTTAATTTCAACAATAAACTGTTGTGGAGCCCCAAGCAACTCATTAAGGGCCAGATTTTTGGTAAAGACATGTGAGCGTTACTCTACTCAGTGCTGCAATGCCTAATTGATTTAGGATTCTAAGTTTCATCTGCAAAACTGATTTAAATTTCTACGTACCTAAATCAAATATGAAAATGAAAATCTCCCTTCAGCTCCTATTGACTTCAAAGGCAACTGCAACAGCTCAACACCTCTGCAATTTGGGACCTCAGCCTTTCTGCCTCTTCCCCCCATCAATAAAACAGGAATAATTACATAGGATTCAGCCAATAATTTGATATGGTTACTTAAGAGCGAGCTTGCAAATATTAAGTTAGCTTATACAAAATAATATGTTTACATACTGATCCCAAAGCTGTTGGAATCATTCAAGTTTGTACAGTGGAAAACTGTAAAACATTAGTCAGCATGTGCCTATCTGTAACACAGGTGAGTGGTGTGTAATGGTCAGTCACAGGAACCATGCTCAAGATATCCCTTCCCACATGCTCAGCACACAGAGGCTATGTCTAGACTATAGGGCTTAGGTAAATTGACTTAATAAGGTCTACTTAAGGTTAATTTTATTAAGTCGACTTACTGAGGTCCCATTTGTTTAAGTCAACTTAAACCATGGGTCCCATTTAAAGTCCACTTAATAAAAGTCAACTTTAAATGGGTCCCTTGGCTTAAGTTGACTTTAGACGGTTCTACTGCACTAAGTTGACTTTATTAAGTTGACTTTAATGGGCACATTGCATTAAGTTGACTTAGTAGAGTTGACTTAACCCTTAAAGTCAACTTTAAGGGCAGGAGTTATTAAGTCAACTTAAATGCTTAAGTGGACTTACCAAACTCCAAATGTGGCTAGAGAGTTCCTTAACTTGATTTAAGCCTGCTTAAGTTGACTTAAGTCTTAAGTCTCTAGTGTAGACATAGCCAGATAGGGATAGGGAGGTGCCAAACTTTATAGGTGAGTGACCACTCATGAAGAGGATAACAGTGGAATATCACAGAACATGTGTCAGCACAGGGAAACATGGGTCCTCCCTGAGACAGCATGCTTTTCAAAGCTTCCTTGGAGCAACGCTGTTCTGCATCATGCTCCATCAAGGAATGTGGATACAATTAAGCCCTAATAAATGCTTAATATTGTATTTCATTGGCCTTTTTACAGCAGTGTTCTGTTTAGAGAGAGAAGGAGAGAGAGATTTTTAAAACCTTCATTTAGAAAGAAAATCTTGGCAAAACCATAAAACGAATATTATAGACATCTCACCTCAACATAACTACTATAATTCCAGGTTATAACAATTCAGGGCCATATGTTTCTGTGGTCTGGGCACTGCAAAGCAGGGAAAAGTATAGCAATGTAGTACAAATCAAATTTCAAGAGCTTAAAGCCTAGCCAAAATCTCCTAGATGGTATGATCTCATTCCTAACCATAACTAAAAAATGGTGTTATATAGATGATCCAAGTAAATGAGGATGTAGGGACTGGAACTGATGGAGAGTTAAGGAAAATCTGTGTTATGTCTTGATATGACATCTTGTGAAGAAAGCCTAAATTGCTACTAGAAATTATAAAAAGTACTTGTTCCCAAGGGCTATCTGGTACAGCTGACTTTTGAATACAAAAGGTAAAATTGTCTACTGCAGGAGTGTGCTTAAAAAAAATTAAACATTCTATGAAGATATTATTAAAAAACAAAATACTCAGGGAAGTTAGCACACGAAAATGGAGAGCAAGATCACAAGCCCTGGAAACCTCTCCAGATCTTCTCCATAGTAACTGAAACAACTTATTGAATATCAGAAAAAGGATATATATCAGATAGTTCATCTGGTGAATATTACTTTTGATGAATCATTAAACTGAAAAAAAAGGTAACTAAAATTAGTTCTGGTCACATAATGCAAAACATTATTAACTGACAAGTTTTTGATGAAAACAGTAATAGCACCCCTCCACACCATTGCAGTAGTATCTATTGCAATTCGGAACAGACACTGCCTATTACGGTCTTGGTACAGTACCTTGTAGTATCATTCTTGATTTACCTATAGGCACTACTGTAAAAAAAAAGACCAGTAATAATAATAATCCAAATTATAAATGTAAATCTGAACACTTCTGTCAAAGTGAAACCTGGATTTCAACTTTACTGCTGAAGCCATCTATAGTAAATGAAACAAAAATATAATTACTGTATATAGGAGATGTTTTTGCACTTCCAAGTTCTTTATGAAGGAACTACCGATATATTTGTTCCATTTACAAAGGTACCATGCAATGATACTGTAGATGCTGTAAGGAAAACATTTTTTTCTCCCAAATTGGCTTATGACTTTAAAAAGCGTGGAGGTTTCATCTGTCAAAGGAACATTTTTTTAAAAATGTGAAAATTAAAATCCAAAAGTGTCACTAGAAGCTATTTTAAAATAAGAACATTGAAGAAATCAAAGGAAGCAAGAGCTACTGTAGAATATTGTTACTTTGGGAAATTTAAGATAACCCGGTTTTACTGCAGTTTACAGAAATTAAAATTCACCTAGGTTTTTATAATGTCTCTGTGCTGATCTGGAGCAGTTTATTTTCTTGTCATTTTTGTTCCTTCTATGCTCTGATCTTAATACTTCATGCTTTTTTTTAAATTCAAAGAATTATCTCTTTTTATTCTACCTCCTTCAAACAAAATATAATATATCCTACCTATTTCAGACAAAAATAAATCCCCAGATACACATGTAACCTTTTTTCAAAGGTGTTTTTTAGGTTGGGGGGGGAGTTTTTGTCATCTGGATACATTACAAATGTTTGACTATATAGCACCCTTAACAAAATTCTACTAATAAAAGTTAGACAGAATTTTACTGAGCCAATTATTTAGATATCAAGGCAATATACTGACAAAAGTGGACTTGAGACTGAATACTGAAGGCGAAGTGCACTCTGCAGGAACTTTTGTTGTTGCTGTTTTGTTAAGGAACTCATGCAAAGGTTATTGCATCATAATGGTTCCAGAGTAGGAAAATATGGACAAGAGAAGAGAAATGAGATCCAGAAATGGGTTTGGAAATTTTCATTCAAATATTTAGCTTAACATAAGCAGGAGTCTCATACTGTGAGCTTTCTACTTGTTCTACTAATTCTTCCAGGTAATAGTCCTTTTTTGGTTCTTTAGCAAACTTTTATTTCCAGTTAAACCCAATGATTTGTAAATCACCATAGAACTTGAAGAGTGAAATTTTGACAGTTAACTGAAAAAGAGATTTTGCTTGTTATATGCTTTGTGGTTCAGTGGACAAGGCACTTGGGTTCAATTCCTGGCTGTGCAACTAACCTGCCGGGTAACACTGGGCAAGCTGTTTCATCTCTCTCTATCTCTGTTTTCCTCCCACTTGTTATCTGTTTGGACTATAAACTGTCTGAGGCATGGACTGTCTTACTATGAAGTCAGTAAACATCATAAGGTTAGAAAGCACCGAATACAATTGGCCCCTGATCTGGGACCTTTGGTGCTACTGTAAAAAAAATGTCATAAAGGAGGAGTCTTGTGGCCCCTTTAAAGACTGTAATCTTTGATAGTCCTTAAAATTTGCATAAGAGTCCTTGTTTGTTTTGCTGAACTAGATTGACACCACCACTCCTTTAGAACTAGACAATAATGTTAAACTTTATATTATGTAAACAAATTATTCTTTTCTTAATCCTGATCTCAGATTCTTCAGGTTATGTGACACCCGTATTTGTCAGCTCTTCATTTGTTACAGACTGAATGCAATGGAGAAGAACACTGGATGATCGGGGAGTACAATAATATAGGATAAACTGTAGAAATATCAGAACAGTGATTTCTAAAGTGGGAGAAAATACATGGGTACAAAAAGAATGGAAATGTAGAGTTGGAAAAAAAGAATGAGAAAAAGATCTGCTCACAACAGGAGACGTTCTTTCATTATGTACAAGGCACTAACTAATAGACTTATGACATATGAATTTATAAAAACAGCTATTGAGGCAATATTTCATGATTTTGGTTGCCCAACTTTAAGGAGATTAATTTGTAGAGAGCAGATGCTTAGCTTCTTTTTGGAAATAAGGCCATATTGAGTGTATTTTTTACAAAATGATCCAAAACTCATAGACTCATAGATCAGAAGGGACCAGTAAGATCATCTAGTCTGAACTCTTGCATGATGCAGGCCTCAAAACCTCACCCACCCACTCCAGGAATAAGCCTCTAACCTATGCCTGAGTTGAATAAGTCCTCACATCATGATTTAAGGATTTTAAGAGACAGAGAATTCACCGGTAGATTAGCCATGCCCTGTGCTACAGCGGAAGGTGAAAAACTCCCAGAGCACTAGCCAGTCTGCCCTGGGGGAAAATTCCTTCTCAACCCTGAATATGATGATCAGTCAAATCCTGACCACATGGGCAAGTCTCAAAAGCCAGTCACCCAAGAAACAATTCTCAGTAATAGCTCAGAACTCACCTCATCTACCCTCCCTTCTTAGGCCTCTTGCATATCCATCACCAGTAGCCATAGATCAAAAATCAGTCAATTTCCACAGTAGGCTATCCCATCATACCATCCCCTCCATAAATTTGTCAAGCTTAGTTTTGAAAACAGTTATGTTTTCTCTCCCCACAGCCAGGAGTGCTGCTGGCTCAGGAAAAGACCCAGGGCTAGGCACGCTAGGACTTGGGGCTCGCATGCTGCCACTGCAGCTGGCAGCCCGGCATTGGACCCAGGATTTAGGTGCTGGGACTTGGGGCTGGAGCTCCATAATCCCAGTGCCAGCAACACCCCTGCCCACAGCTGCCCTTGGAAGGCTATTCCAGAACTTTATTCCAGTAATGGCTAGAAACCTGCATCTAATTTCAAGCCTAAATTTCCTTATGGACAGTTTATATCCATTTGTTCTTGTGTCCACATTGGTGCTGTACTCAAATAATTCCTTTTCATCCCAGATATTTATGTCTCTGATGTATTTATAGAGAGCAGTCATATCACCCCTCAATCTTCTTTTGGTTAGGCTAAACAAGCCAAGCTCTTTAAGTCTCCTGTCATAAGGCAGGTTTTCCAGTCCATAGACCATCCTAGTAGCCCTTCTCTGCACATATTCCAATTTGCATTCATCTTTTTTAAATGACAGGGAGCAAAACCACATGCATTATTCCAGATGGGGCCTCACCAGTGCCTTGTACTTGAAATACCTCTCCTGATACATCCTAAAACTGCATTAGCTTTTTTCACGCCACAGCACATTGGCAGCTCATAGTCATCCTGTGATCAACCAGTACGCCCAGGTCCTGCTAAGGTCAGTAACAAAAAGATTAAATAAGATCAGCCCCAGGACCGATCCTTGTGGGACGCCACTGCAGCTTGACAGTTCACCCTTCAGTATGACCCACAGAAGCCTTCCCTTTAACCAGTTCCTTATCCATCATACTATATTCATATTAATCCCCATGTTTTGTAACATAACTAATAATTCCTTATGTAGAACTGTATCAAATGCCTTGCTGAAATCTAAGTAAATTAAGTCCACCACATTTTCTTTATCTAAAAACTCTGTTATCCTCTCAAAAAAAGGAGATCAGGTTGGTCTGGCCTGATCTACTTTTGTAAAGTCACATTTTATTTTATCCTGGTTACTGTTATCCTCAATATCCCTAAGTACTTTCTCCTTCAGAATTTTCTCCAAGACCTTGTATACTACTGAGGTAAAATTAATAGGTCTGTAGTTACTCAGATCATTTTTATTCCCTTTCTTGAAAATAGGAACTCTATTAGTGATTCTCCAGTCATATGGTACAACCTCTGAGTTTACAGATTCATTAAAAATCTTTGCTAATGGGCTGGCAATTTAATGAACAAGTTCCTTTTAATATCTTTGAATGGAAATTATCTGCCCACCCAGCCGCCAGTTTAGTCCATCCAGCAGCTCAAGTCTGGCTTCTACCCCAGACATGGCAATATCCACTTTCATGACATCATTCCTATTAGCTACGCTAACTCAATCCCCCAGCATGTCTTGTCTCTCATTAAAAACAGATGCAAAGAACTTATGTAGACATTTGGCCATGCCTAGATTATCGTTGACCTCCAGCTTATCCTCAGTTTTTAATGGCCCCACTTCTTTGTTTTCTTCCTATTTATATGGCTAAAGAACCTCTTACTATTGGTTTTAATTCCCTTCACAAGGGCCAGCTCTACTTGAATTTTTGCCTTTCTCACTTTATCTCTACATATTTTGACTTCCAAAAGGTAGCTTTCCTTGCTGATCCCTCCCATTTTCTGCTCCCTGTAGGATCTGTGCTTCATCCTAATCATCTTTCTGAGTGGCTTACACATCCAGCTTGGTCTACAGCTCTTACCTACGAATTCTTTTCCCTTCGTCAGAATGTAGGCTTCAGAGAGTTCCTGCAACTTTGATATGAAGCAATTCTAAGCCTCTTCTATCTTTACATTCCCAAATTCTTCAGTCTAGTCCACTTCAGCAACTAATTCCCTTAATTTTCTAAAATTAGCCCTTTTAAAGTCAAAGATCCTGGTCACAGGATTTATTTTTGTTTATCCTACCACTTAGTTTGAACAGAATTAGCTTGTGGTCACTTGAACCTAACTTGTCCCCTACAACCATTTCCTCACTACTCACCAGTACCAAATCTAAGACGGGATACCCTCTTGTTGGGTTGGTGACAGTTTGAATAAGGAATTCGTCAGCTATCACATCCATGAAAACCTGGGCCCCCTTATTACTACTAGCACATGTCCTCCAGTCTGTATCTGGAAAGTTAAAGTTTCCCATAATCACAAAGTTCCCAGTAGTATTTACTTCCTTAAAGGCCTTAAAGAGGTCCCTATACATGTCAAAATCAGATCCCAGCGGTCTATCATACATCCCAAGCACTATCCCTAAGAAACTCTATAAGATTTCTTCCCAAATGTGATTTTTACCCAGATTGATTATGTCTTGTTAATTCCATCACTTTGAATTTCCTTACAGTCTACCTTCTCTTTGATATATAATACCACTCCCCCACCTCTGCCTTTATATCCATCTTTCCTGAAGATCACATAGCCTTCAATATCAGTACACCAGCCATGACTACTGTTCCATCATGTTTCAGTTGTCTCTATGGCTGTATTCACACAGCACTTTTGTTTCGGAACAACCTCGTTGTTTCGAAACAAAAAAAAATGTTCACACGATGCACAGTTGTTTCAAAACAATGGGAACCTGTTGTTTCGAAACAAGGGCATTGTTTCGAAACAAGTTAAACCCAATTTGGGGGTGAAACAACCTTGATTCGAAACCCTTGTTTCGAAACAACTCATGTGAACATGTTGTTTCGGAACAAGGTGTTCCGAAACAACAGGTCAAGGGCTGCCCCCTCAGCACCCTGGTCAGGGAACACTCAGCACCCTGGCCAGGGTGCTGAGGGGTGTCCCCTGGCCAGCGCCTGCAAAGGGGGGGCTGCAGGCACCGGCGGGGTTTAGCGCTGCCCAGCGCTGCAGCCTGCGGGTGCCTGCAGCCCCCCTTTGCAGGCACCGGCGGGGAGCAGCGCTGGGCTGCACTGAACCCCACGGGTGCCCGCAGCCCCCTGAGGAAGCGAAATAGCAGGTTCAAAGTGTGAACCTGCTATTTCGTTTCCCGCCTTTTTCCTTATTTTGAAATAACTATTTGTTAATTCGAAAAAGTTATTTCGAAATAAGGCGTTATAAGGTTATAAGGTTTCGAAATAACCATCTGTGTGTGAATACAGCCTATAATATCTGGTCTCACTTCCTCTACCAGTAGCTCCAGTTCCTCCATTTTGTTACCCAGGCTTCTCATATTAGTATATAAACATTTTAGTTTTTGTTGCCTGGCCTCACTCATGTTCTTTGGCTGATTTGGCACAGTCATTCTATGGCCAACATCTTTCACTAGACTGGTATTTACACTACTCCTCCATCTAATGTCCATGCTGCTTCCTATTTCTGTGTTCTTTCTTATTTCATTTTCTTTCTTCTCAACACTAATATCAGGCATGAAGATTAGTCGGGCATCTCCCAACCATCTCCTCCAACTCCCTAGTTTAAAGCTCTCTTGATCAGTTGTGCTAACCTCCCTTCCAGAAGTTTGTTTCCCTCCCTACTCATGTGCAGTCCATCCCAGAACAGTCTTCCATCCATGAATCCTCCCAGTGACCATACATGCTAAAGCCCTGTTTATTGCACCACTGCCTGAGCCATCTGTTTTTCATCAGGATCTTCTCACACTTTTGTCATTCTCCTCGAGGAACACGCAGAATCTCATTGAAGATCACTTGAGCTTCTGTTTTCTGGAGAGTCCTCTCCAGCCTGGCATAGTCACCTTTGATACATTCTAGTGAGAAGCTACCTACATCATTTGCACTCACATAAAGGATGATCAGGGGATTCTTTCCTGCTCCCATTAAGATACTCTTCAGCCTCAGATCAACATCCCATATCTTCACACCTGGCAAGCAGCACACCCTTCTGTTCTCGGGATCAGCTCTGGTTATAGGCATGTTTGTCCTACTACTCAGGGAGCTACCAATCATAGGCTGTATTCACACACAGATGGTTATTTTGAAACAAGTTGTGTTGAAACAACTTGTTTCAAAATAACACCTTATTTCTAAATATCTTATTTCAAATTAACAAAATGTTAATTCGAAATAAGGAAAAATGCAGAAAACGAAATAGCAGGTTCTCACTGCAAACTTGCTATTTCGTTTCCTGCTGCAGGGGGCTGCAGCCCCCTGGGGGTGAGCTGCTGCTGTGGCTCACCCTGCAGCCCAGAAAGGGGGCTGCAACCCCAGAAAGGGGGCTGCAGCCACTGGCGGGGGAGTGAGCCACTGCGGGGTGGCTCAGCCCCCTGCCAGAGCTGCCCCCGACACCGCCCGCAGGTTGGGGGCGCCGGGCTCAGCCCGCAGCCCGGGCTGCACCCCCGACACCCCTGGCAGGCCCCCGCTGGGGGTGTCGGGGGTGCAGCCCGGGCTGCCGGCTGAGCCGCCTGGCAGGGCTTCACCCCTCCACACCCTGCCAGAGGCTGCAACCCCCTTTCTGGGGCTGAGGGACAGCCCTCAGCACCCTGGCCAAGGTCCTGAGGGTTCCCTGGCCAGGGTGCTGAGGATCTAATGTTGTTTCGGACCATTTTTTTCTGAAACAAGATGTTCACACGCCTTGTTTCGACCCCAAATGGGGTTTAACTTGTTTCGAAACAACACAGTTGTTTTGTTTTGAAACAACGGGGTTGTTTCGAAACAAAAGTGCTGTGTGAATACAGCCATAGACTTGCCCTTTCCTGGCAACAGTGTGATTCTCTAGCCTACCTCCACTTCTTTCCAGCTGTGAGTCCACAGTTCTGCAGCTTTTCTCTGCAATCCTCTGCACCCACTCCTGAGTCCTTCTGGGTCTGTTTCTGGGAGGAATCTCCATCAGCTCATCCCTTCTTTGGATAGGAGTAGCTAGCTGCTTTTCTATTTTCCCTTGCACTCCCACTTTCAGTAGCCATGTGCTGTGCTCTTTCATTAGCTAACACCGCAAACCTGTTTCTGAGCTCTATTTCTCTGTCATGAGTCACTTTCAAAATCTTTGACCTCAGTGCTTCATTGTATATAAAATCAAAGATGACTACTTTTGTCCCAAATAGTCTGTACTATAATCTGTAGATTACACAATGAAGTTGTATAGTAAACCAGAAAATGGCTTGGTGTCAAAGATGTGCCAGAATCAGCTTTTTTGTGTGTGTGTTTATGACAATAACTATATTGTGCAAAGTGATGGATTAACACTGAAAAGTTTCACCATCATTCTGGGTTTATTCAATTTGTATTGTTTGCAGTTAACAATAGGAAAACTCTCCAAATTATTTTACAAATGCATGGATCCTTTTTGTTCAATTAATTTTTCCTCCCAAATCATCTCTAAGCAAAAGGTAGGTTAAAACCTATAGAACAAAGTGGGTGCATACCTTTATGTATGTATTTCACCTAAACACAGTGGACCTTTAATGCTGATCAGGCCACCCTATATTGATGTAAATATTAAAATAGTATTTAGTGCATATCAGTTGATATTAGAGAAGGGTAAGAGAATATACCTCAAAAATAATAGTTTTCACTGAAACCAGTAATTAATTTATTTACAATTGAAAGGTTAAGCATTAACATCTTAATCCAAGGGCTTTAATACAAATTGATATTCTGCTGGGTAAAAGGCACAGGGAAAAGGCATCACCAAAATTTGAAAGGGAAGAAAAGGAACAGAAAACAATTTCTGTGTGTTATGTGTTTGTTTGAAAGAAACAGATAGATAATGTTGGGGAAAATCCAGGGTTGTTGCTGCTGCTAGGTCCACAGGACTAAGGCCCTGCATCTCCCTAGGTTGGTCCCCACCCTGCCAGTGTGAGTCAGCAGGGGGTGCCCCCAGCTGGTAGCAGCAGGAGGAGCTGGTGTCCTGCTACTGGCTGGCAGTGCCTGCAGCTGGATTGAGCCCCAGGGCTGGATTGGGCCGTGGGCAGGGCAGGAGGCAGGCCTTATACCCTTTTTTGGGAGGCAGCACCACCGCGGTGAAATCTAACTTCAATCAAATCAGATTAATAAATCAACATTGTGTCTGATCCAAAGCCCATTGAAGTCAATAGTAGTTATCAACTTCAATAATTTTTGTATTAAGCCCCTTGTACATTTGTTTGGAAAACAAATGGTTACTCTACCTTGTTCCCTTTTTCTCTGGGACAAGAATTTTGCACTGCAACATTTGGATCTTTGCACTGTGGCATTGTGATGCGTGTTATGTCTGTTCAAGGAAAATCCTGCAGTTCTCAAGTGCTGTGTCATGACACATTAGTTTGCTATATCCCATGGTTCAGTGGAGTTTTCTTCTGGTGAGGGGCATGCCCATACCTGGGCCGGGGGGAGGGGATGAGTGGGATGGTTGTCCCAGGCCCTGCGGTTTTGTGGCCCTCAAGTCATCCCCCCCACCGACTGCCACACTGCTCCCTGCCTCTGCCTCAATGACTTTGGTGGTAAGCCGAAGGCAAAAGATGGAGTGGGGAAGCCTCTGGGCCACTCATGGAGGTGGAGCAGCCAGTCAAAGGGTGGGGTGGGCATATGGGAGGGGGAGGTGGGGGCCCTGTACAGGCTGATTGGTAAACTCCTGATGTGCTGCTGGTACTTCATGCTGCCCCCAAAAGTGGTGATGGCAGCCATGACTTTTCTGGTTGTGGGGGGCTCCTGCACTTTGTGCCATCACTGGAAGTGCCATTGGCAGCAGGGTTGTGTCACACACATTTGGACACAATGTCAACTGTATCAACAAAAAAGTTGAGAACTCCTCCTCTAGACCAACATAAACCTGATTCACCACCATACTGGTTTTGTACAGCAGTATCTCTGATTATGGTGTAGCCACAGTGGCAACAAAAAAGCAAAACAAAGAAAAGAGATATTTGACTAAAGGAATAAGAAGGATTATAGAAACAGGACAGATAGTTCTTCACAGCATTATTTACAGTAAAAAACTAAAATTTTTGTCAGGAGTCTACACTTCACCCCATATTCTGGGGTACATGCTATTAATGCATTATTTTCAGGTTATGCAGGACAGGGAAAATATTCACAAAGGAGTTTTAAATAATTAATACTCAAAGGTATTTTGTGATTATACATAATATTTTTCAGCCCATCAGATGTGTACACAAAAATGAAAATTTTAGTGGATGTAGATGAGAAGTCAATCCTGACCTGACCCTTTCCTTCTGCCTGCTGTTCCACTAAAAAAGTATAGTGCTAGCAGAAAGCCAGCTTAACAGACCAGAAAGAAGCACATTTCTTTGATGTAGGGGAATTTTGACACTATGTCCCTCCTCTTTGTAGAAACTTGATTAGGGAGAATGCTAGGGAAAGGCGCATGATCAGAGTGCCATGATGATTAGGTTATCCTTGATTACAGAAACAGATCTTGGAACCCATGACCAGACAAGCAGCAGCATAAGTTGCACAATGAGCTGGCCCTAGCCTATACTTATGGCTTTTTCAGTGACAGTCAACCACTGTTTATGCAAGGAACATAAAATTCCTTGCATAAATGTCGGCGACTTTCTAAGTTGCCATTACACATTGGGGGAAAGCCAACTGCAAATCACTTGTGATCGGCTTTCCCGTATGTCCCCTGACCCCCAAGACTTCTGGGATCAGCTTGCGCAAGTGGCATGGTGAGTTCATACTTGCTGCAATCTGCTCCTGGAAGCCCGAACTGACAGTGGCGAATTTGCCGCTGTCAGTATAGACATACCCCTGAACTATGAGACTTACCAGGTCATTGCTTAAATTTTACTTATTTTGCTCCCACTCTTTAAGTTTCCCATCTTCAACTGTTTGATGAAGTGGGATTTTCTCTGACAAAAGCTCATGTAATAAATACATTTGTTAGCCTTTAAGTGCCACAGGACTCCTTGTTCGTTTGTTTTACAATCCTTCCTATGGCTCCGCCATCTGCATCTTTTCACTCTCCTCCTACTTGAGTACTGCTTGTCAGGTACCTAAGTGGAATGCACATACCGGTAGTAAACAGAACCTGAAGAAGGGAAAGTTGTAAAACCAAGCAATTAGTTTTTCTTTGACATGTGTAGTCCGTATCAGTACCCAGTCTCCTTTCCCTCTGCTTTGGGTGAACTTTTGGCTTACAGTGGAGAGGGACCTGGAGAAGGCAGTCAGTCCACCCAGACCTTTATCTTTTCAGCTTGAAGCAAGAGGAGAACAAGGGCAAATGAGCACATTAATGGATATTGCTTTCAAAGTTCTTCAGCTCCAGGTGCATGGAGTATATGTGAAATTCAGATAGGGACCACTCATCTTGAAGAACTCCAGATACAAAGGTGAGTAACCTCTGCTTTCAGTGACCTGCATGATGACTGAAAAAATAAACTGTGAAGAGCAGACTGCTAAACTTTCCTGGCTAATGAGTGCAACCAAGTTTTTTAAAAAAATCCCTTCTATGGATGTTTTATGGATACGCAAATTTCAAGCAAATATACCTAATTCGTTGAAGCTTTTATTGTGTTATGACTGAACTCTTAATAAAGCTGGTTGTGAATACTTATCTGGCAGAAGTCTATCAGATCACAAAGCTCTGCAGAAGTCTACTTCACAGTAACTACACGAACAAAGACACATAATTATCTCTAATGAATCCCTTCCATGACTGATGTCCTAATTCCAGCTGGTTCCCAGATACAGATCAAACTTGGGGGATTTTTTTCTTCTACTGCTGCATATTAAAAGACATACATTGTTTAAAGAAAAGCATGAACAAAACCCAAAGAGAAAAACAACTATCTGAAGATTTATACTGTAAAAATACTGTGGAGTATTTGATTAATACAGCATATATAGTATATAGGATATATAGTATATATGAGGCATATACATGTGTCACTTATGCACATTCAACTTTGAAATGTGTTAGCAACTGACTTTATACCCACATGAATATCTCATAAAAAGGCAGAAGTCATCAAATAATCCCTTGAATGAATATAAACAATTTTTTAAAGAAATACAAAAATATCAGTCCTGCAGAAAAAAATATTTTTAAAAATATTAACTTCAAGGTTAATGTCAAATTTTCATTTCAGCATAACAGGGGAAAAGGAGGATGAAGGGAAAAAAATCAATTCCTTAAGCTTTTATCTTATCTCTTGTATTTTAGGAAATTTTGTTTAGTGTATATTAGAAAGAAAATACACTGCAGCAAATGAGCTTTGGCATCAGAGGTAAATGGAATCAGAGTGGTACAGGAAAGAAAAAAGTCCTTGGATATGCCTCATGTCATATTAATAATTGATGGAGGCTGCAGAGATTGATTTTTTATTAAGTCTCTTTTTTGAGTTTATGATGCATAATTTATAGTTAAAAAACTTTTTTTTTGGAAGGTCTTGTCATGTGCCATTAAAAGGGCTACCATTGGAGAACTGTTTTTTCTCAAAATTAGAGGCACAAGTGGCTGACTAATTTAAAACTCAAGTAAAAGAAAGAATAAAATAATCAGCAAATTCTGAAGTTTCGAAAGGGTAGCTGTGTTAGTCTAGTTCAGTAAAACAAACAAGGAGTTCTGTGGCACTTGAAGACCAACTAATATCTCTTACAGTTGGCTTTTCCCTATGGCCCCTAACCCCCAGGACTTCCTGGGTCAGCTTCTGGGAGCTGTGTGGCAAATTTGCCACCATCAGTATAGACATACCCCTGAACCATGAGAATTACCAGGGCATTGCTTAAATTTTGTTTATTTTACTCCCATTCTTTAAGTTGCCCATCTTCAAGTATCTGATGAAGTGGGATTTTCTCCAACAAATTTGTTATCGCATGAGCTGTTGTTGAAGAAAATCCCACTTCATTAGACACTTGAAGATGGGAAACAAAGAATGGGAGCAAAATAAACAAAATTTAAGCAATGTCTCAGTAATTCTCATGGTTCAGGGGTATGTCTATACTGACAATGGCAAATTTGCCACGCCACTCCCAGAAGCTGACCCTGGAAGTTGTGGGGGTCAGGGGCCTTAGGGAAAAGCTGACTGCAAGTAATATTAGTTGGTCTTTAAGTGCCACAGGACTCCTTGTTTGTTTGTTTTACTGAACTAGACTAACACGGCTGCCCCTTTGGATCATAGGAAAGCCTGTCATTCCAAAAGCTGCGTCAGCAGTGAAGTCCTGAATGAAAGCATAAGATCTCACAAGTATACAGATGGGACTCCATATCTCTTTTTTTCAGATGCCACGGCAGTGCCATAAATGCTTCCATCTCTCTTGCAGAATAAGCTGTTTCGTTGTGAGGAGAAGGGCTGACAGCAGAGCAAAATACACTTCAAGATCAGTTCTGAGAGTCTTTGAGAGTATATGACTGAGAGCTGACCCCAAGTTCTTTCCATTACTGTGACAAATAAACTTGGAGGTTTTTTGGTTGGCTTTTTTCTACAGGTAAAAGGGGGGAAAAGCTCATTTCCACTGATGATCTGAGAGGTTTTAGGAAGAACCCCAGATACGTGAATTGACCAGTTCAGGTAAAGCTCCAACTATATAGGGGTTAAATTGTGGGTGTAAATGTAATGAAACATTGTCCTTATGAAACATAGCATAAAGATGACCATCCTCAGCACTCTAAGCTCACCTCCTGTTGAAATGTCCAGGTGCCTGCTCTGTACAATTGTTCATATGAGTGTTCCAGAACAATAGGGAGGAATCTGTAATAATCATTCTGTCCATTGGGGAAGCAAGGGATGGAATCCATAGCTGGTAGGGATTCTTCCACTACAGTAGAGATGGCATTTTTTTGACAGAAACAGTTACTACAGTGCTCAGGGACTGCCAGTTTGGAGAGTACACTGTTTGAAGTTTCACTGTCAGACCATGAAGATGGGGCCTGTCAATGGTGTGAGGTAAATGCATGAAGTTGTAAGACTTTCTGAGAGAGAAAGAGAGAGGGGGATTTAATAGGTGCTTGTGTGTTACTTATGAATTGGTCTATGAGATTGTTCTTTGCCTGGAATCTGGCCATTTGTAAGTAAGCCCTCACAGTGACTGAATTTAAGCAGGTCCTGATGCAATCCAATGTGGGGTGAGGATGGACTTTTCAGAGGCTCTTCTAAAGGAAGAGAAGAACTGCAGCACTGCTAAAGTTTATGTGTAGGCCTTTTGACATGTTCCAGAGAGAAGAAACCAGTCACTGAGACAGAAAAAAAAAATGGTGAAAGCACAGTGCCTGGTGAAAGCACAGTGCCTGTTACAACAGAAAACTCTTTAGTAAAAACCTTAAAGGGTTGGCAGGGACAAAAGGGAGTATTTTGTATTAAAAACTGTCAGAGCCCACCAGAAACCTAAGAAAATGTCTGAACAGAGTAGATGTCCATGTGAAAATGAGTGTCCTTCATACTGAGATCTGTAAACTAGATGTGTTTTACTAGGGATAGCATTATAGACACCAAAGGCTGTGTTCACACACAGGGGGTTATTTCGATATGGTTGTTTTGAAACAACTTGTATCAAAATAACATCTTATTTCAAAATAAGTTAATTTGAATTAACAGTTTGTTAATTCAAATTAAGGAAAAAAGCTCAAAGCAAAATAGCAGGTTCAGATAACAGTTATTTCGAAACAAGTTATTTCAAAACTTGTTTCGAAACAACTTTGTTTCATCCACGCATGGGGTTTAACTTGTTTCAAAACAACGCCGTTGTTTCGAAACAATGGAACCCGTTGTTTCGAAACAGCCGTGCATCGTGTGAACAGCCTAACTCTGATTTCAAAACAACCTCTGTTTTTTTGAAATAAGCATGCTGTGTGAACACAGCCAAAGTGACTATGCAAAACTTGAGTTTGTGAATAGCATGATAGAGTTGTCAAAGACTGTGAATGCTCTCCAACCACCCTTATTTTTAGGTACGAGGAAGAATGTTGAATAAAAACTCTTCCCTGCATACTTAAAAGGAACCCACCCTACCATACCTCACTGTAAGAGGGATTCTACTTCTTCAAGAACATTCTACTAAGATTGGCCCCTGAAAGGAGGTAGGAAAGATAGCATTGGAGGAGGCAGAAATAAACTTATTGTATAGTCAGAATAGATGATGTTTAACACTCATTTTTCTATGATTGCATTCTTGGTTTGCAAAAAGTATGTTAGGTGACACCCAAAAGGTATGAGAAAATCACTAGGTGTTGGTTTCAATGGTTTGCAGTTCTTGAGCTCCTTTCAAAAACAACACTTAGCTAACACCTGGGACTGGGATGAAGAAATTGCTGCAGAAAATGCAAGCCACAGAAGATGTAGGGAAATGGGACTTTCAAATTCCCTGCCTCTGACAAGTTGACTCACAAAGGTCTCCCATGGCAGAACTGTTGAGCCGTGAGTATAGGCTTGTATGCCTGCCTATGAAATTTCATTTTCAGGGCAGGACTATGCATTCCAAAAGGATTGAAGAGTGGTCCTCAAGCCTCTCAGGGTGGGGAAAAAAAGCCTGTTTTTGATTAAACAGAAGAATCAAAGAAAAGGTCCTCTCTAGCAGTGTTTTTCAAATAGTATGCATGTGCCATGAAAAGTGTCCAAATGCACCATGAAACTTTGTTCAAAGGTAATGAAAATCAATGTAAAACATTGTTTCATCATAACCAATATTCTATCCAACCAAATTACAACTAATACAACTCATGAAGATTAATTATCAAATTAAAAGTGAGGTATCAGTCTTCTGATGTTAAAACATGAACATTCTAAATGCAGGTGCCCAAATGGCAAAATTGAGATATGTATTTTTTCCCCTAGTGGATTTGAAACATTAAAACGTTCGATCCAACTTTAGCTTTTTGTTGAAAACCTGTCTAGTAAAACTGTAACCATAGTAAATATGATGTTTCTGAGCAATCAATTCAGCTGAAAAAGTGGACATGCCATGGAATTGTTTGTCTCACTGAAGTGTGTCATGTTACCAAACAGGTTGGGAACCATTGCATTCTACAGTGTTATGAACTTCCCTGGGGAACCTGGAAGCTGGAAGCCACAATTCACTGTCCATTATCCAGTAGTAACTATTGTCCTGTGAGATCTGTCACTGACTGAAGTTCAGTCTAGGCAGCCACCTTGTCTTCCTCTAAGAGAGCCTGGAAATCAGCTCTGTCTTGTCACAGAACCTTGTAAGCAACGTCCACAAATTTTGAACAGTCTGAGAAATCATTTTTAACCAACAGTGGTTGGTAATTTGCTATCCTGAACTGAAACCTAGATGAAGAAAAGATCTTCCTTTTCCATATGTTGACAAGCTGGTCTTCCCTATCAGTTAGGAAGGGTGGTGCTGTCCACATCTCTCTGTGATGACTTGGATTACAGAGTTAGGGAATTCCATCTTTTAATTGGACATAGTAATGTTTTTCTGTGCCATACTGCTCTAGTTGATCCTAGCATATCTTGGTTAACAACTTATGTTGAGATGCCTGAATTTTCCCAAGAGGAATCTGAAGCTTCCCAGCAGTTCTTCAGGTTGAAAAGAGTTCTTAGAATGGCTTATAAAAATCAGGTGGTGACAGACACTGGAAACACCACTTCCTCTGGAGAAGACAATCACATTGTGTGAATTTTGGTAGAAATGCTAGATCTAGTGTTCATTGCTAATCTTCAGTAGGATCAGAAGGCTTCTCCAGGTATTCTTTCAGAGGGGAACGATGGGCGTGCATTCAAGCAGATTGGACCAACTATGCTGGCTTGTATGACCCATGATCGCCTCTATGGCCAATAAGATGGATCGAGTGGAGATTAAAGCAGTCCCTAATGGTATGGGTGCCAGTAACTATAAGAAAAGCCATTAGGTGGCTGTTGGACACAAGCTGGTGCAGACATCCTGTCCAGGAAGGCATATCTTGGAGGATGAAACAACAGTTCAAGAACTCCTGAAGAAGAGACAGCCACCTCTAGATCCAGTGGTATACTGACAATGCTTCTGGAGGGGAGTCATAACCAGAGGATGGAAAGGGAGACAGATTTACTGCATGAAGTCAGAGCTTGTCTCTTTCCCAAGGGACCCACTGGAGAAGGAGACACCTTTGCCTTCGTAGATCTGATGTCTTCAAGAGACACAAAAGCTTTTGTTCTTCCTGGCATGTGATGGGTCCTGTCTGCTCAAAGTAAAGCCAAAGTAGAGATTATCTGTGCTGTAACTGTCCAAGACAGAGTTGGTATCATGGGAAGGTAACCAAAGTTTTTGATGATCACTGCTGATTGGAGCCAGTGGATCCTGAGGTTTGTGCTGAAGTGGTACTGAATGATCCAATTGTTGCCAAACCACAGTCCAATGCTGACAGATTCCTAAACTGATCATGTCCGAGATTTTCTCTGTCTTAAATTCTCTTAGGATGATCTTACAGACTTGTTCAGTTTAGTCAGGGCTAAATCTAAATTCTTTGAATTGGATTTAGAGAAGGATTTATTCTCATGCTTTAGAGAAGGATCCTAGCCTGCCTCACAACACTCTGCAGAGAGATCTGTGAGGGAAGATTACCCTTTTCCTGAATTGGACTTCAGGGTCAGATCAACATGGGTATGTGTGTAGATATGCACAAGAGAAGGCAAGCAAAGGTGCAGCTCCCACAATAATCAGCAAGAGTTCTTGCCACCACAGCCCTGGGTGAGGGGAGCTTTGCCTCTTCTATCGTGGTCCTGGGTGGGAGGAGCTAGTGCTATGTTGACATAGAAGAGGCTATAGATACATTTATTCAGATGACTCCATGGTGCATAGATTTTCACTGAAATGATGAGTTTACTACTGTTTATTTCAATGCATATGCATGTGTGAATATGGTTTAATGTGTATCATATATGTGTTTAATGTGTCCCCTCCTAAAAAGGCCAAATTTAAACTCCTGCATACAGCCTTGTGTATATGGCAGAGGGGATGTGGAGTCCCCTGGCCTGGGTCCAGTTGCAGCCTCATGGCCTTTTCCATTAGGTGCTTCCTAAAGTAAAGTTCTTGTTTTTTTGTTTTTCTTTTTTTTTGCCCACATGCAACTGGAGAATAAATGGCAAATACAGCATCTTGCCATGATATGGGCCTCCCCAAGACGGTACAGACAGCACTGCGGACAGCTGCTGAAGAAGAAGGAGCATGAGCAGAAAACAGAAATTCTGAAACACAGAGTTCTGGGTATAGTGAAGTACCCTAACTGAGTATGGGGAGGAGCTTCCCAAGTCAGGCAGGCTAACTAACTATGAAACATTAAAAAGGTAAGATAAAATTTTAAACTCTAAAATCCTTTAAAAACTATTTAGACATATAGATACAGACACATTTACATACAAAAGAATAAAAAAGAAATTCTGAACACTGGAGCCTCTGACATGGACGGCTGTGTTCACACAGCCCTCTTAATTCGAAACAACAGAGGTTGTTTTGAAATAAGATTTAGGCTGTTCACACGATGCATGGTTGTTTCGAAACAATGAGACCCGTTGTTTCGAAACAATGGGTCCCGTTGTTTCGAAACAACGGCGTTTTTTTGAAACAAGTTAAAACCCATGCGGGGACGAAACAACGCTGTGCGAACATGTTGTTTCGAAATAACGGTCACTTATTTTGAGATAACTGTTGCCTGAACCTGCTATTTCACTTTGCTCTTTTTTCCTTAATTCAAATTAACAAACTGTTAATTCGAATTAAGTTATTTCGA
>ML681989.1:46185109-46267073 GCA_007922195.1 Podocnemis expansa
CGGAACGCTTTGTTCCGAAACAACATGTCCGAACAGGGCTGTTTCGAAACCTCTGGTTTCGAAACAACCCTGTTTCGAAACACAACGAGGTTTAAGCTATTTTGGAAGGTGCAGGGCCATTTCGAAACAAGCTGTTTGCTTGTTTCGAAATGGCCATGCGTCGTGTGGCCATGGCACTTCTTATTTCGAAACAACCCCTGTTGTTTCAAAATAAGAAGTGTGTGTGGCCATACCCAAAGTGAAATAGCAGTTTCAGGCAACATTTATTTCGAAACAAGTCACTGTTTCTTTGAAACAACATGTTCGGACGGCATTGTTTTAAAACAATCATTTCGAAACAACATTGTTTCGACCCCACATGGATTTTAAGTTGTTTCAAAACAACGCCGTTGTTTCGAAACAAGGGGTGCCATTGTTTCAAAACAACTGTGCGCCGTATGAACAGCCTAAATCTTATTTCGAAACAACCTCTGTTGTTTTGAAATAAGAGTGCTGTGTGAACACAGCCAGAGAAAGAAAGAGAATTTGATTACAAACATACATTCATTTACCCAAGCTCTTCTGTTGAATCAGAGCTGAGATCTATTCTTATTTCTGATGAATCATAGACTCATAGAACCATAGGGTTTGAGGGGACCTCATGAGGTCATCTAGTCCAACCCCCTGCCAAAAAAAGCAGGACCACTCCCACTAAATTATCTCAGCTAGAGTTTTATCCAGCCGGGCCTTAAACATGTTCAAAGACGGAGATTCCACCACCTCCCTAGGTAGAACCTGTGCACTGCTGTGAATCCATTTTTGTATTTTTTAAATTGATACTGGATATACTTTTCCAGCATCTAGAAACATTACAAGAATATTTAACAAATTTTTAAATGCCTAAGATACTTATAAGCAGATGTATATGAACTCACATTTTACTCATGGGGTCAACAGTGTAATTATGATAATAGAAGTCTTTTCAAACTGCAAGGACTACAGATTTCTGCGTTCATGAAAACCAGTCCTGAGACCCACTAAAGAAAAAAAAAAGATAAAGAAGAACTTCTTTTGAACTCAACTTGAATGAATTGGCATAGCTCCTGACTGATGGATAAAAACTGAATCCCTTTTGTGTGAATACAAATAAAGAACTTCCATGCAAAATTAGAATAGAATGTTTCATTTACATCTGTTTTTGAGTGCAACAATTACTGTACAACACTGAATAGCTTTAAATGAGAAACCTTCAAATGTTCTGAATGCAGCAAGAGAAAAAACATATGGCAAAATAAGAGTGATTCAAAACATTCTGAAAGTTACTGATTTGCTAGAGAAAAAAAATGATTTTGTGCACCAAAAACCCATAAAATGGCAAAGAAGGCAATTTATAAAATCTGTGTTTGAGTAATAGGGAACCACCATGAGGCACATTTGCAATGTGGATGTTTGCAAGTGCTTATTCTTTAAAAATGGATTACTCTTTCTACTGCATCATAAAGAGTTAATTGTTCAAAGTGTTGCATTCCTGTTCTTTTCCTGTCAAGCAAGCTTTGTTCCCCAACAACTAACAAGTGTTCACTAAAACTTTAGAGAAATAAACAACATGGTACATTTGCTAGGTTTTTAAAATAATTTTTCATCACTCAATGAATGAATGAATTTCTAGCTCTTAGTAAACAACATATAATGAAACTTCCTACATATTTCACATTTTGATATTGTTATTTTGATAGTGCACAGCTTTGTTTTTCCTGTTTCTATTTCACATGCAGCTTTGGCAAATATTTATATGTAGCTTTCTTTATCCATTAGCATATCTGGTGGGGAAAACAAAAGTTATTACCATTGTTTGCAACTGATATTTCTGTGTGATGTCTGTTTAGCACACACCCATCTTTCATATGATGCAGTTCAATTTTTTTCTTTCTCTTTTCATCATGAACTTCCCATACAACTATTCTTATTCAGAACTTGTAGTAGATACAAAAGACGCATTTGTGTGAGGTCCCTTTGCAAGTGCTTTTAAGTCTCAGAAGCAGAGCTTCAAGCCCAGGGATTGAGTCCTCATTTTGCTCCCTTCCACCAAGTCCAAGCTTCTAGCTCGCTGGTAGGGACACTATGGCTATGTTCACACAGGGAGGGCTTGTTTCGAAACAAGAGGTTTCGAAACAAGCTGTTTCGAAATAACTCTTTATTTTGAAACACCTTATTTTGAAGGACAAAAACTGTGTCCTCGAAATAAGGGAGTGAAATAGCATGTCCACAGTGTGGACATGCTATTTCGCTTGGGGAGGGGATTGCAGGCACCTGCAGGGTGCAGCGCAGAGGGGCACTGCACCCCACGGGTGCCTGCAGAGGGCTGCAGGCACCCCCTGGGTGAGGCGTGAGGCTGCGCCTCACCAGGCGGGTGTCTGCAGGGGACTGCAGGCACCCGTGGGGTGCAGCGCCCAGCTGCGCCGCACCCCGCGGGTGTCTGCAGCCCTCTGCAGGCACCTGACAGGTGAGGCGCAGCGAGGCGCCTCACCCGGGGGCTTTAAAGCCCCGGCTGCCTCCAAACCTGGTGGCGGGATCCCTCAGATTAAGCTCTACTTAGTTAATTGACACCCTCTGTCAATTACCTGACTTTCAACTATGTCCCAATTAACATATATTGCTGGGCATTGAGCAAGCTAGTGTGGAGTTAACTCCTGACCAACCTACTCTCTTCTATCTCCAAAGACATGTACTTTAGATGCAAAGAGCTGTCACCTATCTGCACATGAAAGGGGGCTTTTTCCAGGTGTTCAACAATCATATCCAGCCACTCTCCTGGAATATTTTAATCAAACATTTAAAATGACAAACAATTATCTGACAAGCAGTCTCTTACTTTTCTGGCTATCAATAGATGACCTGCCTGTTGAGGTTAAGGACCCAATTCAGCAAAAGGACTTTAATATATATTTAAAATTATATATGTGCTTATGTCCCATTGATTTCCATGGGACCTCAGTAGTTTTAGATCAGATTGTACATGCTGAAGTCAATGGGATTTGGGTTAGACTGTAAATGTTCTGTTGAATAAGGAAGGACTTAAGGACATGCTTCAGTGGTTTGCTTAGTTGGGGTGTGAACTCACTAAAGCATAAATCCTGATTGCAGCATCTCAACTTAAACCAGACCTATATGCCTATGCACATTGCCACACAGAAGGCTCCCATGGGCAGAACTCTACAACACCTTAACTGGTTTCCCTGCAAGCAGAGCCTCCATGGTTGCAGTGGAGGGTAGGGGCATGCACAGAAAATTAAATTCAACCTCCTTGGAGGGGTACTTTAAATACACACATTATACCATATCAACCCATGCACATACCTCACATACATAGAAATAAACAGCAGTACACTCATCACTTCAGCATCCATGTGCTATGGAGCTATTTGAATAAATGTACCCACAGTCTCTTCTCTGTTAACATAGAGCCATCTCCTTCTGCCACAGGCCTCAGTGAGGGAGGTAGACCATGGGCTGTGGTGACATGAATGAGTAGTTTTGTGCCCCAGCTGATGGGGCTTTGGTGCCCCTCCTTATCTCCCCTTGTGCATACCCCGGCTGGAAGGAGATGGACTTTTCTCAGTCTTTTGATCCTGTAGGCTGTTGAAAGAAGCACAAAGTCAACCAACCTGGAGTGCCCATTACTTTCCATTTATTTGACTGAATTTACCCATGAAACAGTACAGATCCCTGCTATATCAATCCTTACATATATCTCTGCAGCACACTGCCACTAAGACTCCATCCTGAAGGTGGTCTAGAATTAAACCTGTGTTTAGTCTTAAAGCAAATTTGTTGATATTAGCAGTCACAATAATAACTGCAATTAACCAACTTCATAAGCACTCCACATCCCCATGCAAACAATCTGGCAGAATCCAGAATGTGGCACAGTTTTCTCCCAAAAACTATGATGTAAATAAAATGTTGCAAAGGACAAATGATATGTTTGGGTAAAATGTTTGGTTTCATTAACAGTCACTTATATGTACCAGGTGAATATCCTATTTTCCATGCTGTACATTTATACATTACGGGTGGAATGTCCAGATGTCTTAATTTTATAGGAACAGTCCAGATATTCTGGACTTATACAGACGCCTATTACTTCCCACCCCTTGAACTGTTCTTTTCCACTCTCAGTGTATGGCCACCATAATTATGGGCTAGACTGATAATTTTTTTTACCTCACTTAGCACCATAATTGGTAAATTTTCCCATTGGTTTCTTTGGAACTAGTTGTTGAGTGAGATGTCATTCAAGATAAATAATAGTATAAGAATTTGTGCTTATAGAGGCAGAACTTTCATTCAATACTAATTCATTTGTAAAATATATTCATCTGTGTACCTTTAACAAGTCAGTATCAGGATTATATTAAACAGACAATTAAAAAAAGAATAACTGACAAAGGTGGTTAAAATAGTTTACTGTTACTTTTTTTGCAGTGCAAATATTGTGATCCTGCAGAACAGGATGGAAATGTTTTAGAGGTTTAAAATATATCAGCACCTTCATTCAAAGACGTGAAAGTGCTTTACAAACATTAATACACCTCATCAGGGCTTTGAGAGGCTATTATTTTTTCTTTGCATTGCAGAATAAATAAGTGGATAAGTATTGGGCTATGTGATATTAGCTTGGCAGTTACTTCTTTACATCCTCCCTCAACTCTATCAAAGCTGATATAGCATGATACAAAGTATATATTTTATTTTCCTATTACTACCATCAGTAGTTTTGTTTCCAAATTCTCAGTTGCTAAGCATGTCCTCTGTTCTTTTCTATGTAAATGCAGATCACCACACAATCCATTGTCTACAGCCAAGCCCTAAGATATAACCGCATTTGCTCTGATCCCTCAGACAGAGACAGACATCTTCAGGATCTCTATCAAGCTCACTTAAAACTACGGTATCCACCTGGAGAAGTAAAGAAACAAATTAACAGGGCCAGACGGGTACCCCGTAGTCAAGTACTACAGGAAAGGCCCAAAAAAGAAAACAATAGAATGCCACTGGTCACCCCATATAACCCTCAAGTCAGACTTCTACAACAGATCATTAAGGACCTACAGCCTGTTTTAAAAGATGACCCCTCACTCTCTCTAGCCTTGGCAGACAGACCTCTCCTCGCTACAGACAACTCCTGAACCTTAAACAGATACTCACCAGCAACTACAGACCTAACAATAGAAACATTAGTCACATATCCCTGCAACAAACCATGCTGCCAACTCTGTCCACATATCTGCACAAAAGACACCATCATACGACCTAATCAAGCCAGCTACTCCATCAAAGTGTACTTTACCTGCTCATCCGCTAATGTGATTTATGCCATCATGCGCCAGAAATGCCCCCACACCTTATACATTGGACAAACAGGACAGACTGTATACAGAAGACTAAATGCACATAAAACTGATATCAGAAATCATAACACCAAAAAAAAAAAACAGTTGCTGAGCACTTCCATCTTCCTAATCACTCCATTGCTGACTTGTTAACAAAGGCCATCAAGAAAATCAATGGGACATCAAGACGTCAAAGAGAAACAGCCAAAATCAAATTAATATGCAAATTAAATTGTGTGAAAGCAGGGCTGAATCATGACTATGGATTGATTTCAAATTGTAACAGGTAATTTGCCTTCACTCTCCCTCTGTATGCTGTGTCCTCGCGTTTGAATCCTTATGAATGCTCTGATTTGCTGTTGCAGTATGACCTGATCCATGTCTTACACTCCCCTGCATTTATTTTCATCCAATTCTGTCAGTTTTCCCTCTTCAAAGCATCTGATGAAGTGGGATATTCTCCCAAGAAAGCTCATGTGATAAATAAATCTGTTAGGCTATGTTTACACACACATCGGTATTTTGAAATAAATATTTTGAAATGAGTTATTTTGAAATAAAGTCCTTATTTTGAAATAAATTAATTTGAATTAAGAAAATGTTAATTTGAATTAAGGGAAAGCCTGATATTGAAACGGCTGTTATTTCAAAATGGTTATTTCAAAATAAGGCCATTCGGACATGTTGTTTCAAAACAGTTGTTTTGAAACAATGGTGTTATTTCAAAACAACATGTCCAGACGGCCTTATTTCGAAAAAAAATTCGAAATAATAGCTGTTTCAAAATGAATGGGGTTTAAGCTGTTTCGAAACGACGGTTCTTATTTTGAAATGACGGATCCCTAATCCGGACCTAATCTCTTTTATTTCTAAATAACCAGTGTTATTTTGAAATAAAAGAGATATGTAGACATACCCTTAGTCTTTAAGTGCCACAAGACTCCTTGCTTTTCTAGACTAACACAGCTGCCCCTTTGGAACTCAATTTTAATGTTACTTTTCATTCACTACTTGAGGAATTTTACAAAAACTAATGACATTAATATGAAAAAAAAAGTTTGAATACAAATAGATGAAAAGATTGCTTTTCATGTACAGGGATTGGAAAGAATAAGCATTGGTTAGACTAAAAATATTTTTTTCAAGTACAGGCCTGTTTACAATGACTGTATAACAGAGAGAACTGTTACTATGCAATAGCATAATGTCACCTGCATGCTTTAAAACTTCCAAGATTCGTGACTTGATATAAAATATATTATACCCTAAAAATCATGCAGGTGTCTAGAATACCATGGTGAATAAGTGCCTGATCAAAACCTATATAGAAAGACGTAATTCAATGAGGCCATAAGTCAATACCAAATCATCTATTCCAACCTTTCAGTTCTCTGAAGTGGATGCATAAGTGCTTCCATATACAAACTATGCTGCAGAGGTGCACACAAATGTAAGTTCTGTAATTTTTGGCACCCAAATGTGAAAATTTTGGTCCAATCTCTTGGTTTTATGCAGCTGTATTTGTAGTTTGTTTTTTATCTAAGAATGGTTAATTTTAGAATGGAAAACTAAGTTGCAGCTCTTATAGGTTCTAACATCATTACCACCATTTTGCTTTTTGAAAAGCAAGTTACTTAATACATCTGTGGTTCAGGCTCACCCACTGTACCTCACAGGTGCATTCAGAGATTTAATTAATGCTTGCAAAACCTCTTTGAGATACTTGGATAAAGGACATTATTATATCTTACAATGTATTATTGTGCTACGAATATTACAGAGATAAGCACCACATAATGCCTAAAAAGCATTATTATAATTAAAATTTAAGTTCCTGGTTTGTTTGTTTGTTTGTTTGTTTGTTTGTTTTTAAATCATGGAGTTATTTGCTTTTAAATACTGAAGTCATTTACCATTGGTTTTACTGTATTCTCTGGTTGTATTAGGTAAAATTGTGACCATACATATTCAGTGAAACAGTGGGAACTTCAATCATTTTTACTGCACAACTTGCATATAATTTACCGTGGAAGAGGATATCTTCATTATACATCTCTATTTAACAACTACAGTGCCTTATTAAGATAACCCATTTTTAAATACAAGTTGAAAAACACAAGCAAAAGGCAAATTGTTGTTTTCATAGAGTAAATGTATTTTTATTTTAAAAAAATATATTAAAAAACCCCCACAATACAACCAAATATATAACACAGATTATTCAACACTTACATGGCGATAGCACTGAAGACCACAACCAGGCTAGACCCCATTGTGATAAGCACTATACATCCATAAAACGATGAAAAGTCTCCACCTCAAAGAGCTAACCATCTAAGAGAAAAGATTTCAAAGATGGATAAGACATATTAACAGTCTGGGGTGGGGTTGGGAAGACAGGGCAACACATATCATAGAATGTGAACCACTTTTAGTCAGTCAGCAATAAGGACCACAGCTTTCCACTCACTGAACTATTAATCAGGTTCTATATTACTTTCTCCACATGGAGAGATTTGAAGGAGAGAGACATAGAAAGACAAACAACAATGTCCTAATTAATGTTATTTTTTGGGTGGAAAAGAACCTTTTCCTTAGTATTGCAGTTAATAAAGATACAACTTGCCACTTTAAATCTATCAATGTTGTGACTTCTTCCTGCTCTTATCATCATCCAAAGAACCGTGGTTTTTAGTTACAGCTACAGTAAATGTTTAGAGGCCAGAGTCCTACTAAAAGAGGAAGTGTAGTTAAGCAGCAGTAAGGGAGTGAAGGAAGAGAATTTATGTTAACTTAGCATTTTGAAAAGATCACAAAATTCTGATCATAATTTTAATAACAAGGAATGAAAATACTAAAGCAGCTCTTCTGCATTAATATTCAATCAAATTCTTGATATCAAATGAAGCTAAGTTAAATACCACGAAAACATAACGTGGGGAAATGTGTCCAGAAATCAATATGTCAAAGAAGGTTGTTGCATTCTATATGTACCACATTAGAATGAGGGGACTATCATCTATAATGCATGTTATTCTTCCTTAACAGGAGAAGAAAATTGCTTCAAAAATTACAGACCTCATTCTTACATAGAAATATACAAACTGTTTTTTGAGGTCATCACCAGCAAACTTTTTGAAAGATGAAAAATTGACTGAGAGAAAATAGAATTTTCAGGGTGGATTCTTGACATTGTCACCTATATATCATCAACTACGAAACTATCAAGAAAAAAAGAAACCAGAGGCCTCTTCTCCATCTAACATTCACAGGTTTCTATAAAGCATTTGACACAATTGCAACAACTACATTAAAATATGATCTATTGATTTGGGAACTCATCTTACGGTTTCTCTCAGTCCACAATGATCATTTCTAACAAGAGGACTCTTATTCACACTTCAAAATGGCAACAAAAAACCCCATAGTTTGAGATATGTAAGACAATATTACTTGATTATTAGATATATTCTCTTAAGAAGTCTGTACTCAAGAATGCATTTAAAAGCCTAAGGTTTCTACTGGTATGCTGCAAGGACATTCCACTGACATTATTTGCCTGGGATCTTAACACAAAACCAGAACATAATCTGAAAAGCTTGATTATAACAAGAAAAGTACATTTGTGGAAATTTCTGCTACATATCAGTAATATATATTCCTGCACAAAACACACAAAAACAGAGAAAAAATGCTTGATAAATAAAATCTTCTTCACAGAATGGTAACAAAATAGCTTATCCATATGCTGAGCAAAACATCACAAATAAATCTAAGTTCAAGTGAGGTTATAGAAATGATCTTGTTAATATCTCATGTGAATTATGCTAAGACACAGAAAAGATCCTATGTATTATGAGTCTTTATCTAAATCCAAGGATCACGTTAAAATGTGGAAACGTTCTTTAAAAATCACAAGACAAAAATAAAATGCAAAGCTTATAAAAAAGACCTAATAAAACATTTAATCAGTAAGCAGGATACAAAGTAATGCCAATTTTTGACTGAGGTTCTTCTGCAAATGCTGATTATAAATGAGAAACCTTATGTTTTTGAGAATAAATAATTAAATTACAAACTCAATAAAAAACAATAGTGCTATTTAATTCCCTGGCACTTACAACCATTTAGATTTACCAGCAAATGAAACAATGTAGAGCTGTGCTTTGATTTAAGTCTGGTGGATAGGTATTAAACAAATATTATGCAAAAAGATATAGATGACACAGAAAAGCAAAAGTTTACTGCAGTCAGAAGTTATAAGTAGTAACCATAAAGCATAAATGAAGAGTGAGAGACCTACTGCACAGCATCACACAAGCACATACCCTGCAAATGTGAGAGCATATGAACCAATCTGATGAAAAGCAATTCGTTTATTTTAATGGAGAAGAGGTAGGAAATGACTATAGCAGCAACTGACTGATGAAATAAATTCATCTTCAGTAGAAGTCTTATCTAAGGCATAAGGCAGGCTTTGTCCTATTGAAGGCTGAGCACAACTAATGATAGTGATGAATCACACATCTCTTCCGTCTCTATTTTTTTCCATACCAATCGTGAGGAAACAAATCTAGAGGTTTCAAGTAAACATAAGCTGATTTTGTCAACAGAGATCTCTCTCTCAATATCACTGCAATAAATAACAAGTGCCAACTACAATTAAGACATGAAGCATAACATCAGGTAGCAGAAAATGTACTTGTACATCTGGCTCAGATTTCTTCAGAATTGGCATACATAATTCTGACCTCCAATGTCCAACTCAAATATTATTATATATTTTAAAGGTATATTTCAGGTCTTGATCTTGCAGAACAGCATGCAACTTTATTTTAAACTGAGAATTGAAGGGGCTCAGGAACTTGCAGGATTGAATATATATATGTATTTTTTTTCAGGAAATTTCTGAACAGCCAACATGGATCACACAACAGTTTCAAAATCTGATAAGCAAACTCCTCTAGTATTGAGTACTTCACACTGCAGATCTGGGGTCCATCTTTAAGAGCACTTCCTTTTTTTAAAAAAATTGACATAATTTGCCAAGCAACTTGGAAAAATAACAAATTCTAAAGACATTCAACACATTTAGTCATACAAAAAAGAAAGGAAAGATGGTGGAGGATTTCTGCTTGTCACTGCTGAGCATTGATAGTGAGCAATAGATGAGTACATCTCTTATAGTACATCTCTTATGCTTTTCTTGTGCCATTCCTGGAAGATGACATATTTGCTCAGGGAGGATTTCGAATAGAAAATTTATCCCCTTATTTTACTCTTTGGTCTTCAGATTAAGTTCTTTCAAACTGAACAGTTTTTGGACTGCACATTTTTGATATGTGGTCTTCGTGATTAGTATTCTTTTGGCTGTGAGCTTTCTCAGATACAACATCAAACTCTCTGATGATGAAAACAGAATTCAATGAATAGACTTTACCTCTCTCTGGCATCAGAGAATTTGGCTTTTTTTTCTTCCTTTAAACAGCAATTTTCTTTTGAACTAAGATTTTGCAACCTTTGAGACGAGGCTGAAACTGTTAACATGATTCCAAATCATTATCAAGTAAGTGAAACGCTAGATATATGTGTTCTTCAGACAGCTCCAAATTGAGGGAAAATTCTCCTCAAGGGAATCTCTATGCCTGTTTCTTCTACTGCTTATACAATTCCAAGGTTTGATGGCCAAGAGGGGCTCTACTAGTGTGGATGGCATTTCCTGCTTTTGAAAACCTCCAGCAAATGTTGTTCCAGGTAATTATAGCCCTTCAGATTCAATGATAAACCAGAAGAAATATGATTGCCCCTCCTTTGGAGAAAAGGAATGAAAAATTCACTGCATCTGAAGCGTCAGTTAAAGCTTTTTGATACCACTATCTGAAAGAGAATGTTGAAAACGGGTCTCCTGCTATGATTAAAGACAATGGTTTCATGTCACAGAGAAAATTATTTCTAGAAATATGCACTCACATATTTGTCATCTAAAATGCTGACTGTTGAAGAGGCTGAAAGAAAAAGTTTTTGAAGGAGTTCCAAAGAGGCAGCAATGTTAGTCTAGTTCAGTAAAACAAAGGGTGTGTTCACACAGCCCTCTTATTTTGAAACAATGAGGTTGTTTCAAAATAAGAAATGCCATGGCCACACGATGTAAGGCCATTTCGAAACAAGCAAACCGTGTGTTTCGAAATGGCGGCCGTTCTTTCAAAACGGCTTAAACCCGCTTTTGTTTCAAAACAGCGTTGTTTCAAAACGACTAGTTTCAAAAAAACGCCAGCGGGACATGCTGTTTCGAAACAATGGCTGTTTTGAGACAACACTTGACCCTTCCTCCCAGGGTGCTAAGCACCCTGGGAGGAAGGGCTGCCCCCTCAGAACCCTGGCCAGGGAACCCTCAGCACCCTGGCCAGGGTGCTGAGGGGTGTCCCCTGGCTGGCAGAGCAGGACTGCAGGTACCGGCGGAGAGCAGTGAAGCTGGGCACTGCACCCCCCAACCCGGGCTGCCCCCAAAGCCTGCTGCAGGGTCAGGGGCGCCCGGCTCAGCCCGCCACTGCAGGGCGCCGGGGAATCCCGGGGCCGTGCTCACCCCCGCCCCAGCCGCGGCAGGCTGAGTTGGGCACCCCCGACCCCGCAGCAGGCTTTGGGGGCAGCCCGGGTGGCGGGGGTGCAGCGCCCAGCTGCGCTTCACCCCACGGGTGCCTGCAGCCCCCTGCAGACACCCACGGGTTGAGGCACGGCTGCGCTTTGCCCCAAGGGTGCCGGCAGTCCCCTCCCCAAAGAAAATAGCATGTCCACACTGTGGACATGCTATTTCGGTCCCTTATTTCGAAGACACTTTTTTTGTCTTTTGAAATAAGGTGTTTCAAAATAATCCTTTATTTCAAAACAGCTTGTTTCAAAACGTCTTGTTTCGAAACAAGCCCTCTGTGTGTGAACATAGCCAAAGAGTCCTGTGGCACCTAAAGACTAACAAATATATTTATTGCATGAGCTTTCGAGAGAGAAAATCCCAAGCATCTGACAAAGTGAGATTTTCTCCCACAAAAGCTCATGCAATAAATACATCTGTTAATCTATAAGTGCCACAGGACTCCTTGTTTGTTTGTTTGCTTGTTTGTTTGTTTGTTTGTTTAAAAGGAGCTTTTTAAATTCTTATGGAAACATAGTAAGAAAATTAAAGAGGATCAAGTTTATGGTCCAGCAAAGAGAGATTGTAACACACATTTTTTTGACAGACATTTTCATGAACATTAGCTATCTTTAAAATCAGTCAGGGAAAGACTGTTATCAAGTATTTCAGTAAATGACTGATTTATCACTATGAAAGAGAATTAATGACTGTATGATGCAAAATCTTGGCCCCACTGAAGTCAGTGGCCAAATCTCATAGGGTGTGTTCACACAGCAGTCTTATTTAGAAACAACAGAGGTTGTTTCAAAATAAGAAACGCCACGTTCACACGATGTACCGTTGTTTCGAAACAACGGGTTCCATTGTTTTGAAACAATGGTGGTGTTGCAAAACAACATAAACCCTATTTGGTGTCAAAACAATGTTGTTTTGAAACGATTGTTTCGAAACAATTCCATCAGAACATGTTGTTTCGAAACAACAGTGACTTGTTTCGAAATAACTGTTGTCTGAATGTGCTATTTCGATTCCCGCTTTTTCCTTATTTCAAATTAACATTTTCTTAATTCGAATTAAATTATTTCAAAATAAGGCATTATTTCGATACAAGTTGTTTCGAAACACCTTGTATCGAAATAATCCCCTGTGTGGGAACATAGCCATTGAGTAAAGTGAGACCTGGATTTCATTCTGGAATCTTGCCCAGGACTCCTAGGCCTGTAGAAGATACCTGATGACATTAAAATTGTTCTTCCATATTAATACAAAAGAATGAAATATAGAAGCCACATTGGTTTACCTAATCCTTCAAAGCAGTGTGTTGGTATAACTTAAAAAAACTTTTAAAAGATAATTTCTAAAGAACGCAGACATTTGGGGCATTTTATATATATACGTCAGACGTGCTTAGAAAGTACATTGGATTCCAGCAAGGAAAACTTGAAAGAACACTCAATTACTTATATGTTTCAATTTAAAAAATGTTGTATTTGTTTGCTTAGCTGGCTTTTTGTGAGAGTGAGAGTTTCTTGGGCATATTAGGGTGTTTCTCCCCTTCTGTTAATAAGATATCTAGGGTCTGTTATAATCTCACTTACACTGAAGAAAAAACCAGGGGAAACCTACTCGTGTGAAATAAATGTAAGCAAGATATATTCAAATTCCTATGTACATAAGCATGAACATTATTGTGGCGGAAAGTCATATATTCTTTTTAAGTAGTGTTGTAAGGTCAACTTCATGTCAATCTTTATTATCACAAGGAATTAATAAAAGTTTTAACAAAGCAAACTGAAACATAATGAGATAAATAAGATGCAGATGATCTTTGTACCAGCAAACTGACAGGAAATTCAAACTGCTCCAAGCCAAAGAGTTAAAAAAGCTGTTAAAAATGTGACTACTGAAGCATGGAAAGTGAAGGAAAATGGGGAAGGAGAATGAGTGCAGTTTGAACTGTTAGGTTTTCCTTCCAACATTCCCCTTTTTTCATGTTTCTGTTGATTGTTTTCCAATATTAAAGATGGTAGTCAGGAATCGAAAAAAGATTTTCATGAGTTTAAAACAACTTTCCTTTTACTTTTCCTTACGTGGCACTGTTTTCTATTTAGAAAATCCTACATTCACAAGTCTATAATTTAGACTTGGAAGGCAGCAAGGGTTTAGTCCTTTAACTAAAATGACTTCTCTTTTTATGGTTCATCAGTTTTGTTTGGCAGATTTCCCAAAATGGCTTGAAAGATGTCCACTTTCCTTATTTTGAAAGCTAACAGAGTACAAATCTTCTTTTCTGCAATCTGGGAAATGAAAATCTCATTGGTACTGATTAGCCAAATCAATTGGTTTATGCTCCAAGTCAAAACTCACAGCATTTATTAAGGAAAAAACAACACAAAACAAAACAAAAACAAGAAACTTTTTTTTGTTTCAATAAAATATTAAGTAGGCAAAAAAAATAGTGTTGGCAACACTTGATGATGGGATTTTCATTTCAAAGTCTTGTATTTGATGGCTCTAGAGCAGCAGGCAAAAATTTACATCCCACATTCATGTGGAAAATCAGCTACCAATCCAAGAGACAGATTTTTTAAAATGAATTCAAAACTGGTTACAAATACGTGGGCCAAATTTCACCTTCAGTTACAGCAAGGACACCCAACAACAATCTGGCTCATGTATACGAATTTCTAAATTTACACAAATGAGGCAGTTTTGATTTAATAAGGTGTATTTAGTGCATATTAGTAATTGATAAATATCAGCAGGCTGATTGATAAGCATTGAACATCATAAATTCTTAACTAAAGCTTGTACCCTAGCTTACAGACATTCCCTCCTATTCTGCAGTTTCTTACCCAATTCTACAGATTCTCAGAAGTTAGAGAGGATTGCTTAAGTCTCTATCTTCTCAGGGACAGTGATGATTTATTTTCTATATTACCATTTTCTACTCTTTTGTTCAATCTACTTTTTACAAGTTCAAACAAATGGGGCTTCCTCAGTTCCATAGGCATAGTCTTAGTAAATAATGTTCCTTCAACAACTCACTTCCAGGCTCACCATTCGCACCTGAGTTTATCCCCACCATCACCATTTTGGCACACAAACTTCTCCCCATTTGGCCTCTCCCATATATGTTCCTCATACTCCACTGCCCTCCCTCCACTTAAGTTTTTATTGAGAGCATAGGTGTATTTATGGAGGGAAGCCTTCATCCTTGTCTCTTCCCTCCCCCCCGCACCAACATGAACAAGTATGGGAAAATTTTGCCGATGAGTAGGAAAAGGGAGCAAGAACTTAGATACTCTGGGAAATAGGGGCTGAGAAATAGGACTTGGCTAAGGAAACTTGAAGACAGACTGATAGAAAAGGAGGAAAAGCAGTGCTAGTGGGAGTGATAGAAAAGAGGCTTAGGATAGGGAAAGCAAAGAAAGGAAATGGTCTACCAGGGGAAGAGTGTAGTTGGGGGAGATGGAGAAAATTAGGATGACAGAGACAAAGAATGTACAGTGACTGGGAGGAAGGAAGAATAAAAGAGGAAGTGAACAAAAATGAAAAAATTGGGCACAAGAAAGAAGAATAACAGGTTCTTGGAATGGAAGGAAGGAGGAGACAGTGAGGAAACAGGGACATGAGAAGAGATAAGATTTTGTGAGGTAATAAGAAGAGAGATATTTGGAGAACAAATAGAGAAACTTTCCCATCAGCTTTGAGAGGGAACAACTACTCCAAACAAAAACAGGACTTCAGCAACTTAGAGTACTAATAGGGGCAGCAATATTGACTTTTATAGTCAATTCCAAAGCATAATTTTTAATTTCAAGTATTTCTATAGTAACACAAACATTAACAAAAAGTTAGACTGAAAACTATTAGTGACATTTAGTTTAAAGCCAATCATCATCATAAAAAAAAAATCAGTAATGAGTATCTTCAGCTGCAGGAAGATAACTATTAGATAAATGGCAAAGGAAAGTAACATAATGTACCTTACAGGAAGATAAACCACAGAAAAATAAGCAGAGGATTTTATTATGAAATAATTGGTACCCATTTCATCAAAGTATTAGGATGCTGATAATGTGGATAGTAAAAAACTCTAGTATGGATCATTTATTTGCAACATCATAAACTTTATGCAATAAAAATTGCACACTTCTTCCAAATACAATAACTAATGTAATTTAAGAGATGCTGTGAATCCCACTCCACCCCCAATTTCTTGCATACCAGGGGACATAGAATGTCTTCGTTCATAACTTGGCTATCTATTCATTGTAGGGTATAGAAGACCTGAAATTTTCAATGTTTAAAAAAAAGGGGCAGTAGGGGGACAGAAAAGTACAAATAAGCAATAAAAAACACCTGACCTCCCTTTTCTTTGGACTTCAGACATCATAAATAAGCAAACACAGGCACAAACTTGTTTTCCATTTCAATAAACAAATTAACACTTTAATAGGATGCACTTTACGTTTGTAATATTAAGAAGGCTAAGGTAAAGAAATTTATATTCTTCCAGTGATAATTTATAACTTAGTAATAAAAGAGCATTCAGATGCACAATTACTATTGAAAGTTTTACGACACAACATACAGTCCAAGTACCAAACAATTAATTTGTCTCTGCCATTATTTGACATATTCTGGCAAAATCATGCTCCTCTGAGCATCGGTGACATACCATAACCTTAACAGTAGCAGAACTAATGATCTGCTATAATTACATGTTAAAGGACAATGAGTTTTTTTTAAATTAATCCAATGAATAAGCAAAAAAAAAAAACAAGTTAGTAAATCATATTCTAATGATTCAGCTTATATCTGTGCAATATAGCAAACAATGGGTGATAAATTTGTTATTGCTAAATACTTCCATAGACAGTTAACTTTAATCTTACAATTTACATTTCCAAGTAAATACCATATTAAACATATTACATTACTTTGCTTACCATTAGTCAGATCTTACTCAAGAAGTAGTCACATGGCTATTACTCATGTAAGGCCCTCAGCTGCAAGATGTATCTTCTAGCTAAAGAATGGGTAAGTCCAGCCTTAGGCCCAAATATATCTATTCAATTTAGTTAAAGCTCATCATTTGTCCAGCAAATGATCTCTTTCTCTTATTAGGATCTAAGTTCTCCAACATACCAATGGAATTTTTTGAACTTTGCTTATGTTTTTATTAAAAAAACTGGATGAAAGTAAGTGGTTTATTCTGCAACTTCAGGGCTCTATCCTGCAAGGATTGGAGCACTTTGGGCCCAGTCCAGCTCCACACTTAATTTACGTACTTGAGCAGTCCCTCTGAAAACAATAATTGCCATATTGTCTGAGGGAGAGACTGGATAATGGATTAATGTCTATGGAGTGTATAAAACAGGAAGATGAAGACCATGAAGAAAATGTTACTAAGATAATAACGTCATGTGCTAAAGACATATAAAACAATTAAGGTCTACTTTATTGTGGTAGGCACACATGCATGCAAATCACTATGGCTATGTAACTCTTCTGCCAGGGCAAGATGGCAGAACAAGGGCTGGGTTCTATATCTAGAGGTTCCCAATAATGTAACACCACCAACCAGCTCGAGCCCCCACCTAGATTTCTGAGGAATCCTACACTGTTCTCTGGGCACCCCAAAGAGATAAGGCTTCCCCACTCACAAGCACGAGATGAGTGTAGTATACCAAACTTTTAACAGTAGTAAAACAGAATGTAAAAGGTCAAATAACAGAAATCATTGCTGATCTAGAAAATCAGTACAGAGAAAAGTTCCCAGCAACCCACACCACATAACAGAACATACAAGAACTAATGGCAAGACCCGAACTGATCTGGGGAATCAGTGCTAATCAGGCTTCCAACGTGATCCCACATATCATAACAGTAAAGGTAAACTCACTAGCAAAAATCAGCACTGATCTGGAGAATCAGTACTAACTAGGCTCCCAAGCAATCCGAGGGTACTTAGGGAGTGTCTTTCACACCAGCTGTCTGCTGGCACCAACCACTGATCACTCACTCCATTCACTAGCACCGTCCACTGGCTCTGTCCACTGTCCACCAGCTCTGCCCAACAATCGCTTGGACTGCCAAGCTTGCCACTGGCCACTCTCACTGTCCACTGGCTCTGCCTGCTGGTCACCCCATCTGTAACTCCTCTTAAGTGATTTCAGCTCAAAGAGAGGGAGTTTCCTCTCTGCAGTGCTTTCAGTTCGAAGAAAGTTTGCCTCTCTCAGTGATTTCAGCTCTTAAACCTCAAGTAGCTACAAACAGCTTCTTCCATTAAAATAATAAAGAAGAGGCCTCCAAAAGAAGCCGAGCCAGATCTTATCATTTGACAGTGGGGCCATGGGGTGAGGTAAAATGCCTCAAGCATTGCTCCAGAAGGAACTATGTAAACCCCACCCATCTTAAACTCTTCCAAGCTGAAATAGCCAGTAGCCTCTCTTACAAGTCTGTTTTTAGCTAAGAGTAGCTTTTATCCTTTAACTAAACCAAACAGATTTGGAACAATCAGGAGTAGCATATCACAAAAGAGAGCATTTAATATTTCCCTTCAGTAGAATTACAGATATTGACAGATTTGTGATCAGATTAACCCCAAATATCATTACCATTATGCCCTGCACCCACTATGCTAATACCTAATTGTGCTCTTTGCGCTCATGCTAATATAGGCCCCATGCAGATTAGCCCCCCCCCCAAGCTGTTAGGCACAGCTTCTAAGCCTGCCTTACATCTATGTTGACACTAACAAATTAGTTCAAATCAAGGAGCCTTAATTCAAACTCATTTGAGCCCTGTCTACACTAGGTTTTGCCTAGTTTGAATGAAAAAAAAATCAGTTTGAACTAAGCAGAACTAATGGCTTACTTCAAACTAATTTGCATTTTTAGTTTGAACTAGCCCAATGGAGACATACTAGTTTGAACTAAGCCCTGTTTTTTAGTTCAAATGAACTTTTAGTTCAAACTAACCATGCTTTTTGGGTATGTCTACATGGTAACTGTTATTTTGAAATAACCCATTTCGAAATAAAATCCTTATTTTGAAATAAATTAATTCGAATTAACAGTGTGTTAATTCGAATTAAGGGAAAGCCTGCTTTCGAAACGGCTGTTATTTCGAAATGGTTATTTCAAAATAAGGCCATTCGGACATGTTGTTTCTAAACAGTTGTTTCAAAACAATGGTGTTGTTTCAAAACAACATGTCCAAACGTCATTGTTTCGAAACAACAGCTATTCCAACTTACTGCTAGGTTTAACAGTTTCGAAACAATGGCCGTTACTTCGAAACAACAGGTCCTGTTGTTTTGAAATAACAGTACGTCGTGTGGACATGAGAAATTTTATTTCGAAACAACAGCTGTTGTTTCAAAATAAAACTGATGTCTGAACACAGCCTTTTAGTTCAAAATAAAAAGGTAGTTTGAACTAAAAAAGGTGTGGCTAGATCAAACTAAAAGTTAGTTTGAGCTAAAAAATGCACTTAGTTTGAGCTAACTTTCAAATTACTTAGTTCAGACTAACCAAGTTCGAACTAAGATTTTAGGTGTAGACATAGCCTATAAGTTCCCTTTGCTTTCTCATTCACATCATGATATTCAGTGAAGTAAGTAAAACTTGATAAAGACACTAAAGACACTAAAGCTTGAGATGCTTTTCTGGTCTTGATCAGATTCTATTTACGGTTCTAAGACCAAAATCAATAAGAAAGTTTCAGTGAATTTACAAAGTTAGAAAGAAACAAACACTTAGGACCTTATTAGCAATAGTAAAACTTTTTCCTAATGTTTTTCAACTTCCATTTATGAACTCCATAATGATTTAATCCATTCTCCACACTCTATTTCTCCTCTCATGCCATGATATGGCAATTATTGTCACTTTAACCTAGATGACCCTACATATTCTCTCATCCAGACAAAACCTGTAAAAATCCTGTTCACCACTGTATAGTTTAAATCTGCTTCAATGAACAATTCTGCCACCTAATGACTAAGGTATTACTTAAAAAAAAAAAAAGCCAAAGGCAACGTCACAGTGAGTTTCTAATATTTTTGACATTTTAGTAATTCAATGTGATAATGAACAGTGATTAGCTTGTAACAGAGTTCCATACTCCTCTCTTCTCTCTTGCTGATAGAACAATGCTCTCCTGTCAGCTATCGTTTTGATCAAGAAATCCCATGTAGACACTTGGCAGACTTAACCTGAATGTATTTCCATAGGGAATTTTCTACAGTAAGCTTTTCAGTGACCAGCATCCATCACAACAGCATGGGTGACTCAGATTTAATGTACCAACTCTAAACAGCTTAATATAAAATTGCACAACAGCCATTGCTGAAAGCAGCAGTCTATAAAATGCTTGATGAATTGAACTTTTAATTTTGAGGTGCTGTAGATAAGGGGGGCAAACAAAAAAGCTTTTACTATATGATCAATAATTGTGAATTATTCCAACAAGGGGGTTATTCTGTCACCATTTGCTTTCTTGAAAGATTAAGGGGTTCATTTATGAATCAGCAATCCATAAAAGTACAAATGATTGTAAAGTTGTCAACAAAGCAACATATGTTTACACAAGTTACCAAGGAGTACCTGTGTTAATCTATTTCAGCAAAACAAACAAGGAGTTCTGTGGCACTTTTAAAGACTAACAAATTTATTTATCACAATAATTGTCCATGGGCACAATCCCACTTTGTTAGATGTACAATGAAATGGAAAATACCTCTGGAACTGTTTGAATTGACCTTTTGACTCACCCTTCTTTGTATGTATATATACAGCTAGCATGCTACATTTTCCATTTCATTAATCTGATGAAGTGGGATTTTGTCCATGAAAACTTATGCGAGGAATAAATTTGTTGGCCTTTAGAAGTGCCATATGACTCTTTTTTGTTACTCTATACTGTCTACTTTTCTGTGTAACAATTTACAGTTCTATGCAAAGAAAAGATCATTTAAAGATTAAGAAGTACAAATTAAATTAAATTAAATTAAATTAAATTAAATCAAATCAAATTAAATAGTATAATAAATCTTAAGATTGAGCATGAGTTCAAAGGGTTTCAGGAATATTGTGTAAGATCTGAGGCTTTTTTTTTTAAATGTTGCTAAGCTTAGTATTATTCTTGGGCTAAGCAGTAATGGCTGTATCAGGAGAGGCAGCAGCAATAACTAAAGTAGCAGGTACTCAGCTTACTCATCAGGTCTGTGTTCTTGGGAAACCAGACCACAATATCCAGCCTCTCTGACTCACCTGAACACCACCCCCACCCTCTGCTTGAACCAGAAAACCAAAGCAATGAAAAGGCAGTGGGAGAAACATCAACACCGCTCCAAACAAGGGTTATAAGATTAAGACAACTCCCCTAACCTCATCTGCACTAAGGATGTGAGGAGGCATCTCCATTATCACACTGAATGGACAGCAGAGAACCTCATTTGCTAAATGGAACAAGAATTGGCATGCCAAATGAAGAACCAAGCTCCAAGACAGGAACTGTACTGAACTCTGGAATTGGCAAAGCAAGGAAGAACTGCATGATGGGAAATCTCTGCTCCTGATTTTAATGAACCTATGCCTACACACACCCAGCTCAGCATTTTTCAGACCAAGTCTCGATATCCAAAAATACTGAATCTGCCTAACGGCATTGTGAACACCACCCATGGCCATGAATAATCAATTCCTTTTGTCCAACATAAACAAAACAACTCTGGTATACTCCCATAAGTCATTATTTGTCCATAAACAAATCTCGTGTTCTACCTTGAATGATTGTTCCTTCCCTGTTAAACAATTAAAAAACCCTTTCCCAAGTTCAAAATTCTGTTCTGTTGCCTGGATCTAAAAGCTTTATCAGTTCCAGTGGGATGCCAACTTTTCCTGACTTATTTTTTTGGGTCCTGCCTGACTTAAATACTTTAGACCCAAAGCTAAAGAGCCCATCTCCCAGTAACCTCTGACTGATTCAAGCTTCTCTGAGTATTGATACCCAAACTCACCCACGCTCACACACTCTCTCTCCAGGTATAATTTTTTTAAACCTGACTGTTGTAGTCAAACTTGGTCTAGATTTCCCTAATACTCAGTTGAAACTAATATTCTAATGGTTTGGTTGTTTTTCTCTTCTTTTTATAGTTAATTTTATTAGTATAAGTTTTATATACCTGGCAATAAAATAATTTTGGTAATCAAGCTGCTGGCTAGACTCCCTCCAAACTTCATTTACTCCTTTGTGTTCTCTGCTACACTATATTACCCTACAGCAACTAATCTTTTACCTAGCTGAAGATCCCTGTAATGGCCAAAAATTATGTGGGGTTTCTCCATCTTAGACCCAGTCCCACGAGTAATACAGTCTCCAAAAAACCCAAATGAAATAAACATTAGCCAGCATCCCCGCCACCCCACCCTGGAAGGGGGAGGACATTTCTATTGAACAATGCTGCACAGAAGCCAGTTGCAACTCGGATGACTCCTGGAATTGAACCAAACCACAGCAAGTCCTTGGTCAGGTATAAGAAACAACAGTTTTTCATTTGTTTATCACCCCCTTCAGGTGGGGCATCAATGGCAGCTTCAGGCCAATTACCAATGGCAAATTAAAAGAATGACAGTGCCACATCAGGTGTATTTTCCCCACAAAAAGCCTATGACAAGTGACCATCTTGTAAGCAATTCCTCACAGACAAGCTAGAGATCTGCTCTCCTTTCTAGTCACATCTAGTCAGTCCCTACATGAGACTTTCCCCTTTTACTCCTTTCTTTGAAGCCTGATGCCTACTGCAGGTTTAGCAGGGGTGAGGCTGACTGAGCCCTCAGCAGCTTGTTAACCCTTTTCTGGCTAGTGTGAGGTTCGCATACCCCATAAACCCCAGTACAGTCTCACACAGTTGAGGTTACAGCACAATCTTCTGTTTGCTGGGTCTGTATCTCCCAGACTTACATTTCTTCAAAACTATTTGTATGTAATACCATGGGAAATTTGAACCAGTAATGCATATACATATGGAATATTTTTAAATGAATATTTGGGAAAACCTAAAAAAAGAGATCATTTTCCTCAGTGGATGTTTACAGCTCCATGCTGATGCATGAGCAGTAACATTATAATCTCAGCTATAATCATCCATCTCTCAGTTAATTTGTGTATTTGTGGGAAGAGGCACTAGTTCCCTAGTTGTCACAGCACCAGCTGCCTTTGGTAACTGATTTCCTGTACACTCATGGCACTGTTACCAAGAAACATACCAGGAGGAGCTACAATGAAAGCAGGCTGACTTTGGATCAGCTCTTGCTGTGCTCCTTTTGGTTTGTATTGGGTTAAGTTACGCTGTTTTTCTTCTCCCCTCAGAGGCTTCTTGTTGTTTACTTCCTCATTAAGGTTAAAACAAAAATAAGGTACAATATTCCAAGTTCCAAAGGGGGAGCTGTGTTAGTCTGTTCAGGAAAACTAGCAAGGAGTCCTGTGGCACGTAAAGACTAACAAATATATTTATTGCATGAGCTTTAATGGAAGAAAATCATGCAATACATTTTTTTAGTCTTTAAGTGCCCACAGGACTCCTTGCTTGATTTACATTTCCAGTTCCTTTTCATTTGATTGTTTATCTGCCTCTTCTAAACAATGGCTTTTGAATATTTATCTATCTATCTATATATATAAAAGCATATTAATGCTATCCCAACTTAAGAAAACTTTCAATTTAAAAGCTGTAGTAAAATGTATTTTAGAAAAAAAGTGTTAGCATAGTTTAATTTGCTTTAAATCTGAGGGTCAACATGACACTGAGAAGAGAATTATGGAACTTCAAAGACATATGCACATATATAAAATATAGGTATATAACAAAAGTATTTTATTTGTGAATTTAACAAACAGAAACCTTCATTTATTTATGTCACTAAACCAAGATACAATAGCAAATACAATGTTAAGAATTAAAACGTTGCTCAATCAAGCACTTTCTTGTTAGCAAATGCGAGAATTAAGATTGCCCAATGCAATCTTAATTCAGTCTGCTTGTGCATATGCACCATCACATTACAATTTTGTCTTTAAAAACACTCATATCATTAAAGATAGGATTCCAGCCTCATTCCTTTCACAGGATTAATTTGTTCTCGGCATGAATAAGGACTGTGTACTGGAGGAGTCTGTCTGCAGGATCCCAGCCTCATTTGTTGCAGAAAATGAAAGGCTTGCAGTGAATGAGAGAAGAGACTACATGAAGAGAAAAATATGGTTTCCTCCTTAAGACCTTGGATTCTATCCTTATCTTTGTCACCAAGTTCTGTGTGATACTAGAAAAGTCACTTACAAAAAACTTTTTTTACAGATAGCCACTTCCACATGCTATTAAAGGCTCTACCATAACAACACATATGTACACAGAGACCACATTAAGGCTGCATGGGAAAAAAATTCATTCTGGAACTTCCTGACAAGAGAGTGCTTGATTTTCAACCTTTTAATCCTTCACTTATTTCCTAATATTTTATTGTGTCATTTACTGAAGAAAGCCAACTTTGTAAATATTAAATGATGGTCTCTTTTGTAAAATTAAAAAAAAAAAGGTATCTTGGGCTATGTCTACACTAGCAAATTAGTTTGGACTAAGCAAAGCTTAGTTCAAACTAGTTTGTTTGGCTCGTTAGTCTGAACTAACTGCTTAGCTTGAAATAATTTGCATTTTTAGTTCAAACTAGCCAAATGGAGACATGCTAGTTAAAACTAAGTTAGAACTAGCGGTTAGCTCAAACTAAGCATGTTTGTTTAGTTTGAACTAACTTTTAGTTTGAACTAGCCATGTGTTTTTAGTTCAAACTAAAAAGTTAGTTCAACCTAGAAAAGCACAGCTAGTTTGAACTAAAAGTTTCTTTGAACTAAGTAAACATGCTTAGCTCGAACTAACTTTTGAACTACTCAGTTTGGACTAAGCGAGTCCAAACTAAGATTTTAGGTGTAGGCATAGTCTTGGGGTGTGATCCTGCAGAAAAAGCCAAAGTCTTGGACCAGAAAAGAGAACACATGCATAACTATGTGAGTATTCCTACTGAAGTCAAATGCTAAGCATGTGCTTAAACAATTTTGCTGGATCAGACCCAGAGTACTCAAAACCTAGCAAATCTGAGTTCTTGCCTTTTGTATTTTTAACATATTGAAGTGAGTAAGACCATGTGCCAGGTTTTACACTCATACTCTCATATATCTTTTAATGTGGTAACAAGTTTCAAAGCTCACATTATGTGAATCAATGAGCACACATCAGTGATAAGAGGCTGTTGTTATAATGCAGCCCATTAGTGTTTTTTCTTTTTTTTTTTAACTAGAGGATATTTTTCTTCCCCTTAACTGAATTGATAATGAAGCCTGTTAGATCATTTCATTCCACCAGCTTCAGGAGTATAATTAATTATCTGCTTAGATAATCCTTTTCTGACAGCTACGATTATGGATTTATATTTTAAAATAAGATCTGTAAACACCATGATACACTGAAGAAATAATGCTTAATGGAAGAAGCCATCTTAAGAAATACATTTTTACATTAAATGTGTTTATTTAGCGCCTGATCTGACTCCCACTCAAGTCAGTGACAAAATTCCCATTTTATCATAGGCTCCTATAATTTGAACTCTGTTCATCTTGTGGGTACATGGAAAGGAGGAAATGAATGTATAAGCCTATGTGGAAACTTCATCAGAAATTACCTAGGAGTTCTGTGGCACTTTCAAAGGCTAATAAATTTATTTTTCACATGAGCTTTCATGGCTGAAGTCCCACTTTATCAGATGTTAGAAAATAGAAAATAAACTCACATTATGGGAGGGAACGACACCAAAACAAACAGGCTGTACAGATTTAAAATAGTGTGGAACAACATATCAGGAAGGTATTAGGTTGTGAGAGGTGGGATTCACTGTTCGCAATGAAAAACAAGGAGTCCTGTGGCACTTTTAAAGGATAAGAAAACCAGTTCATGTCTCAAAACAAACCCAAGTTGATGTCCATGTTTTGTGTCCATTTATTCTTTTTTTCTTTATTCAAAAAAAAAAAAGAATAATATGTCACGAGCCTGATATAAGAAATGGCAATATTCAGAAACCACTAGGGAACTACTTCTATGTCCCCAGTCATTTCATGAAAGACATGTCTGTTACAGTTCTCAAACAGGCTAATTCTAAGTCAAAGCTTTGAAGAGAAATCAGAGTTAGGATTCATATGCAAATTTGACACCATCAACTTGGGTTTGAACAGAGACCTGAACTGGCTTTCTCATTACAAACATTAGTCTTAGAAGTGCCACAGGACTCCTCCTTCGTTTTTCATTACAGTGACTCTTACCTCTTAACATTAGAACTTTCTGATATGTTGTTCCACACTGTTTGAATCTATACAACTTATTTGTTTTGCTGAATTAATCTGACATGATGGAGTGAAGTGTAATCAAAGGATATATCTTTCCTTCCCATACTGTTAATTTTTTTTAACTTTTCTTGGCATCTAATGAAGTGGGTCTTCACCCATGAAAGCTCATGCAAAAAATAATTGTTTTGGTCTTTGGAAGTGTCAAGGACTGTTTGCATGCTCTGCTGAACTAGACTAACACAGCTACATCTTTGGAATTCATTAAAAATTATCACCTATATGTCACATTAACACAGCACAAAAAGAAATGTATAGTCACACTAAGATTCTGCTTGCTATAAGGTACAAAAATATTGAAAAATCATCACAGAAAACTTAATTTTACTCTAACTAGAAGCTATTAAATTTTAGGGGGACTCAACAGACTTCTACAAATTTAGCTAGTAATAACTAGAATCTTTGTATATATGGATCCTTTTTATGCTTTATAATGTATCAGATCAGGACTGTGTTAAAATCACATGCATTTCAGATTTGTACAATAAATTAAGTTTAGCAGTCTTGTTCTCTAGGTGTTCTGATATGTGAAATGATTTAACTGCTATTACTGTATCCTAATAGTGATTCCATTGTTCTTTGCTACACACTGATTTTCTTTTCCAGGTTCAGGATTTTCTTATCTGTTGATTAAAACAACTTTTTGGAGTAGTAGCGCATCAACAAACTAAAGAATTGTTGTCAGGGTACCACTGAGGACTCCACTAAGAAGATAAACTTAGCAGTCTCCCTAGTTAGCAGAACTGTATCAATAAGGTCAAGAAAATGGAACCATATTTGATGTCCTCTGCATGCCAAGTTAATGCCTAAGGTCTACATCCTGCAAAACACTTGTGCACATCTATAAGTCACCTTGAGACAAGCCTCCACTAGCAGCAGCATTTTGAATACATGCATTCAGGTGGGGTTGAGGAGTGTGCCAGGCAGCCCAAACAGGTGGATGCTTCAGTAATTCATACGGTATGTGTGGTTGAGGATTTCAGTCATGTGGATACAGAAGAACAGCTGTTGGAACATTCACATGTATGAGAGAGCAGCAGGTTTTGAAGAGAGTCTGAATTTATGCAGCTCCAGAGAAGACAGAGTCAAAGATGGCACTCTCATTCTAGGCCCATGTGGGAGGATGTTGTTCAAAGTGGCAGAGAAATGTAGAGTGGGAAGAGAGGGCAAGGAGCTGAGTACTGGCCATATTGACAAGATAACACGATCCAAGTTGTAGGTCTGAATGGAGTCAGGATAGAGAGATCTATAAGTCACGTATGGCAAAAATGTCAACAAAAATAGTAATCGAAGTGAGGTGAAGTCACCTAGTGTAGTGACAGGAAAAAGAGCAGTGGATCAACAACTAGTCTGGAGCAAAATGCTGGCCCTTCCAGATTTGACAGACACTAGACTTTTTTTTTTTTTTTTTTTTTTTTAAGAAATAAGTCTCCTTTACCAAGAAGGACTAAAAGACGTAAGAGCAGCAATCTTTCCCTCTAAATTCTATGATTCCACCTTAAAACCAACAGCACTTGGATTCTACTTTTTTTTTTTTCCAAAAAAAGTGAAAACTATCATCTTACATTCCTGGGCTTGGATATTACAGGGACCATAATGCCCCAGAGCTGGTGAGATCACATATATAAAAGGTATTGTATACACGTACTGTCTCTAATCAAGAGGCTTCCTAATCCTCTAGCATTCCACAATTTACTCAAGCCTGCCTAGACCAGTTTCATGGTGGATTGGTAGATTTGCGTGACACTAGTTAGAAACTGTCATTTAAAAACAAAACAAAACAAAATAAAAACAAAACAAACTCGAACCAACCAGCAACAAACATCTTTAAAGGCAGGACATTTTTTCAGTTACAGAAATTGTCCAGAACAACCAACCAAACAATAGAATAAATAGTTTAACCAAAAGAAAGAAAGAGAAAATAAAATAAAATAAAATAAAATAAAATAAAATAAAATAAAAACAAAAACAAAGCATCCCCTTTGCTTTTCCTTTAATTCACACTGTCAGCCCTGAGAGTTTGTGGGTACATCTACACTAAAAAGTGGGTTTCTTTGAGATAAGGAGGCATATTGCGAAGAAACTTTTCCATGTCCGGGGAGACATTTTGCTTTTTCAAAAACAAAGCACTCTGGTATTTAAAAAAAACAGAATGCTTTTTCAAAAAAAGCTAAACCTTGCTGTATTTCGAAAAAAAGACTTTTTTGAAAAAGCCTTTTCGAAAAAGCCATTGCCAGACATGGCAATGGCTTTTTTCAAAAAAGGCTGCCTATTCTTTACATTGCCTCCCCACCCATCACTACCCAAAGAGAGTTTAGTGTGGACTCTCTGTTCTGAAAAAAAAAATTCAGCCTTTTTTTGGGACACAGATTCTTTTCCTGAAAAAACATTTTCCAGAAAAGATTAATTTGAAATACTTAATTAAAAAAAAAGTTAATTCAAATTAATTATTTTGAGATAAGTTCAAAATAGTTTTTTCAAAAAAACTTTTTTTGAAAAATGTTTTGCAGTGTAGATACAGCCTGTGGGTTGGGAGGGATGCTTGTTTTGGTTTTGGTAAGCTAGGCAATTACTACCTTTAAATACCTATCCCCATAAGACTGAGACCATGATATATCAATGTGTGTTACCTACTGTATCAAAAGCAAAAAAGGCATTTCAGTCAAACAGAGCTAGATAAAAGGCATAACTTATAAATAATAAATTAGTTTTATTTCACCAATAAAAATTACATGACAAAAATAATCTTCAAACATGTAAAATAATCATGCAAATAGCAAGCAGGAAAAATGAGAAATAATTAAGGCTGAATGAAATTTGTTTATGAGGATAATACTTACCTCACTGGAGTGTTCTGAGGATTAGTTAGTTAATATTTACAAAACCCATGGAAGATTAAAAATGCTTTGTAAGTGTTAGGTATTATGATATGGGGCTAGCTTATTTTTGTTTTAATTTCCCATTTGGACAGTACATTAATACACAGTTTAAAGTCATCATAGAACATCAGCATTGGAGAAAGAAACCGGAAAGCTTATTCTCAAGGTATTTGAGTTACAGAAACCAGCATGTGGCCTGATTCTGATAAGCTCAATTCCCAGTATTGCACTGGCACTTTGACAATTGCCATAAGAGGCATCAAACAAGTAGATAGAATAGTTATCTCCTTCCTGATAATGCACTCTGATCACAAATTAAGCCCTACAAGTGTTTGCTTTTCATGTTCTCTCTCTCTGTCTCACTGATATATCTTATAATAAGAATATTTATTTATTTTAGAGCAAAAATTGTGTTTTGAGGGGGTGAAAGAATTACATGGTCTTGTAAATGAGACAATCTATGAACAAAATATTCAACAGCAAACAGGATTTGTGTATTTGTCACCCAAAATCTCTTGGTGAAAGCTGGCCGAGGACACAGGGTACAAAAGGGTTACAGCGATCACTTGGCCTAGCATTAATATACTAGATTGCCAAAGACTGTCATGTATGGTTTTTACTGAAAGTCTCACACTATTTATCATAATCATTGTGAGCTATATATACAGAAACATATACAAAGAGCTATGCACATATATTAAATGCTATGTTCTCCAGGTCAGTGCATTAAGGCAGCTCATGAAAAGGTGATCCACATACTCTTATAAGGCAGAGGGAAAGAATGCTCATCTCTGGCTGTTTACTGGCGAATTAAGTATTGTACAGCTCAAAATGGATGCCCACCATTGACAATCTGAGCAAGGTACTAATCAATAGATTGCAAGGGCTAGAGGAAAGAAACAGCAGGGGTTAGTGTAGTTAAGAGTAAGAAACTTCTAAACTATCTAGGATGCAGATGAATCCCTGGTGAACAGCAGCATGGGGTTAACTTCCATCTTTGCCACTATCTCCAGTCAATAGCATTATCCATATATTACAATTTTCCAAAAACCCAATTTTTCCCAAAATCCCACAAACCCATTAGCCTTCCTCACTGTCCTGCATTTCAGACAGGGGCAGAGAGCCTGCGTAGCTCTGCGCTATTGCTATGAACCTTCCTGGGGCCACAATTGTGGAGTATTTGCTGAGCCACAAGAAGAACCTAATGAATGAAGAAATAACTATTTGGAAGGCAGACTGCTGTGGGACATGGCAAAACCCAATTAGAAGTTGCTGTATGCAGACTAAGATGGCTACCCTTCTGGAACTCACAGAAGAAAGTGGAAATAACATTTTGGAAACTTGGAACACCACATTCCTAGTGACCAATTAGGAATCAGTTTAGGGCAGGGACATGCACTCTGAAGGTCAATGTGATACAAGCATCTAGGGGTGTTAATCTCCTCCTGGATACCAGTGGAGGGCTGGTCAGGGAAAGTGCATGATGTTCATATCTTAAACACAGGACTGCTCAGAAAGCTGCAAGCAAGGAGTTATTTTCCCCCAGATGGGGAATTACCATTGGTAATGTTGAACAGACAATTATGATCCCCAACAACCTAGCCTCCCATTCTCTCTCTTGTAGCTCATGCAGCCTACACCCATCACCCCATCAGCACCAAGGAATAAATCAACTAGCAGCTCAGCTGGTGCAGACTGATAGCTGAATGTGGCCTTCATTATTTGAAGGGAGACTGGTGTTTACTCACAAGACTGAACCTCACTGAGAAAAAATATCCCAATAGTTCTAATTGCCCTCTGTGAGCAGGTAGGAGGGCAGGGCAGGGCAGGGGTTGGGACATGAGTTTCCACTTGAGCACATGATGGAGTTGGAATAGCTATCTGCTGAATTTGAACATCCAAATACACAAGGTATTAGAAGAGCTGAAGGTGGAGCTATGTAGCTCAGTGAGGTTCTGAAAGATAATTTTATCACAGTAGTATTTATATTTTGAGAGTGTTTTCTCCCCCCCCCCCTTTTGTGGTCAGCATTGTATACTGTACATGTAAGTACTGTACATTGTCAATGCACCTATACATTTTGTTTGAGGATAACTCTGTGAGTTGTGGGACACTGTGCAGTAACAGCTAATTGGTGGCTTTCTGAGTCGCTGAGCTCTCAACAGCATACATTCAGCTGATGAAGATGAATTATGCTCCAAATGATATAATTTTAGTCCATAATAAATTAACACAGAATAAAAAAGACCATCTTGAAATAAATGTTAAAAATAAATTCTGTTCTCTTGCCATATAAAGGAAACATAACATTTGTATCCATCTCAGGCACACCCCCACCCCCTAGCCATGGCTTTCAGGGGTCTGTTTGTGAAGCTGTGGTTGACTTTAATGTCCCTGAGTGTGGGTTGGTAAGGGCAATGCACCAACCCCAGCTACCAAATGGCATGTTGGGAGGGGGAGGGTCCTAATATTGAGTTCTCAAGGGGTAGCAGAAGAAGACAAGCTGAAGACTGTTGACTCTGCAGTGTATTCTATGTGTTTGCTATCTCCAAAGCCCCATTATGGTGCTTCTCCTGCTAGGACCCTGGGCTTTTCCTCCTCCTCCTCCTCACTTTTATCCACTTCCAGGCTGCCCACAGTACTCAGGCTCTATGTTCTGTGCTCACAGTTTGATGCAGCACTGGCTTCAAGGATATGTTCAGTGAGATCCAAGTCCTCTTCTTTCTCCTCATCAGGCTCAAGCATTCCACTGCTATGGAGGGGGAGATGCTAAAGACTGCAATGCCAGCATTTGATCAGAAAGAGGTACACTTTCTGTATAGTCACATGGAAAGTGAAACTTTGGCTTCCAAACCAATCGCCCTTGGTCCTCTCTTTCATCTAAGCTGTCAAAAGAATGAAACATTTGACTCTGGGACAGATCCTGACCTGAAATATAGTCTCCCTGTTTCTGTGAGAATGTACTAAGACTTTCATCTTGAACCAAGTCTCATTTAAATTTCAACACTAGAAAGTGTTTCATCCTCATCTTTTTTAAAAGCATTTCTGATTTTAGGGCCTTGTACTTGTAGTCACTTCCAATTGCATAGTAATTAAACAAACTTGCATTAATCAAAACTAATCCAGAGTTCTGTTTATACTCAATTGTTTGGGTAACTCCATTTCAGGTAGCAGTTTTACATTGACTCCCTATTGGCGTCACAGATCTCCAGTTTCTTGATTGTCTGAGACCTTGATGTATCTCAACTGGCTAGACCCCGCAGAATCCAGATTTTGGTGGAAGTTCAGGACTAGGATTGTTTTAGAGTCACACTGTAGATAGCAGCCAAAGCTGCTGGGGTCACTGTTGCTGTCTGGTTCTTTGCAAGGAGTCCATTAAGGAGCCACAGCAGCAAAGCATTGTGAGGTGCTGCAGCAGTGGTTAAAGTATAATCTGACAGGCCCCAGAACCCTCCTAATCTCCAGGTCCCCTTCATGCATGTGTGGGCCCCAGCCTAGGTAGGCATTTGCAACCACTTCCCAGTACCATATGCATCAGTTATCGCTCCATAAAAATACTGGCCCCAATCCTGGCCACACATGCTGCCTCCTTTAATCCTCTGCTACACCCTGACCTCAATCCTGGTCTCACACTCAGCTTCCACCACCCCACTGGCCCTGATCCTGGCCTTACACACTGCCCGTCTGCCTCCCTACCCTCATCCTGATCACACACGCTGCCCCTCTGCCCTCCTACCCCTGGTCCTGGCCTCACCTTTGGAAAACATCACTATTTATCTTGGACTTCATACTGTGCCCATGATTTTAAATTAATAAAACTATTAAAATAAGCTTTACAAAAGCTTATCTTTTATAGGAGGGAGGCCTAAAGTGGGTTGGTCTTCTGGTAAATAAGAATATTTGGAGAAGGAATGTAAATTGAAAATAAACATTTTTCAGATATGACCAAAACTAAGAAAGAGTCTGAAAGGGACTGCTGAGGACCCCTTCTGTGACTAGACCATCAAAAGGATTTCAGTCATATGTGATTAGAACCAAAAAGGCAGCTACACAATACAAATTTAATGTACATGAAAATCACAGCTTTGTACAAAAGCATTGTACACTTCACAACCCCTTGCTTTTTATTCTTGACTAAGTTTGGGGAACATTGAAGTCTGTAACACTTATCTTGTGGCCTCTTTAAAAATAGGTACACTGAATCCCAGGATTAGGGGCCTATGTGATTGAGGTTGTGTGACTAAATCTTCATGCAAATTCCTCCTTGTATTTGACGCATACTGAGTATTTGTGCAGAAAAAAAGGACTTGGCACTCTGGCATGGTATTAGAGACCTGTAGAGAGCTGACAAGGAACTGATAGAAAAAGAACTGGTGCCTAGAATGGATTTCTCAGTAAAGAAAAACAAACAAGGAGTCCCGTGGCACTTAAAGACTAACAAATGGATTTATTGCATGAGCTTTCATGGGAGACACTAAGTCTCTGCAAAAGTGGGATTTTCTCCCACGAAAGCTCATGCAATAAATCCGTTTGTTAGTCTTTAATTGCCACAAGACTCCTTATTTGTTTTATTGAACTAGACTAACTCAGCTGCCCCTTTAAAATAAGGAAAGAAAGACACTCAAAGGAAGAGCTGCGTACAAGTGCACCTTGAAAAAGGATTTTGCATTTTGGGACAAACCAAGAGAAGGCATTGAAGATGATCTTGGGAAATGGTTGTAAGATAGTCCTGCACTAGAGTATGGATACAGGCTCCCTCCGTTTCCCACCCCTCTCTCTCTCTCTCTCTCTCTCTCTCTCTCTCTGTCTGTATGTGCACCCATGCTGCTGTTTTTCATGGTGTGTGTCTGCCTCTCTGTCTTCATGTGTTCAACTATCCCTCTTTGCCTCTCTATTCCTGTGTGTCTGTCTGTCCCTCTAGCCTTGTGTGTCCATCTGTCCTGGTCTGTTTCTCTGTGCCCCATTGTCTCTGTCCCTCCATGCAGCCCCAGCAAAGTGCACATGGGGAGCACAAGCAGCTGCCCCATGCTCGCCTGTGATTTGTGGGCTGGGACACTGCTGTTGCCTGTGCTGAGCCAGTCTCATCCCACCACATCGCAGGAAAGGCTTGCTGGCCACTCGGTGCTCAGCACTGCACTGTGCCCTGGGTGCCTGGGGTGTCAGCAGGTTGGCACCCGCCACCTCCCCTCCTCAGAGCAGCGCCTGCAGTCGTCTGCATGCTTTGCATCTGCTGGGCTGTGACCAGCACCTGGCTGCTGAATCCCAGCCAGCCAGTGGCCCCCCTGCACCCGATGCACTTAACGTGCATTCCCAGCTGCCAGGGGAAGTCAAGCCAGCTAGTCTCAGCTGAGGATCCAGACCTCCTGGCCAGGGCTGGCTCAAGACATTGTAGTGCCTTGAGTCAACTTTTCCTTTTGCAAACCCATTGCCAAATCTGCACCTGGAGTGCTGCCCCGCCTCTAGTACTATTGCTGTTTAGGGCCTCTAGTGGGCTAGGAATACCTGGGGGATTACCATAGCTAGAACCTAGATCCAATTAACTCTTACAAACTAGTACTTAAGTGGCTCAAAGGAGAAGATATAGGAGTGTTTGACTCTCATAGAAACCTTCGCAAAGAACAAAGAAAGGGTGTTACACCTTGGTGCCAGAAAAGCAAACTTAGAAAGCTGATTGATTACATCTAACATCAGATGACATAACTTATACAATAACTATTGCTTATAAACTGGTAGGTTTGTGTGTTTTTTTAAAAATAAAAGTAAAGATGGCTTTATGGGTGTAATTTTAGGATACACACTTTCTGTGTAAGGTGAATAATAGAAACAGCTTCCTGGAAACTGCTAACATATTGATTCATTCTCCACTACTATATTCTTACTGGCTTATAACAACAAACCTGACTGATATTTTGGCTTTTGGGTTTCTTGAACATATTTCATGATGAACCTTTCTAGTCAAGCAAATGGTTATACAATTTAACACAAATCTTTGCTATACCTCAACATAAATTTGGGGGGAACAATGTGCCTCTTTAGTTGTATGACAACTTTTAAGATCTTGCATGGAGTGGCAGACCCTCAATCATTTCAGAAGTTCCACCTGTAAGTTCTAAAAAATGTCCAAATTCATTGTATCATTCTGAGGTTAGCCTTCTCTTCCTCACTTTACCTCCCAAACCAGCCATATCCTTATACTTTTCTCCATCCTTTTTAAAGCTGGAACAGATACTTGGATGAGAATTAGATGAATGTTGCAAACATTTTCCACAGATATCCATTTGACTCTCTAAAAGGATGTGCTTTTATTGTGGGTCCCATTTTCTCTTTGCTTTCTGCAAATACTTAAGTGAGTTGGAGTAACAGGAATGTCAAGAAGATACATATTACGTGAATTTTCATTAAAGCCATTCTAAACTTGTGCATATAGTTTCACCAGACACCTGAACCCAGGAACTAAATATGCCCAACCAATTATCAGAATCAGTATTTTGTGGTTGCTGTGTCCAAACCAGCCAAGACAGCGTGATTTTGAATATTCACAGTCTGCTAATGAAGAATTATCCAGACATTAACTGAATTTTTTTGGGTCTAAAAAGTTTTCTAGGCCAACCTCATTCACACAATAAAAAGATTTCATCAAAAATATTAACTGCAAGTTTTCCTACTCAGACTGAGCCCTGACCAGTTGAGTAATTTATCCAGATTCTCTGGTTTTAGGTTAAAGTTTCCTCAGAATTGTGCTAATCTGTAATCCAACAGAAGATACTTGACTTGGATACTTTGATTCTTGCAGCTAAGACATCTGACTGTCAAAAACTGAACTAGATTAATCAGAAATAGTAGGCATTTCAGATACTGGGAACTCAGAGAAGGCTTTTGTTTTTTAACTCAACAGAAGAGTTCAGTTACGTTTTAAAATTTTGAAGAACTTTCAAAGTTTGAAGAACCTGTCAGGTTGGTTCTTCCTTCTGTACCACAGCAGAGCTGAAGTGAATTTCAGCTCCCCACCTGCTTATATTTGTGATATGGAAGATAAATTCATCTAAGCTCAGAAGCTACACTGTCTTATATTTTCAGTATGAAAAATTAAAACTGTATGTACCCCTTTTGCTTCTCACCTCAGCAAGATTTTGAATACTTAATCTTATCTTACCATCTGAACACAGCAGTCCAGAGTTGGGAGAAGGCAAGATACTAAATTGGCCAATTCAGCACTGTGGACAAATGGCAGCTCATTATATCCATTCAAACAACAGGGGCTCTGAAAGAAGGAAGTATCACAGCACAGATTTAAGAAAGAGGCAGCCAAGTTTTTCCCTTGACACTAGTTATGGGCCAAATACATAAGTACAGCTTAGCTTTTTCTTTTAGTGAATCAATAAATGTTTGAGCTAAGAACAACTCTTCACTTGCCTAACTATCTCCCTTTAGGGAGTAATGCAGAATAGAGGAGAGGAACATTTTGTACTTTTACAGTTCTATTGGCACACTGCACAAAGTAAAAAGTTGCAAGAGGTCTTTACAAGTTGCATGATTTACAAAAGGTATATAGTCAACCTTTTCAAATTTTCTAATGTGGAGCATCAAAGCAGCACATTTGAAAGGCAGGCCACATTTATTTAGTCATTTAAATATCCTTCTATTCTAATTGTAGGCAGCTAGAGCAGTATACTTATGCAGTTTCAAAATAACCACTTTGGCAATGTTACTGTTTAAAAAGGAAAAAAAATCAATTGCACATATAAGACACACTATTCTCCGCCTGAATGTAATTAGCATGTTTTTGTTCTCTTAATGAATCTGTATATTTAATATTTCTATATGGGAATACATACGTAGAAATTACAATGGCCAAAGAGAATACTAAGGACTGACAAACCTTGTATTATTAACAGGAAACCTCAAAAGGCAAACAAAACTATACAATGAGGCTATCAGAAGTGCAAATATTTACTGAACTTCAGAAATACCTTTGAAAGGAGGTTGATTCAAAAGAAATGGTTTTATTACTCCCTCTCTGAGGACATACAGAAAAAAATCAAGTACAAAAAAATCCATTGGAAACCTCTGCACATGCAATGTATGCTGTTTCAGGTTGCAATGTGCACTACAAAGGTGCTTACTTTGATAAAGGTGAAATGTTGTCCCTAATTCTGCATGTTCCTCAGACTCAATCTTATTTTAAAGTAATAAGTTGAAACTTAATCTCTGGATTCAGTCATGTAGAAAATAAGTTTGGACTACTAAAATTAGGAGCAAGCCTTGCCAGAGCTTAATGTTTTAAAATATTTTAACAAAAAGTTGTTTTTTTTAAATATCATCTCTCAATGGATTCACAGTTCTGAATCATAACATCCTCTACTATTTTCCAATCAGAAATGAAAAGGAGCCTCTGTTCATAAATGTATAAGAAAAACCCTAATGGTTTAATATAGTATTCTGTACAGTGTGATGAATAACCTCCATGCTTTATCTTTTATTCATAATTCACCAACTGGAACCTGAAGAACTGGATTCCTGTTCCTGGGTGAGCTCTTCTGTGACTTCTAATCAAGCAAAATCATGTATATAATAAATTATAATTTATTGCAAAGCACATACTGAAAGCTATGATCTAGTGTACTGTAGCACTGTAAGTAAAGTAGCTGCTCTTGCTGACTGTTTATCAGTGGAGCCTTGAAAGGTCACTCTGTAAAGCAAGGTAATGCAACAATTTAGACAAATAGCTAGATTCAGTATGGATATTATTGGAATTTGTTTTCCCAATGAAAATAATCTTACTATAAAACATGAATCAGCTTAATGGTTCATGGATGACAAATCAGCCTGGACTTTCATCCAATGTTGGAGCTGAAATGAAACTATGAGGTTAACAAGACTTTTGAAAAACATTTATTGTTTTAAATTTTGTGCACCTTTACACTTTGCAGTTTCATCCAGACATGAAAATAGTATAAGAAACGATATCCCCATGGTATGCCCCTTATCAGCAAAAATAGGGTATAGGAGAAGCTTTGGGAGAATGACCTCCTCCACAATTTTTAGATGAGGGAGTTAGACATCCATATCTGCATGATTTTTGTGCTCATTCATCATTACTACAAGATCTCCTCTTGGGGAAGGGCTTATTCCACCACCTCCAGCAATAGAGTGTTTCCTAACAACTGTTAAAGCATTTATTTTGTACAGACTTGGAAGACAAGAGTTGCATCCACAGAAACACTAACAATATTTCCTGCAGCACAGAAGTCCTAATGGGAGGTTGGAAGACCACAAATTCCTTATGGAAGAGTTCTTGTAATTAGTTTACTCAGTTCACCAGGGGTAAAGCCTGAATAAGAACTGCAGGACTGATGGACTTAGTCAAGCATTAACATAAATACATTCTTACAAACACCTTACTTTATGGTTATGGAACATACTTTATAATTAAGTCAAAGGGTTTTTTGTTTGTTTGTTTGTTTCTTTGCTTGTTTTTGTTTTTTAAAAACATGTTAAGGGATATGTTACATTATGATCAATAAGCACAAGTAAGATTACTAATTATTCACATTTCATTATACCCTTGTTAGTATTAAAATTACATTGTTAATTTAGATTGTCACAATATTAATGTCAGTATCAACTTTTTTTTATTAGCACCATGAATTGTTTGCAATTATCAATTCCATCAACAGATGGCAATTGTAATATCTTTGAAGGTATTACTTCACCATGAACTTTCATATCAGTCAGTCAAAAAACTTATTTAACCAGTTAAAATATACTATGCACAAGTTCCATTTAGAACAGTGAGCTGACCAAAAGATGTCTAACCAGCCACCGTGGGTTATGATTAAATAAGCATAGACTCACTGTTATATGCCATTCATTAGAAAGTTGCCCAAATACAATCATATATGAAATTAACTACACAAAGTCAAACAAACATTAAATAAAATAGCATTTTAGGAAGATCACCATAAAGCTACCACAGAGGCAACTAATAGGAGTATTGACAGCAAACAATTCAAATCTGCAGATTTTTCATATTTATTTTTTTTCTATGTAGTGGATCTACTCCAAGGCTCAGGAAAATAACTTTAAAAAAATCCCTTACCATAGCAAAAGATAAACTGAACTTTACTAACAATTTAATGATAGACTAAATGAAAACTATAAAGCATGGTTTGCTAGATTGTAATTTATTTCCATCTGCTAAGTACTGAGAGATAACATTTTGACCTGGGAGGGAAGAAAAATGGTAAGAGATTGCATCAAGATGTGTGTCTGATTGAATTCCTATTTATTTTTTAGTGTGCTTGTTAAGTTTATTGTATTATATGATTTATGTCATCCCATGCAATATATATAGTTTGAATTACTAGAACACATTTTTACAAGTCTAATATAGGCACAGATCTTTGAAAGTGCAAATGGATTAGCACTCACAACATCATGCAAGGCAGGTAATTAAGTGTTGTTATCACCATTTTGCAGATGAGAAATACAGTTATGGAAACATTAAATGACTTCCCCAAACCCACAAGATGAGCCCTGGGCAGAGACTGAACTAAATACAGGAACTTCTGCATTCCAGTCTCAAGCTCAGGTTATCAGATCACATTGCCTCTCTGATGCATTCTTAGATTCTGATTCCGGGAAAGGTTGGAATACAAGTTTTTAATTCCCTTAAATAAAAGGAGAAAAATCTTGCCATTTTCTATTAAAAAGCCTGCTCTTACTCTTGTTTAAACCTGTTTTTTCTTTTTTTTAAGAACATGTTAGCACCAACACTTGAATACTGTATTTCAGTCACTATTTTCATTTCAGTAGAAGTCACTAAGTATGAAAACATAGAACTATTTCCACATATGAAACAATAGGGCTTTTCTTTTACAAAAGAATAAAGAGTATTGAATGCTTAAAAAAAGGCCATAACCTGAATTATGTTCTTTTTGTAAATTTAAGAAGAGTTGTCCAACAGGTATTCTGTTTTATAATGCAAGTTCCTTTAAGTACTGCAGGACGAAATTCATCTTTGTGCGTAGGATAAGCACAAGATCCACACACTGCCCTAAATCCCATTTAAGCTTCCTGCATAAGGTTGAATTTCAGCAGTGAAGACAAATTAGATGCTTTAACTGCAACCCTACAAAATGTTTGATTTTTTCAGTGTTGAACATGTGGAGAATGGGTGGTAAAGCAATTGCATCCAACACATGTTGCACAAAAATTTTAGAGTCTCTGTTTTTCCTTTTTTTTAAAATGAGTTCCATATATAGCAGTTATGATTCAGTGCGAGTCCTGAGGCCAATTTATCTTCTGAGAAAGACAGAAAAGATTATGTGCTTCTGATCATCTATTGTTTTACCCACATTGAATTCAGATGCTTTCAGTATTTGAGATATTTCAGAATCTCATTATCATATCATTAAAATGCTCTGTAATGAAAACTATGGAATGCAGTTATAATAAGCAACAAGATTGAATGAGAGCCAATTAATTTGACCTCAGTTGTTTTAGATTAGACACGTTATATTCCCGTTCCTCTAGGATGTTCTTGAAACATGCTTCTCAAGAGTCTTCCAGAAATATGACTTGCTGAATACTCTTTATGATACTTAATCAGTAGGTTTAAACTCAACTTCCACAATTTATTTAAATAAATATTTTATACAGCAATAGGAAGAAAATAGTGGTCAGAAAAGATAACATCAATGGTCAGCTCAATAACTGTTTAAATATAAGAACACCTATAACTGGAAATGGACAGTTATTCAAAAACATACTTGAGTAAAACAATGGAAAGATAGGATGTGAAATTAACACCATTATATTTTGCTGAATAAAAACAAAGAAAAAAGTACCAACCTTGGGTGTGTGTATAGGGGAGTTAAGAGTTTGCAAAAGATGAGCTATTAGTAGAATTTGAGAAATGTATTTGAACTCCTCTGTTTCCCTTTAATCTAAAAATCACATTTCCTTTTAAATTAACTTACAAGCATGCTGTTTGTCAAAGCTGATTTAAAGGAAAATCTGTTCTACAAATTACCAACAGAAGAAACTTTAAGAAGCTAGAATGGCATAAACGGTGCTTTTTTAATATACTAATATAACATATATACCACGGAATCTTTCCTTTCCCTACTTCTCTCTTTACCCTTCCTCCTACACTGTCAACCTCATAACATTAAATGATTTTTGAGTTTAGTTATAACTTCCACATTCAAAATGTTAAACTACATTCAAACTTATGGAAAATGGTCTTATCTTGCTTCAAAATAAGGAATGACAGATTGAATTTTCTTACGAATGCTAGTGTATTATTAAGACAATCAACAATTGTATTTAGATATTCTAGCAAATTAATAGCGAATTAAAAAAAAAAAAACAAAGTCCTGTAGGGCAACCAGGTTCCCTAATATATAAATGTAATAGAGATGTGATTAGTTCATGATACGGATTTGTGTTCTATTCCACTGATAGCCAAGTTAATGGGAATTGCTCTGATGGTACACAACCAATTGATGCTTGTCCACATTGACTCAGCCAAGACATGAGGCTACCCAATCAGCCAGATTTTGATGCAAGGTTAATCATTGTGGCTCTGTAGGACATAATGAATGACATGAAATGCAGTGCACTTAGGTTTTTTGGAGTATGAAATTAAGACAGCAAAATTTTACTACTTAATCAAAAAGTGCTGCAATTTTTGTGGCAGCATAATGACAGGCAATATTTTCATGTCAATCCATGTGAAAGTTAGAGCCCACCATGCCCCGAGCCTTTCCAAAAGGACCTGTATCGGATTGGAAGTGCTCAATACAAGCACAAAAGAAAAGCACACCACAGTTACCTATAGAAAAGCACGCACCTTAGAGGAGTCCTTCATGCATTTACTTTCCAAAAGCAAAGCAATTTCCCATTTCCCTTTGTCAATAACCAGTCTATTTCAATTATTGATGACTCCTGCAAGGAGCATAATGAAACTAGCCAAACTGGATTATTCCAGTGCTATCCCTGGTATGTATGAAAACAGGAGGCTTATAAACAACTCTCTAACACAACATGCTGCAAACCACTTTCCTCAGACCCCACTGAAGAATACCAAAAGGAATTACAACACTTACTCAAGAAACCTCCTAACGCAACACAGGAACAAATAAAGACAGACACACCACCCGAATCTGGACCAGGAATATTCTATCTACTACCAAAAATCCATAAAAAAAGGAAACCCCAGACACCCCATTATCTGAGGCACTGGCACTCTTACAACAGGCTTATCTGGCTATGTTGACTCCCTCCTCAGACCTTATGCTATCAACATTCTTCACTGTCTTCGAGACACCACGGACTTCCTGAGGAAAATCCAGTCCACTAGTGAGCTTCCAGAAAACACCATCTTCACCACTAGGGATGTAGAAGCTCTTTACACCAATATCCCACACAATGATGGATTACAATCTATTAGAAGAACTATCCCAGATGATGCCACAGCACAGCTTGTGACTGAACTTTGTGCTCACCCATAAACATTTCAGATCTGAGGATAATTTATACCTCCAAGTCAGTGGCACTGCTATGGGTACCCGCATGGCCGCAAAATAAGCCAACATTTTTATGGGTGACCTAGAACAACATTTGCTCAAGACTCATCCCAAAGCACCTCTCTTCTACTTATGCTACATTGATGACGTCATCATCAACTGGACCAATGGCAGGGATGCTCTTGAAAATTTCCACAGAGATTTCAACAATTTCCATTCCACAGTCAAACTTAGCCTGGAACACTCCACATAGGAGATCCACTTTCTGGACACTACAGTATAAATTAGGGATGGACACATCAACACCACACTATATCAAAAACCTACTGATCAGTATAGTTACCTACATCCCTCAAGCTTCCATCCAAAACACACCACATGATCTATTGTCTACAGCCAAGCCCTAGGACATAACCGCATTTGCTCTGATCCCTCAGATGGAGACAGACATCTTGAGGATCTCTATCAAGCATTCTTAAAACTACAGTACCCAGCTGGGGAAGTAAGAAAACAGATTGACAGAGCCAGACAGGTACCCCAAAGTCAACTACTGCAGGAGAAGCTCAAAAAAAAAAAAAACCAAAACAGTAGAACACACTGGTCAGCATATACAACACCCAAGTCAGACTTCTACAACAGAACATTAAGGACCTACAGCCTATGCTAAAAGATGATCCCTCACTCTCTCTAGTCTTGGGAGACAGACCTCTCCTTGCCTACAGACAGCCACCTAACCTTAAACAGATACTCACCAGCAACTACAGAACTAACAACAGAACTATTGAAGCAGGCACACAGCTCTGCAACAAACTACGTTGCCAACTTTGCCCACATATCTGCACAAAAGTCACCATCATAGGTCCTAATCAAGCCAACTACTCCATCAAGGGCTCATTCACCTGCTCATCCACTAATGTGTTTTATGCCATCACACGACAGAAATGCCCTGACACCTTATACATTGGGCAAACAGGACAATCCCTGCGCAAAAGAATAAATGAGCACAAAACTGACATCAGAAATCGCATGCAAAAACCACTTGCTGAGTACTTCCATCTTTCTAATTACTCTATGGATGATTTGTTAATGATCATACTCAAGAAAGTCAGCAGGACATCAAGACTTCAAAGAGAAACAGCTGAATTAGAATTGATAGGCTGATTAGATTGTGTGAATGAGGGACTGAATTGTGACTACGGGTTCTTTTCCCATTACAACAGGTAATTTGACTTCACTCCCCTGTGTGCTGTTTCCCAGTGTTTTGATCCTAACAACTGCTCTGATTTGCCGTTTCTGTATGATCCCATGTCTTAAAGTCCCTTCCATTTATTTTCATCCCATTCTGTAAGTTCCCCCATCTTCAAAGAGTCTGATGAAGTGGGATTTTCTCCCACAAAAGCTCATGCAATAGATAAAATCTGTTAGGCTGTCTACACTGAGCATTTCAATTCGAATTCAGTCAATTCGAATTAACATGGCCACACTGGAAACTCCAGTTTGAATTGGCATGTCTATGAGCAGGACTTGCTAGTTCAACTTCAGTAGGGGGCACTATTGTATAGGGAAAAATTGAGCTGTGGCTAATTCAAACTAACAGTGAATTCGAATTGACATGGCCACACTACGTCAATTAAAATTACTCACTTCAGATTGACCCTGACTTCGATGGAAAAGCAGGTTTGACCAGTTCAAACTCTGCTTTCCTCAATTCAAACTGAGGAATGCCTCAGTTTGAATTGAGGAAAGCTGGCATCTCCATGCACTTATTTGAATTTGAATTGATGACAATCAATTTGAATTCACATGTAAGTGTAGACATAGCCTTAGTCTTTAAGTGCCACAGGACTCCTTGCTTGTTTTGCTTGACACCATGCAATAAGTATAATGCAATCCATGTAATTCTTCTCTTTTAAAATACTTTTGTGGATATAAAGCTGCATTGCATTACCTTCCCACATAGTTTCTGGGAATGCCTTGTTTGGAAACAACTATTTGCTGGGTATCTTAGCCCAGAACTTATGGAATTCTGAAAACATCCTGCTTTGGCTGGTAAAAGGCCCACAATGGCCTGTTTTGCCACTGATCAAGCCATTTCAAACTATGATTTTTGTCAGCCATTAGATCCAGAAATTCACAGTACCTTCCAAAAGAAAGCTGGGTTTTCAAGCTTCATGAGATAGTAAGCCTTTAAAATACCATTGCATGAATTATGTTCCTGAATATTCATTATTCCCTAAGGTAGCAAATTAGTATCAGACATGCAAGGGGTTCTCAGCATACTTGCCCAAGGCACATAATTAGAGATAGCAGTCACATAATAGATAAAGACACTAACATTATAACACATGTTAAGGTAACCAGAGTTTGAGCAGAACCCTTCATGTAGTGCTCATTTCAGTTGTCCATTTCCAGCTGCCTTCCTTCATCTTTTGAGATGCACAGAGTTCAAAATATCAAGGAAGGCTGTTACCTACAGGTGTGTCCACATGAGAGATTTATTTCGAAACAACACCTGTTGTTTCGAAATAAAACTTGCCAGGCCCAGACGACATTTTCTTATCTCGAAATAAGGAGCTTCCTTATTTCAAAATACGGAAAGTTATTTCAATATAATAAAACCTAGTTATATATTGAAATGACCAGTTATTTCAAAACTGTGGTTTCAAAATAACCTGTCTGACACTGTCATATCAATATGCCTGGCATATCAGTATAACAATTGACCTCCCTCCCAGGATGCATAGCACCCTGGGAGGAAGATCCCCCCCCCAGCACCCTGGCCAGGGAGCCCTCAGCACCCTGGCCACCAGCTCTGGGGGGCTGCAGTCCCTGCAGGGTGGCAGGAGCCATGGTGGCTCACGCCACGGCCAGTTCGGGGGGGGCTGTAGCTCCCCGGAGCTGGAGACGGGGTAAGCCGCCATGGCTCCTAGCACCCTGTGGGGGCTGCAGCCCCCTGGAGCTGGCCATGGGGAAGAGCTGGGAGTGGGGCTCCCCCGACTGTTCCCACCAAGGTTCCCAACTGGCTTTTTTGGCAGGAGCTCCAAGCGGGTGCCACAGCTCCCCAAGCCGTGGCACTCCCAGGCTCCCGGCTTGCAGCTCCAGCTACAAGCATGGGTGGGGGAGCTGTGGTCCCCCCTGTGTCCCTGATTGCCCTGACACTCCTGCAGCAGGAAAGTGGCTTGGGGAGCCATGGCACCCCCAGGCTTCTGGCAAGCCACCTTGCTGGCCAGCCACCTGGTGATTTGCCCTCTCCCTCCTGCCCTGGTAGCTTTTTCCTCTGCCTGGTTCTGCAGATGAAAGCCAGGCAGAGGATTGGGTGGCAACATGGTCCACCAGGGGGCCATGTTGCCACATCTCCCAGGGTACCCCTCTTTCCAATCAAAATAGCAAGTCCTGTCTGGACTTGCTATTTTGATTTGTTATTTTTCCTTAATTCAATTTAAGTTAAATTGAATTAAGGGTTTTATTTCAAATTTGCTTATTTTGAAATTAACTTATTTGGAAATGAGCATTCAGATGTGGACATAGCCTACCCATTTAAAAGTTGATGAAGGATGGTATTAGTGGACATGACAAGATGTTCATACTCCTTCTGTAAAACATATGTGTTCTTGACCAGGCCAGCAAGCATTTGCTCAGTTTGTCAGTCCTGTGGTTGGGCTGTACAAACACTGAAATAGCATCATGAATGCTAGTCCACTACTAGGCTAGGCAAACATAAGGCCCAGATCAGTGTTATGTATAAAACCTAGCAGCAACTGAATTAACATGACTAGATATGCCAAGGTACTGAGCCTGCCTGAGGTGAACAGCAGTTTCTCTACCCCAGGTTTTCAGTTCAGGAAGATAAAGAAAATGGATATTTGATTTCTTATATGTCACACTAGAAAATCCACATAGGTTCATCTTTTCTTTACATGTAGCAGAAGAAAGAAACCTCCCTCTTAATCAACAAACAGAAAATAAAAGAATTTGTCCCTTTTTACTTTGCCAATAGCCCAGAGTGAGCAAAGATTCTTTCCAGTGTGCAGCCCAAGCTCTTCTGAAGCATAGTAATCCCCCCATCCCTTTTTCAAGCCTAGTCACAACCACTCAACTGGATTTGTGAAGCCAATGATTGCAAGAGGTGATGGTTCAGAAGTGATGGATTAGGGGAAACAGCTGAGTGGATCTGGGGGAGTAGGTCAAAGAGAAGGAGTACTGATTGAGGGCATGTGTTAAAAAGTAACAGGGACTGAAGGGCAAAGGAAAAAGAATGATAGGGAAATTGAAAGAGATGAGTGTAGAAAAGAACTTATTCCTGGGAAGGGGAGGTTGTAAGAGTGGTTAATTTTAATGTAACCAGTGTAATGCTAGTGGTGAATTAAAATAGATTCAGTATATAGATCTGAAGGAGATCTTAGAGAGCTACTGTTGAAGTAGGATTAAAAGTCATAGCTAAAAAATTACTGACTGAAATTCCAGAGCAAGTAAGGAAGAGCTTGAATCTTTTCACCAAGATTTCCAAAAATCTGTCTGATTTTCAGCAGAACTGAACACACACACCCCTGGAAGATAATGAGAGCTATGAGTACTCTACCTATGGGGGGAGGGAGGTAAAAAAAAAAAAAAAAAAAGGTCTCAAACCTTAGGTTTGGAAAATGAGGCTATGGCATGCACCTGCTCCAGAGACATCAACTGCAACATTCTCACTGATTTCATTGCAAGCAGAATCAGACTTTTAGGCTATCACAGCATGTAGAGCCAGTAAAACACCTGAGTCACTATACTAATTCTGAAGGGAGAGAGGCTTCTATAGTTAGCAAGTACAGCAGGTAAGTCACTGATGTATATTGTGATACTGTTCCAAAAAAAGCACTGTCTATGTAGTAAAAATTTTATAAGCTCCTATTAGTAAAATATAAACCAGATGCAACTATTTTTCTGTTTAGGAGAGGCCAATCCTCTTTATTCATATCAGATAATGGACTAGAAGACAAGTCTTTGCAGTCTTTCCGTGACTCATTAGCAATGTTTACAGTCAACTGTTCATGAGAACAGCTAGTCCAATACTCTAAAAGCAAATTGCAATACAATAATATCTGATTTATAGTCTGTGGGAGCTTATATGGGGGGGCAGGGGGGAAGGTATCTAGAGGCAAGTTAGAAGCAAGATATTTTTCTTTTTTAAATTTTTTTTTTTCTCTGCAGAATGTGGAGGAAGTGCCTGGATTAAAGTGCAATAAAAGTTATGAACAGAATAATAAAATAGGGTTTGAACTGCATAAAACTATACTTTAAATTCCGCAAGGAGGAATCCCTATATTTCAGTCTGAGGACATTTCAAATTGAGTCAAATGGAATCTTCAAAATCTATAAAGATAATTTTCAGAGGCGCAGAGGTGTCTGCTACAACTCATTGTTTTCAATCACCCAAACATTTTCAGCTGCCTTCATAATGAATTGCCAAATTTTAAGATTTCACATACATTTATATTAAAGATCTGTATATGTAATAGACATTTTTCCTACACTGACTTTATCCTAATGAATATGATTTGACTTTGAAATGAAAAGCTATGTCATCCTAAGAGTTTAAATACATATGCTGTAATCACAGGTATCTACATAGCAAATAAACCTGACCGTTTTCATTAAGACAACTCAAAATGAATAAATGGTGGTGGTTGTTATATCAAAGTGCCTTTAGAAATATATAGTTTCTTCCAGGGCCTATCCGCAGCCTACTGGATTCAGTGACATTCCTTTTAACTAAAATGGACTAGGCCTAGGCAGGGATGTCACTAGTGCTGGGCTTCCAGGGCTCAGGCCCTGAGTCTCAGGGCCCAAGTCCCGGGTCTGCTTCTGGGCCTCCTGCACCAGTGGCGCACTTATGTGGCTCGAGCTCTGAGTTGCAGCGTGTTGAGCACCAGGTCTTGGGCCAGCAGTGCTTCTGGGCCTAGGACTAGGCCTGTAACACACCATATGCCAAATATGAAACTATCAAGCTGCCATCAACCCAAGTCATGCTATTAAGAATGTTGTAGTACTGAAAGGATTTTCTAAAGTATCTAGCTTTTATGAAAAAAATCAAGCTTCTATCAACATTTCTACGTAAAGTCATATGCATGTAATCAAGCTCTGAGTGGGTGGGTGCTGCTGAAATGATTATTCTATTCAAGAGCAGACAAGTGCTTTTCACACTGTTTGTTCCTGCTGCTCACAGGTTATTCAGCCACAGGGAAATAGTTTTTAAGTCTATAACCCTACCACCACAGTCCCTTGATTTTTGAGCAGCATTGACTTGTCAAGGCAGCATCACCCACTCATCCATAATACTATGGCTGTTGAACACTCCAGTCCAATTGAGTTGCAAACAAATTCCCCTTTTGAATAACTAATATGGCTACAAAGATGGGCAAGCCATAAGCTTAAGGGAGCATATTTATAACATTGTGTGTGTGACTGTGAGCTAGGCCATATTTCTGCTCATCTGTTTTGTTATTGGTTACTTGAGCTTCTGTCTTTGTCTTAGCTGTAAACTAGTGGTATTATTTCCCAGTGTCACCAGGAAATTCTGACTTAAATGAATTAATATTTATAAAATGATAATATCCATCAAAATAAACAGGAACTCTCCAATGGCTTAGGATCCCAATTATTTAGTCAATTATTCTTTGAAATATATTCTAAATGCTGGCAACTATGCACAGCCCAGCAGCAGGTGGGTACTAATCTCACTCATTCCCTACTCTCCTCCCATCACCCTAATTTTATACAAAATGAGTCAGTTTCATTTGAGGGTGCTTAAAGTATTGTTTCATGACTCTCCCTCTCCTTGCAAAAGCCTATGAGCATAGAGCTAGCCCTGCCTATAATCCTGTGATAATTAAGAGTACTCTAGTAGTTTAGGCAGTACAAACACAAACATCTTTTGCAACCTCAGTTAAAAATATTCAATTCTGATTTTCTCCCCAGCCAGCTTTCTACTCTTACAGTCCACTGCTTCACCCTCCCCAGCACCCCCAAAACCCTTTCCCACAGCTAGCTGGCAAATAGCTTCTCTTAGCAGGCAGCCACCTCCTCCCATGTGTCAGCTGATCAAGTAGTGGCCAGTGCCTTCCCTGTCCCTCTGCACATCTAAAGCCTTACAAAAGTCTCTTTTGTTTCTCCACCAGTGCTTTCAGTCAACACCCCCCCCCACCAACTGCACCCATAGTTCTTCGTCTCACTCCTCCTCACTCTCTGGGACTCTGTTGCTCTCCTTCAAGCCATAGCCCACTCACCCGTCATCGGTCTTTACTCTTGTCTGTCCCCTGCCACACAGGTCAACTTGCTAATACTCCCCACTGCTACAATAATTACAGTACCAAAAGTCACTGTTGTCCTTCACTTGTCAGCCAGCATCTGTCATCTCCTTACCTTCCCACCATTTTATTCTTTGTTTGTTTGTTTGTTTTTTGTTTGTAAAAAGGAGAGGAAGTCAAAACCATTTTCTAGCAGTGATCATTAAAAACAATGGTCTAATCAAGCAGGGACATAGTCTTAAACACTTTTGTTGACACAGCATCCTAGTTCACCAAACCATTCTAGGTATCCTATGCTTGGAAATAACTTGAACAAAGTCTGAAAACTATTTGAAACTTTGCTTGAGGTTTCAATTATAGCAGAGTTTATATTCCATATTAATATATTCATAAGCAGACCTAGGCAAATATTTTTCAAATTTTTGTTTGGTTCTGTGGGATTTTTGGAGGGGAGTGAAGGAGGATGAGAAGAAGGCAGTAAAAATAATTTAGGAAATTCAATGATCTCAAAAGATTTGGGGAAATCACTTTGATTTTACCACCTGGTTTAAAAAAATGAAAAAAAGAACTGTTGTTTCTACATTTTAAAACAAGATGCTTTGATTTTTAGGTTCAAAACAACTGTTTGATTTTTTTAAATTTTATTTCAAGATATTTAAAAACATTTTAAATATTTAAATGAAAAACAAAACATCAGACTGTTTTTTTTTCCGATTTACCAAAAAACCAACCAACAAACAAAACCAACCAACCAACCAAACAAACAAAAAGGTACTCAAGCCTAGATTTTTTTTCCCTTTTGGAAATTGCTAATGAACCAAAAAATAATTTTCCACCCAGCTGTATATTTAAATTACTACTTTACTTCTGCATATTATTATCAATTGAAGTGAATTATTGGACACAAGATACAAAATTCATGTATGGCTTTTTAGCCCCTTAACATCTGCTGATGTTTGGCTTTGCAGTTATGGTTTAATCCATTTCTAGTTTATTGAGGGAGGGGGGGGATCTGCCTGTCCAAAGCCATCCTCAATCAATGTTTATCAACTGGTGTTTCCTAGAACACCAGTTTTCTGCAGATATAGTGAAAGTGTTTTGCGATCAATCCCAACCATTCCCTGTTTGGGGGACTGAGTGGGGAGAACTGAAGGAGCAAGGCACTGAGCTGATTCATGCCTGGACAATTTAAAATGCTCTACTCAAGCAAAGCTTCCAAGCATACATTGGCATCCTCCATCACCTTGTTCCTTTGCTGGGAAATTTTAAATTACCCCACCCCTGTTACTATAGGCATCAAAATCACTTGGACATAACTTCCGTGGTAAAACTTTCTTTGATGAACCTTACTCCAAGAATAGATTAACTTTGTTTGAACATGCAGGCCAAAAATTCCCATTAAAATTTGTGTAATATCATTTTCAGTTCTACGTTGGGCGCATAATCATTACATATCTATTTTTCAGAAATAAAACATATTATACTCATAAAATTGTATTTAATTTTGTTTCCCAAATCATTTTAATAGGAATTCACATTATGCAGCTATTACAAACATTATAGCTAGGGTATATCAGCTTTTTTTGAGAAAATTTCCATCAAGTGTTCCATGTAAAGTAATTAATAGTTTTATTAGTTCCTCAGTCCATGAAATATTGGGGAACACTGTTCTAGATACATGCCAAAATTTAGAATATAATGAATTTCAGCAGTCTTATTGTTGAAACTTCAAGAAAACTTTTTGTTATGTAGCATGTTATGATGTTAGTAGAGCACGTCGTGATTCTTGCCAGGGTCCCTAGACTTCAAGTGAACACTATCAACTGCATAGCTGGAAACCAGCCTGAATCACTTGTGTCTTAGCACTGCTAAAATAGTTACTACACTTGTAATAATGTGTTAAATACTTAGACATCATGGAATGCTTGTAAATTGCTGTCTGCATTGATCTCTCTTACCGTATTTGTAACCCATACTATAAAGTAATATTTAAGTGTTTGTTCTGTAGCTGCAAAAATGTTTGATCCAAAACAGTAAATCCCTGCAGGAAAGAAACATCATCAAGTGTGAAATCCTGGTTTTCACCCAGGAGGAGGGGTAATGTACAGCCCACCAGGAAGGCTTATTGAATCCAGCTGGACCACTGTAAGCCGCCAAAGAACAAAGACTTTGCTTATTGCTCCTGACACACCCCTGAAGAGGGGAACATGCAGAAGTGTTTGTTCCATCATCTTGGACTCTATGAGAGGTGAGAAAAATCCCTGACCAGAAGGGAAAAAAAGTGTGCTGTAACTATAAGGGACAAAGCTTCCTAAACATATACATGAGATCCCAGGGATTAACCTGGGTTAACCCTGAAGGATTTGTAGAGCTGGTATATTTCAGCAGCTCTCTGCCATCTGAAACCTCAGACTGTAACTTATTTATAAATACAGTTTATACTCACAGATAAGCCATCCTCCTGCCCCATACCTTACACATGATTCATACCAAAAACAGGAAAAAAGGTTATGAATCATGTGTAAGCCAAGGTCTCTGCTCGGCCTCAGGTCCCTAATTCCCCACTCTGTGCCACCACTTCTCCAGGCCACCCTGACCCCCTCCCAGACCCCTGCCTGCTGCTGCTACTTCTCCAGGGATCCCCAAACCCTCGCTGACCCCTACCTGCCACTGCCAGTTCTCCCAGGGGTCCCCAACCCCCTCCCTGAACCTTGCCTGCTGCTGCCACTTCTCTGGGGGGTCCCCAACCCCCTCCCTCACCCTGCTGCTCTGACAGTGACTCCCCCAGGCCACCTGCCACCACACAGGGTCCCCATACCTGGGTCCGGCAGCTATTCCACATGCTGGGACTCCGTCCCACAGCATGCTCTGAGCATGCTCAGGAAGGGAGATTTCAAAGCTCCCAGCAGGGGCTAGAGCTTCTCTCTGCTGTTCTGCTAGATTTCTTCTATTTCTGGTGTACTCCAGCTCCTGACATGCATATAAGCCAAATACTCTTTTCAGAGGGCATTTTCAGAAGAAAAATCTCAACTTCTACAATACAGTATGTTTACCTGTTTTAACCTTGTAAGTAACTCTCATTTCTTTTTGTTAATCAATCCTCCATTTACTATAGGCTATTAGTATTTACTTTTGGCTAAAAGGTGGTCTTTGTTATGACATCCCAGGCCAATTTCTACCTTAGATAAGTGACTGGTCCTTTGAGACTGGGAGAAACCTGAATATTTTGTGATCTCTGATGTAAAGTGACTTCCTATGATAATATCAAGATAATATCTGGGTGGAAAGATACATAGATCAGATGGCCTAAGGGTACTGTCTGTGACTCCGTATTAAAGCTGCACAGGCAGTTTACATCAATCTAAAACTCTGGCTTCTACTGATGTAACACACCCACTACTCTGACTTAATGATTCCATCTCTGGGAGAGCTGTAGCACTTAAGCAGCTGTAGTTAGGTCAACTCAACAACAGTGTAGATGCTCCTTTGATTACAATGACTTTTGCTGCCTTTCAGAAAAGATTCCACAGCTTCCCAGATGGCAGTTGAATTGGTGCAAGAACCCCTGCTGAAGACATACATGCACCACTGCCAAAATTAGTGTAATGGGGATATAGATTCAGAAATTGGAAGGGACCACGAAGGTGTGTTCACATAGCAGTCTTATTTCGAAACAACAGAGGTTGTTTCGAAATAAGAAACGCCATGTTCACACGATGTACCGTTGTTTCGAAACAAAGGGATCTGTTGTTTCGAAACAACGGTGTTGTTTCTGAACAACTTAAACCCCATTTGGTAACGAAACAATGTTGTTTTGAAACGATTGTTTCGAAACAATGTTGTTTTGAAACGATTGTTTCGAAACAATCCCATCGGAACATGTTATTTTGAAACGATGGTGACTCGTTTCGAAATAACTGTTGTCTGAACATGCTATTTCACTTTGAGCTTTTTTCCTTAATTCAAATTAACATTTTCTTAATTTGAATTAACTTATTTCGATATAATGCCTTATTTCGATACAAGTTGTTTCGAAACAACTTGTATCGAAATAACCCCTTGTGTGTGAACGTAGCTGAGAAGTCATTGAGTTCAGTCCCCTCACTCACAGCAGGACCAAGTACCCTCTGAAACAATCCCTGACAGGTGCTTGTCTAACCTTTTTTACAAAACAAAAACAAAAACAAACAACAACAAAAAACAAACAACAACAACAAAAACCTTCCAATGAAGGAAATTCTCCAACCTGCCTAGGGAACTTATTCCAATGCTTAATCACCCTGACAGTTAGGAATTTTTTCCAATGTCCAACCTAAACATCCCTTGCTGTAATTTAAACCCATTGTTTCTTGTCCTATCATTGGCAAATAAGAACAATTTTTCTCTCTCCTCATGACAACCTCTAATATACTTGAAAACTGTTATCCTGTTGCCACTCAGGCTCCTCTTTTCCAGACTAAACAAACCCAGCCCTTTCAATGTTCCCTCATAAGTCAAGTGGTCAGACCTCTAATAATTCATGTTGCTCTTCTCTGGACTTTCTCCAGTTTGTCCACATCTTTCCTGAAATGAGGTGCTCAGAACTGGACATAATACCCTAGCTGAGGCCTAATCAGGGCCAATTAATGGAAGAATTAATTCTCATGTCTTGCATACAGTATTCCTGTTAATAAATCGCAGAATGATGGGGTTTTTTTTGTTTTTGTTTTTTTTTGCAACAGCATTATACTATTGACTGATGTTTACCTTGTGGTCCACTATGATACTCAGATCCCTTCAGCAATGCTCCTTCCTAGGCGGTCACTGTCCATTTTGTATACGTGCAATGGATTGGTTTTTTTTTGCAAATGGAGGACTTTGCACTTGTCTTTACTGAATTTTATTCTGTTTATCTCAGACCATTTTACCAGTTTCTCTAAAACATTTTGAATTTGTGCTCCTATCCTCCAAACACTTTCAAAACCTCCCAGTTTGGTATCCTTGGCAAACTTCATAAGTTCACTGTATATGCCATCATCTAAATCACTGATGAAAATATTGAACAGAACCTGACCCAGAACCGATCCCTGCAGTACCCTGCTCATTATGCCCTTCCAGCATGACCATGAAACACTGATAACCACTCTCAGGGAACGGCTATCTAGCAAGTTTTTCACTCATCTTATAGTAGTTCCATCCACGTTGTACTTCCCTAGTTTGTTAATGAGAAGATGATTCGAGAATATATCAAAAGACTTATTAAATTTCAGATATGCCACATCTACCACATCCCCTTTATCGACAAGGCTTTTACTCATCACAGAAATCTATCAGGTGGATTTACATGATTTATTTTTGACAAATCCATGCTGCCTATCATTAACACCTTATTCTCTTCTAGATGTTTGCTAATGGATTCCTTATATTTTGCTCCATTATTTTCCTGGTACAGTAGAATGGGCTATGATTTACTGGGTTGTCCTTATTTCCCTTTTATAGCTAGGCATTATATTTGTGCTTTGACAGCGATCTGGAACCTCTCTAGTTTTTCCATGATTTTTCAAAGATAATAGCTAATGGCTCAGATATCTCCTGAGTCAGCTCCTTGAATAGTCTAGGGTGCATATGATCAGGCCCTGGTGACCTGAAGCCATCTAACTTGTTTAGATAATTTTTAATGTGCTCTTTCCCTAATTTAGCTTCTGATCCTATCCCATTTTTACTGCCCTCTCCTGTATTATCATCAACCTTCTCAGTGAAAACTGAAACAATAAAAATCATTTTGTTCCTCTGCCATTTCCATATTTTTCTGTTATTGATTTTCATTCTGTGTTGAGTAATGGACTTATGTTGCCCTCAGTCTTCCTCTTGTTTCTAATGTATTTAAGGAAAAAAATTGTTACCCTTTATGCATTCAGCTAGCTTGATCTCAGTTTGTGCCTTAGCCTTTCTTATGTTTCACCTACATTTTGGGGGTGGGGGTGGGGCTTATAATCAGCCTTTGTGATTTGTCCAAGTTTCCACTTTTTTGTAGGACTCCTTCATCATTTTTTAGATGATTGACTATCTGGTTAAGCCAGTGTGGTCTCCTGTCATGCTTCCTATCCTTCCTGTACATTGGAATAGTTTGTTCCTGTGTCCTTAATATTGTCTCTTTGAAAAACTGCCAACTGTCTTCAGTTGTTTCTCCTCTTTGACATTCCTGCCATGGGGTTCTACCTACCAAGTCATTGTCCCAATCATTTTGAATTGTGATCCTATCCTCCAAAGCATTTTCAACCCCGCCCAGTTTGGTGTCATCGGCAAATATGTAAAACAGATTCAGTTAGGGTAATGTTTGTACATCTATGTCATTTAAGTTGACCAAATTCTGTAGTATAAACCTGTTCTGTGTACAAAACTCATAACTCAGCTTCAGGCTTGTGCCATGTTTCTTTACAGTCTGCCACAAGGTTTGTATTCTCATGTGTAAGCTATTTCAGATAGCATGACAGAAGCAGTGTTCCTTTTAGTGTTTGACAGAACTAACTGTAGCTTTTGGATCTAGCCAGATTTTTGCAGGGAGCAAAGATATTTTCTTTTGTCATTAACATACAGTAACATAACATTCTGGTGGGTATGACTTATACAGTACAAAGAGAAACTTCTGATGGGTATGTTATTTATTACAGCGATGGACATTTTTCCCTGTATTTACATACAAGATTTTCTGGCACTCTTGCTAGATAGAACTAGGTAATAAACCACAAATTTACTGCCACCCTTTCTTGAGCACTGACACAATAGTTGGTCTAAAGTGTATTTTTCTTTTCTTCCTGTGCCACTTTAGTTGAAGCAGTAGTAGCAGCAAAAGAAATCCAGAAAATTATAGGGAATTCATGAATTAAGCATTGATAGAGCACATATAATTAAGCACACCAAAAACAGTCCAGCAGCTTAACTTAAATCTCCAAAGCAAAGAAACTTTCCTAAGCTACAGTAAAAATTCTAAGCTATTTTTCCATTAGATAGGCACTGAGCTATAAGTGTAAAAGAAATTAACTTTCTGTAGTCATAGGGCCAAGAGTGCATGCAAGAGCGCTGAACAGAGCTGTCCTACACCAGATCATCCTTCTCTACAGCTCTATTTTACATTCCATTATTGCCAGAAAGAGAAAGTTTCTGTGTTGGGGGCAGGGATAGGGGGAATGTCCCAATACCCATCCAGGATTTGAGAGTAGAAAAGTTGCCATTTTGTTTGATTTTTTTCTTTTTTTAATTCTCGGGTTTAAACTGCCAGACTCCTGTTAAAGTCAGTGGCATTCTCACAGCTATGATGTACAACTCTTCAAATACTTAGAGGGTTCACAATTAAAGTTGGGGAGAATATTTGTTTTTCTGTTTGTTTTCTTGTTGCTGTTTGGTCAGTTTGTTAAAATTTTCAAAATAATCTATAGTCTGATCCTGGAAGTTCTCCATCCATGAGACTTCCATATTCATTGGTTTTGCTTACTTTACTTCTTCACAGATTAGCAGGTATGTAAAAAAGTACGCCTCAACTGACCATGCATATTAGTATATTTACAACATAGATTTAGTCATTCATATTCATGTAGATTACATTTATTCACATAAATAATTCACTGAAATCAATGTGAATCAGTGAATCAATGTGACAGGTGTCTTCTGGTGGAATCTCTCAGGAGGCAGGTGGGAGAGTTACAGGAGGAGGTGTCTAGGCTAAGGAGTATCCATGCCCTGGAGAAGTTTCTCGATAGCATCCACAAGGAGACATGCAACGAGGAGGATACTATCCAGGTGCGAAGACTACTGCCACACCACTGGAGAAGGAGGGGATGACTATGGCAGAGGGACGACACTGGCATCTGGTTACCTCTGGCAGCAGACAGTGCTCCACCCCTGCTCACATCCCACCCTCCATTGTGGTGAATAACCATTATGCAGTGCTAGAGACAATTGATGAGGTGGAAGAGGAGACACCATGCACCCCCGAGGCTGGGAGGATCACAGCCACTACAGCTAGGAGGAAACATAGGGTTTTGGTGGCTGGGGACTCACTTCTGAGGGGGACGGAGGCACCCATTTGTCACCCTGACAAGGCCCCTTGGGAGGTATGCTGCCTGCCACGTGCCCACATCTGAGATGTTACGGAGGGATTGTCAAGAATCATCCGCCCTTCGGACTACTACCCCATGCTGCTCATCCATGTGGGAACCAATGATATTGCAAGAGGTGATCCTCAGCAGATCAAAAGTGACTACAGGACTCTGGGAGCATGGATGAAGGAGTTCCAGAGCACAGGTGGTGTTCTCCTCGATCCTTCCGGTCAAGGGTAGAGGCCTGAGCAGCGACAGATGCATCCTGGAGGTGAATGCCTGGCTGTGAAGATGGCATCATCAGGAGGGCTTTGGCTTCCTTGACCATGGGGTGCTGTTCCAGGAAGAAGGATTGCTAGGCAGAGATGGACTCCATCTGTCAAGGAAGGGGAAGAGCATATTCAGACGTTGACTGGCTGACCTAGTGATGAGGGCTTTAAACATGGTTTGAAGGGGGAAGGAGACCATAGCCCACAGGTAAGTGACAATGTGGGAGACTTGGGGGAAGGGATGGAACTTAGGGAGTGCTGGGACTGTAACACTAGGCATAAAAGAGAGGGTAGTTAGAACATGGGGGGGGAATCAAATAATTCTGTTAGATATTCTAATGAAGCTTTAATACCTGAGGCAAGTGGGGGAGAATGATGTTGGGAGAAAATGCAAGGAGGTAGGTGCAATAAAATTGAAAATCAATATGGGAAAATAGGGTGATCAGCCTGGTATCTTAGGTGCCTGTACACGAATGCAAGAAGCCTGGGAAACAAGCAGGAAGAATTGGTAGTACTGGTGCAGACAAGGAACTATAATATAATTTGAATAACAGAGACGTGGTGGGATATCTTGCATGACTGGAGTTCTGCCATGGATGAGTATAAATTGTTCAGGAAGAACAGGCAGGGAAGAAGAGGGAGAGGAATAGTGCTGTATGTAAAAGAGCTCTATGACTGCTCAGAGCTTCATTACAGAAGTGGAAATGAGCCAGTTGAAAGTCTGTGGGTTAAGTTTAGAGCAGAGGGCAACAAGGGGGATGTCGTGGTGGGTGTCTGCTATAGACTACCAGACCAGAAGGAAGAGGTGGATGAGGCGTTCTATGGACAACTGGTAGAAGTTTCCAGACCACAGGCCCTGATTCTCATGGGGGACTTCAATGACCCTGACATCTGCTGGGAGGCCAATACAGCAGTGCACAGGCAATCCAGGAAGTTTTTGGAGAGTGTTGAGGACAACTTCCTGATACAAATGCTGGAGGAGCCAACTAGGGGCCTTGCACCTCTTGATCTGCTGCTCACAAACAGAGAATTGATTGGGGGCATAGAAGTTAATGGCAACCTGGGCACCAGTGACCATGAGATAATAGAGTTCAATATGCTGATTAACGAAAAATAGGAAAGAAGCAAAACGCAGACCCTGGACTTCAGAAAAGCAGATTTTGGCTCCCTCAGGAACTGATGGGCAGGATCCCTTGGGAGGCTCATCTGAGGGGGAAAGGTGTCCAAGAGAGCTGGCTGCATTTTAAAGAAACCCTGCTAAGGGCACTGGAAGATACCATTCTGATGAGCAGAAAGAACAGCAAATGGGGAAGGCGCCCAGTATGACTTAACAGAGAAATCTGCACTGAACTAAAGCATAAAAAGGAAGCTTACAGGAAGTGGAAGCTTGGCCAGATGACTAAGGAGGCATATAAAGATATTGCTCAGGACTGCAGGGATAAAATTAGAAAGACCAAAGGACAATTGGAGTTGTGGCTAGCAAGGGATGTGAAGGATAACTGGAAGGTGTTCTACAAGTATGTTAATAACAAGAAGTGGATCAAGGATGATGTAGGTCCCTTACTGAAAGAGGCAGGTAGCCTCGTGATGGAGGATGAGGAAAAAGCTGAAGTGCTCAATGCATTTTTTTACTTCGATTTTCACAGGCAGGGCCAGGTCGCAGCCCACTGCACCCAATATGGCAGATTGGAGAGACGAAGAGAGGCCCTTGGTGACGGAAGGTCAGGTTAGGGACTACCTAAAGAAGCTGCACATGCACAAGTCCATGGGGCTGGACAACCTGCACCCAAGGGTGCTGACAGAGTTGGCCGATGAGATAGCAATACCGCTGGCCATCATCTTTGAAAACTTGTGGCGAACAGGGAGCTGCTAGAGGACTTCAAAAAAGCAAATATAGTGCCTATCTTCAAGAAAGACAAAAAGGAGGATCCAGGGAATTACGGACCTGTCAGCCTCACCTCAGTCCCTGGAAAAATCATGGAGCATGTTCTCAAAGAATCCATCCTGAAACACTTGGAGAAAAATAGAGTGATCAGGAACAGTCAGCATAGATTCATTGCCTTCTATGATGAGATGACTGGATTTGTGGATGGGGGAAAAGCTGTTGATGTGATATACTTCAACTTTAGCAAGGCTTTTGATACAGTTTCCCACAACATTCTCGTCAGCAAGTTAAGGAAGTATGCGTTGGATGTGTAGACTGTAAGGTGGATAGAGAACTGGCTAGATCAATGGTTTCAGCATGTAGAAATCAATGGCTCCATGTCTAGTTGGCAACCAGTAACAAGTGGTGTGCCCCAGCAGTTGGTCCTGGGGCCAGTTCTGTTCAACATTTTCATTAATGATCTGGATGATGGGATAGATTGCACACTCAGTAAGTTTGCGGATGACACCAAGCTGGTGGGGATGGTAGATACATGGAGGGCAGGGACAGGATTCAGGGACACCTTTACAAATTGGAGCAGCAGGCCAATAGAAATCTCATGAGGTTCAACAAGGACAAGCGCAAAGTCCTGCATTTGGGAGGAAAAACCCCATGAACTGCTACAGGCTGGTGAGCGATCACCTAAGTAGCAGCACTGTAGAAAAGGACCGGGGGGTCATGTGGATGGGAAACTGAATATGAGTCAGCAGTGTGGTCTTGCTGCCAACAAGGCCAATGGCATACTGGGCAGCATCAGAAGAAGTGTTGCCAGCAGATCGAGGATCTATTCAGCAGATCTATTCAGCACTGGTGAGGCTGCATCTGGAATACTGTGTCCATTTCTGGGCTCCCCACTACAAAAAGGACATGGACAAATTAGAAAGAGTCAAGCGGAGGGCAACAAAAATGATTAAGGGGCTGGAGGACAAGACCTATGAAGAAAGGCTGAAGGAACTAGGCTTATTTAGCCTGCAGAAGAGAAGACTGAGGGGGGATTTGATAACAACCTTCAGCTACCTGAAAGGATACTCCAAGGAGGATGGAGCTTGGCTGTTCTCAGTAGTATCAGAGGACAGAACAAGCAGCAATGTTGCAGCTGGGGAGGTTGAGGCTGGATATTAGGAAAAAACTTTCTTACTAGGCGAGTGGTAAAGCATTGGAATGGGCTACCTAGGAAGGTGGTGGAATCTCCATCTTTAGAGATGTTTAAGGCCCGGCTAGACAAAACTCTAGCTGGGATAATTTAGTGGGAGTGGTCCTGCTTTTTTTGGCAGGGGGTTGGACTAGATGACCTCATGAGGTCCCTTCCAACCCTGTGATTCTATGATTCTATTAAATGAATTGAATTAGTCAAAGTGGAAGGTACTACTCGGTGTGAATATGAGTGAGAGAATCTGGCCTTAAAATGATCGATTCCCAAATTGCTTTGGTAAAGTATGCATACACCCTATGTAAGAGAATTTAGGTTTTGCTCTGTATGAAATTGTGCTTCAGTTTTCTGCATACCTCACCTTGGGATTGTCTTTAATGCAGAGTTATCTTGAGTTATAACATGAGTGTTTCTCCTAATTCCAGCCTACTTCATACAAAAATAATTAATTCATGTGTGGTACTTTCAACATGAATTGGTTGGCTTGTCAGACAATAGAGGCTGTAGCTGGAGTTTGTACAACTTGTCAGCTGCCAATGCAATCCAGCCATGTAGCTAGGTTGTTATTTTGCAATGTGGCCACTAGAACTAAACTAACTCCACAAGTTAATTCAAATGCATATAACTTAATTCTGCAATGAAGAGTTAGAACTCTCTGTGATGAGAACACACATTATATTATAACAGTTCCTACAGTCCGTAGAGAGGATATACATACACTGGTACAGTCTCATGCAGAGTTACCTTTTTATTTTGTTTCTTTTGTTCTAAAAAAAAAGGTACTCAGCTTTTTGTCAATGGAAAAGAAACCCAGAAACAGCATGCTCATTATACGGGAAGGCTTTCAAAACTCTGGGTTTACATTTGAGTTCAAATGAACTCAGGTAAAGTGGATTGTACTTTGCCTAAAAAACAAATAAGCTGATGTTCAATATGAAAGAAAGCTTAAAGGATTTACCTTGTGATAAGTCTTAGTTTTATTTTCTCTCTATTGATATAAAGGAATTAATATTTAAATTAAACATTGTGTAATAATTGATCATAATGAAGTCATGGAATCAAATAATAAAATTGCTCCAAAACAAGTACTACCTAAAAATGAAATCAAAAGCAGCAGATTGGATTATTTTAACAGCAGACTGGATTTTTATTAGCAGGTCACAAACATGACTGTATTACACATTTACTTGGCGATACATGTGTAAAGACACATTCTTCCATTTTTCCTGTAGTGGACTGTAGTAGTCGGTACAGTAGGTTATGCAATGGATGTACAATCTACTGCCATAGGGTGCAACAGACACTGATAATCTCATTCTTCTCTGTGCTCCTAATGGACCAGATGCTCAAGATTAAAGAGCCTTTCCAAGTGAAGTTACTTAATGTCCAATTGTAACTACATTATAGACATTTTAAAAACAACTCTGTAATTTACTGTACTACTAACTTGGTGCATTAGCTGCAAATTACTTCTAATCCTGTGCTACTCAGGAAGTTATCTCAATGAACTTTACCCAGTCAGATTAATAAAAGATCAGTCCCTTAATTTGTATATTTATATTTGGGGTTTAAAAAAAAAGAACCAATACTACTAATGGATTTGCTTTGTTATTTCCCTGTTTTGCACCCAATAATAAAATGAGAGAGAGAGAGAGAGAGAGAGAGAGAGAGGATGGAGGGCTTCAAGCACTCTTTCTTGAACTGGTACTTTATATGGCATGAATTAAATATCTATGGCACATATGATAACTGTCCTCTGCGAGCCTGATTGATTGTGCTTTTACTTCTAGCGCATAATGGTGCTGCCTCAGGAAGAGCCTGTGGAATGATGGGTGACTCATTGTTACAGTTCTTTTCCTACTTCCCACTTGTTCCACAGGGAAAGTAGACTGCTACTGGCTATGACACTTACTATTTAATGCAGCTCTGTATTCATATTTTTAATATATGGCTTTCAGTTCATTCAGTTAACAGTTTGGCAGTCTGTACTTTATAGAAATTCCTTATTGTTCAAATACAACAATACAAGTTACAAATTTACAGTAACATTTTCATAGTGAAAGGGCATGGTTTCTATTAACTAATTAATCCTGTCACCTCTCTTGCACACACAAATGCATACACCACACTCTCTTCCTGCTTTTTCAAAGTATTTTAAAAATCTTCATTAAGTACATCTGGGTACCTTTATTCCTTGGTCCTCCTCTCCCTGCATTCCTAATTCTCCTCAGTGGAAGGGAATCTCTGTGTTTACTAATAAGAACCATCCCAACTTTAGTCCTTCCCTACAGGAAACTCCATCCCTCTTCTATTCTTCCTTCCCCTTTGTTGCTAGCATGACATCATCCTTTCCTTCTTTATGGCTTCAGTCATTTCCTTTCCCAAACCCCACACACATGCTCTCCTCACTGACTCACCTCCTCTGTGCTAATCCTTTGAGAAGCTAGGAAATGCTTTATTTAGTGAGGCTCCAGGGAAAAAAAAAATTACAACTGTTCCAGGTCCTTGTTTTCAACAAACTGTTCCTATCCTCCTGACAACTAGCTACTTTCCTGGGGATACATCTCCTCCTACTTCTCCAGAAAGAAATCTTGCCATCTCCAAGCCAATTTCACCAGAACAAGGGACTCCTGAAGAAAATTATTCTTTCCCTCCCCTAACACAAAAGGAAGGTGGTTCAGGTCCTTTGGCTCAGTGCTTCTAATATAATGTAGAACACAGCAGGACATCATGAGAGGACACAACAATGCTTCATTATTCATCCTTGGCCTTAAGCAAAACTTACTGTCTATTACCAAACAGGGATGACAGAGTAGGTCTGTCCCTTGTGTTCCAAGAAGAAGATACAAATCAAACCGATTGGTGCTGGTTGCCAAAGGGCTCTGCAGAGCACCACCACATTAGTAACTTCAATTTGTTTGTTTGTTTGTTTCCCCAAGGAAGCGATCAGTGTTCACCAGAAAACATGGCAAGAGACTTGCAGTTCCCTGCTGTGCACATTACCTTTGGTATGAAATAACTGCAAGTTCTCCATTTACTTCTTGTTTCATATGATGATGTTTACTAACTCCCAAAACCTTTGTAAGTGTCAATCTATTCCTCCATAATTTTGAAAGTTTCTAACAGAGCACCACAGTGTCTTTTCCAGTGGGGGAAAAAAAAATCCCAGTTCTCATAATCTTTGTTCCAACATTAAACATTTTCTTTAAAGGAATAAATATCCTTCCTGCAGTAAAATGACCAATAAACAGATCTGGTATCTAATATCCCATATCTAGCATCATGTCCTGTTTTATCTTGTGCTAATATTAATCAAACATATGGTTCTAAAAATCAAGCACCTTTGTCCAGCTATGCAGGAAAGATAGGTGATGCTGGGTATTGTTTAGTTGGTCACGAGTTAATTCTTAAAGGTCTGGGAGCACCTGACAGACACAAAGGTATAGTGATGGTGATTGCATAATCATTTCATTATGTATTGGCAGGTTTCTGTCAGCTGCCTTCTTACCCATCCTGATTCCCAACCAACCTTCTGCTGGCAATCCATCATCACTCCTGGTCATGGGCTACATATCCATGCACCCCTAGGGTATAATCTGTATAACTTTTCTCTTCACTGTTGCAATATAATTGAGTGGTTTGCTGCAAAATGTGCCATGCAAGGTTCCTTTATGAATATATGTAACATACTCTGCATCATTTCTATGATGTCATATTTCCTATAGCACCAGGTATGTGTAGCAATGTGAGGCAAGTTCCCAGGTATTTTACATAACTCTGACTATCACGACTATCTCTCAGCTCAGAGGCTGAAGAAGTACATGACAAAGAAAATGCAAATTGAGCTCCTTGTCTCAGGTGGAGCAAAGAGAATCTCACAGCAGCAAGTGAAAGGGGAGGTTTCCCACCCTTTCAAAACAAGGATGGACGCTTGGAACTGGGATGGACTTTTGGCAAGAGACATGCCATCTTGAAAACATCTCCAAGAAGGATTGGGCCCTTCCTGCAGTGATGCAGAAACTGGCTGAAAGCCACCACGACTGAAGTTGAGTGGTAAGCTGAACATATTTGTAGCAGTGAAGTTAGGTTAGAATGTGTTTTATATTTTTTATTTGCTTGCGGTAACCCCTGATAGTGTTATTAAAAAGCTTGTGCATTGATTTGCTATATGCTCACTTAAAATCATGTTCTAATCAATAAATAAGGATCTGTTTTATCTAAATTTGTGTGAACTTTAGAGGGTGTGAATGAGCAAGACTGGGCATTCCCATTTCTTTAATAAATAGGTAAACTGGAATCTATGAGTCTACAGTGATTGGGGAAGGGTCCTGATCCCTGTAGGACAGAAGTTTCTGGTGTTGTTGGGCTTCATGGGGCTGTGGTTGTTCTCCAGGGGGGTCATCCCCTGAGTGGCTGTAAAGCACACAACCACTGCCTGGGACTGATTAGATCCAGGAGCTGGTGTGGAGTGACTCAGGAGTGACTCAGCATAGCAGGAGAAATAATGGGGTCACAGCAGCACAGCAGACCAGATCCTGGGAAGGAAATGTCATATGCTCACTACAAATTAGGGTGCAGACCTAAAAAGGAGGGAGAGTTGTCTCCCTGCTGTATCAGAGGAGCTTTGACTCTCCCCAAGCAACCTCACCACTGTTCTCGGTTTTCATTCCTGTAAAGAATACCTCCTTTAAATCCTTTACCAATCTCTTTTTTCTAACCACTGTATCTCTTTTCTATGGAATACCTATCTCAGCCATTGACCCCCATGTTTATATAATGAGCTGTGACAGCATAGCCTAACTACTGTATCATGTTTTCCCCAACTAAGTTGCCTTGCCCACCTTGCTGTGGGGAAGGCAACAAACCCAACACCCCCCCCACAATCCCCCCAAAACAAAACAAACAATCAAAAAACCCACTTCATGTTGGACAATTTGACCTTGAGGGAAAAATTACTTTCCAGTCCCTCACGAACAATGCAATGCCCACAACAGATCCTGTCAAAATCTTGTATTTTACCACTGCCATGAATGGGAAGGTGGGGGCTCTTCTGCCTGGTCCAGATAAGACAGGGCTTCTCCTCAAATAGTCCTGATGTGGGCAGAGAGGGGGAAATATGCTGATCAGGTCTGCAGCTGAAGAAGCAAGTCATTCCTCTTTTATCTCTTAAAGGAGTACACACCTTTTCAAACAAGCCAGACAATGACCTTTACTTATTGCCTGTGTGGTGAGGTCATTTTTGTACTGAGGTTTGGTGAAAGATTTCATACATTAATTTAATTTCATTAATGTAAACAGGGACAATAGTCCTTTTTTCAATAGTCTTTTCCTTCCTTGGTAATTTGCTTCCTCTCACACCCAAAATAGAAATCATGGTAGGAGCAGAAACTCTTATATAGTTGCTTCTGTCTTAAAAGCATTCCTTTTGAATTAGCTGTGATGGCTATAGCCTTGAAAGCCAAAACATGTTTCAAATATTACTGATGATGTTTCTTCCTCAGTGGCACAGGAAGTATAAATTGGGGAGATCTGTAAGGCAATAACCTAGTCTCTCATTAAGTGGAATGGATCTTTTTTCAGTAGAGCTACCCAAGGCAGAGCATCCTATATGGACACTGACCTCTCTTCCATTTCAATTCTTACTCACTTTGAAAAACTGACCACAGGAAAAAAAGTAATAAAAAAAATCAGAAACTAAAACTTCCTTTGTGTGGTTTTATTTTCTCTAAGTTTCCTTGTCTAGACACCTGACTCTCTGTCAACAGGTTAGCTTTATTTGGTTTTAGGCTAGAGATGTGGAATACACATTTCCAAAAGGGAAAAAAATGGAGACTATACTAAAGCCCACCCCCAAGCTTTAAAAGAAAAGAATTAAAAGTCAGTTAGCTTGATTTGTGATGGGGAGCAGATAGGTAGAAGGCAGAGATTCTTTTTTCAGTTATTGAAGTCCAGTGTTGTTGGCTCGTGTATTGAAATTGTATCTTTAAATTCTAAACTAGCTTCTTACATATTGTAGCATTGGTTCCATAAATAAATCATTTATGCAAGCATCAGAAATCCAACTATGCCCTTTTAAAGAAAAGTTTTACAGCAGTTCACTATTTTCTCCGTCTAAATCAGATGTCTTTTAGCAGCACAGTTGTTTGGATACAAAGCAAGGACAATAACAGAATAAATCATTTGAAATGAAATTATCAATTATGTTCATTATTCCATCTGATTATTGGAAGAATCAATTGGGATAATTTTTTAGATTAGACAGAAAACACACATTTAAAATGTAATGGGTAGCACAACATGGACAGTAACTTGATTAAACAGGCATTAGTACACAGTTTAGGAAAGGTTCATTCCAAATAAACTGACAACAGTGGAGTTGCCTGTATAACAATAACTGGATGAACTACTCACATAACGCATCTCTTTAGTGTCTCTAAAGTACTATTCAGCCAAATGCTTGATAACTAGCATATACTTCATACAGTAAAGTCTCTTGAACATAAAATTTTGAATGTGAGGCCACAAGTTTTCTAGACCTCAGAAAAGTAAACCAATCAACCAGGCCCTAGTGGTTGATAGAAACTACCAGGTTTAAAAAAAAAAAAAAAAAAAAGGAGGAGGGGGGAGAACTTTCCCCCCCTCCTCATAACTGTTAAATATATGAGAATTCTTGCATCTTTCTCTGAATTAGCTCATGTTGGAAACAGGTTTCTTGACAAGATGCACCATTGCTCTGAGCAAATTCTTATGTTTAGAGTACACATTTTTAATAATACAGTAGCGAGTAGCCATACAATGATACACTATTTTATACTATAGCAGAAAGTGTTCATATATTTCCAGACTTTCCAATGATTTGCTGTGTGACCTGAGCTAGGTCATTTCACCACAGCAATAAAATGATGAGACTGATGCTTACCCTCCTTTGGAAAGTAAGTATTTCTCTTTAAAGCAGTAATAAGTTTAATTATGCTGGCCTAAAGTTTAACAGGTTTTTATTAAGGCATTATTTTATAATGTAAAACCAATTTCTTATGTGTCTGGAAACATAGCTTTATTGAAACAAATAGAGAAAAAGAATCAAATTCCTGTCTCATCTGGAAGGACTTTCATTTTATAGCCATAGCTGTACTGTACCTTGGCTTTCCTTGCACAGGAGTCCCTGACAACTTTCAGTAATCCTGCGTAATCATTGTGAAGTGCTGAGCAGAATTCCAGGTCCTGAGCTCAGGGGAACACAGATCACCTTACTTTTGAATGACTGGAGAAGCTGGAGGCCATGAGGTAAACCCTTGTATGTACCCTTCTCTAGCTTTTGAAGCTGGACTGGCCTGCTGAGTGTGAGCAGATTGTGTCCAGTAAAAGGGTCTAGGAGCGGATGTACTGCCTTTGTACATCTAGGAAGCTTGTGAGGCATAACGCTTGTTCATATCCCCCTTACCTTGCACAGCTGTACACTATCCCCGATGTGCTGAACCAGTGCGCTCTAACTCAGAGAAAGAAACTCACTTTTTAAAGTATTTTATTCTTGCCAGGAGTCTGATTTTAAAATAGCATGTAGCCTGGAAGCATGTGTAATTTCGTGGGCAAGTTAGTGACAGAACAGTCAGAGAGTGGAATTTGATTTGTAAAAAAGCAAAAACTACAGAATTATCTTTTCTGTGGTGTCATCCTCTCCAGTCTGGAAGTGGGTGGGGGGACTCACTGCCTGTCAGCTCCCAGTAACATGGTTGGTGGAAATGTGCATAATACAATGTGGTTGGAAATTGATTTAGCTGGATGTCATTCAAAAGACCCTTCTCTCATCAGCACAGTACCAAACATGATGAACCCAGAACAATTATAGTTATATATTTGAGAAAGTCTTTAGAAAAAAAAAACACACACCAAACTTTTAAAATTATATTTTAACATGGGCATGTCAAACATGCAGCCCTCACAGCATTAAATTGTGGCCCTTGACTGATTTTAATGTGTTATCAATTAATATTTATACCTAATTTTTTAAAAAAAATACAGATGACTATAAATGGAAAGAGTGCTTCAAGTTAATTTGTCATCATCAGAAAAAAATGGTTTGGTGGTATTGATTATCAGCTTTGTTTATTAGGCAAAAAGAGTTGTAATGAAGCACTGTTTAAGATGTCAGCATCCAGAAAGAAGTTACTGGAATCCATCTGCAAAAAAGCTATACATGTAGTTACATTAAAATAAGTTACAACTCCTGAGGAATTTATTGCAGAATCCTTGTTTGTGATTTAGTCTAGATCATTTGTAGGAACCACTGATGAGATGAAGGGTAAAGATTAGTAGCTGGATCTTTGGAAAATACCATTGTAGAGGATGTGGATAAACACAACAGTTTGTGACACTTATCAAAAGGGCACCCATAAACTGAATATGACATTGTTGGAGAAGCACCTCAAGCATCACTGAAAAATTGAAAATGCCCAGACAAGCACCAGCTGTGGCTGAGCCTCACTTTATTATAGGATCAATGGAACACATTTCAAGAATAGGTGATTCTTCTGCAGTAAGCCAAAAACCAGTAGGCACCCATTAAGCATATTTCCCTATGAGACAGGTACAAAACTGTATGAATCAGTCATACTTCATAAGAGTATCACATGGAAAATTAGTTGAATGGGCACACTGCCCGAAAAGATATCCACATACAAAAAATTCACATATCACACCAAACTTTAACCTTAAACATACATAGGAGGTTGGATCAAATATTGATTTTACTACTCCAGCAGTGCTACTCAGTTGCACTTCATAAATTGCCTTGCAGAGGCTCTAATGGATGGGAAAGTGTTGGCAATGGTTGATTCAAATGCTTACAGAAAAATCTGTGCTTTGAATGGGACTGAAGAGGAGAAAATGCTTAGCAGAAAAGGCCTGCAAAGCACTTATTGACAATTAACATAGTTTTTAGCAATCCTATTCATGCAAATGAATCATAGTGTATATCCTTAAGAGCTGCAAAAGACATGGTGTTCTCAAAAGTGGAAGAAAGCACTGTTATTAGTAATACGAAGATTGTTTGCAACTGCTCATATATATAATATACCCATGCACACATGCATGTGTATGCTCTCTCTCTCACACACACACACACACACACACACACACACACACACACACACACACTCTACAGAAAAGCATTTTGCTCTATAGTATATAGAAGTTTCAGGATCCATAGATGATGCCAAATCTGGAAAAAAAATATACACAAGCTGTTGGCTTAACAAATCATTTGAAACCCCTTAGCAAATTCCTCACCCAGCTTAGGCACAGCTGTGGCTCCTCCACTGACAACAAAGTACTCCTCCTGGAGACTGCACCTGTCAACAAGGCTTTTCACCATATAGAATTGAATTAATGGTTGTACATTCCTACCAACCTTATAAAGAGTAGTTTTACATTAGATCCTTGAAGCTACAGAAAATGGCACCGGTAACTTATAGTATGTTATAGTATGTTACCAGGAGCTTATTAATGCGGGACCAGATCCAGTCACAAGTGTTGTCTGGAGCAGTAAAGAACTGTTCCTTGAAGGAGGTCCTAACTTCATGACTCACTGACTTTCTTACCAAGGTCCAAAAATTCTGAAGTCAAGAAGTCCAGTTTCTAATGAAGCAGCACTTAAACTGACCAGACTAGAAATTTCAACATTCACAAAATTTTACCTCAGTTAGTAATTGTGCAAAGGTAGTGAAAAATTGCATACAATTCAAAGGAAAAAAATGATTGAGTCTGGCTTCAGCTCAAGAAATAGAAGACACCTCCCCAAATCATCTGGACTTTTGGACATACCATAGCACACCATTTCAATAAAAGTTGGATTCTAACCTGGTCAGCCGTTAGGTCCACACTACACAAGATATGAGAATGAATGACCCTGGTATACTTCCTGCCAAATCATACCACCTAAGCCCGATTTTTTATGCAGCTGGAATGTGTGAACAAAACACCTCTGGAGAGCTGAATCAAAAGGTGTTCTGACACTGAAACTTGGGTCTTTACAAGTGTAACTCTTTTGCCAGGCCAAGACAGCAGCAGCAAAGGGCTAGGTTCTATATCTAGGGGTTCCTAACAGTGTTACAACACCAACTGGTGTGAGCTCCCACCCAGTATCCTGGGAAATCACACACTATTTCCAAGGTGCCCCAAAGGGCAATGCTTCCCCTCTTGCAAGCATGAGTCTGAGTATAGTACATAAAACGTCTAACAGTAACATAAAGAAAATATACAAAAGCAATATCAAAACCAGACTGAACTGGGGAGACAGTGCAGTACAGAATTCACACAAAAAACCATTTCGCAGAATTTACTCCACCCTAGTGTATGTAGAGCGCGACCCTCACTTCTCCATTACCCCCATACTGACCATTATAGTTTTAGTTTCCACCTATCGAGGGGGGTGGGGCTCAGCCAGTCCCCTCCAGTTGTCATCTGTTAATTCTGGATCTCGCCAAGTCCTGTCTACTGCGCCTCTCTCTCAATACATCACAATCATTTGGGGCTCCTGCTGCCTCCTGGCTGCTCACACTATCCACTGGCATGGTCTGCTCAAGCCATCCTCTGGTTGCTCACGTCATCTGCTGGTGTTGTGTGCTTGCACTGTCTGCTGGCTGCTTTCATGGTCCACTCACCGCTCATATTGTCCACTGCAATCTGCTCTCCCACCAGACTCACCAGTCTCTGCTAGGCCTCAGTCAGCTCTTTAGTGATTTTAGCTCTTAGTAACGTCAGCTTTTAGGACACTAGAGACATGTCCCTAATCATAATAACAAAAAACTCCACAAGGAATCCTTAGGTCTATTTTTTTAAACAATGGCAAGGAAATTAGGTATTGCCTGGGGAACAGCTCTTCAGTAGAGCTCACACTGCCTCTCTTTCTCTTTTACAAAGCTGAAAAACAGGGTTGGATGCTCTTCTGGTTTCTGTGTAGCTGATGGTGACTTTTCCATCAGAACAGATTAAACAATGTTCATGCAATCAAAGGACAGCACATAATAAACAAAAGAATTTATTTTCTCTTCAGATAAAACACAGGATTTGTAACCCAAACCAGCCACACATACCATTTCTTATCATGCCCAGCACCTGTACAGGTCCATCCATATATAGTATAATTATGCTAAGTACTTATGTAAATACAAAGCCCATGCATATAATGTACCCCCCCCCTTTTAGCTGCTAAGAAAGAGAAGTACCCAGCCTCCAGACCTTGAATACACAAGTTGTTAAATAGCTAATAATCTCCTGAGGTAGGGAAGAAGTTGCAACACACTATAGAAACACCTACCTGAGCATTCATTACCATTCAAGTAAATAAATACTTGACAAGCACATTGATGTATTTAAGTTATTTTCCAAAAGGTACACGACTTGTAAGAACATTTACATACACTTAGTGTACATTCCATTCAATGATATTGTGTAAGAAGGAAAACCACAATATAACAGAGTGGATCAAGCAATTTGATGATAATGTTGAATCAATGACAAAGGCAAATTTTGGGATCATGTGCTGATATGTGAAGATCTCTGTGGAGTCTTTATTACTCTTTACTCAATCTATCAGGACTGCTAATTGGAATTTTCACCTTCCAGCACTGGAAAACTATTGTGCTTTTTTTCTTTAGATTTAACTAAGTAGTCTACAATGATTGCCTTTTACCATCCTGAAATAAGAGGCAGAGAAAAGTGCAAGTTTGAACATGACATTGGAGGAATTTCTAAAAGGAAATTCAGTTGTTTAAAGGTCATCATTCCCTTCTGTACACTTGGTTCATATGAAACCCTAGAACATGAAAAAAGAGCAATGAAAGTCATTGGGGAGTTGGTGAGCCTAAGACAGCATCCAAATGTTACTTACTGTTTTTTTTTCCTAATGACCTATGAACTCCACTGATTTTCTAACAAAACATGAAGCATGGCTGGAATGACTTCTTCAGTAGTAACCAAACACCATCTAACAAATTAGGTCCTATTAAATGCCAAGAAGGTACAATAAACAAACTACTGTATGAACTTACTTGAACTGTCACCAATTTGTGTATGATAAAAGCAGTCTTCAGTAATGAGATGGCTAAAGATGTCAGTCAACTGGATACTTTGAGTCACACTTTATATGAAACTTTCACAAGAATTACCCAAGGATCCATCAATCTATGGGGTCCAAGCAAAAAGATCCAACTACAGCAGTGCTCAAATGCAAAGATGAAAGTCAGAGAAAAAGTGGAAAGGACTATTACAGAGCTAACTGCAGACAAGACATTGTTTTCTCATCTCCTTTTAGTGTTCAAATTGCAGACTGCTTTGCACCTGTGTGAGATTTTGGAACATACAAGTCCTCTGTGGTACCACAATCAATGTTCAATTGTGATGGAATAATGCATATGTGCCAGGCAAATTGCAAATTAATGCATATGTTGCATGTTCTCCCTAAGCCAGTATCTGTTGACAGAGTAACCAGTATCTTCTGCCAGGAGAGGCCCTTCAGCATAACAATCACAGATGGTGTGGCTGTGGTACAAGACAGTCAACAAACCAGAAACTGTTAACACCTGCAGAGATTTGGCTAAATTCTTCATTCTTAGACTACAGAGAAAAATATATTGGACTGATGCAGAAGTCTACCTAATAATTGACATGCATGCAAAGGCGTCAATCAAAAATATAACTAGACATAAGAGATTTCAAGGTGTTGTGCCTGCCCAATATAAAATCATAGACCACATGAACACCTCCAATGTTGCAGTGAAGAAGCTACTATTTCCGACTTGCACAATGGACAAGTTATCTGCATGCCTTGCAGGAAAATGCTCCACCATGTTAAGAATTATTTGAAGAATTTAGTCAAACAGCATAATGAACACGACATACTGAAGTGTCTTCCAGCCCTCCATTTCTAAGATTCTATGTACTTAAAATTAAGCCCATGCATAAATGTCTGCTGGTTCATGACCTAACTATATTTATCTTTAAAAACTACTGATCTACTTTAAAGCTTTTAAGTCCTGACAATAGACATTTTAAAGCAAGTAGTTTTCTCAGCATCCTGCTGCAAAATATCGTGGTATATAGTTACAGATTTTCTTACAGCATTATGAATCAATTTTCACTTCAGTGGTATTACTTTTAATCAAAATGAACCCAATGGCACTCTTTCTATAGGTTTCTTATTTTCATGGCGAAAGAAAAGTTCTAAAACTTGGAGGTGCCCAGAACTTGAACATAAAAACTTCATCAGGACTGCTGAAGAAATTCCAGAGACCTTCCAAGCAGTGACAACAATATATATTTTTATTAAATAAAAGGCGCACACATTCATATAAATAAATTGCACACTGAAAAGTCTTAATTTGTGAGGAAAAAGTAAGAGCATATGGTATGTTTTGGAGTTTCAAAAGCTTAAGATCTTAAATCAATAAAACAATAGCTGTTTTAAAACTTAGCAACATTTAAAATACCAACTTACAGAACTTGCTAATAAAGTTCAAGGTACAGTATTTTAGTCTGAAGAAGATGGGGGTGGTTTCACATAGTGTTACTTGTTCATACTTCTTTCCAGAGCTAATCCAAGAAATTCAAGTTTCACAGCCTCTTATGCAGCAATAAATCACCAGAAGGTATGCATTAAGTTTTTGGTGTATTCCATGAATACACTGAGACATAAGGTAGAACACATAACCTGGATTACTTTATTTCTACTACATTATTATTCCTTCATTTTACCATCCTCTTTAAAAAAAAAAAAGAAAAAAATCATCCCACTTTTTAAAGATAATAAAGGTGTTACAAAATACACAATGAAATATATTTCTTGATAAATTGATTATACTAATGTAATAAGGAGATTATAAACAGTAGGACATATATGGTTTTCAATTTTTTAAAACATTTCTTTTCTAAATTGTCTTATTTGATCCCTTTTCCCTGTCCTTTCCCTCAGTTGCCTGACTGCCCCTTCAGCCTCGGTTTGTAATGTAACAGACACTTCCAACTCATGTTGTGGTATAAAAAATTAAATTTGGAATGTTGAATATTTCCCAGTTTAGCATTTATGATGGAAAGTGAATTGGAAAGGGCTGAAAGGGCCACAAATAACTGCTGAAAATGTCTTTTCAAAATCTGATGGGAGGGAAGCAGTTTAAAAATTGTCACTTTTCCCTCCTTCCACCACTCATAATCACCTTCTTCACCCCCCAAAACAGTAGTCTCGCTTCATCCCTAAAGGGTCTGCACACTATCTTAATCCCCATTTAAAATCCTACCAAGCCATACAATGTAGTTTGCATAGGAAAGGTGCGAGTGTGGGTTTCAGGAATGGATAAAGCTAGTCACATCCGACAATTTAAATCCAATTTCATATAATGCATGAGTTGACAGATGAGTCTGCTTTTGAATGTGCCATGCTACACTTTGTTATGGCACATGGAACAAAAGTAGTATATCAAGACTACAATTGAGTCTGATGACAAGGATGAGATTTGCTAATCTTTCATTAATAGAATTCCCTCTCCCTTCACAAGAAAGATAGTCAATGCAAGAATAGATTTTATGTCAAGCTAGAAAGCTCTGTATTCCTTGATGGTAATATTAGACAAGCAATAATTTGTGGTATAAAATGTCCTTGACTTTACTGAGATATTGCTACAGTATAAAGTTGACCTATGTTTTTAAAATAATAATTACCAGAATAATAAAGTATGCCTTCCTGTGTTACATACCTGAAAGTAATATTATGATACACATGCCTTTCAGTGAGACCAATGAAGTCATCTAACAAAAGGAAAAAGAAAATTCCATAGCAGCAAAATTATAAACCAGCTCAAATGCCAAACTAGTTGCATGTCCACTTACCCAGGGAACTCATATCCACACCTATGATAGGTCACCACTTCCTATAAGGAAAAGAAAAGCCTCCTATTGAAACAAATGGGAGTTAGAAAGTTGTTTTAAACATTTTCTTTCCGGTTTGTTTTACACTTAAAATATTTCTGATAGAGCCATCTGGAAAATTCCCAATTTTTTTTCATTGAGATTTACAGAGTTATTGCAATTGAAACATTTCATGAAAATGGTTTAATTTTTATCAAGTTCTGATGAAACACAGGGCAGGGTCTGACAACTGCAGAAAAGCATGAAAAATAACTTGCTATCTTCAAAACATGATACTGCCTTGCACACTCAGCTCATCCTTAATTTGGAACTATGTTTCAGCACCCACTAGTACCTGGCTTTTGTCTTTCGGCCACCCTGCAGTATCAGTCTGTTGCAGGTGGATGTCCTACTCCATAATCTTGTTGATTTCCATCAGCTTGTTTGTTGAAATTCAGAAATAGTACACCATGATAATGGACTGAGTGCCCCGCCCCCATCCTGCAAATCAATAAGGATAGGCATATATGCCTTGACATCTAACACCAGTAAATATCCTGAACCATACCTGTTCTCTACCTGAAGTGTGCATCTCTTTGAGGCACTAAAAAGGGGCTTTACCCTAATTGTCTCCTAGGAGATTGTCATCTGAGTAAATTATAATTGGATGGCCAGAATTGTACTGATGGAATTGCTCCACTCCAAATCGCACAGCCAGTAGGTCTTTTTCAATTTGAGAATACTTTGTTCAGTCCATGACAAGGCTTTGCTAGCATAAAGTGATTCCCTGCTCCTGGAAAAGAGCTGTGCCCAATTGTTTCTGTGAATCACTACATTGTCAGTGGCCCCCTAGCATCTTTCATAATTGGTTTTAGTGTCTTAAACACTTACTGTTGAAGACTGGCCCACTTAACATCCTGCCTTGTGAGCCAACTTAGGAGTTCCACTCCTGTGGTCAGGTATAGACAGAAGCTGGACAGAGTATTTATCATTTCTATGAAATGCTGTTCCACTTCCACATCCATGGGAGCTGGCATGTCTCTGATTGTCTTGATCCTGCTGGAATCTGCTCTTAGTCCCTCTGCTGTGAGCAGATGTCCAATGCATTTCACTGTCACTGTTCAAGAAACATATTTTCCGAGCTGTTCCTGTCCCTGCTTCACTGCAGAAAAGCTTGGCATTTTCTGTCATGGACTTGTTCAGCTTCTGTATTATTGCTCCCTTTCCCTACAATGAGGAAATAGCTGCAATTACTATATTTTCACTCCAGGCAGTTCTTCTCACACCTGGTTGAGTCTTCTCTGGAACACCATGGTACTAGGTTTATGCCACTCAGCAGCGACCAAATGGTGTTGCAAAAGCTGTCAGCAAGCTGGACTCTTTATCCAGGTTTATGTCCCAAAGCCTGTTCCTCACATCACAAATTTTAGCTTCGGGAAGTTCTGGCAAGATGTCATTATTGTGCGCAGTGGGCTGTGGCCTGTTTTCAAAGACTGGCTTTAAGCTTCTGCAGATGCTTGTTTTGCCTTCCCCTACAGACGCTATGCTACCTTTCCTTTGCATATTGGATTTGTACATACCAGCAGAAGTTGCCTTTGTGGTAAGCATGCAGGTTACAGAAGCTGGGTCTACCTTGAGTCGTGGTGTTCCTTCAAGGCACTGAAAACTTTAAACATTTCCTCATATACTTTTAATGTTGTCTCTGCTGTCCTCAAAACTTCCTTTTCTTCTTGCATTGCAGCTATAAAATTCTGAAACAACATTTTGATCAAATCTGGGGCTTTATAGCTGTTTTTCTCATGAAAATCTGGGTGCTTACCATCCACCACCATCACCTTCAGTCAGTAACATCTGTTATTTTTTGTGTTAGTTACTATGAAGTGACATTTTCCTATGGCTTGCATTTTGTTCTCATTGTACACCAGTGGAGAGCATCTGCTCTTTTTAATAGACACTGAATCCAATGAACCCTGAGGAACTACACTGTAGGAGGCCCTGCTATCAGCTGAAGCTGTGCAAGAAGTTTTCCTACTGACCTTGTTGTATGCACATGGGCTGGTATTGCTCTTTGTCGCTTTCTTATTCTAACAGTCGGATCCTGATATGGTCTCAGACACAAGAAGAAAACAAGGGGGTCATCACCCCTGTCTGATGTGTCTTCCACCTCTTGTATAAGTCTGACTAAGTCATTCCGGTATCTTCCTCTGCTCTTGTTCACACTGCTAAAATAGTTCAGCTTGCCACACTCCTTGCAATGGTATTCTAGCACAAGGCACTGCTCTTTCACCAGCTCATGCTGTCTCCCACAGTACATGCACCTCCCCATTATCATAGATCCCTCACCTCCAACTCTCTTTGCTGCTGTTTTACTACATGTACTTCTGCAGGTGTTGTGCTTCCTGGGGTTTTCATCCTTTCTCTTAAGGTTTTTGTTGCAAGCCCTATATCTAAGCATTTGATTAATGTGAGGTGACCTTCCCAGAGCAGCCGTTCCAAAAATAATGGTTCCAAGTGCTGCAGTTCTTCATTAAGTAGTACGTCAAGTTCCCAAAATTACATGTAGCAGTCAGTGTACAAAAGACTGTAACCACAGAGGATGGATCCATCCTCTCCCCTTCAGACTGGTCTCTAGCAAAAAAAGTTGCCACATGACAGTTGCGTTCTGCTTTGGGGAGCAGTGATTCCCCAAGGATTCTGGGACTTCTATGAGGCTTGGGGCAGCAGTCAGCTGAAGAGTGATGCAGACCTCTTTGTCTTGTTCCCAAAAAAGTAAACTAACAGTTTTATTTTCCTGTCTTTCTTATCCTCCAGCATAGCTAGGTTCACATACAGCTCAAAGAGCTCCTCCCCCCAGTGTCCACTGCTGGGCTAGGTTTGTATTTGCAAAACCCTGGACTTCAGGAGATGGGAAGGGGGGCTTCAGACTATGTTCCATGGCTCATGCCACTGAACTGTAGAGAACTCTCAGTTCTGCCGCTGCCACCCTAGTTCATTAGCACAGCGTGCAGCTGCATATAAGTTAAGTTGAACACAGAGAACTTCATTAAACCCTGTCAACTGCTCTTTCTGTGTAGCAGCATTGATTCCAGCCTTCTCCCACCTACTCCCCAGTTCCTTTGGTGTCCAGTCCATAACAGTCTCTCCAGTTCCACTGATACAAGATGCACCTGTTAATATGGATGTTTCAATGTACTTTTTGGATTGCTAAACAATATAGAAAAACTCATTCCATATTGTATGAACCAAAGCCAGGAACTATGAACAATGCAAAGGAATTATGTATGCTTTTGCCAGGCAGGAATGAAATCTGGATGTGAAACATCATCACATTTATTCTTTATGTAGGAATTCCAGCCAATAACAACAAAAACATGAACTAAACATACTTCACTATATGATTTTTATCATGATTAGCTGCAGCACTGTATGATGCCAATTTATTTATGCATTAGACTAAAGGTGGTACATGTAAAAGGAACTCTTCATACTAAAGCTGTGTCCAACTACTTGCAAAATAGTGTTGGTATATGAAATTGATGCCTGAGTTTGCAAAGACTATATAACTGGTTTATGGTTTTCACTTTGGATCATATTTTGTACCACCTAGATCATTGGTCTTACATTAGGGAATCACAAAATTATTTAATTTGTAACTAAATTAAAATTCTATTTAAATTTTCATTTTAAAGGTGAATAAATTTGCTCCCAAATATGGCATTAAATGATAAGAGGAGAGACAAAAGGGAGATGCCCCTCCAAACACATGCCTTGAAGAAACAATCTACACCTTAAACCATCCCCAGTCTTGAGGCCTCATATAGCTGTATCTATTCAGCATCAACCTTCAAGTAGCATTGACCTGAGATAACAGTTCCAGCTTGAAGAATTTGTTTGTCAACTGTTATTGCAGAATACTGTAGCTTTTGTATAATGACTAAAACAGGCAAACTGATTAACATTTTTCACTGTTAACTGTACGCAAACATTCTGATCTCTGAAAAAAAAATCCCTAGAATTAGTTAAGTAATCCTCTTTCAAACTCATAATCCAAATGACAGAATGCAGCAGTTTCTGACTCCTTGTTCTTGGTTTAGGCAAGTGGACAAGACCATGTTTGAGGAAGATTACATTTGCTTGTGCCAAACCTATGCAAAGTTGATATACCAAAAGACAGTAACTTTTGGGCTGAACTGAATGGATTGAATTAGAGGGCTGCTTTATTATGCTACCTATATTTGCCTACAATAAAAGGGTATGCTCTATGTCATCAGAATTACTTTAAAATAATAGCAGTTTTTCAAATGAGAAAAGTACATGAATTTCCTATTGACAAGTCAATGTTAATTTGATCAGTTTTCTAGAAGTTTCTTGATAGAGAAACTTTTTTTTTTTTTGTGCACTGCTACAGACTGGGAAGCAACTGGAGAAGCAATAGTTCTGCAGAAAAGGACTTGGGGTAACAGTGGATAAAAAATGGAATATGAGTGAATAGTGTGTCCTTGCTGCTCAAAAGGCTAATGGAATATTTGACTGTATTAGCAGAAGCACAGCCAGCAGATTGAGACATGATTATTCCCCTCTATTCAGCACTGGTGAGGGCACATCTGGAGAACTGTGTCCGGTTTTGGGACCTCCCACTGCAAGAAGGATGTGGAGAAATTGTAGAGAGACCAGCACAAGGCAACAAAAATGATTAGAGGCTGAGGGAACTGGACTTATTTATGGTAGCCTGCAGAAGAGAAAAGTTAGGAAAGATATGATAGCAGCCTTCAGCTACCTGAAGAGGGGTTCAAAAGAGAATGGATCTATACTATTCGCAGTGGTGGCAAATGACAGAACAAGGAACAACGATGTCAAGCTGCTGTGGGAGACATATAGGTTGGATAGTAGGAAAAACATTTTCCCCAAGAGGGCATGAAGCACTGGAATGGGTTACTTTGGGAGGTGGGGGAATCTCCATCCTTAAAGGGTTTTAAGGCCCATCTTGACAGCCTTGTTTGGGATGATTTAGTTGGCATTGTTCCTGCTTTGAGCAGGGGGTTGGACTAGATGACTTCCTGAAGTTTCTTCTAATCCTAATTTTCTATGATTCTGTCATTAAGGTTAGATCAGTTTAAGAGGTCACAATATGCTCAACAAAAGCATTTATTGTACAGGATTCTGTAGACAATGTGGCTATGTTCACACGGGGAGGGCTTGTTTCGAAACAAGAGGTTTCGAAACAAGCTGTTTCGAAATAACATATTATTTCGAAACAACTTATTTCGAGGACAGAAAACTTTGTCCTCGAAATAAGGCAGCGAAATAGCATGTCCACAGTGTGGACATGCTATTCCGCCTGGGGAGGGGATTGCAGGCACCCACCATGAGAGGGCGGGGGGGCGCCTCACCCCAGGGGGCTTTAAAGCCCCCCCCGCCCCCAAACCTGGGGGCGTGGCCCTGGCGCACGGCTGGAGACCGCTGCTGCCGGGGCTGGAGTGAGTGCTGGCGCGGA
>ML681989.1:46267473-46299492 GCA_007922195.1 Podocnemis expansa
CCCTCAGCACCCTGGCCAGGGTGCTGAGGGGTCAGCCCCTCCTCCCAGGGTGCTTAGCACCCTGGGAGGAGGGGCACATGTTGTCTCGGAACACTTTGTTCCGAAACAACATGTCCGAACAGGGCTGTTTCGAAACCTCTGTTTCGAAACAACCCTGTTTTGACAGTAAACTAGGTTTAAGCTGTTTCGGGAGGAGCACGGCCATTTCGAAACAAGCTGTTTGCTTGTTTTGAAATGGCCGTGCGTCATGTGGCCATGGCACTTTTTATTTCGGAACAACCTCTGTTGTTTCAAAATAAGAAGTGTGTGTGGCCATACCCTGTATTCAGATATCTAAAATGTTCAGTCCTCTATGGAGCTACTTGTGATTGACCACAAAAATCCTTTAATAATTCATGTCTTCACATGAATACTTTCAAGTAGCCTCTTTGCTTATACTAATTTTAAAACTAATTTATTGTTGGTAAAAGGTGAAGGAGAAATGCATGAATTAGTTAGAAGAAATAGCTAACAATTCAGTTATAGCATGTTTTTTAATACTGCCCAACACACCACTAAAAGTAAGGGAAGCAGTAACAAAAAAGAGCAAGTGACATGGTTATATCTTAATTTTCTTTTATTTATTTAAACTGTTTTCATCATTTTTTCCTAGTTTTCCCACATGCCATTGCAAAAAGAAACATTCTCTGAGCATTTAGGATTGATAATCAAATCAGATTGCTTATGAGCATCAAAACAAAATAGATTTTCTGTTGTAATGCATTGCCTATTAGATGGTTATGTTCAGGAATGGCTTAAGCTTTTGATCTGAAAACATAAATGGAGCAAAATCAATAGCAGGAGGACCATTTCACAAAAAATGTAAAAACTGAATTCATGGAATCTGAAATGTTGGTTTAGTTCATCTCTTTGCTAGACTATCATTAATATTATTGAATACAATGCTAAGTTTTTAACCACAGTAATTCAGGCCCTTTAGAACACAAAATATTTTGAGTTTTGCTGTATTGGAAAGTAATGAGTCAATATACCACTACTGTTAACAAAAGAAACATCTCAACATGAACATGGTGTGCTCCCCTATTAACTTATAACAATTTTTTTTTGAGAGAGAGAGTCAGAGGGAGAGAGAGAACAGCAAGCTGAGGTAATCTCTCTTATTGTAAGAGCTTCTGTTGGTGGCAGAGACAATTATTTGGGGTGTGCAGAGCTCTTTTTCAGATCTGTGCAGCTTGAAACATGGTTTCTTCTACCAACAGAAGTTAATACCTCCCATAACAGATATGACCTGGCCACCTTGTGTGTTGCAAATTCAGGGATCACCACTGCTACTGCAAAACTACAAAAATCTTTTTGGTGTATTCAAGGATCTAAAAGCATGCCTTGACTCCCTGCAAAACTGGATTTTTTTTTTAATTTTAAAATATTTCTTTTAGAAAACCTCATTGACTTCACCAAAAAATAGCTTTAAAGAAAAGATGTGAAATTTGGAGCTGAGGTGGGACAGTAATAAAATTATTTGGTGTTTGTACAAAGAATTTTGCAAAGTTGCTTTAAAACATTGTATTTGACATTTATACTGAAAGTTTCTATCCTTGTATTGTTGATTTCCCTGAAGGATTTGATAGGAAAGACTTTTATAAATCATTTTTTAAAATTTTATTATAAAATGTAACCCCCACATTCAAGGGGGTTGAAGTATGTTTTTAATTTAATATAGAAGATACTGATCTGTGACTTCAAAGAGTGCTGCCTATCTGTTTACATGATCACTCTGGTATAGTCTTCAGAACATAAAGAGGCTATGTTATCTATAAAGGAGTTAGCAACATGAGAACACATATCTTCCCAGACATTGATAAAACTAGCCATTCTTCCAAGAAAAAACAAACAAAAATCTTTTTTTTTTCATTCTCTATCTACTTCTTTAGTCTTCAAAATCTCCATTCTTTTTGTTAGCAAATTAAGGCTTAGCCAGAAAGTTATCACAACATGAATTGTATGGATATTGGAGAATTTTCTTCATTGTTCAAGAAAAATATCCTAGCTGGACAATGAAAAACTAATTCTTTGCCAGAATTTCTGGGCTTCAGTTTCCCCATCTAATGATACTGACATTTTTTGTAAAGCACTTTAAGATTTAATGATGGAAAGTCATATTTAAGGATTGGGTATAGCTATTGTATTTTAAATTACATACTTTATGACATATATTTTCTTAAATTCTTATGATGTCTGTAAACCTTTCCTAGCTCAGTAGTCTTAATTATGATAATTTAGTATTGTATGCAAATAGTTGTGTATTTTAGGGACTTTGTTTAAGTTATGCATTATTCAATATAATTTTGAACATTATTAATCAAAAGAAAAACATCACCCAGACATACAGGTTGATTTTATCAGAAGTGTAAAATCACTTTTCCCTCTTCTCTCTTTAGACTTAGCCATTCATTATTGGAATTTTTTATTGCAATGACATTCTTCAATATGCTAGTAGCCAGACAGTTTATTAAGCTTCATTTTTTCATTAAAACATGAAATAAGATAAGGAGTTGGTCTAAACTTATTATATGAAATATAGAAATTAGAGCTGGAAAGCAGGTAATCTTGTCAACCACTGACAAGGGTTGTAAACTACAAACAAGATAGTTTTGAGTTCTTTTCCAGCAGTATTTTAAATAGGTATCACTTAACTCATTTCACTTATTGCCTTCAGAAATTATTCCACAATGTCTATTTCATGACTATTAGGAAATATTTCCTTTAACTTTAGAATTAATTTTTTACCACTCAGTTCTATCCAACTATCCTTGCTTCATCTTAAACACAATTCCTCTACATCGCTAGGCCATTTAGCAGAATGAGTCATAGGTATGAACTTGAAAAACTACATTCTGCAAAGACTATTACACTGTTTGTCAATCTAAATCTGTCAATTGATGTTGGTTAGTTTTGCACTGGTCCTCAAAACACAGGACCAGACTTCACATTTATAAATAATTATGTTTTACTATATATGTTCCATTGTTAAATACATGGCTTTTTAACATCCTCTCTTCTAAGTATGTTCAATTAACACAATGACATAGTCTCTTAAAACACTGAAGGGAGAACTTCTGTGTTGACAAATGAGTTGTTCAGAAATGTTAATGCACATACAATAAAAATGAATACAGTGTGTTAAAATATACAGCAAACTTAAAATATGGAACTTCAGCACCTAGCCAACCACCAAATTACTGGGTGGGAAAGGAGGAAGACAAAGAAAAGAGTTTTTATAAGTAATAATATAGATCTGTTTCTATTCTGGGGAAACAAAAATTTTGCCATATGAAAATATACGTACAGCAAACTTTCAAAACCTTTTGTCTAAAGTTAAGCTTCAGCACCTATTCCTTCCATCAGTTTCAGAGGGATTGGTCAGCGTCTTGGAAAGTTAGACAGCTTTTATTTAGAAACCCATAAAATTAAGCATTTTTAAGAATCCAGATATGAAAACTTTTGTCATAGTTTTAATGGGCTTTTGTATATAACTTCTACAGCACTCACTTTTTCCTGGAGTTCAAAACAAGTTGCTGGCAAGTGCCTTTCAAATAGATTAATGTGCATATATAGTAACGTGCATGTAAATCTAATTTACCTCTACTAGTTTGTTATGAAATTACTTTGAAAAAGAAAGAGTCCTAAATTCTCAAAGTAATTTATTCATTAACTATAGCTTTTGAAACTTAATTCCACCATTTTAAATTAAATCTGCTATAGTAACCAATGAACAGGTCTGTAAAAACACTAAATGTCAGTGGTGACAAGAAGCATTGACTTTCAATTCTGAATTTAGGCGGCTATAAATAACTGAACTTCCTCGTATCCGTGGATACACAAACCTACCTGATCTTTCATTATGGCTACGTCCACACACAAGTGCTTATTTCAAAACAAGCCGTTTTGAAATAAGGCATTATTTCAAAACAAGTTATTTCAAAATAACAAAAAGTTAATTCGAAATAAGGAAAAAAGACAGAATCAAAATAGCATTTCCACTGTGACATGCTATTTCAAAATAGGGGAGGGGAGGGGCAGGGAGGCCTGTGCTGGGCCGGGGAAGCCCCGGCCCCGGATTCCCCTGACCAGTCCTGCCACTTCTGCAGGGGGTGAGGGGGCTTCCCCTGCCCCCCCTGTGGGTCTGGCCAGGGGGCGGGGGGACTTCCCTTGTGTCCCCATGGCTCCGGCTCGGGGCGGAGGGGCTTCCCCTGCCCCCCCCACAGCTCCTGCTGTGGGCGGGGGGCTTCCCTGGTGACCCCCAGCTGCTTCGCCCATGGGCGGGGCTGGGGCCGCCTCCTGCCCGTGGCAGAAGCAGTGGGGGGGTGCCGGGGAAGCACCCCCACCTGCAGCAGGAGCCGCGGGGGGACAAGGGAAGCCCCCTCATCTCCAGGCAGAGGCCCCCCACCCCCTGAAGAAGCAGTGTGGGGCAGGGGACACCTCCCCACCCCCAGGCAGGAGCCGCGGGGGAGCAGGGGGAGCCCCCTGCCCGTGGCAGGAGGGGGGGCACCGGGAACCCCAGGGGCGGGGCACCCCAGACTTGGGGGCAGCCCCAGCGGCGCGGTGAGCCGCCCCTGGCATGGCCACCCCGTGGGAGCTGCTGTCCCCCTGACCAGGCTGCGGGGCCAGCAGCTCCCCCATAGCCCGGGAGGGGGGCAGAGCCCTGGGGGTGCCCCAGCTGGCTTCCCCCCACTTCTCCTTGCCGGGTGTAGGGGGAAGTGGGGGGGAAGCTGGCTGAGGCACCCTCGGACCCCCTGCACTCCACTCAGCACCCTGGCCAGGGTGCTGATCCCTCACCAGGGTGCTGGGTGGGGGACCTTCCCCCCAGGGTGCTATGCACCCTGCGAGGAAGGTCCTTGTTATTTCAAAACAATCCTTGTTTCAAAATAACATGTCCAAATGGCTTATCGAAACAACTGGTTTCGAAATAACCCTCCTTTTGAAAGCAAAGTGGTTTTAAGCTGTTCCGAAAGGAGTGCTCTTGTTTTGAAATGAGGAGCTCCCTCCTTTTGAAACAAGAAGATGTCTTTGGACATAGGGACTTTTATTTCAAAACAACCAGTGTTGTTTTGAAATAAAAGGCCTGTGTGGACATACCCTATCTGAGTAAACTTTCATGAGTTGAAACCGCTGGACTAATTAAGAACGTAAGAGCATCTAGCAAGTCATTTTACCATGGACTGAGGCAGCTAATGAATCAGGCTTGTTTAGCTAATCTACAGTTATGCAGGCATGTAAACAGGGTGGATTACCACATGGGCCAACGGGGCCTGTGCCCAGGGGCCCAACACAATATGGGGGGCCCTCCACCCGGCCAGCAGCTTGGCACAGAGAAGAGGAGTGGGGCATGCTGGCTTGAGGCTGGGCTCAGAGCTCCCACCACATCCCTGGGCCAGCTGATCTGCCACAGGGCAGGGTGAGTCAGCCCACAGACTGGGTTCTCCCTGCTCACTCCACCCCAGCCTGGCCACTCTGTCCCCATGGGCAGGGTAGGCTTGGCCAGCAGTGGCCTGGACAGATGGCCTTGGGGAGGGTGGTGGGGCTGACTGCCACACATGCAGTATGGGCTCTGGAGTGGCCCAGAAGCCACATCACAAACAGCAGTCAGCCTGCCTTTCTCCAGGGCCGACCAGCCAGGCTACGGCCCCAGCTACCCCCACCCACACTGGCCCACTGGCAGGGCTGGAGGCCCTCCAATGAAGAGGGGCCCAATGGTGGGGAGGGCCAGAGGCCCTGCAGCCCCAGATCCACCACTGCATGTAAATTGTATACCATCTCATTGTTGACAGTATTTGTTGCAAAATTAGATTGTTACTAAAACTTGCAGCATTGGCAAGTGTTGACAAAAGGTCATCAAGATGACTTATGGATGTATTTTTGTCATCAGCACTAGTAAAAGGACAATGTTGATCATTAACAGAACTCTGGTAATACATAGGTTACAAGTAACATCAGTTCCAAAGATGTAGCCATGTTAATCATAGAATCATAGGGTTGGAAGGGACCTCATGAGGTCATCTAGTCCAACCCCCTGCTAAAAGCAGGACCACTCCAGTTCAGCAGAACAAACAAGGAGTCCTGTGGCACTTTTAAAGACTAACAGATTTATTTATCACATGAACTTTTGTGGAAGAAAATCACATATCATCAGATGCTTTCACTATGAGGGAAATTCAAAGCATCTGACATAGTGGGAATTTCTCCCATGAGAGCTCATGCAATAAATAAATCTGTTAGTCTTTAAAAGTGCCACAAGACTCCTTGTTTGTTTTTAAATAACATAAGGTATGTCTACGCTTACAATTTAGTTCAAATTAATGAGGATTAATTCAAACTAAATGAATGCATGGCTACACAGGCTTTCATTACTTCAACCTGAGGAATTCCTTACTTTAAAGTAATGAATGCTTACTTCAAAGTTATAAAACCTCACTTAACTTTGAAGTAATGGTTAATTCAAACTTATCTGTTTGAATTAACCCAATGGAGCCATGTTAATTCAAACTAACCGTTAGTTAGAATTAACACAGTTTGACCTTCTAGGTCCCAGGGTGCCTTCCTGTTTCTATGTATAGGGTGGGAGCATGACCCTCCTCAGGGGCCGTGTTGTCACACTTCCCATGGTGCCCCCTCCTGAATCGAACTAGCAAGTGCTGTCCATGGACATGCTAGTTCAATAGGGTTTGTAGTAGGGCTATGCTAGTGCAAATTAACTGAGTTTGAATTAATTGCTATTAGTTCGTTTTAATTAATTTGAACCAAGTTAATTTAAACTAACTTCTTAAGTGTATACATAGTCATAGTTTTGAAATGTAGTTTTCTGTCTTTCTTAAAATGAAGATTAACCATATAAGAACATACATATATCAAAATTTCAGAAAACTTTGCAGTCAGGAAAAAGGGAAAAAAGGTTTTGTATTTAGCTGCTTTGTGAATCACCATTTATGAGTAAAATCACTTGCAAAATTCATTAAATCAAGGACATAGATGACAACTTTTTTTGTTAAAATATACTACAAAAACATTCTTACACTGAATTCACAAACAAGCGATCCTTCTCAATTCACAAACAACAGATCCTTTCTTGTAAAGTGGTATGTGAACAACAGTTTAAAGCATTAAAGATCACTGTGACACAAATCTTGTTTGGGTCTTTTCTTACATCTTAGTACTTATATGAATAACAACAATGAAAGTTGGCAGCCATCATTAAGCTGTCTCTAGTCTTTGACTGACACTTTCAACAATATTGTTTATCATATGACTTGTCAAGGGTTTAGAGCTTGTGTAATACCACATCAGATAGAAGATTTTATAAGTGAAGGGTATTTTGTTTTGTGAAAAGTCAGGAGTCTAGTTGATAATTTATTAGGACATTTTTATTTCTATAAAAATCTGAATAACAATGTGTACCCCATCAAAGTTAAAGAAGCATAGCAGATTAGCAGTACAATCTAATTCTAGTCTCTGTTTTTGACTCAGTTGGACCTCCTAACCTACACAGGAAGTAATTTCTTGCACAACAAAGAACAATCTTTCACATTAAAATTGCTAAACTATTTCAATTAATTTCAAAGATACCTACAAGAATCCTAGAAAATAAAACAGGAAAATGATGAAAATTAACACTATTAGACATAAAACCATATGTATATATGTGTGGTTCAGTTTTATAGACTTAGGAGAGATCATCATCTTCAAATACCTGTTCACCTCTCTGCAAGATCTGACTTGCAGGCTTTTAGGCCACAAGACTAAATACCTGACCTTCATGGAATTATCCCTCTCATCTGAATCGTGACTTAAGTAACATGCTGGTTTCTTTTTGGACCAGAAAAAATATAGTCTCCTACTCACTGCAATTCAAAAGTCTAAATAAACTTGTTTTTAGTGAGCTGTTACACACACTGTAATCATAATTTTCCAAAGGTCTTATTCTTATTTCAAAAGTTGTGATTTATCTGAAAAAAAACTGTAAATCTCTAAAAAATAGGTGACTTGCTCTTTCAAATCTTCATTCAAGTCAAAGGATGTTATGGGAGATGTTAAGTACTCTTGGCATGTGGCAAACTACCTCAAGTGGCACATGACCAGGATTCATTACTAATGATTTAAGCAGCAAACCAAATTCAGATTCCCCAGCTTGGGCTAGGTACTGATGGAACATGTGAGAGACCTATATGAAAATGCTGTATGGTTAAAATCTTGCCTCTTTTGAAGTCAAAGGGAGCTTTACAAGTGATGACAATTAGATCAGGATTTTTTCCTGTAAGAGCCAAATATTAAGATATAATACCAGTATTTCTTTTTCCAATCTTTAAATGCCATATTTGAAATCCTGTTGGCTCACTCTAATCATAAATGGTACATCCACACGCACGTTTTAAATTGAAATAAAACTGGTTATTTCAATTTTAAAATGTTTATGTCCACACAACATTTCCTTATTTTGAAATAAGGAGCTCCCTTATTTCAAAATAAGGAAAATCATTTTGATATGATAAAACCTAGTTTTATATCAAAATAAGGGTTATCTCAAAACTGTGGTTTTGAAATAACCCCGTGTGGCTCTGTTATACCCTAGAAGGAAGTCCTACCCCCCTCAGCACCCTGGCCAGGGAGGGAGGGGAGGTTCAGGGGGTTGCAGGGGGGCCCACTCCCACCTCCAGCTCCTGGTGAGAGCTGGGCAGGGGATTGGGTGGCAACATGGCCTTGCCAGGGGGCCATGTTGCCACACCACCCAGGGTGCCTCTCTCTCAAATCGAACGAGCAAGTCCTGTGTCAGAACGTGCTAGTTCAATATGAGTTTTTTTGGTCTGGACGTGTTGAATTGATTTACTTAAATCTATTTAACCATTTTTAGATCAATTTGGTTAAATCGATTCAAGTAGAATCAATTTAACTGTCTGTGTGTAGACATAGCTAAAGAAACACAGATATTTGTGGTGTTTTTGCCAAGACAGCAATGCCGGACATCCGATACTCAACTGAACTGCTACAGGGTAACACAGATATCATGGTGCTGTTTGAAAAACAGTTTCATGAAAGTAAAAGCCAGATATGCCAGTCTTTAGTACACACAGTTGATCCTGGGTACAGACTATTGTCCCTTTCAGTTACTAACACCATATATCATTTTTATGAACAGTGACTGTATGATATAAAGGCTCACTTTGAATACCTAGACAGCAGAATCAGTTTTGTTTTTCACTATCACATCATTACCATTTTTGGAAACTGTAAAATATTTAAAAGACCCACTGAGACTGACAATGCATTCAGTGACTTTAAAGAATGTAGGGGTTGTGTGTTCTACAGAAATTGCCTCCCTGCCTTCATTCAAATTTAGCCTGGCACCCTTTATAGTGGAGGAGTGGCAAGACCAAACCTCAGTGGTGCTGTGACCCCACTCTAGCTGAGCTCCGGGTGCTGCCAGACTTGCATGACATGAACAGAAGCTGCTCTACAAAGCAGTCTTTCCCCTCCATTGCCAACCCTCCACATAGTCAGCCCCAATGCCCCTTCCACTCCACATGTACTTCAATTACCCTCCACTGGTCCTGACACAGTCTCACCCCCCAACTTATCATGCCTGAGATACGTCCTGCTCACTTCAGCTCTCAAGATCTTGGCCCCATCAACAACAGCCCTCTATGTCCCACAGTCACCATCAACATCCTGACCCCAACCTCACCACACCCAAACATTCCTCACACCTTCCTCCCCTGCAGCCCCCTAAAATGCCCATGGTCATCTGCTAACCCATCAACAACTTACCACCTTCAAGACACCACCTCCAAGACCTTTCTGGCCACTTCTTAGCACCCCTACTGCTCAGGCTAATATTATTCCTGATCACTCACTCCCAACACCACTAACTCAAATTTGACCTGGCTGCTCCTCATCCATCATGACGTGGGGAAAGAAGGTCAACTCTGTGTGGTTTTGTGACCCAGGTAGCAATATCATTCATTGAAATTTTGTCCAGCCTTCCTCCACCACACTTCTTCCCATCATGATAGATGAGCAGATAGACCAAATTTCCCAGAGTGGCATTGTGACCTGACAGGTGGGAGAATGCCACTTCGCTTCCTTTAGCCCATCAAAATAGTACCCACTCAAAACCCCCTCTTGAGGTGGGGGAACCTCTGCAAATGCAGCAAGTGCATATTGGGTTCAATCCCAGATTAATTGTTCCTCTACCTTACTCTTCCTTTGAGGTGGGATAGTAAAGAAATTAAATTACAATTTACATTTTGAGTGGATAATTACAAGTTTCTCACCAACTATTTTCCCATAGCACTTGTTCGTGTAGTGGAAATTACTTTACTTGGGACTTTTAAGAGTAGATTGGCCAACATACTGGAAAATATACTATGTGGAAAAAAAAAGCCTCCAGTAAATTGCTTTCTATTGCAAGTTGTGGTACTGGGGAAGAAGAACAAAGATGGAAAGAGACCGCCAAAAGTATTTTCTGAAAACATACATACTAGCACACCACACTGAGCCACATTGGGCTTAGTCCTGGAAAATACTGAGTATTCCTGCAAAGTGCTCAGCATTCTCAACAGCTGCCAACATTAATGGGCATTGAAAGCACTCATCATCTCACATGATCATGCATGAAAAAGCAAATTTGAACAGGTCAACTTCCCAGTGCCAGACAAAAATGGCAATTTTTGGTTTACTCTTTCTAAACTATGTAGAAGAGCCAATTTAGGATATTTTATTTTCAATTTTGGAACATCTATATTTTCCTGTTATTCTGTAATCAACAAAACTTTGATAATTAACGCTGACATGATGAAAAAGGATTGGTCTGATGTACCAGAAGAAGCCCTTCCCAAATCAAACTGATTATTGGATTATTTTGATTATTATTCCCTGTAAGTACTGATGTGAAGGAGCTATTGAAAGAACTCTAATGGACTTGGATTGTTGCCAGATACATGTGATTCCCATTTCAGTGTTTGATATTAAAAGGAAATTGACTTTAATGAAGCTAAAAGCATACTGAACATGATTTCCATGTGCTTTCAAATAAACTATAGCCTAAAATGAATTGTCTATTAAAATACAACAGACTTCTAAAGAAAAAAAAGGAAAATAGATAGTAAAAAGAAACGTAATTGGTTGAGAAATTATTCTGAAATGAGAAATTAACATTTGTTTTCACATACTTTAACCAGACTTTGTTTTACAACAGTCATATGCAATGAAGATGGCAAAATATAATTAGCAAACTAAGCTGACTAAAATTCAAGCAATAATGGAAAATACTGCACTATGCTTGCTAACATTACAGTTGTTTTCAATATTTTCTGTTAGATGAAAACATTAGATTTAATTACAGTAAAATATTCCAAGTAAAAGATAATTTTTAATTGGAATATATAACTTTGTGAATATTTAAAGCTTGAAAAACTTATTTGATAGCTATTCACTTTGATCTTTTTATATTTTATGAAAAATTAGTAGGTTTCTACCTACTGATTTAGAACATTTAAAACAAATGCTGCTTTGCTAGGAAACATGCTGACTGACATTGATATAGGCAAAAGAAATAAAAATCTGTTGGGATTGCCAAAGAAATGCAAAGGTTCTATAGTAAAGTACTTTTTTTAATCTTCTCTTTCAGAGAAATATTGAGATTGACTAGTTCACTTTTAATTGATTCTGATTATAAACTGAACAAAAGTAAATTTTTAGGCCCAATTCAGCAAGGAAAAATGCCCACACCAAACTTTAAGAAAGTAACTGGCCAATATGATGAAGCTACTCACATGCTTAAAGTTAAGCATAAATACTTTCTTGAACTAAGGGCAAAATAGGTCAGCATCTACATAATATTATGATGTATAGAACTTATAAAAGATACTTGAAGTAAAATATAATTGGTGTTTTATAATTATTAGTACAGTAGACTCAAAGTTTGAACACTCAGGACTGGAAGTTGTTTGTAATTCTGAAATACTTATAACTGAACAAAATATAATGGTGTTCTTTCAGAAGTTTACATACTGAACATTTACTAAATAAACTTCGAAATATTACAGAAGAAAAATGTTGCTTTTAACCATATTAATATAATGAAATATGCACATTTTCCTTATCACGTATATTATTTTTAAAAAATTTTCCCATTATTTGTTTAGTAATTAACATTTACCACAGTACCATACTATATTTGCTTTTTTAAAAAAAAATTCCTGCTGCTGCCTAGGTGCATGTTTCGATTTCCAAATAAGGTGTGTGGTTAACCTGTTAGTTTGTAACTCTAATGTTTCTCACACTGATATTCTATTGCCTTAGGTTTGAGAAAATTCCTTGTTTGTGTATGTAAATTATTGAGTGGAATTAACAAGGGGGATTTGGATATTGCAATATTCAAATTGCAGAGCCTAATTTTAGATATCCTACTGTCTTGAGGAATCCACAGCCCCAATTAGACTCCTATATTTATAAGGTAAGGATTTCTATACTGTGTAAGGGGAGAGAAAAGTGCCTAGAAAGAGGGTTCCTAAAGCCACCCTGAGCTAAAAGCCATGTTAGCTAAAGCAGGATGGCCTAAAGCTTGCCCTATAAAGGGTGTTTCCCCTTTTCTGAAGAAAAACTGAACAAATAGTGATAGTGCTTTCCTTTATAATTTTTAAATACAGTAACAGTTAGTGTATTCACGCAGAATGTGGGGGAGACAGCCTCCATTTCCCTTTCTGTCTGATGAGGAGCAGGGATTCAAACTTTGAGCTCACTGCTCCCAATAGGGCAGGGAACTGTCACACTCTGCTGTTGCAGGGCTGGCACAACGCGGTAAGCAGGGTAAGCCTTGCAGGGGGCACCAACATTTGAGGGGCACCAAAACGGGGACTGTGCCGTTGCACTACACAGGTGACATCACTCATCTGCGCTGGCATCTGCTGCATTACAAGGGGGTGCCAGAAACCCTAGTGCCATTCCTGTGCTGTTGCCATGTCCACATTGTACAGAGTAGGTTGAAAGCCTGCTACTAGCAAGTCAGACTCCTGTACCAAATCAGCTACCAAGCCTGTTACTCAGAGAAATTCAGCATAGATGTGTTTTCCATAAGGTCCTTTAATAATGTGCTAACAGGAACAGTTTGTGAGCTTGAGTTAAATGTTATACGCGTTGTGACGTAGTGGCTGAATGGTATGATATAATGTAGCATTCCATCACTCAGCCCCTTTCAGCTTTATATTCCTACCCTTTACAAAATTTAGACTATCAATCATGCTTTAAACAACATCCAGACAGGTCAGATCAATAATCCATCTAGCTTACTATCCCATCTTCGAATAGTGGCCAGTGCCAGGTGCTTCAGAGGGGATTAACAGAACAGGTAATCATCAAGTGATCCATCCCAACCCCAGCCTCTGGCAAAGAATAATCCCTGCCTATCCTGGATCATAGCAATTTGGACCTATCTTCCATTAACTTAGCTAGTTCTTTTTTAAAGTTCATTGTACATCAATCTGCCAATTGTCTCTGAATCATGCTTGTTTTGCTAATTAATCTGAATGTGTAATGTTTTTGTCATCTGTTGCAATAGCTGGCTGTGGTCAGTTTCCAGTCTTTGAGTTTTTTCTTCCTTGTTCCCTGTCTGTCATCTATAGAGTTTGCCCTCTTGATTGTTCCCTAGAAATGACAAGCTATAGATGTCTATAGTTTCTGTTGTACTCCACTGTCAGTCTCAATTACATATGAGCTAGAAAATTCTTTTTCTTTATGATATAGCTGGAGTTGCCTCTAGTTTTTCACCAACCAATAGTTGCCACATCCTCGGCCAGGCAGTTCTTAACTCAGTGTTGTCTGTTATATGAGTGTTCATAAGCAATTTTTGCCTTTTTATCTGATCTTGCTACTCTCTTCATGTTTGGGTACTTTGAAGATAGGTCCCCCCTGCCGAAAGCAGGAACGCTAGTTTTGAATTGTCTACCTAGCTCAGTACTTTGGGCACTGGGGAGCTGGAGGATCCAAATTCAAATCTCTGTTCCACACTAGGTGAAGGGGTGGAGACTGAACACAGGTTTCTCACATCTTGGAGGAGTGCTCTAGGCACTGGCCATTTTGAATGGATTTACATGTGCTTTGGACATACATCAGGTCCCAAAGGGAGATAAGCAGGGGAATGTCTAGTTTGTGAATCCCACTGGGGCTAAGATATGAGTCAGGTGGTGAATTGCTAACTGGTATCAGCTTTTATGAAAGTACGTCCAGGCACCAAAATTTAATTATCTGGAGGATTTTAATGGCAGAAACATAAATTCCCAGGGAACGTAGGTGCCTGCAGGGTCAGGTGGCAGCTGAGTAGAGGTTTTGTAAAATATCAGTCACACCTAAATTTTGTATTTATGTGCTTAAATCCCCGTTTTGAATCCCACCCTATTATCACAATGGGGAACAATATCCAGGCTGCAACATAAAAATAAAAATCATGCAAGGTCTTTGGGAAATGTAAACTATGGGTTCTCAACTGTCAGCCAAGTACTTCTCTTACAGTTGCAGTAACTGTTGTTGATTCAATGGGATAGGCATGGAGAAACGAAAAAGTGATTGCTCAGGATGGGATATTTTTATACTTGATTTTATCTCTCTTCCATCACCACCACTTACATTCTTTTTCTTTTCCAGGTTATGAAGAGAACATGAGTCTATTTGACAAAGGACTTGAAATGGATATGAAGTATGAGTTCATAATCATACAACATGCAGTATATTAATTCCTGATGGAGGATATCCATTAGAAGAGAAAAGAGAAGGCCTCTGGCCTTGGCTTGATAGGCTTGAAGTAAAATTACTGATCTGGTGAGCCAGCTTGCCAAATTTTTTAAAAGCCACTGGAAACTAATTGCGGAGTTTTAGATTTATAGAATATTGTGGGTGATTTGATGGTGTTGTTAAAGCAATTAGGCCTTGGTATCTATGGAACAGGATCATAGTTTCACTGAATTAAGACTTGCAACATTTCTGTGTGGAAGGGAAGTATAATAAGCCATATTACGCACTAGAAAATAACACCCAGGGATCATGAGGCTTTCCCAAAATCACAAGGCTGGGCACTGCAAGAGTCAGGACTAGAATCTAGATCTTCTGACTCCCAGGAACAGTTTCTAACAATCAGATCATACTTTTAAGCACAAGAGACAGCTTATATTGAGGAAAAAATTGGAAGAGAGGAGGGGGCAGAGAAATCAGTACCAGGTCTAACAGAACAGACTAAAGCTGGGCAGGCAGGAGATGAGAAATGGGATGTCCTAACAGATGGATAAGTGAATAAAGTCGACACCATGAAAACAGGTACAGGAAGGGAAAAAGCAATCAGAATTAACATGTATGAACAGAAAGGAGATTCTCATGTAACTGTTAATAGTAACACAAGGTAAAGAGAAACACTCTTCAGCTGGCAGGGCCTGATCTAGAAATGGGGTTTATAGGAGTGTCACAAAGCACTGCTGAGAATAGCAAGTTCAAGGCACAGAAACATTCATTCCCTAAGCCTAACTTAGTGCTGCATCTTTGCCTCCACCCCTGCTTTAATTTCTCTTATAGACCAACCCTAAATCAGTTCCTCAGTTTCCCCTCTCTACCCATCTATCTATCATGTGTTACAACACTCCCCACTGTGCTAGTGTGTTCTCCTGCTTGTTCTGAGATTAGTTCAAGGCCAACACCCTATCCCCTTATCTTCACACCGTCAGTCTGGTTCTGCTGTCTGCCTGCAGCCCATTTTGCAGTTTCAGAAACTTCAGTGTCCTCTTCATGGATCAGCCCTTTGGTCCCTGTCACTATCCCCCTGGGTGGATTTAACTCCTCCATAGTCCTAGGTGTTCTTCCTGCTCACTGTCTTGGTGTCTCTGATGCAGTGATAAAGGAACACGTGTCCATTCTCTGGCCCCGGGATCCTCAGCTCAGCAGTCTGGGTCTTCTCTGTTTGGTCTCACTGTTTTATCCCTGGGCCACTATTGGTTCCCCTTTTTCTGGTCCTACCCATTCCCAAAGCTCCCTCCCTTTTCCCCAAAAGTGACTGCAGCCTTCAGTCCGCACTCAGTCCTCCCTTTCTCCATGGATGATCTGCTTTTTTTCTAGCACTCTCTTCTCCTTTTAGCTTCAGTTGAGTCTCCTGAATTAGCTGCCTAATCCTAATTGTCTAATTGGCCCATCTGGCCTGCATTAAACCCTACAGGGTGGGTGTGGGGTAGACACCTCATCACAATCCAGTGACTGAACATCTGTAGGCCAGGAGAAGCAGGGCTTCAAAATGTTGCGAAGTTGTTTGAGTTTTCTCAAAACTGTGCTTCTGAAAAGCTGGACCAGAGAGATGTGAGCCCTACTTCACCTCACAATATTGCCTTCCCCCTTACCCCATCAGCATCATCCCACTCCACTATCCTGTCTTCCCCATACAACTTTTCTTGTAATTTTTATAAAATACCTGAGAACCACTGCGGGAACACAGTTGAAGATGAATGAGCCAACAGAAAACAATTGAAATGGGAGACCTCACAGGTATACTGCCTGTCAAGGAATCATAATGGATCGAAGTCACAAGACTAAATGCTGATAGCAAGGATTTTCTGTGGAAATGGTGAAGTGGGAGGAAGCAGAACTTGGGCAGTGTTATGGGAAGAGCAAACCTGTCACAATAGGAATTGCCCTCTACCTGGGCATAACACAGGGATTGAAGAATAACTGGAGCACTACACTTATGGATGTGCTAAAAGATATTGCCTTAGGAAATATCCTGGGCTGAGTTCTGTCTTCACAGCTATGCAAATCCCATTGCAGAGTTGTATTGGTGTGATAGCTTCTAAACAGCTACTATAATCTAGTTATGTTTGTAACCAAGAATAAATTGAGGCCAGAATAGGGATAAATAAAGAGACTGAATTTTAGCATAGCACACTGTCAGACACACATTGGGAAAGCTGAAATAAATATATACAGGGAGAAAGCAATGAAGTAAAGGACACAGAAGGTAAAGAGAAAGCGAAAGAGTTCAAAGATAAATTCAACTAAGCTTCTGGCATGTATTCTATTAATAAACATAGGAGCAGTGTGAAAAGACCAATGCAGATGGAATTAAAAGTGCAGGGAAAAAATTAAAGGTAAGATGCAGGAGTAGGCAAAGCATAAAACTACAAGGAATACAGGAGGGAATAACTGAGGCAATTAAGAGACTCTAAAAATGACAAATGGAGAGGTGGATAATTAAAGTTTGCCCCTAAAGTTCTATAAAAATACAAGATACAATTTCCAAAAGAAATAAAAACAGGAACTCGGAAAAAAAGAGAACATTAAGGTAAGCACCTTAGAGATGACAAGAGTAACTTTCCTGAGAGTTAGAGTTAGTCTCCCTCTCTCTCTGCCCCTCATACAAACCCCTCTCATATTGACATCCATAGATACAGGCTCCTACAGTTTGTTGGTTGTATTAGGAATTTCCATTTTGGCTCTCTCTGTGAAAAATCCTTCAAATTCATTACATTACACACACCTCTTTGAATGACAACCTTTCAAACAAAAAGACAGCCACCATATTTTTGACATTTACCAGAAGAACTGTAGGGCTGTTTCTGGAAAGGACAATGCAATTAGTTCTGGACTTTAATTTAATCCTGCCCGAATAATGATAATGTCACGGTAGTGGCCTTCAGAGTCATAACTGTCAGTTACTGAATGACATCATCTCTGTTGTTTGTCGCCGCTCACTTTCTTCTTTATTTTATTGAGAAGGATCATTTAGTATACTGTAATAACATGGCCAATGGCAGAGAGTGTGTTAATTATTTCTTTTAGGTTTGCCTATTATTGTATTAATTCACTGATTATTTCAGTTAAATTAAATTGAAATTTAAAACTTTATTTAAAATAATGTCTCCTACTAGGGGCCTTTCAGCTTTTGTCCATGTAAATTATGTCTGTTGGGTCAATCTAATTTTCATTACCTCTTTCAAAGACTTCTACCAGCTTAAAGAGGCACAGAAGCCATGCTGGTTCTCCCCATCAGGTTATTTCTCATTCAAGTATTGTACTATTCTCTCCTTAATTACACAATCAATCATTTGCTGTATAAGGGAAGTGAAGTTCACTGGTGTAAATTCTGGGATTCCCCCTTAGCCTGAAAATTCACCCTGCAGATTAGTAACCAGATGTTTTAAAGACACAGACTCACTACGTTTCCCAAGGGAGGAAGGAAAAACATATATTTAGTGACTGAGCTATTGGACTGTCTGGAAATGGAAAACACATGCCTTCTAACCACAAAATAATTAGCAAAAGTGATTAGGGAATCTTACCAGGAAGGTTTTATACATTTTTATAAATCAAAAAGCAGCCTGCTCTTTTCAAGTAATGGTAGGACATGCCTCCATGATGTGCCAGCTTTTTATATCTGGACCCAGCAGAGTTTGAACTAAGCACATGCAAGCCTCAAAATAATGGCTAGTTCAAACCAAGCCATTTGTTTGAACTAGCCATGCATTCTAGTTTGAATTAGAACATTAATTTGAATTAGGATGCATAACTAGTTCGAACTAAAAGGCCGCGGTTAGTCCGAACTATTCCAAGGTTAGTTCGGACTAACCTCAGAATATTTAGTTCAGACTTTAGTCCAAACTAAATTTTTAGATGTAGACACAGCCCCTGTGTCTAACACAGTCAGGGCTTCCCCAACAGTTTTTGGTGCCCCTTAAAGCCTGGCAATTGCCAAGTTCACCTATGTGCTTTGGGCCAGACCTGAACACAGCTGTTTGTTCTGGTGGATTTATTTTTCTGGCAGCAAAGCAGACACCAAAACTAATGTGAGGATCTGTGGAGGGCACAGGAGGGTGTACGTGCAGACCACCCAAACATCACTGTAGCCAGGTTACCTTAGTACATCCTACTTAGCAGTTCTGGAGAAGCTGAATCAACAAGTGCAAAAATGGCACACAAACAAGGTAGTTTTTGGCGAGTGGGCCAGGTGAATCCTCACTTCCTGAGTTGGACAAGTAATTCATAGCCAGTAGTTTACTTGTGGAGAATGTTATCCTCTTATCACATTTGTCAGCTGTCTGAACAGATTATAATTCTTCCAAACCACAGACCAAGAAGTATTATTTGTCTAAAGCTTTGTGCAAGTATTCAGAATCTGAAATTGGAACTGGTTTGATTGGTGGTGTATCACATGATTTGTTTGTTTCCTATCTTAATACCTGATACACTTATAATCAGGTATCCTCTAATAACACTTCTGTTTGCAAAACTTGCTTTGAGATTGTTTTGCAATATTCATTTCTTCAAAACTTGTTGCCAGAGCCAGATGAACGCACCCATGGGTCCTGGACTGCTCACTATCTGGGAGCTTCCCCTTATCGCCCTCTGCAGCAGCAGCCAGCCTGTGGATGGGAAAGGCTTGGTGGTGCTTGAGCACACTGGTCCTTAGCCCCACCATAGTAGACTTGCTGGCCAAATGAGGCAGTGCTTCTGGAGCAGTTGCAGAGGTGGGACTAAGCCCTGGGGCCCAACAAGGTGCCCCTTCCATAACCTGCCCAATCCACCTCTGTTTGCCTTTAGGTTTGCTCCTATCCCAAGATTTGGATCCCCTAATCTTTCCTTAAACAAAGGATTTTGTTTGAATTATATTTTTTCTATTCCTTTTTTCCCCCTGTCCTTCCTTTTTTTAGCTTTTTGTATTGCAGGCTGTTTTCTAGCATAATGATCATTCTTAAATATCTTTGTAAAATTAACTAAATTGCAAACTCTGGTTCTGTGCTTTATACTACCAACACCAGACCCAACGGTCTGATGTGAAACTCATCATATGCAAAAATAGTATACTGTCCTCAGCCTAGCCAACACTTCTACAGATAAATGCTTGTGGGTTTTTTTTTCTTTATATATCTGGCTGTTTTTAATTCTACCATAAGATGAGTGGAGTTACATACAGCTGGAATGGGTTTTTATCCTACAGTTAGTAATAAACTCCCAGTGTTTTAAAAATGTGCAGAAATGGGACCATAAAAAGACATTATCTTTCACAAATTTCAGGTTTTAGGTAGCTTTTTCATAAAAAAAAAACCACACTACAGTAAAATAAAAATAAAAAAGCTAAAATGCAATACCATACACAAATAATTAAAATATAATACAGCACATAAGCTACTTGAAAGGGATAAACAAATAAACATAAGATATCAAAGACATGGGTTATCTGTGAATGGACGCAGTCAGGGACATGATCAGTGAAATGCCAGAAGAATGAATTGTATAATTAAGTTGGGTCACTTAAAACAGAGGGATTGAAATAAAAAGTGATAGCATTTCCTGATGATACAACATTGTGGGGTAATATAACAAGGGCCTGAATGTCACGTTTCCGAGACATATCCAGACTGTGAAATACATTGCTACCACCTGCTCTTAGTCTAAGCAAGCTTTGTCTGGGACTAGCAGAACTCAGCTCCGTTAACTCCATCAGCCACAGACAACACAAGATTCTTTCTCAGTCAATGAAGTCTCTACCATCCTTTTGCATGTTAGTAATAGGTAGACTGCAATCCCTCCAAGTGTTGTTCTCGAATGTCTAACAGCTGATCATCTGGCTACCCACAGAATTCATAGATTCACTACTGTACTCTGAAAGGAATAGTACACAACAGCTTATGAGTTTCACCTCAACACCATCACTCTAGTTGACTGACAGCACTTAAACTTTTCTCTGTAAACATCTACTTAAATGGAATGGAGACTCAAGAAAATATGAGGATTAATGGAAACAAATGATTACATAAAAAACAAAATCATAACACACATTTTAGAACCTACACTTAACAAGATGCCCTCTTATCTATTAAGTAAGTGTTATAATGAAGAATAAGAGATCAACTAAGCCTAAGGTATATCAAGGGATAATTCTTTAAAAACACATTTACTGGTAAGTGCCAAATTTTGCTCTAAGGCATTTGCTTTCAGATGCCAGTATAAAGTTGGAATTCTTCACACTTGTGTGGGGACAGAACTCGTTTCTGGAAAAAAAAAACACACACAGCCAAAGTAAATTAAATTAACAGACCTTATGGTCTCTTATGTGAGATATTTCCATATGAGGAAACCAGAGAAGCTTCCTTCTTATTCTTAGCACAGGGATATGGGGGAAGATAGAATTTGTCCCACCCATATCTCGCTCATCCCAGAAGAATCCAAGAGCTCAATTCCTCCAAACCAATGGATCACACGAAGTCCTAATAGGTCTTTGGTCAGGGCACCAGAAGCGAGGCACATGTAAACTAAGGACATTTAACTACTAGCTATCCTCTGTCCTCAGATTCTGGAGTTGCTATGCTGATATGACTTCTCTTGGTCACAGTGCCTTCAGAACCACTCTTCAGGAGAGGCGGAAGGAGAAACCATAACACGTTAGAAGGAACCATGCAAATTACTGCTGTCTTGATTAACCTTGTGAGTTGAAGAGCTGAAAGGGTTGACTCCAGCACATTCTTTGTGCCTCCCTTGTACATCATTCTCTCTCCACATATAATTCTGGACCTCCATAGCACTCCCATAAAGTAGATGTCATGGGGTGAGGGGAGGAGAGGAAGAAACCTATGGAACCTGTTGTTCTCCCTCAACCCACAACTAGTTTCAGCCCAAAAGTATAATAAACCAATGTCAGAATGGATTAATAGGATTTTTAATCAGATGTCTCATAATGGATTTGCCTGAATTAACTCCAATTTGAACTCTAGTATGTCTTTTAGAAAACAATCCAATTTTAACTATAAAATGACCAGAGACGGAGAATCCACTAGAAATCTTGATAAGTTGTTTTAATGGTTTATTACCCCCACTGTTACAAAAGTCCATAGCCATTTCTAAGTGTAATTCTAAAATCAGTTCAATATTTTAGATGCCCATTAGAAAGGCAAATATGGTAAGGAGACATTTGCTTCCTTCTGTGTATGACCTAGTCTTCAATCAATCTGACACTGTTTTCATCTCTTGGGTCAACACACCCAAACTATTTTGAAATGCTAAAAATAATTAAATGAATCATTAAATAAAATATGTATCACAACATAAATAAATAAATATTTTACAATTAAAGATAACCATGAAATCATTTCTAATCATATCACAGCTGGCAAAGTCATTATAAGGCAGCTGGTGGCTGAGATGCATGCCAATATGAATCTGTCAGTCTCTGCTTTGCTATCTTAATAGGGAAGCCTACAGATCTTATTACTTGGATTCCCTATCCCCAAATGAAGGAGCTTCAAACAGCCTGTTATTTAGCAAATTGGCAACCTACTGGCTTTCTCATGTTACTTGGTGCTTCTGAGGTTTTCTGCCAGTTGTAGATTTGTGCTACTGCTCCCTAAAGTCTTTCCATTGACTTTAATAGGCTCTGTCTGAGGCTTCTAATATCTGGGGGTCAAACAGAACCCGAGAATATAAGACACTATTTTCTGTATCCTTGTTTTTTTGGTGAAGAATTTCATTCAGTATCTCTCAAGAAAAAGTTATCTGCCTATGTGACATGTCTCAGAACAAGCTGCATTATGTCAGTGGCGAGATCAGGTATTTCATTCCAAAACATCCCAGCCATTGCTAGCACGAAACCCACTATTTTTCCATTATTCCCAATATTAACAGTGACACTGACATTTCTGTGTTTTGCTTGGACTGTTGCTGCCTACTCAACTTCTCTGTTCACAAAAACAAACCTAACATAAAAGAGAATGTAGCACTTTCTGAAACTTAGTTTCTGATAATGCCTTGATTTTCTTGATATTTTTTTTTTTTTTTACACAGACAAGGACTTCAGCTACAACCTTCAAAAAAGGTTGTTATCAGAAACTGAAAGAATATTGGGGCAGCTGAAAAGCAGACCTTATGAGAAGCAGCATAGCTAGGAAACTGTTCTTGAAAAACAGCACTTCAGTAAATATAATAGAGGATCTATTTCCAGGGCAATAATATTTTAATAAGGAAATCAGGGCTTTATTTATGCAAACCTAAAATGAAAGTGTCACTGTATAAGCAGTTATTTCCTACTTTTATCTTCACTAATACAATGGATGTGTGTTCCCAGTGTACCATATTAGCAACTATAAAATGCTACAGTGAAGCCATACATTCCAAACATAATATGATTACAAAGTACTTAACATGATAACACATTAATAACATCATTACAGAAATAAGATTTCTCATCATTGTGGTGTGCTTTTAAAATGGTTAAAGTTGCATGCCTAGCATATTGATGTAAAAAGAATATTTTGAAAATTAAACTACTACACCATCTATCCTCGGTTCCTTTGTCTGTCTCTGTTTGAGGAACCAATGCACACTTCAGGGCAAATCTCCACCAGTGTACTATCAATGCTGATGAAAAAGCAACAAAAGAGGACAGGAACTTAATTCCATAGAATACCAAACTACAGTAACAAATAGTTGCTTTTCTCTTGAATGAAAAATAATCTGTTTCATTCCAACAATTTGGTTTTGGATTTAAAAGTAAACATAATGAGCATTTTAGCTACATTTTTCTGCCAACATAAAAATTTACTCCCTACAATTTTGTAGGTGTACATTCCTCATAGATGTTTCATTCTCTTAGTCCACCCCCAAACACTAGTGTTTTTGCAAAAATACACAAGAAAAAAATGAGGATGAAGCACAAGTTAAAACTCTGTAGTCAACAACCAGCACAGGCTCACACCCATAGCTTTCAGGCTTATTAAATATTAAGGAAAACCAAGGCTGGCAAAGTGTCAGCTAGTACTGCGGAGGCAGCAGATTACTCACAGAGTGCAAAATATTGACAGGGCCAGCTCAAGGGGTTGTGGTGCCCCAATCCAGCCTTGCTTTTACACCCCCAGGATGGGGGCCGGAACCCAGTCTCTGCTCTGGGCTGGATTGCTCTGATCCCAGGATGGGGAACAGCCAGCCCAGGGGCAGAGTGAACCAGCCCAAAGACAAGGCTATGTTCTACCTCCCCTCCCCTGAGCCAGCTGTTCTGTCCTAGGGGCAGGGAGGGTCAGCCCAGAGGCGGGGTGAGAGAGTGGAGTCTGCACCATGGGCTGGTCCACTGTGCCTCCAGGGGTGGAGTTGCCAGCTCAGAGGATGGGGAGAAGCACTGGCTCTAGCTTCTGGGATGGTCCACCCTGCCGCCAGGAGAGAACACTACCCTGAGGCTCCCCAAACCAGTTCCTCATTGGCCCATCAGAAGAGCTGGCCCTGCATATTGATGTACTTTTTCTTGTAGAAGGATTGTAGCTGTGTGGTAACTCCACTAGAACAATGGTTGAGTATTTGCAGTATCCTGTACCTTTCTAGTTTGTACCAAAATTATCCTTCTGTTCTTCCTATTGTATCACAAAGGTGTTATGTTTGCATTATTTGCCAATCCACAAGGCCACACTACAGACACAAAAATGGGATTTGTCTTTTCCATCCTCTCCACAAGCCAAAGACAAAGATGGTAACAAACTAAAGAACTTGAAGAAGTTATTTTGCAGAGATGTATGGAGTTATGATACCAGTTATCTTAATTCTAGCTAAAATAGCTGTTTATGGTGTTGAAGTGATGGATAATTTAATATGCAATTTACTATCCTCATATTGACTCTAAGCCTTTAGTCTTTGTTATCCTCCTCCCCCCCAGTTGATTGTTAGTAGCCAGCTGGCAAATACAAAACTAACCAGTTCAAAGTGTTTTATGACTATAATTAAGAAACTATTTAAGAAAATCCACCCTATTTTGCATAGACTTATTTTTTTCCTTTTTATTCTATTTCCAGAATTTATTTTGTTTGCAGTCTGTTATGCTCATGTGACAAAGAATAAGAAAACATGAAAAAATGTACCCTTAAATTATTACGTATATCTTTTTCTGAAAATAGAAATGTTTTGCACTTTAGCTACTTTTTAAAAAATAATTTAAAAAAATAAAAAAAAACCAAGACCACAAAAGGCATATTCATCTCAGTCAATGCCCATATTTGTTAATTGGAGAAAAAATGACACTCGAGGGGGGGAAAAAACTGCTACATATCCTGAATTATCTGATGTCTTATGACTATCATTATCTGTTTTATCTCTGTCACCACAATATTTTCTGTTATCCCTTCTCTCATGATTCTCTCTTCTATATATAAACAGATATACTAATTAGATAGTCGGGTCACAGAACAACTTCATAAAAGAAAAAAAAAAGTATTCCTTCTACAAATAGACTGCATGTACTGGGCTTAATTTTGCTGTTCTTTGCATGAACATATACTTCCTTGACTTACATGGCATTCACGGGAGATATCTTTAGGTATTCAAGAGGATAAAACAAATTTAATCTATTTTTAAAAGAGAAATAGGGTGTTAGATATTGCAAAATTCAGACTGTTATGCTGTGTTGTAACATATTGCTCTATGAAGATTTTGATGCCATGTTTATTCTGTTGTTCAGTTTGACTTAAGCATAGCATACATAATATTATACTTTGTACATACAAAACACTTTCTGAAATTACTGACAAATCTAATCATTGCATGACATTTTGGACATGACATTTTGAAGGGAAGCTACATACTATGTGAATGAAATCCAGTTTACATGGATTCATAGATTTCACCCAGTGAAACAAACTAACCTGTCTCTTCCCTTATGTAAGATGCTAGACTTTTTCTGTTAGGCATATTGCCTATTTTAGACCTTTGCTTGTGTGCATTTCTTGCCCAATTCTGAGTATGCACAGACAAATGTGAAGAGAGGTGTCCTGATGTGGTAGTCAGGGACCACAGGTTAATATGAATCCCAGGACAGGAATACACAGTACAGGAAACAAGGAGGTCTCATTAGTGGTGAATCTGGGGACACAAGTTCCAAAGGGGCAGCCATGTTAGTCTAGTTCAGCAAAACAAGGAGTCCTGTGGCACTTAAAGACTAACAAATTAATTAAGACTCCTTGCTTGTTTTGGGGACACAAGGTGCATCATATAAGGAATGAACGGAGGACAGGTGTTTTTTCAGCATAATTGTGATAGCATAGTTGTGCATGGTGCTGATTGTCTCACATGTATCAGCAGCACCTCAGAGTTGGAAAAAATCTCACAGGAATTTAGAGTAGGACATGAATTGAGAAGATCTCTGAGGTTTCATATGTGGAAGATAGGTTTGCAAAGAGAATATTTGAATAGGCAGATTTACTAGGAGCAGAATATATGGTAAGAGAAGCTTGAGGGAGTGGATTCTTGCTGAAATTTATATTCTAGGCTTATGCAGTGGCCAAAGTTGTAAACATTACTCTTCACAAGAAATGCAGAGAGTGTGTGTGTGTGTGCGTGTGTGTGTGCGTGCACGCAGTAATTGATTCAAAGGAATTTAAAAGCTCTTTTGGCAAAGCTTGTGAGGTTCACAATTCCATTAGTTCTGCAAGCTAGGAACTTACATATCTATTATCTGATGACTTTATACATTACATTTCCTGTTCTTGAAATAAGCATCCTTCAGTGTTGCTGTCATAACAGTAATTTAAGAATATCCTCTGAATAGGGATTTAATGAAATTACTATTTGTAAAAGAATAATCATATATTTGCATTATATTCAATATTTTAAAAAGTGGTCATGAAAAACACCTGAGAAAACTTTTTAGAGCCTATAGATGTTTCCCTATCCTTCATTTTCCTTTTTTTCCCCCTCCAGTTAGAGAAATTAAAACTAAAATGCTTATATATTATGCTGGTGCATATATCTTCTATGGGTTTGGTTAACAAATAAAAACCATCAGTCACGTTCAGCCTGGAGTAAGCAAATGCATCTCCTGAGAATGTCAGGAGGCCAAATTATTTTGCAGTTAAACTAGTGAAGTAATATACCTGGTATAAGTTTGTCATAAAGGAGGTGCAAATGGCTATGTTGTTTAGCATGCATCAATTAGCATTCAGTGAGTATAAAATGAGCGCCTCATGCCTTTATGGAATGGAAAGGTGTCACAGAATGTAGGAGGAAAAAAACAACGCATAGGAAGATGCAAGCTTTGGTAATCCCATCTCTATATCTTCAAATTTAGACCTTGACACTGGGAATTTCTCCATTTGCTTACTTTAGGCTACATGGGTATGTCTACATTTAGACGGTTAGTTCAAATTAACTGAATTTGAACTAATCAGTTTGAACTAATAATGATTAATTTGAATTAAAGTAATTTGAATTAACATGGCCACACTTGAAACCCTAATTCGAAATAGCATGTCCATGCCCAGGACTTGCTAACTAACTAATTAGTTTGAATTAAATGTCACTTAGAAGGTAAACCGGGTTCTATAACTTCAAAGTTAGCTTTCATCAGTTCAAACTAAGGCATTCCTTAGTTCAAATTAATGAAAGCCAGTGTGGCCATGCATTTATTTAATTCAAATCGATCCTCATCAATTCGAATTAATTTATAAGTGTAGACATACTCTTTTTGACTGAATTTGTCCCAACATATTTTTGGCTGGTGCCCAAGCAAATAGATGATATATGCCTCTGCATGATAATGCAAGCATTTCAGTTTTAATAGCTCTCATTGGGAAAAAAAAATAAAAGAAAGAAAAAGACAGATTTCCAGAACAACTGTGAATTTTTTTCCTGTCTCTTATGTGTTCTTAATATCCTGTGTACAGAAAGAGAATTAATTCAAGTAGATCCCAGTTAAAACTTTCACCTGATCAGTTGCGGGAATGTATCAAAATTATATTCTCTTACATATTGCTATAGACAAAAAATTCAACAACCATCATATGCATGTGGACTGATTGACTTCAGTGGAACTTTGTAGGTGAAAGAGCAGAATTTAGCTCTTAATCCAGAAGACAACGTAATGTTTGTCTTTGATTTCATAGATTCAGCAAACTTCTACAAACTGTATGGTTAAGATACACTATGGCTGTGTTCACACAGCATTTTTGTTTCGAAACAACGAGGTTGTTTCGAAACAAAAAAAAACATGTTCACACAACTCACAGTTGTTTTGAAACAACGGGAACCCGTTGTTTTGAAACAACAGCGTTGTTTCGAAACAAGTTAAACCTAGTTTCTAGGCAAAACAACGTTGTTTCGCAACGGTTGTTTCGAAACAATGCATTGTGAACATGTTGTTTTGAAACAAAGTGTTCCGAAACAACATTGGATCCTCAGCACCCTGGCAAGGGAACCCTCAGGACCCTGGCCAGGGTGCTGAGGACTGTCCCTCAGCCCCAGGAAGGGGGCTGCAGCCCCTGGCGAGGGGTGGGGGGTGAGCTGCTGCGGGGCATTAAACGTAATACAATGTAATATAGTGACCCTACATATTTTTTTTAAACTATCAGATCCTTTGTGATGACATACAACTTAGTATTCAAATAGAGATTATGTCAAATGCACAGCTCTTACTGATATCAGTAAATGCAGAATCAGGCCCTAAACAACTCTTACATTAAAGATGTTGCTAAAAGTGTTTTCACATCTTTACCACCCAGTAACGTCTATCAATAATTCAGGAAAAGTAATTTTTAATTCCTGAAACAAAATCTGTTTATACATTGCACATACTGCCTGCACAATACTTTATTCTGGGACTCACAATCTCTTAAGAGTATCTTATGTAAGTGGACTCAAACTTTACCTACAAAAGATATGGAGTCAAATAATATCCACAATCACATCCATGCAACCCACGCTCTCCAATATAGTTCTGCTATGTTCAGGTTCTAATGCCTTCTCATAACTGTGGTATGCATATATTTGGTGTGCCAAAAGTTGTGTTGCTTTACACAAGGATGTGAGTGCTCAAAGGGATATTCCCACTGAAGCTGGTATGACCTTGGCAGGGGAGCCTCCAGGTTTAGAAATTCACACTGGTAAATATTTTTAAAGGATTAAAGCACATGTATCTCTAGTACACATTCAAAGATTTGATTGGATTTTAATAATTTAAAACCTGAGAAAGTTTCAAAAAATGTCTCCTCATTCTCCAAATTGCTATTTACTTTGGCAAATGTTATCTCTATGAACTGCTGCCAATAATTCTTTTATTAGTTTACATGAAAATATCTGATCAGTCATCTTAAAATGAAATTAGGCATTTCCTCTCTATTGCTGACTCAATAATTCAACATCTACATTGAAAACATACATATTGGGATAAATAAATGGGTGTAATTTTTTTTTACCATCATGAGTTTAGGTTTTACCATTTGAGAGACCTGAAACAATAACTTGTTATACATGTTGTATCCTACTATATGAATCTGTTCATAGCAGTATTTAGAAGTTACTTTTAGACAATATTTAATTATTTTAAAACAAGTGGTAAGGATAGATGAGGACGTAAAGCAAAATCACCATAGTCCTTTCGAATGCAATGTACATTTAAGGTGCTATGTAACAATTAAGGAAATACAGTTGGCTATTTTTAAACGTCTGCTTTTTTGTTTGCAGTGCTTTGGGTGTATGTGTGTGTGGGGGGGCACTTAAACCAAAGAGTTCCAAAAATTCCAGACAGAAATTATTTTGGTAAGTCATTTCCTTTTTACCTAGAAGGCCATTTGTTCCTTTTAATAAACCTAAATTCCAGGAGGTGCCAATGCTTCCAGTGCACTTTAATTCCCTTTCTTTGTAATACATTTGTATTCATTTTGATGTAGTTAGTACTGTTGTTTTCAGTGGTTATGTTTCTTGTTCCCGGTTTGAATTTAACAACATTCATTAGCTATTATGTCAGAGTACACAACCTTGTCATGTGACTAGGGCCAGACTATAAGACCAAGCTTTTAACAGTGTTCCTGTGTGTTTCACCATTAGTGCATTAAACTATAGCTTTAGGATCAAAATTGTAGTTTTGAATGACAAGATAGCAGCTTCAGTGTCACTTAACTGTAATGCTATAACTTACACAGCACTGAGACCTCATAGAAACAGTGATAGGTCTGTTTACAACACAGGCAGGCCACCTCCTATTCACTTGTATGTAGATATGTGCCCCAATAAAGATATCTTGGACACAACTTTGTTGAATTTGCAATAGACACAGGGGAAGAAATCATGCATCCCATACCAAAGGACATCTTGTACAACTCTCCTTATCACACAACTGGTGAAAGTTTGATGGTGAAAAAACCATGAAGAAAAATGCTAATGTAGGCTCATCTTTAGCAAAAAAATAGCTAAATGAAAGTTATGAGTCTTAAGGAGAGACTGGAAAGAAGACAGCAAAGTTCCCCACCCACACTAGAGGAAAACGGCCTTTCCAAGAGCAGAGAGCAGGAGGTCACAACTGAAAAAGTAGCTTCAGTGAGTGAGTAAATCTCATTGAGGATTCACTTTGTTTTCACTCAAGCAAGACTTCAGCTGAAGTCATCTGGAGTTTTGCCTGGGTAAGGACTGCAAAGTTAGGACAAAAAATTCTGTGTTGGTTTGCAGCCAGACAATCATTACTGAGGAAACCCTGTTGAGAAATGAGGCTGGTATGTAGTTAAGAGAATTCAGCATTTTAAAGCACATCTTTTCAATCACCAACTTTTTGTCTCTGTTGTTCACAAAAACATTACACTTGAGACTTACACAATAAAGAGAAGATCACAAAAAGTCTAATTGAATTAGTTTAATTATCTGAAATACTGCATAGAAGACTCTGCTGTGCCAGCTGTTGGTTTTGTTGGCAACAGACATGTCTGTTGTGATGTTAGATAGCCTGGTTTGAGAAAGACCTCCAAATTCTCTCTCCTTCAGCTGACAGAATAGGTATAGATCACAGGTGTGATACTTTACACTGAGTGTGTAGGTCACAAACCTCAGTATAGAATTCACAGACTGACCTTTCTGAAAGAAACATAGGAACGTGGTGACGATTCATCAGTATGTACTGTGGACCAGTAAAAACAAAATCTCATTCAATATTAACAACCATACATGCTCGATCTTAATACTGTCAGCTTATTTCCACTAATCTTAGAATATAACATAACATATGTCGACATAAATGAGTACAGAGTACATATTATACTGATCTGGTTATATAACCACTTTGATAAACTAAAATGTCAAAATAAAAATCAACAATTGGATTTAAAGAAAATGAAAAGAGCAGCCTACATTATCTGAAAAAGGTAATGTCACAAACTCATGAAATCATGAATAAATAATAGTTCAGCATCAAATGATCATTTGTTAATGTAGTGTCTTGCGACTAGACTAAATTGTTGTGTACTGAAAAAAAACAACAGGCTAGGCCTTTTGAATAAACAGTTCTTCAAAAGTGGCTCACAAAGTGGGATATTTTCCCACAAGCTCATGCAATTAATATACTGTATATCATCATGTATAAGCCGAAAATTTTCTGCCTGAAAATTGGCTTCAAAACAGGCTCTCGGCTTACACTCATGAGAATATGGTAGACAGCCCCTCCCAAGAGTTTCCCTGACCACACGGCAGGCTGGAGCCCTAGTGTTGCCAGGCGGCCATCTTGGGCAGTCAGCCAGGGCTGGGGCTGGAGGAAGGAAGGGACCCCGGCATCTGGAGCAGCCAGATGTAAGGTGGCCCGTGGGGGGGTCAGCCTGGACATTGAGGTGGTGATTCAGGGAGACCAGGGAAGCAGCGGCAGGGACCGGGGGTTGGGGAGAGGATCGGGGAGTTGGGGAAAGTGATGGGATGGCCGTGAGGGTTGGGGGGGTCAGGGAAGCCAGGGAAGGGGTAGCAGGGCTTGGGCATTGGGGGGGGGCTTGGGGAGTCCAGGAAAGTGGCAGGAGGACCCAGGGTTTTTGGGGAGTCCAGGGAAGCATTGACATCACCGGGGGAGTTGGGGTGTGCCTGGAAGGCTGGGAAGAACAGCAGCAGGGGTTGGGGGTGATGGGGAAAGGGGTGGAAAGGGTGTTGGGGAACAGGGGAGCAACAGCAGGACACTGAGAAGGGCGTGGGGGGGCAGTAGTGAAGAGCCAGGGGGCAGCAGTGAGGAAAGGGCAGAGC
>ML681989.1:46299592-46406218 GCA_007922195.1 Podocnemis expansa
GGAAAGGGCACAGCAGGAGAGCAGGAGTGAGGAATGGACGGGGGGGGGGGGCAAGGGAAAAGCAGCAGCAGAGATTTTGGGGTAGGGAAGCTGTCAGAAACTCCAGAGGAAGCCAGCAGCAGTGGGTAGGGGGTTAGGGGCCAAGGCCAGAAGGGGACCTCGGCTTATACCTGGGTCATCAATTTTAGCTTCTTTTTGGGGCTCAGAATTGAGGGGTCGGCTTGTGCCCGGATCAGCTTATACGCGATTATATATGGTATTTGTTAATCTTTAAGTGCCAAGGACTCCTTGTTTGTGTGTTTTAACGAACAGTGTTACAGATAATCCTTTACTTTAAATTGAATATTTCAGTGCCAAAACCCATCCAGAAACTTTCATTCTTCCAGTAGCTATATTTTTAGATATCCTTTACATTTTTCCTTCCATCATTTTAGTTTGGTCAGAACACTGATCTTTAGAGGGAAAAACAATCAGTTTTCAAATCTCCTTCCCTCCCCCACATCCTCAACATTAGTCCCGTGGAAAAAGAGAGATGAAAGTGGTACAGAGAAGTGCAAATCTCTACTATCTTTGGGATAACATTTGTCTTTGAGGGAGTAGCAGGATTGACTCTAGGAGCAGCTTTATCCATACTGACTCAGCAAAAAACATGCAAAGATGAATAAATAAGAATTAAAAAGGAAACTGTTTACTCTTTGTATAGATCTTTAAAGTACAGTGAATCTTCAAAATACAAAATGCAAGGTTAGCTACCTCTTGTACTAGCTCTCTAACAAACATGGCTATATTTAAAAGCATCGTGATCCAACCTATCCCTCTAGCATATAAGCAAATGTGCACTTTAGCAGCATTGCCAAACCTTTATGGAGCTAATACTGTTGATGGTATCTGATTGCTTGCTGCAGCGTAATTCAATCACAACATACTTTTGATATCAATCCTTTAGGTTAATAAGGACAGACAACCACTAACCTTGGAATTCAATACAAGATTTTCATCAAATGAAGACAAAACAAAACAAAAACCAAAAACCAAAACCAGGGTGGGGCTCCTGAAGTCCAAAGCATTTGGTTTAACTAACACATAGTGGGTGTGTCTACACTAGGGCTTGCCTACAGAGAGGCAGGAGCGCTGTCAGAAACAAGAACTCCTGCTTGTCTATAGGAAAAGAGCAGCGCTGTCGGATTTTGACAGCGCTGCTCCTTGCCTACAGACAAGCAGGAGCGCTGTGGGACAGCTCCTGCCTGCCTGGTTAGGATCGGGCCCAGAGCCCATTGGGCTCAGGGTGCCCAATCCTGACTAGGGGCAGGGTAGGAGGAGGGGCACATGGGGGTATGTCTGTGCTCTGTCTACACAGACATATCCTAAAGTCAACTTAACAAGGTTAAGTCAACTTCCAGGGCCCCCTGCAGTGTAGACATAGCCGGTGGTATAAAATGAGCCGTAGATAGAACATTGAATCAGAAAACATTAGCCTGAAAAGAGCAATGACCATTTTGTATGAAAAACTGAATTGTTCCTGCTGAGAAATGCTGGGATTTTCTTTGTTAGGGCTACTGCATGGCTATGTTCACACGGGGAGGGCTTCTTTCGAAACAAGAGGTTTCGAAACAAGCTGTTTCGAAATAACATATTATTTCAAAACAACTTATTTCGAGGACAAAAAACTTTGTCCTCGAAATAAGGCAGTGAAATAGCATGTCCACAGTGTGGACATGCTATTCCGCCTGGGGAGGGGATTGCAGGCACCCACCATGAGAGGGCGGGGGGGCGCCTCACCCCAGGGGGCTTTAAAGCCCCCCCCGCCCCCAAACCTGGGGGCGTGGCCCTGGCGCACGGCTGGAGACCGCTGCTGCCGGGGCTGGAGTGAGTGCTGGCGCGGAATCCCCGGCACCGACCCCCCCGCCGGGGGTGTGGGGGGGGGGGGTGCCCCGGAGCCCCGCCCCCGGAATCCTCGGCATGACACTCCTGCCGGGGGTGTGTCCGGGGGGTGCCCCAGACACGCCCCCGGCAGGAGCGTCACACCGGGGACTCCGGGGGGCGTGTCCGGGGCACCCCCTTGACACGCCCCCGGCAGGAGCGACATGCCGGGGACTCCGGCCGGCGCTTACTCCGGCCCTGGCAGCCGCAGGCTCCAGCCACGCTCCGGGGTCGCACCCCCAGGTTTGGGGGCACTGGGGCCTTTAAAGCCCCCTGGGGTGAGGTGCCCCTCTGCCCCTCCACTGGCCAGTGCCTGCAGGGGCTGCAGGCACCAGCCAGGTGAGGCGCGGGGCTGTGCGGCACTCCACCGGTACCAGCAGTCCCCAGCAGGCACCAGCGGCGTGCGGCACAGCCCCGCGCCCCTCCCCCCAGCCCGTGGAAACCCCTCAGCACCCTGGCCAGGGTGCTGAGGGGTCAGACCTTCCTCCCAGGGTGCTTAGCACCCTGGGAGGAGGGGCACATGTCTCGGAACACTTTGTTCTGAAACAACATGTCCGAACAGGGCTGTTTCGAAACCTCTGTTTTGAAACAACCCTGTTTCGACAGTAAACTAGGTTTAAGCTGTTTCGGGAGGAGCACGGCCATTTCGAAACAAGCTGTTTGCTTGTTTCGAAATGGCCGTGCATCGTGTGGCCATGGCACTTCTTATTTCGAAATAACCTCTGTTGTTTCGAAATAAGAAGTGTGTGTGGCCATACCCGATAAGTCCTGTAGTCTGATTAAAATCACAGATGTATTTATTAGTGTTTTGAAGCTGGGTAGTTGAATACAGTCTGAACAGTGCTTCCTCCTGATCCTGGGCAAATGGATGTAAGACCATTGCTAGGTAATACCTGTTGAGAGACTTGTGTGAATTAGTGGACAGTTTTTCTTCTTAAGCCTTCACCCTACAAGCTGCTCTGCATGGGAGGATGAACTGTGGCAGGAAACTGCTCCAAGAGTCCCTCTCATGAGATGACACGTATTTTTGGGGATCAAGCTTCTTCATGCTGAAAGCTCTAGGCCCCTTCTCCAGGGTGGAAGCGGAACTGAGGAAATTACCTTTAGGCACAGCAAAAAATTTGTTGGAAATTGTAATCATCTGCAGAAATCTATTTGTTGATATTTACAAAGGGCTCATGCCCTTGTGAATTGGCTTTCAGTATCTAAGCCTTTAAAGAGGCAGAATCCCATGAGGGTGCTTTTATTATTCTGTCATTTTGCAACTTTCTACTTGAGGGTCACTTCTAAATAAAGACATAATTTTCATGCTTCAGACTTACATTTATTATCTTTATACCAAAGGACATAAAATATAAAATACAAAATTATTTTTATAGTTACTTAATTGGAAAATACTCTAGAATTACAAAAAAAAAATTACTGGAAATTAGGAAAATTGAGCCACTGCTCAGGTGATTAAGTGACATTCTATTTAACTGAAAAGCCACCTTCAATAAGGTATATACCTTTAATTAATATTAATTAGAGCTATAGAAGTATATTAATGTGTGTGTTTGTGTGTGTAGCAAATTAACAGGAAAGTGAATTCTTTACCTTTAATGCCTAAAAAATGTGTTCCTATTATAAAATTTGGGAACTGATTCACAACATTAGAAAGCCTTTAGTACATCTTACTCCTGTTACAAGAATGAAATATGTCTTCTGCCAATTATATATGCTGCTAACTAAAATGCTAATTGTTTACAGATGTTATATTTTCTTTAGATCTAATTTGAAGAACCTATTTGAAGAAACTGCTATGGTATTTCTTCTGATTTAAGTTTGAAGCACCACAATCTTTTAAAGCACAAAAATCTTGTTGTCGAGACAACGAGATAAAGAGAAAACAAACAATCTGTTTGTTTCCATAAGCTAACAGCATGCAACTGACTCACAATGTTAAATTTAATATCTCAACCAAACTACTGTTTAGCTGATCTGCCTTTTCCCAAAAAGGAATGGACTAAGTCAATGTCCTGTTACAGAAATTAAGTTAAAGTTTTATCCTGAGATCTTTTCAGTAGTACTCCCTTCTCTCCCTCCCACGCCCAACTTTTTTTTTTAAATATATCCTCTCTGATTATGCAGATGATGTAAGCAGGATACTAATGGAAGCTGAGAAAACTCATCACTTCTGAGAAAGTCAGGGTCTATGCTTTCAGTGCACAATGCATACACTGAAAAAATCCAAAAGTCTGGGAAATTTTATGTTTAGAGTAGCAGTTATTGCTTATTTGTCTTGCAGAGCAAAGCTTAAAAGACGGTATGATACATGAGTATGTTCTCCCCTTGATGAAAGTGCACATTTCCTCTGGAAGCCAATGAGGTCAGGATTTCACTGGGGAAGTTCTAATACATGGTACTTAAAATTTAATCACTATATGTTAATAAAATCTTCACACTTTCTGATTTTAAGCACTGCTAAAAAACCTTGCATCTCACCCGTGTCGAAAAAAATAAATGTCACAATCACAAATTGTTCTGTGTTTCAGACCAGAGGAACCACGTCTCCCACACATATGAAACAAAATAGATGGACAGGATCACCTGGGTACAACTGCTGTGACCTTTTCCAGACATCACCAACAGCTATCTACTTCATATGTCACAGGTCTCCTGTGGCCGGATGATTGAAGAGCTGAATCAGGGAAGGTGGGTCAGTACAGTTCAGCTATTTTATTAAATATTTTTCTTCTTTTCAGCTCAGAGTTAGAGTAATTTTTGCTCTGGCCTCCATATTTGTCAAGTATTATAACTTAGTGGACTCACTGAACCATGTTGAACTAGCTACACTTATACTAAGTGTCTTTTAGGAATGGAATCTTCATTTATAAATACTTCTTTCCCTGCAGAACCCTAATACTGACTCATCAGAGCCAAAACCCCACCTTCAACAGTCATGAAAGTTATGCCTTTTATTTTTGATTATGATCCGACTTTCAGTCAGAGTAGCAATTCCATATGAGCACACTATGAAACCTCAGATAGATTAGATTAAATTTCACTAACCTCATATGCAGAAGCTCTGTAAGGAATGTCATTCTAACATTCTTGGACAGCCATCTGGCTCACATACTCTAGCATGGTGAACATTCTGTACTGGTCCTCTTGCATGTTTGCACTCATGGCTTTTATTACAATGGAATGATTCCCAGGCACAAGGTGGCATGACAGTTTTAGGAGACCAGCCAAGGGTACAGTATGAAGAGTAGCACACAGAATACAAAAGTTACACCTAATCTCCAAGATCTTTCATGCCAAATCAGGAACACTATCCATTACATGAACTCATATTTGTTAGTTGGTATATACTATTGACATCCATGTTCATCTGGCACCTGTTTTGTTAATATGCCTGACCATTTTGAATGCTTCAGGCAAAGTGTGATTGGATGACTGCTCCCTGCTACTGCCTAAGTAACTGGTGGGTTTACAATTTCTCCCCCAGAAGGGTATTTGGATCACTTTTTCTGAGATTCATTGTTAATGCCTAAGAAGGCTACACATATTTTAAGAACCAACAGCAAACCAATTATTTAACCTGCCTCTGACTTTTCTTCCAGAGTATTTTTCTCTAATCTTAATATTTTCTAACATGACTCAGTGTTAATTCCTATCCAGAAATTGCTCTTTCCTTCAGATCAAAATTCTCACACCTTAATGAAATCTCAAGTAAAGTGGTTTTGGATAGTGAATACATACACAGATTTGGGTGAGGCAGAAGCCTGGCTCCCAGTCTAGAGGCAAATCATACCACTTTTCAAGCCATGCCTCCTGTAATAATGAGCTGTAATAATGACTCATGCTCCTGGAACATGGGCCACGTGCCCTGAGTCTCAGCACCAGTGCCCCGAGTGTCCGGGCCGGCCCCATCCCAGACCAGGAACCCTGGCCGGGGCACTCTCTGAAGCACCTACCTCTCCCGGCTCTGGCCGCGGCCCCAGCTGGGCATTGAGGCCGGGAAACCTGCCGCGGTGCCTGCCTCTCCTGGCCCTGAAACCTGCCAGGGATCTGGGGCCAGGCTGGAGGTGGCAGGAGCCCAATGAATTATCAGGCCCAGGCGCCGGAGCGTGGCCAAGGGGGCCAGCAACGTTCCTGCTCATGTTCTTCCACAAATGCAATGTTTTATTGAAAGAAGTCAAATATAAATCTATCTTTAGAGATCCCAATTCTTTCTGTAGCCTACATTCAAGTGTGATATACCTTAGGATTCAGTTCTGTTCGCTGCTGCTGCTAATAACAAATTGAATTACTTACTCTACTACAAAAATAATAGAATTATTTAAATAACTTTAATGAAGATTTAGAAAACAGCAATGGAGTTCAGGTTCTTTTACAGTACACAAGTTGTTTTTCATTTTAATTATGTTCACTAAACTTCAGAACAATTTTTCTTAATGTACCATTCTAACAGGACATCTAAATATGTGCTAGAAACCATGTTGGTTACATATGTGTCTAGTAAAGAAATCCCAGTCCTACAAAAAACATGTCTGGTTTCAGAGGTGTTAAAACATGTCGGGTCTCCACTGTAATTAGTTCAAACTAATGCTCGAACTAAGCTCTTAGTTTGAACTAACTGGTGGTAGTCACTAGTTCGATCTAAGCTTTCATCCATTCAAACTAAGAAAAGCCAGACAGAGACAGGCAAAAAGTTAGTTCGAATTAAACCTTAATTTGAACTAACTTGCCAGTGTAGACATAGCCCACGTGTTTAACAAATGTGATATCAGGTATACTTAAATTCAAAGCATAGCTATACATAACGAGGCAACACTAGTCAAATGTTTCAGCATCGAGTTCTTTCAATCAAATACCAACCATATTCCAAGTCTTCATTAATTGCTAATACAACCTTATTAATGTTCTGTTGAGCAGATACTCATATGGTGAACCTAGAAAATTAGATACAAAAGGCATAGTTGTGTTAGTCTAGTTCAGCAAAACAAGCAAGGAATCCTGTGGTATTTTAAAGACTAATCAATTTATTTATTGCATGAGTAGAGTCCAGTGCACATACAAAAATGTTTGGATTCAAACAGTGAAGTACAGCAATTGGCAGGATGGTGGAGGGTGGGAGGAAGAAAAGCAAAACTACCAGTTGTAATGGGGGGAGGGGAACACCACATAGTCTATGTTCAGCCCTAAACTGATGTTGTGAAACCTCCATATGAATTCCAATTCTTGAGTTTCTCTTTGAAGTTTAGATGTGTTATGCATTGGCCTGACTACAGCTATTAACAGATCCTTAATGGAGTGATCAGCAAGATTGAAATGTTTCCCTATTGTTTTTTTAATGTTGTTAGTTCTGATGTCAGATTTGTGTCTATTAATTCTTTTATGCAGAGACTGTCCTATTTGTCCAACCTATAAGTTGGAGGGTTTAGGGGATAAAAGGCATTTCTGGCACATGATGGGATAAATCACATTTGTGGATGAGCAGTTGAATGAGCCCTTGATGGAGTAGCTGACTTGATTAGATCCCATGATGATGTCTTTTGTGCAGATATCTGGGCAAGGTTGGAAACCTGAATTCTGCACATGGGACGAAAAAACCCCATGCACCACTACAGGGTGGGAAACATTCAGCTAAGTAGCAGCAGTGTAGAAAAGGACCTGGGGGTCATGGTGGATGGGAAGCTAGATATGAGTCAGCAGTGTGCTCTTGCTGCCAAAAAGGCCAATGGCATACTGGGCTGCATCAAAAGAAGTATTACCAGCAAAGCAAGGGATGTGATCATTCCCCTCTATTCTGCACTGGTGAGGCCACATCTAGAATACTGTGTTCAGTTTTGGGCTCCCCACTACAAAAAGGACAGGGACATGCTAGAGAGAGTTCAGAGGAGGGCAACCAAAATAATTAACGGGCTGGAGCACAAGCCTATGAGGAAAGACTGAAAGCATTAGGCTTATTTAGTCTGCAGAAGAGACGATTGAGGGGGGATTTGATAGCAACCTTCAACTACTTGAAGGGATGCTCTAAGGAAGATGGAGCTCAACTGTTCTCAGTAATAACAGTGGACAGAACGAGGAGCAATGGTCTCAAGTTGCGGTTAGGGAGGTCCAGGCTGGATATTAGAAAAAACTTTTTTACTAGGAGAGTGGTGAAGCCTTGGAATGAACTGCCAAGGGAGGTGGTGAAATCTCCATCTTTGGAGGTGTTTATGGCCTGGCTGGACAAAACCATGACTGGGATGGTTTAGTGGGAGTGGTCCTGCCTCTGGCAGGGGGTTGGACTAGATGACCTATGAGGTCCCTTCCAACCCTATCATTCTATGATTCTATGATTCTATAAGGTTGGAAATGCGGTTTGTTGCAGGGGTTTGTGCCTGCTTTAATGTTTCTCTTCTTTCTGTAGCTGCTGGTGAGCATCTGATTAAGGTCAGAGGGTGGGAGGCTGTCTGCAAGCAAGGAGAGGTCTGCCACCCAAGGCCTGAGAGAATGAGGGGTCATCTTGTAGAATAAGCTGTAGGTCCTTGATGATGTGTTGTAGGGGTTTGGCTTGACGAAGTGGGATTTTCTCCCACAAGAGCTCATGCGATAAATAAATTTGTTAGTTTTTAAAAGTGCCACTAGGCTCCTTGTTTGTTTTGCTGAGCTAAACTAACATGGCTACCCCTCTGGAACTTGCAGTCCAGATATATCAGATCTGCAATATTGATATGTTGGATTTCCATTAAATAATCTATGAATTGACAATGGGTTATAAAAGGCCTATTAATTTGAGGATTCGGAGGGAAAAAATAGTGTCTGTAACAATTTGCAGATGGACTATACCCTTGTTGAGATGATAAGAAGTAAGCTCCCTATGTAACTTTAATAAGGTAAGTTGACTTATTAAACTCAATACAATGCATATGTTAAACCATAGAGCAGCACAGAAAATAGATCCAAGCTAGGAAGAGACAAGCAAAAAAACCACACAAATTCATGGAGTCTGAGAGCAAAAGAGAACATTAGATCATTTGTGACCTCCTATATATCACAGACCATTACATTCCATACAATTCCCCCTGTACTAGGCCCCCAAATTTATGTTTGGCTAAAACATATCTTTCAGAAAGGCATCCAGTCTTGGTTCCTAGACAGTTTGCTCCATCGTTAACCACAAATAGTAAATTTTCTTATTGAATTTATCTGGCTTCAGTTTCCAGCCACTGGTTCTTCTTATGCCTATCTCCAAAGAGCCCTGTGGTATTCAGTATTTTCACTTGTGAACTGTCTTAAATACTACAACAAGGAGTTGTGTGGCACTTTAAGACTAACAGATTTATTTTTTTAAATCTGTTAGTCTTAAAGTGACACACAACTCCTTGTTGTTTTTTTACTGGACTAAACTAACACGGCTATCCCTTTTGAAATTAAATACTACAATCAGGTCATCTTTCAAATTTCTTATTTTTAATAAGTTAACAGACTGAGCTCTTCAAATCATTTACTGTAAGGCATTTTATCCAGACCTGGTATAATCTTTGAGATTCCTTTTTGCACATTCTTCAGTTTTTTGATATCCTTTTTAAAATATGGACATCAGAACTGAATGCAGTAGTCCTGTAGCTGTCTCTCCAATGCCATGCACAGAGGTAAATCACTTCATTATTCCTTCTCATTTATATCCAAAAATCACTTTAGCCCTTTTTGTTACAGAATCATCCTCAAAGCTAATATTGAATTTCTTGTTCATGAGTCCTAAATTCTTTTCAGAGTCACAGTTTTCCAGGATACAACTCCCATTGTACAGGTCTGGCCTCCATTCCTTGTTCCTAGATGTGTAACTTTGTATTTGTGCATATTAAAACACATTTTGTTCTAATGGGCTCAACTTACCCAAGCAACCCACATGGTTCTGCAATACTTTCTGTCCTCATCAGTATTTACCATTCTGCCAGTTTGTGTGTCATCCACATATTTTATGAAGAGTGATTTTATATTTTCTTCTAGATCACTGATGAAAATATTGAATAGCATCAGGCCTAGTGCTAATCCCCATGGAATCTCAATAGAAAAACCACATTCAATGCTGATCCCCATTGATAACTTACTTTTTGAGATCTGATAGTTAGCCATTTCTTAATCCATTTAACATGCTCTTTATTAACATTGTACAATGTTAATTTTTAATTGGAATATTCTGTGTCAAATGCCTTACCAAAGTCTATGCATACCATATTTACAAAGGTATCTTAAAAAGAGTAAGATCTAATTTCTAGGCATCTATCTTCCATCAACCCATGCTAACTGGTACTAATTACATATCTTTTAATCCTTTTATCAATTTAATTCTTTATCAACTTTCCCATTATTTTAGCCTGACATCATTCATGGGTAACTGGTCTATATTTGTCATCATGCTTGCCTCCTCTAATATTGGAAAAAACATTAGCATTCTTCCAGTCTTCTAGAATTTTTCTGTTGTTGCAATTAAATAGAAACACTGGTGGGCTAGAGTCTCTGAGCCAACTCTATTGGAACTCTTGTGTGCAAGTTCCTGGCATGATGATTTAAAAATATTGATTTCTAGTAGATGCTACTTGAATAATGGATTTTTCAGGTCATTCCACACACACACAAATACACACAAAGAAGTTATTTTGGACCATTCCAAAATGAGAGATTTTCAGTAAAATAGAAAAATACATTTTAAAATACTTTTCAAGTCAACTGAAAAGTTTTGTTCTATGCAAAATAAAAAAATTTGTCAGTATTTTAACTTTTTAAAAATGAACAAAGCAAAGTTTGAGATAAAAAGCTTTTCAAGTTAAAAATGTGTATGTTATAATCAAAGTAAATTGGTAAATTTAACATAAATTCAGTGAATGTTTCAGTTGACCTGAATGTCTGTTTTTCAGCTAAAAAAAAGACAAAAAAAATGTTTTGACTGAGAAACAGCACCAAGCTCCACAAATAATTTTAAATTTTCAGTATTGGATTTATGTATTTATTAAACACTTGTGATCAAATTTTCCTATGAAAATGAGATGCTCAACTGCTTTGAAAGTCAGATGAGTTAGACTGCCACCTCCTATTAGGTCCCTTTGATAGCCGCATCTGTGATGAAAAAAATCTTAAAAGATAAAGTTCAGATTCCTCATGATTAAAATTTAAAACTATATAGTACACCAGTTGTGTAAATCCACAAGCATTGGTAGAATTGTTCAAGATACAATGCAAACTATAATCTAAAAACCTGCTTTCGGAATTCCACGACTTCTGCAAACATCTAAATTACACTCATACACAAGAACAAAGTGGAAAGATCTATTTTAAACCCCTTTAAATTGTTTTTGCTCAGGTTACAGTGCAACATGCTTAACACTTCTATTGTCACCTAAATTGGTTTGAAGACAGGCTTTCAAAGAAAATACAGAGGGGAAGAGACAACAAGGAAGTGAATATTATATGAATATATCTTGCTGGTTTTCCATTCCAATTTTTGGAGGGTGTCAATCAACCTATTACTCAAGTTATAATTAACTATACAGAGCAAGCTGAATGCAGGAAGTGGTTACTAACACTTAGGAATACTTAAAAACACACACACACACACAAGTCTCCTGTAGTTTATTAAGTAGTAAATTATGCTGAGTGAGCCTCTAAAGTTAGTGACAGTAATTTTCCTATGTAAATCTTAAAGCTTTATTTTAATAGCTTATCCTTTTAAAAAATTATTGGGATTTTTTTTTATTGTAATTACTTTCCACTCTACAGCTACCAAAAATGTAAGTGGTCTAAGTTTAGAATTGGGTTGATTCACTAATGCAGGTTTAGGTTGCACTGCAACTAACTTGACCAGATATCAACATGGAAGGAGTTCGCTTGATAACGTCTGTTTCTAGCTTTTGCATTCTGCAGTGATACAACTTCTGAACAAAGAAGCTATGTGTTTTCAGAGCCCCAACTGGTTCTAGAAACATCTGGGTGTAGAACACTCTCTGTAAGTGAACTGCTTCTTCACAATGATGCCTAATTTGTAGAATATTTCACAGTAAAGTCAAAACACAAATTAAATCTTTTCACCTGTGAGTTTCAGAAGATCATTACGCAGTTGTAAGAAAAACAATCTGAGTATAGCTTCCAAGCAAAAAGTTTGTATTACTATCATTACAAAGAAGAACTGCATTTGTAATGACAGTCTCTCTCTCTGCCCAGCATAGTTTGGGGGGGAGTGGCGGAGGCGTCAGGGACTATATTCGATGTATTGCCAATCAGTCACCTACCAAGGTTCTCCAGTACCAGAGGGCCAACATTGCATTTACGTGCCCTCCCACACCCCAGCTTGACAAGGCAGGAGGTGTCCTGGTACCACCCTCGAGCAGGGCAGGAGGTGTCCTGGTACCACCCACCCTCAAGGAAGGGGTCTGTATCTGCAGAGTGGGGCAAGTGGGGAGGAATGGGTGCAAATGCAGGTTTTGATCTGACTCTCCCTACCCTCCCAGCTCTTACCCAGTACGTGGTGCTCACTGCTCAGGCAGGTAAGCTTTGCAGGGCCAGTTTTGTTCTGTATTTTTGCAAGGGAGGCAGTGTTACTATAAGTGGTTCCTACTGGTAAAAAACAAGTGCTTGCCCTGCTTTTGATTTTTTTAAAATGCAAAGTCCCATTTGAGGATTCATGAAATGCTTTTCCTCTCTCTTCCTTCCTGTGAAGCAGTGGCCATTTCAGAGACTGAGGGAAAGAAGGGTTGTCTCAGCCCTCAGTCCTGTTCCTCTAGTTCATAATACTGAGATAATTCCCTATCCCAGCCCCTAGGTCAGGGAACTTGAAGTCCTGACTGCACCTAAGCTGAGGTGGGGCCCCCTGCATGCAGCTCTAGAGGGCTGGCAGGGTGGGAGTCATAGCCCTCAGCCTTGCCCTCTCCAACTCTTCCAGGACTGGAGTCAGCTTTTTAGCTTCAGCAGGAAGCCTGAAGAGGCAGCCTCCTGGAGATTTAAAAATCTGCCTGGAATCAATATCAATCTGGCCTTGCCAAAGGGGAGACTAGTCCCTAGAGAGGGCACGTTGAGAATCTCTGACTCTCAGTGGATGGGAGAAGTTGGAGGAATCAGGAGGATACTGGCCTGACACTCCCCAGGCTCATATTGAGATGCTCACACTGAGTGCTCACTACTCAGGCAGCAGACTGAGCTGCAGAGCCAGTGGAAAGGGGTAGCCATGCTAATTTAGTTCAACAAAACAAGCAAGGAGTCTTGTGGCACTTAAAGACCAACATGTTTAAAACAGTTGTATTCTGTGCCTTGCATTTTGCCAAGTTCCAAAGGGGTAGCTGTGTTAGTCCTTAAGTGCCACAGGACTCCTTGCTTGTAGAGCCAGTGGAGAGCATGGGGATGGGTGAGCCCTGAGAAGGATGTACAGTAGGAGGGGGGCTTAAGATTTGGAGCTGTGCTGCTCTTCTCTCTCTCTACACTGCCAGGCAGCAGTGGACATTCCCACTGCATGCCATGCCACCAGCAGTAGCATGGGAGCTAAGCTAGGGCAGTGTGAAGGCGGAGAGGGAGCTGGTTTCCACAAGTCCTGCCTGTCCCTTCTCCCTAACTTCTTCACAGCTGCTGGAGCCTAGGTATCTCAGCCATACTGCCTCAGCAGCTGCAGCAGGAGTTGGGGGCAGCAGCAGCCCACACCTAAGGCTGCCCCTAGGTGGGAGTGGGACTTAGAGCCAATCAGTCTCTGGGGGTCCCCCACTCCCCTGACACTGGAGAGGAGCAGGGTGGGCTGGCCCAAGGGCAGGGTGGACCAACTCAGAGGCAGGCCTCTGCTGTCCCATCCCACCCCTGGGCTAGCTGTTCTGCCCTGTGGGCATGGAAGAATACCAGAGCTGGGTTCCTTGCTCCCGCCTCACACTGCTCCCTTCCATTTCCCAATGAGGGCAGCGGGACAGGGGCGGGAGCCAGTGTGGCAGTGGGGGGGGGAGGGTGCAGTGGTACAGGCTCCACACTGCTCTGCTCACAGCAGGGCAGCATGGAAGCCACAGGGCCTGGGGTAATTGCCTCTCTCACTTTGCTATCTCTCCCCAGGGATGGGTCTGCTCCCACCCAGCAGGTTAGATCTATTCTAGCCCTTAGCCTGCACTCTGTACCCCCACAACCCCCAGGAGAGCCCCTGGATCCCTCGTCTCCCCACTCTCTCTTACCTACAACAGTGCAATTCTGAGAGAATGGAAACTCCTTTGAGAATTGTCCAGCCAGCTAGGTTAGGGAACTTGGAAAGCCCTTCCTGCATCTGGGCTGGGGTTTAGTTGTAAAGGGCCAGAGTAAGGGGTCTTGGGTCACAGCTCCCAGCCTTGCCCTTCCCTCCTTCAGGGCTGGAGACAGCTTTCAGCCTCAGTGCAGTGGGAGGCTGGGGGCAGCACCCCCTTTCCCACTTCTTGGCAGTCCATTCCAGAGAATCCAGGCCACCCATTAGTCCACACCTATGCCTGGCCCAGGAATTCCCCACCTCCCTTACTTAATATATTGCTCCTGAGGGAATCCCCCCATCCCTTCTCCTGCTGCCTGCCTGGGAACAAGGAGACACTAAGAGAGGAAGGGCCTATTGCTCCAGCACCTGGGCCACTAGCCCAGCTACTGAGAGGAGAATATTTATTTTCTCTCACACACCCAGCCACCCACCCACCAATAGCACCATTGTGACCCCCAGGCAGGCCAGCACCTGGGGATGTGGCCACACCCCCATCCCTGCCTTGAAATATCTTACAGCACTAGCCATTGTTGCCAATCCAGAATTTTCTCAACTAAATTATTTATCAATTGGCCATAGGTTCCCAAAATTCATCTGGAAGCACAATTTTTTGAGGGGGTAACTGTGCTACAGATTAGGCTGGAGAAGACTTATTATCATCTCTCCCTTTTACTCTGCCAGATTATTGTATACATTTTCAAAGGTAAAAGAATGAAGTATGCCTGTATTTCTGAGTGTATTTACATTGCAAATGTGTAAATTGTAAATGGTCTATAAATACCTTCACTCTTCAAAATTTGGTTCTTTTCCAAGACTAAACAGAGGGAATCCAGGCACCTAAAACTTTAGCATATGCGGAAGTATTACAACTGCTTCCATTTACAGCTTTAATGACCTGCCTTATTACACAAATGGCACAGGAACCTTGAATGATTGCCTGAACCCAAAGCCTCATATGCTATGAAAAGAAAAATGAACTTACATAGAACACTTTTCTTATTGCAAATTCACAGGTCTTCTACATTTTGTGGCCAAGTCCCTACACACTTCATATACCCACCAGAAGCATTTTTTTACAAGATTATCTTTATAGCTTTAAAATTTCATTGTCACTCTCTAAGTACATTAGCACTGCACTAACTTAATACAATAATAAGTCTTGTCTTCGCCTGCCTGACAATAAATTTTCTATTTTGCCACCAAGAGCTTCTTTCTGAAACTGTTCAACATACATTAACAATCACTACTTGACAGGGAAATGCCTGTTTCCATTAAATATGATACAACTATTTTCATAAATGGGATAACTGTGATCATTTTGTATCCACAAGGCACTCTATGTAGCAATGCTGTGCACATATATTCAGCATTTTTTTTTTTCTGCTTTGGGTTAGACCTTTTTCCTGCAGCTGGGTAACAGAGAAACTTTTCCAAACACATTTCCCAACTAAAGTTCAGTGGAATTCTTTACCTCCATGGAAGAAAACAACACAAAACAGTGGCCCACACAAGCACTTTGTATTTAACACACATAAACACACCCATCAGGAAATAAACAAGATGTTCCTACCAGATCTGCTCTTTATGATATCACTGAACTCATCCGCTGCCGACTCTTCGCTGGGATTCTCAGGACGTCCTGATTCAGCCATAGCTAACAATCCCTCACCCACACACTGAATCTCTCTCCAGTCTAGATCTGCACCCTGAGGCGCCTTTTAAGCCAGATGAAACACAAAGTTTCAAAGGAGGGTTTTGTTTAATTCTAGTGGTGGTAGGGGAGAGGGGGAGTTAAGCTCTGCCTGGCACTCCCCAGCTGCAGCAAGGAGCAAAGGAGAGGGAAACATACAATAAACCAAGGCAAAGATCACACTGGAGGAGAGCTGTCAAACTCAGCTCCCAGGACAGCAGAGAACAGGTGCTGAGCTATGCACGTCTGCCTTAAAATAGAGTCAGTGGCTCCAACAAGGTGAAATAGGATGAGGTCCGATGCTCAATAAATGAGCAGCCAACTTGGGAGACTCCAGAGACTCCCTTTCCGCCTCACTCACAATCAATGCAAACAGAAGCAATTAGAGAGCAAATTGCTAAAAGAAGCAAACAGGAGCATGAATGATTTAGCAGGCCCCGCTTAAAAGCATTCACTTTAATGTGGAGGGGGATTAAAAAATAGCGTGCCCCCACCACACAGAGACCTTGTTTAGCTCCATCATCATAAACTCCTTGGGCAAACAGCCAGGCTTTATACCTGAGGCTTTGATCAGTGAAGGGAGGGGAAATTGTCATCCTTCCTAAAACAATGCGAGGTAGATGCATTTAGCTGGTATCTCTCTCTTCCACTGAGCCTTCCGTGGGCAAACTTGATAAGGAGTCCCAGGGTGTATCTGGGTTTTTGTGTCTGTTGGATAATTTTGTGTTTGGGGGCAAAATATGTGGTCATGTGAGAGTGGAAAGTGTCCTTATAACTTTTAGTGGAGGGGTTAAAACCCTCCCCTTGAATGTCGGTAACCTAGATTCAAGTCCCCTGCTCCCTGATGTGCCAAATGATTCTGAAGTTGCATTGGTCAGCTCTCAATTGACTGACCTAACCATAGACTTTAAGGACATTCTATTGTGGGTGGGTCTCTATCTCTCCTATGTGAGCTGTGTGTTGGTAATTAAATATGCATTACTCCAGAAGGAGAGTGATGGTGCTATAGGGCAACGATGTAGGCACTCACCCTAGAGAAGTTTTAGTCATATTTAAGTCCTTGTTCCAGAGCAGGCAGAGAGGCAAATTAAACCTCAATGGCCCACCATCTCTGCTGAGTACTTACTTGAACCACTGGACTATGGGTTAGAAAGTGGGGAAGTGCTGTCTCTTCCTTAATTAGTATAAAAAATCTAACCAAATAAACCACAGCTTAGCTCCATTGGAGAGTTCATGGTTGTGGACCTCCCAAGCAAAAAGGGGAACCTCCCATCACCCTTGATTTAAGTGCCTGATTCCCTGAGAGGAGTGAGGCATAGCTTCTCCTCAGTATTTTCTATTGGCTATTTTAGGCAACTAACCCTGCAAGGTTCTGGCTTTTGTGGATCCCTTTCTGAAGTCAAATCAAATCTGTTAGTCTTAAAGTGCCACACAACTCAAATCAAATCATAGGGCTGGAAGGGACCTCATGAGATCATCAAGTCCAACCCTCTGAGAATTGAGCCCAGGACCTTCTGTATGTTAAGCAGAGGTGTTAGCCACTACACTATTTGCAGGGCTAAGTCCCTGGGGTTATGTCTACACTTGAAAATTAGTTTGAACTAAGGAGGCTAACTTCATACTTGTCTACACTAGGCTTTCATTAGTTCAAATTAAGGAATTCCTTAATTCAAATGAATAAAAGCTTAGTTCACACTAGTAAAACATGTTGGTTAGTTTGAACTAAGGATGACGTAGACAAGGATTAACCCTTCGTTTGAACTTAATAAGTTCGAACTAAGGGCAGTTAGTTTGAATTGACAAAGTGGACTAATGTTAGTTTGAATTAGCCCACATTGTTCATTCGAACTAATAAGTTTGAGTTTAGTTTGAACTAAACTCAAAGTTATTAGTTCAAATTAACAAATTCAACCTAATTTTTTCTAGTGTAGACATACCAATGTCTCCCCAAATCATTGTATAATAACTGCAATGCAGAGCTTTCCCTGGCATTGGCCACAGGGGGCAGAAGCCCCCAGTGTCCCGAGTGCCCAACTGTGGCAGTGCAGGCACAGAGAGGCAGTGTTTGCCCTGAGCTCCCCCCACTGACCTCCCTGGGAGGAGAGAAATTTAAATCCTTCCTCTCAGGTAGAGGAGAGGGGAGCAGCAACTGGTGACTTGATCTCATCCTGGGTCAGGGATGGGGCCAACTGGTGGCATCTGGTCCTGGCCTGGGACCTGTGGGAGCATAGGCAGGAGCCATCACCTGTCCAGGATGTGGGGCCCACCACATCAGGGGCAGGACCTGGCTGCCACAACTGCAGGGACTTGGTGGGGCTGCCACCCATGGCAGGAGCCAACCCTGGCTCTCATTGAGGACCCAGGCCTGATGGAGGTGATAGGATCTAGCCCTTGGCCCATCAGCAAAAGCTGGATTGGCTCTGGGGCTGGTGCAGTAGGAGTGTGGTTTGGGCTTAGGGGTGTGTCAGGGCTGTGCCCCAATTTTTTTTCTGGCATAGCATCACCCTTGCTCTAATGCATAACTTAATATTATGGATTCCTGCCCAATGGTCTCTTTAGCCCAGTATCCTGGCTTACAACAGAGGCCAATACCAGGTGCTTGAGTGGGGATGAATAGAACAGGTAATCATCATGTAATCATTCATTTGTCATGACACAGACACTTCATGACAGGAATCAACCCTGAAAGGACTTTTGGAATTCTGACACCTTGCAGTAGTGTGATTCCAGTGAGATGTAAGTTGTAGTGTGCAGCAACAGTTTAAAGCTAACTGTCCACATGGATCTTGCTGGCTCACACTAAAAGTTCCCTGCACATTGATGTAGTCCTGTTTCTAAGAGTTCAATATGCACTAGGGAATTTGTAGTGTGCACCAGCTGGGTCTACATGTATGGTTATTGCACAGCATGCTGATACATGCTAGAATTTACACCTCAGCTGGTGCTTGCTAATGCACTGTGTGGACAAATCCTGTGACTCAAAGTATCCTTAACTGTGACTTTCTAAATCCACTCAGAGAGATCTTCCATTAAGTCAAATTAAATTGACTTGGCCTATTCTCAGAGCATTTGACATGTGTTTGCTAAGGACATAATCCTGAAGGGTTGTAGTACCTCTTAGCATCAAGTTACATAGAACAAAGACATTTTTTCCACACTCCAGCTGGGCAAGGCAACTATTTCATACCACAAAACATCTGGAACAAGTTTCCCGCTGAAAATGTCTTGGGTTGCAAAAACACTATGTACAATGCAAGCACTGGCTGCCTCTCTTCCTACAAACTCAAAGCTGCTATTTACGCATGTATTTGTTTCAGTATGAATGTATATACCATTTCTTGTGAGTCTGGGGCTCTTAGCAAGCAAGAAATACACATCTGTAGATGGAAAAACTTAAGCATTTACTTAGAGTAATTAAAGGGACTTCAAAGTCTGGTTCACTCTAACTAACTGAAATTGTCTCTGGTGGTCTCTTGTCTTGTCTCAATAAATACCTGTTAAGTTTTGTTCCAGTTCAAAATAGAAAAATTTTTCTTTTTATTTCACACCTCTGAAAATTTAAACTGCTAAATAAAAGTCAAACTACATATTCTCCTTTTAATCCATCATCGCAGATTCAACAAACAAAACTATCAACTACACATGCACATGTAATTAAAAGACAAATGGGACAAAACAGTTTGGGAAACAATTTGACACAGAGCCCAACCAGTGGAGGAGACAGGCAGTGTGAGGTACTGAGGCAAAATTTCCAAATAAATATATTTCAATTTTTGACCAAAATATTTTAAGTATTTTCAAGAATTCAAAATTCTCAGCAGAAACTTTCAACAATATTTTTCTCAGATTTTCTACAGGAGAAAAAAAAAATCTGATTAGCTGTAGCATCATTTAGACCTGCACGGGTCTCACACAAATGTCTTTTATTTCTTTCCTTATCTGTCACTTGTTCACAAGTCATTCCCCTTAGCTACAGAGCTTCACCCCTTTATTCATGGGTACCAGGCCATCCTTACTCAGTTCAGGCCTCTTCATACTGACAGTCACAACTTGCCTTTTATATTCAGCTTTTATCTTCCCCTAGTGCCTTCTCATGGCCTGATCTGGGAGGAATGCTAGCTCAGTGAGTCTGTATCTCTTTATAAGGGCCCAGTTCCATAAAAGGATTTAGGCACTTACAAGCACTGCTGTGAGTTATAAATCCCTCCCACTCAGGTGCATCTTAGACTGGTAGGTGCCAAAACACATTTAGAGCCTAAATTTTTGCTGTTATAATTCCTTAGTTGCCTAAACATGTCTGCTTCTGGATATGTGCACTGCTTCCTCACTCTAGCCTTGCCATAGGGAGCAAGTATAATAGACTTGTCCTGATGCAGCCACCTGGAACCCATTGTTGGGAATCTGGATCATGGTGGCCCCACCTTTTTCTCTCCCTGCTTTGCCCTTTTCCTGAGGCCCCCATCTCATCTACCACATTACCCATTGGGGCTGCTCTGAGTGCTCTGAGGGTTCAAAACTGCACCAGAAACTGACTGCTGCAAGTGGGAAGGGGAGGGGTGGAGTGGAACCAGTGCCTCAATTGGAAGGTAGTAGGGGCAGGGACTCAGGTGGGTAGGGCAGGGTGTTAGGCCTTCCTGAAAAGGAGTGCACACACCAGCCATGTTCTCTGTACTCCTCTATCATGCCTAGGCTCCAGCATGATCCTCAAATCAGGTGAAGATATATACCTATCTCATCTGTCAGGGAAGATCAGAGTATGCCTAATGACATACAAAACATCTGTAAGATGAGGAGGAGAATTCCCTGATAAACCTTAACCCACTGGTTATGGCACCCATCAAGAACATAGGAGGTACCAGTTCAGTCTCTGGTGATCCTAGAAGGGGAAGTGATTTGAACAAGGGTCTCCCACTGCTCAAATGACTATCCTAACAACTTGACTTTATAATCACTTTCATTCTCTTTCTGGGCCAATTGATGTACAATAGCTTCAACAAGAGAGACTATAGCAGACCATCTCTATGTCAGGTGGTTACTGTACTCAGCTGAGAGGTAGAAAAATCCCTGTTTAAATATCTTTACCTTATCAAGCAAGGGGGGGGGAATCAAACTGGGATCTCTCATGTGCTGTCAGAGTACCCTAACTACTGGGCTAAAGGTTCTAAGGGCAGTCATTGTAGCCTGTCTCCTCTTGAGCTGTTTTGTGTGCCATCAGATAGCAGCATAAACTGTTCTTATTAGAACAATTTAGATGTCTGAATCCAGGCAAGGATCAGCAGCTGTGGATTGCAAGTACAAATAGACCCCTCCCTGCACTTTGGACTTTGGTGCCTAAAATGGTGAGAAGGTACTGGTGAACAATGGAGAGGATATATGTTGCCATCTAAACCACTATGGGTAAAAGGCCTGAATCTGCTCTTGGCTCATGCCAGTGTAAACGGGAACTAATTTATTTCACTGAGGTCAGCAGAGTTACAGAAGTACAAAACTATGTAAGTGAGTAAAGAATCAGGCTGGAGAGGTGATTAAGGACTCATCTTCACTCACTGACTGTAGCAAATTGCTACAATCAATTCAACTTCCGGATCAACTGCTTGGACCTCTGAGACCTTGCTCAGACGATCAGAAGTTTGATCCCTGAACACCACCCCAGCAACTGGGTAGTACTGAGTTGAAGGGAGGCCCCTCTCCTCAATTCAGTGCAGTGGGTGTGCCAGGATTAGGGAAGCCAAACACAGATACACAAGTTATTTTAGGTTTGTCTCTCCATTCAAATGCCACCAAAAAGGGCAGGCAGTGTAGACCTGCCCAAAGTGAGTGAGTAGATAACTTCCAGGCAGCAACTGCTGCATTCTATTTCAGAAGCCAAGTTGACTGGTGCTGTTCAGATGCTCTGGAAAACCACATTAAAGCCATGAGCCAGACTTAATGTACATGAGGGTAGCTGCAGATTTTAGTTTTTTATAGTAATGTCTGATGAGATGAAGCAGGTGGGAGTTTTTATACAGTGCAGTATTCTTACAAGTGTGGAACTTTCATTTGTGGTCATCACTGTTCAGTTGTGTTTTAAGTGGTAAGTAGGGTAGGAATACAGCATTGCTAACCACTGAACTTTAAATTAAATCACGAGTCCAACTCCCCAAAATCATGAGATTGTTCCCTGTTATGAGATTTTTTCAAAGAAGATTGGGGGGGGGGTTGTCTATTCTTGTTTTTTAATTTCATCTGCCCACCTCCAGACTACAACAATTACTATACATTTGTGAGTTGGCAACATTGTGATTTCATCTCCATCACAGGAGCACTTGCTGGAAGACACAACTGAATTTGAATTACAAAGATTTGTATGAAGTGGTGTCTGGTCATGGAGAGAATTATGCAGCTCATTTTCAAACTGCATAACTCCAATAAATTCTTCTTATGTCTACCCCAACTATCCTTTATCTGCCTGTCTCCTGCTAGAACTTTTGCACATGTATTAGTGTTTGTAGGATGGAGGTTTTAAATTCTCAAAGAAAATTCAAAGAGAGAACTCCTCAAGACCTTCTGCTATCCTTTTATTTCTCTTTTGGTTAGTCTTTTTCTTCTCCAAAAGGGGAATGTGGTTTCTGGGGCTCTCTAAAGAAACCCATTACAAACATGTCATAAATATTTAAGCCTCCAAACTTCAAATCAAGGCAAGACCTTCAAACTAATTTAAAATTAATAAGATGTGTTATCCATGCTGTAGAGACAGAAACTCCACTGATGCCAATAACATTTACGTACTGCTTTAGTAGTTTTTTTTCCTCTTAAAGTCTTCACTTTGTCAGTTACCAAATGGTCACTTGATTAGACTAAAACATCTGTACTGTTTATTTGCTTAGTATAGTTTGTTAATATGGAACATTTTTGTTATTAATCTGGAATTCTCACTGATTTGTTTGATGCCAAACAAATGTGTGGAGTGGCATTATACCACCATAGTAGCCTTCTTTCTGACATTTATCAGCACTGAACATATGCAAAATTTCAATGCTGGCTCCAGACTTGAACCGCAAGCTAAAAATGCTTTTAAGTGTACACAGGCTAAGATTTTTAAAACTCAGGAAGGTGCTGTGTGCTGAAGACCTTTAAAAAACAAAACAAAAAAAGTCCAACAGGTCATTCACTATGGTGCCTAAATAAGGATTGAGTACCCCACTGTCGGGCAGTCATCCTTTTGTCAGTAGGCTTTTTGACACACTGACTATGTCTATGATATATATAAATATATCTCTTTTGAACATGGCATCAAATGGAGAAATCATGTTGTGTGTGGATGGTAGTACATGGCAGTAAAGAATTTTCTTCATTCCATTTTGGATCCGTGAAAGCCAGTTTCACCAATTTTCTAGTCAAATAAAGTCTTCTGTATATCATTCTGGATCCCATATAGTCCGCTTCTAAGTCACATGACAGTATTTGTTTAAAAAATACTAATCTGAATACAGTTTTTGTAAATATTATTTAGAAGTAAATTCACTTGGATTTCAAAATTACATATTATTTGAATATCACTATTCCATAATTCTGGTTATTCTGACCCTCAAAAAGTCATTGGCTTTAGACAGTGTGAATTTAGATGAGCATCCAAATTAGAAAATGCCCATTTCAGAAAATTATTAGCTGCATGATAGTCTCTGAAATGTATTTATAACCTCATTTTAGCTGTTCTGGGGCACCACTTGTCAATCCTTCAAGACCCATCTATATTTGATTCCACTTGTACATGTTAACTAACTTGGTTGTAAATTTCAGTGTAGACAGTGTAACTTTTATAGTCATAATGTGATCAGCCCTTTAATGGCATCATTTTCAGCCAGCTGGAAAGCTGGTAGCATCCCTCCCCCCTCCATTGAAAATAAGTCAGCGGGTTATTGACATTAATATACAATGTAGTCTTGACCAAAGATGCATTATGCATCATTAGAAAAACTCCATCTAAAGAGACTTACTGCGAAGTTGTCCCATCCTTTTCAAAAAGTTCAGAGGTAATCACAGGTGCCTTGGCAGATCAAAGCCTTGTGGACAGATGATTGGGTCAGTGATGAAAGAGTGATTAACTATCATTGTTGAGCAATCATTGCACCAAAAATATTCCACTGTTATGTCCTGCAGTGGCATAAGTCATGATTACGGCCATCTAGAAGACAGGAAGCTGGTGTGTGGTTGAAGTGGTCTTCCTACAATGACAGATAGCTATGTCCTTAGATCTTAGACTCATAGAATCATAGGGTTGGAAGGGACCTCACAGGTCATCTAGTCCAACCCCCTGCCAGAGGCAGGACCACTCCCACTAAACCATCCCAGTCATGGTTTTGTCCAGCTGGTCCTTAAACACCTCCAAAGATGGAGACTCCACCACCTCCTTTGGCAGCTCATTCCAAGGCTACCACTCTCCTAGTAAAAAAGTTTTTTCTAATATCCTGCCTTGACCTCCCTAACTGCAACTTGAGACCATTGCTCCTCGTTCTGTCCTCTGTTATTACCGAGAACAGTCGAGCTCCATCTTCCTTAGAGCATCCCTTCAAGTAGCTGAAGGTTGCTATCAAATCCCACCTCATTCTTCTCTTCTGCAGACTAAATAAGCCTAATGCTTTCAGTCTTTCCTCATAGGCTTGTGCTCCAGCCCGTTACTTATTTTGGTTGCCCTCCTCTGAACTCTCTCTAGTATGTCCCTGTCCGTTTTGTAGTGGGGAGCCCAAAACTGAACACAGTATTCTAGATGTGGCCTCACCAGTGCAGAATAGAGGGGAATGATCACATCCCTTGCTTTGCTGGTAATACTTCTTTTGATGCAGCCCAGTATGCCATTTGCCTTTTTGGCAGCAAGAGCACAGTGCTGACTCATATCTAGCTTCCCATCCACCATGACCCCCAGGTCCTTTTCTATACTGCTGCTACTTAGCTGAATGTTTCCCAGCCTGTAGCGGTGCATGGGGTTTTTTCGTCCCACATGCAGGATTTTACACTTGTCCTTATTGAACCTCATAAGATTTCTATTGGCCCACTGTTCCAATTTATCTAGGTCTCCCTGTATCCTGTCCTTGCCCTCCAACGTGTCTACTGGTCCCCCCAGCTTGGTGTTATCCGCAAACTTACTGAGAATGCAGTCTATTCCATCATCCAGCTCATTGATGAAAATGTTGAACAGAACCGGCCCCAGGACCAACCCCTGTGGCACACCACTCATGACTGGCTGCCAGCTAGACATGGAACCATTGATTCCTACACGCTGAAACCGTTGATCTAGCCAGTTTTCTATCCACCTTATAGTCCACCTATCCAAACCATACTTCCTTAATTTGCCAATGAGAATGCTGTGGGAAACTGTATCAAAAGCCTTGCTAAAATCAAGGTATATCACATCAAAGGTTCTTCCCGCATCCAGAAAACCAGTCATCTGATCATAGAAGGAGATGAGATTGGTCAGGCATGATTTACCTTTGGTAAATCCATGCTGACTGTTCCTGATCACTTTATTTTCCTCTAGGTGTCTGAGGATGGATTCTTTGAGAATCTGCTCCATAATTTTTCCAGGGATTGAGGTGAGGCTGACTGGTCTATAATTCCCCGGATCCTCCTTTTTCCCTTTCTTGAAAATAGGCACTACATTTGCTTTTTTCCAATCCTCTGGTACCTCCCCCGTTCTCCATGAGTTTTGAAAGATAATGGCCAGCGGTGCTGCTATCTCATTGGCCAATTCCCTTAGCACTCTTGGATGCAGTTCATCCGCCCCATGGACTTGTGCACATCCAGCTTCTTTAAGCAGTCCCTAACCTGACCTTCCATCACCAGGGGCCTCTCTTCTTCTCTCCCATCTGCCACACCCATGGTAGTGGGCTGGGAGCTGACCCCGCCCGTGAAAACTGAAGCAAAAAACGCATTGAGCACCTCAGCTTTTTCCTCATCCTCTCTCAAAAGGATGCCTGCCCTATTCAGCAAGGGACCTACACCATCCCTGATCCTCTTCTTGTTATTAACATACTTGTAGAACCCTTTCTTGTTATCCTTTACATCCCTTGCTAGCCGCAACTCCATTTGTCCTTTGGCCTTTCTGATTTTATCCCTGTAGTCCCTAGCAATATCTTTATATGCCTCCGTGGTCATCTGACTGCCTCACATGTTTGTTCTTTCTCCTAATTGGAATGGCAACTTCCTATGCCCTTAGCAGGGTTTCTTTACAATATAACCAACTGTCTTGGACTCCTTTCCCCTTCAGATTAGCATCCCAAGGGATCCTACCCATCAGTTCCCTGAGGGAGCCAAAATCTGCTTTTTTGAAGTCCAGGGTTTTTGTTTTGCTTCCTTCCTTCCTTCCTTTAATCAGGATCCTGAACTCAACCATGTCATGGTCACTACTGCTTAGCTTGCCATTTACCTCTACCTCCCTGATCAATTCTTCCCTGTTTGTGAGCAGCAGGTCGAGCGGTGCAAGATCCCTAGTTGGTTCCTCCAGCATTTGTACTAGAAAGTTGTCCCCAACGTTCTCTAAAAACTTCCTGGATTGCCCATGCACTGCTGTATTGGCCTCCCAGCAAATGTCAGCATAATTGAAGTCCCCCATCAGCACCAGGGCCTGTGATCTAGATGCTCCTGCTAGTTGTCCATAGAACACCTCATCCACCTCCTGCTTCTGGTCTGGTGGTCTATAGCAGACACCCACCACAGCATCCCCCTTGTTGCTTTCCCCTCTCACTGTAACCCACAGACTTTCTACTGGCATGCTTCCACTTCCATAATGGAGGTCTGAGCAGTCATAGAGCTCTTTTACATATAACACTACTCCTCCCCCTCTTCTTCCCTGCCTGTCTTTCCTGAACTGGCAGAGCTCCAGTCGTGCACACTATCCCACCACGTCTCCGTTATTCCTATAATATCATAGTTCCTTGTCTGTGCTAGTATTACCAATTCTTCTTGCTTATTTCCCAGGCTCCTTGCATTAGTGTACAGGCACCTAAGATACCCGGTTGATTGCCCTAGATTTGTCATGTTGATTTCCAATTCTATTACATAAACCTCCTTGCATTTTTTCTTGGAGTTCTCCTCCCCCACTCTCCTCACATATTGGGGCTTCAGTAGAGCACTTAAGACATTTATTTGATTCCCCCCCACCCCATGTTCCAACTACCTTCTCCTTTATTGCTATTGATACAGTCCCAGCCCCCTCCCCCCCCCAAGTTCCATCCCTTCCCCCAGATCACCCACATTGTTACTTACCTGTGGGCTTTGGTCTCCTTCCCCCGTTGAACCTAGTTTAAAGCCCTCCTCACTAGGTCAGCCAGTCTGTGCCCAAACACGCTCTTCCCCTTCCTGGCCAGGTGAAGGCCATCTCTGCCTACCAATCCTCTGTCCTGAAACAGGACTCCATGGTCAAGGAAGCCAAATCCCTCCTGACCACACCATCTTCGCAGCCAGGCATTCACCTCTAGGCTGCATCTGTCTCTCCTCAGGCCTCTAGCCTTGACTGGAAGGATCGAGGAGAACACCATCTGTGCTCCAAACTCCTTCACCCTCACTCCCAGAGGCCTGAAGTCACCTTTGATCTGCTGGGGATCACCTCTCACAGTATCATTGGTACCCACATGGATAAGAAGCACGGGATAGTAGTCTGAGGGGCGGATGATTTTAGACAATCCCTCCGTTACATCTCGGATATGGGCACCTGGCAGCCAGCATACCTCTCTAGAGGCCTTGTCAGGGTGACAGATGGGTGCCTCCATTCCTCTCAGGAGGGAGTCCCCAATCACCACAACCCTACGTTTCCTCTTAGGTGAGGTGGCTGTGATCTGCCCAGCCTTTGGGGTGGATGGCATCTCCTCTACCTCCTTTAGTGTGTCCAGCACCGCATAATGGTTCCTCACCACAATAGATGGTGGGATGTGAGCAGGTGTGGAGCACTGTCTATTGCCAGAGGTGACCAGCTGCCAGTGTCCTTCCTCTGCCATAGGCATCCCATCCATTTCCAGAGCTGTGGCAGTAGCCCTTGGCATTGGGATAGGGACCTCCTCCTTGCAGGTCTCATCGTGGACATTGTCAAGGAACTTTTCCAGGGCATAGATACCCCTGAGTCGTGACACCTCCTCCTGTAACTCTCCTACCTGTTTCTTAAGAGATGCCACCAGAAGGCACCTATCACATAGGCTCATCTCCCTAGCCTGATCATCAGTGGCAGGAAAATGAAGGCCACACTCCCTGCAATTCCACACCAGGGTCTGGGTGGAGATATCCATGGACAGACAGTCTGTCTGGCTACAAACAGAGGCAAAGAAAACAGCAGGGGTGCTGGCTCCAGCAGTACGGCTCCTGTTCACCAGCTTGGCGTCACCAAACTCCTTCTCAAACTCTCCTGTTTGCAGTCCCCTGTTCTTAGCCAACAGCATCACAGAGGCCTTCTCACAGCAAATGTGGTGCAGTACTATGTTGCTAAGTATTGGTAGGCTTTGCAATTGAAACTTCACCATAGCTTTGTTAAGCTTGACATCAATCAGCCTTATGTGAAGTGAGCTGACATTCAAATAGCAGGACCCCAGGACCTAGTTTTTTACTGTAGACCAGGCCTTCACTGACAGCCTAAATGTTACTATTTACATTAGTCATATTTAGGCTTCCAAGTAAGGCCTAGTCTATAGTAACCCTTGGGGAGGAAGGGGTTAACTATCTGGTCAGTGAGTCCCAGGACAGCCAATAGGAACAAAGCACAGCTTTTTGAATTGGAACAGCAGCCTGGCCTGTTTCTGTTTGGATGTAGCAGAGCTCCTGAAAGGATCAGGAGGAGGCCAGAGGGGCATGAGGAAGAATCCAGCAACATCCTTACCAAAGATAAGTTAACTTTGTTACTGACCATGCGTGGGTAGAACAGGGAATGTTTATTCAGATGCGGTCAGGGTATTTTCCTTGTTTTGGGTTTGTTTTTGGATTTCTCTGTGCTGAGCACATGTACCCCCTCCCACTACCCTGTAACTACCCAAGTTAATTCCCAGAGAAGCAACTCTCTGTTTTTTATCTGTTCTTTTTGATTAAAGACTTTACTTTTTAAGTAAGTTCTGGTTCTGTGTCCTGGAAGGGCAAGAGGTTTGTGTGCACATGCCTCAGACTGCACAAGCAGCTACTAAAGAGGACTTTGTTCCAGTTCTAGCTCATATTGCGGCTGGAGTTCAGTCACTTTCCTGAGGGAGGAATAAAAGTGATTGAGGATACCTCACAGGAAGGAATTCCCAAGTGTGCCTTCCTGGGTTTCAAGAGGTTTTTTTGCATCTGGGTGGTGGCAGCGATACCACTCCAAGACCAGGAACTGGAGGCTTTGGAGAATTTTAACACCAGGCTTTAAGGCCAGTTGCTTTTCTGGCCTGTTGCAGGCCCCTACCTTCTGCACTCAGAGTGCCAGAGTGGGGAAACAGTCTTGACATGGTGGCAGCGGTGGGATGGACTTTTTTTGAACCAGAAGCACAAACCTCAGGATTTTTTAAAGGACAAATTGTTTTTTTGTTGTTTGTTTTGGTCCCCTCCCCCCCCACCATTGGGTAGTGGACATTTTGGGAGAATTTTTTTTCTTCACCTTCCTGTCTTGCTTTTTGGTTTTTCTTTTTCTTTTTTCTTTTGCTGCCTGGGAAAAAGGCATGCAAGGGGTTTAACTGGCAGAGCCAGGGAGTCCAAAACAAGCAGTTTTTTCTTCTTTTTTTCTAGCTTTCATGGCAGCAGGATAGCTAGGCCAGAGTAGGGCAAGGAAGCATCCCAGTGAATGCGTTTGCAGTGGGGCAGAGGATCCATGGAGACACCAGGCCCAGATCAGTCCCAGAAGTCCAACTCCAACGCAGACATGTGGAGTGGGGACGAGGAAGTGGGTAATAAGCCCGTGGAGGCAGGAGGGGACAGGAGCAGCCATGTCCCTTCTGTACCACGAGGGCCAAGCTGGGAGGATGTCTTTAAGACAGGAAGATCTCTAACTATGAGCGAAATGGAGTTCTTCCTAGAGATGAGGTGCATAGAAGCAGAGGAGAAGGAAAAGCAGTGGCACTTTGAGCTAGAGAAAGCTGAGAAACTGGGCGCTGCAGCTACACCAGCTTCTTCTACTGCCATTCCTACCCCACCTTATGCTCTCCAACCCAAGAAATGCCCAGTGTACCAGATAGGAGATGATGCGGAGGCCTTCCTAGAAAATTTTGAAAGGGCCTGCCTTGCGTACAGCATCTCCCCAGACCACTACATGGTGGAGTTGAGACCACAGCTCAGTGGACCCTTAGCAGAAGTGGCAGCTGAAATGCCTAGAGAAACCATGAACAATTATGAGCTCTTTAAACAAAGGGCCAGAATGACAATGGGGCTGACTCCTGAACATGCCCGTCACCAGTTCAGAGCCCTAAGGTAGAAGCCAGGCGTGGCATTCACCCAACATGCCTACCAAATTGATAAAAATTGAAATGCCTGGGTATCAGGGGCACAAGCTAAAACTGTGGAGGAGCTCTCTCTCCTAATAAGACTGGAACAGTTCTTAGAGGGTGTTCCTGAAGAAATACAAAGATATATCCTGGATGGGAAGCCCAAATCTATATCGGAGGCAGGGGAGATTGGAGCCAGATGGGTGGAAGTGACAGAGAGGACCCAAACTGGTAGCAGTTTTTGGGGGTCCCAGGAGAGGTGTCCAGAGATGGCATATCACCACCAGAGACAACCCAAGGGCCTACCTCACAGGGAGGAGCCCACTGCACCACAAGGGAAACCTCAGGCACCTTCTCACCCCACAACCCCATTCTCCAGCAACAAACATCACTCCAGTGACCAGCCAGCTGGGTGGTGTTTTAAATGTAATGAGCTGGGACATGTGAAGGTGAACTGCCCCAAGAGCACAAACAGAGTGCAGTTCCTTGCAGTGGGCTCATACCATGTGCCTGCAGGCCCAGATGCCTCACAGATACCCCCAGAGCAAAGGGAGATCGTGAGTTTGGGCGGGAAGGAAGTTGTTGCGTGGAGAGACACTGGAGCACAGGTGTCAGCTATCCATCAGTCCTTAGTAGACCCCAAAACCATCAACGTAAAAGCTCAAGTAACTGTGCAACCCTTCAAGGCAAACTATTTTGACCTGCCTACTGCAGAGTTGCCCGTGCAGTACAAAGGCTGGTCAGGAACCTGGACGTTTGCAGTCTATGATGATTATCCCATTCCCATGCTGTTGGGAGAGGACTTAGCAAACCATGTGAGGCTAGCCAAAAGGGTGGGCACAATCACCCGTAGCCGGGCTAAGCAGGTCTCGACACCTAACCCAGTTAGTGAGCCTTCTACCACGGTTCAGCCTGTATTCCCTGATGCCACAGCACCCGAGGCTCAGAAGGAGGTGGCAGACCCAGAACCCAACCCAGCATCTACAATAGCAGCAGTAGAGGCAGTTCTCGATACCCAGCTGGAACGAGAACCAGACCCAGCGCTTGTAACCCCCTCAGAGTCACGGAAGCTAGCATTGGTGTGTGCCACCAGACCTGCACTTGCAGCAGCAGGTAGCCCTTCATGAAAGGCTGTCCTGGAGTCTGCAACACAACCCGTGCACCAGCAGAGAGTGTTTCACAACCAGGAGAGGCACCCACATCATCTGCATCATTTCCAGAGGGACTGAGCCTGAGTCCACAAACCAGGGAGGAATTGAGGTCTCCAGCATCAAGGGAGCAGTTCCAAGCCAAGCAGGAGGCAATTGAGAACCTCAAGGGTGCTTGAAGGCAGGCATGGAGTGGCCCATCACCTCTCAGCTCTTCAAATAGGTCTGGGTTTGGTATGAAAAGAGGACTTTTTCACAAAGAGACTCTCTCAGGTGGTCACAAGGAGGACTGGCATCCTCGGAGACAATTGGTAGTTCCAACTAAGTACAGGGGAAAGCTCTTGTGCTTAGCCCAGGACCATCCTAGTGGTCATGCTGGGGTGAACATGACCAAAGACTTGTGGGGAGAACCCCTGAAAACCACTCCTGTGAAGGTAACAGGATGGGGAGGCACTTGTGGGACTTGTGGGGCCAGAGGGCACTCTAGGAGAGAGTGTCTCGCCCAGAAAGACAGGGCAAGTCCCAGGGTCGGGACTGAGATAGAGACACCTGTGCCCTGGAGGAAACAAAGGAGATGTTTCTGGTGCCAGGAGCAGGGCCATATAAAAAGATATTGCCCCCTCAGGTTAAAGAGGGCGAGGGCAAGAAGGCCCAAGCTGGCCAGGTCTGGAATGGATGAGAAAGAAGGGTCTATACAGACAGCAGCCTGGGTGTGCCCCTCAACTGGGAAGAGGGACACCACAGATAAAGCGGTTGGGATGGAGAAGGCCCAGACCAACAGTGGAGCCCAGTTGAGATCATGTGACCTGTAGTGAATTTTATATGTGTACATTGTACTGTATTAACCCTGTTCTTTCCTAGTAATGGGAAGAAATCACAGCCAGTGTGAGTCCAGCCTACACCAGGCTGCCCAGCACCATCTGTGATTTGGGGGGCGTGTAGTAACCTTTGGGGAGGAAGGGGTTAACTATCTGGTCAGTGAGTCCCAGGACAGCCAATAGGAACAACGCACAGCTTTTTGAATTGGAACAGCAGCCTGGCCTGTTCCTGTTTGGATGCAGCAGAGCTCCTGGAAGGATCAGGAGGAGGCCAGAGGGGCATGAGGAAGAATCCAGCAACATCCTTCCCAAAGATAAGTTTGTTACTGACCAGGCATGGGTAGAACAGGGAATGTTTATTTAGATGCGGTCAGGGTATTTTCCTTATTTTGGGTTTGTTTTTGGATTTCTCTGTGCTGAGCACATGTACCCCCTCCCACTACCCTGTAACTACCTAAGTTAATTCCCAGAGAAGCAATCAATCAGCCTTATGTGAAGTGAGCTGACATTCAAATATCAGGACCCCAGGACCTAGTTTTTTTACTGTAGACCAGGCCTTCACTGGCAGCCTAAATGTTACTAGTTACATTAGTCATATTTAGGCTTCCAAGTAAGGCCTAGTCTACACTACAAAATTAGGTCGACATAAGGCAACTAATATCAGCCTAATTATGCATGTGTTTACATTTAAATTTTTCTCCTACCACCATAAGTATCTTATTACAGCAATGCTACCTCTCAGAGTGGCACAGAATCATAGCTGAGGTACTCAGGTCAATGCAATGTCAGTGAAGACACTATGATACTGATTTCCAAAGGGGTAGCTATGTTAGTCTAGTTCAGCAAAACAAACAAGAGTCCCGCCGCACTTAAAAGCTAACAAATTCATTTATCACATGACAGATGGTTTGACGATTCTGTAAGTTTCTCCATCATCAAAGCATCAGATGAAGGTGGATTTTCTCCCACAAAAGCTCATGCGATAAATGAATTTGTTAGTCTTTAAGTGCCCCAGGACTCATTGTTTGTTTTGTGATACTGATGTTGACCATAACTGTAAATCCAACAACTGTCCCACTGACTGCTCTAGTCACCGGTGGAAACAACACTGCCCCGAGGTCATGGAGACCCTTAAAGGCCTATGAATTTTTTAAAAAAATTCCTGCTTATCTGGTTTGTCAAGCACACCTGGAAGCTCTCCATTATCATGTGAAATTGCCCAGCTGATCGTGCTGGCTACATACTCTAGATACATTCTAGCCTGGAATAGATAGGACATATTGGATCTCCTGGGCTTGTGTGGAGAAGAGGCTGTGCAAGCACAACTATGGTCCAGTCATAGACATGTCAACAGCTACCAGCAGATTGCTCCTCAGAGGCAGGAGAAGTGGTATATCAAGGATCATCAGCAACATCATATGAAAGCCAAGGAGCTGTGGCAAACATACCAGAAGGCAAGAGAGGCCAACAACTGATCTGCATCTGAACCGGAGATCTGCTGTTTCTACAAAATGCTGCACGCCTTACTCAGAGACTCCACCACTACCCCGCAAACAACCGTGAATACTTCCCAGTAGTCCAATTCACAAGCCCTTGCCATGAACAGCAAGAAGGAGGTGATGGTGGAGCAGGAAAAGTGACCTTCAATCAGAAGAGCTCATTATGCTGCAAACCAGGACCCGTTTAGACAGTGGAAGCCTCTGTCAGTCCCATCAGGTGAGCATGGATGAGCCCATTGCTCAAGGAAAGAACCTTGGGTAAGTGATTAGATAAATTTCAATTACAGGGATGGCACCCCAACATAGCAGGATACATCTTTTGACTTTTCATTAATTTATTCTTGCTCAAGGGAGAAGTGGTACAACCGAGAGAGATATAGTTGCTATCTGCTTTTCAATCTGTTCTAGGGTTACATGGGCAGAGAGGACACACAGAGAAGTTTGTTTACTTGCACAGTGATATCCCTTGAATCCTCTGGAGAGATCTAGATGAAACTTTCACAGAAAGCACTCTGCAATTTTATGAGAAACTTTTATATGGCAGGCTGCTTTATTTCTTCCTCTGCGATAGGACAATTTCCCATGCCACTTAGCAACAACTTCAGTGGATGCCATTGCAATATATAGGTTAGCAGCACATGGGCATGCACAACTTTGAGCAACTAGCAGCAAGTTGTTTATGCTCAGAAGAGAGTTATCAGCCAAGATCAGCACCACCTGTGACAAACAGTGTCAGTAGTCAGTGCCATTTCCCTGTTCTGTTACAATCATGCAGCCTCAGGCCTTGGTAAGCCATATTTTCCATAGTTGGTGCTGTGATTGGAGCCATGCACAAACAATCTCAAGCAGAAGTGACAATGTAGAGCTTAAAACTTTAGGTGAGCAAGTTCAGCATCTTATGTTTTACTCTCTTGTTGTTAATACTCTAATAATACCTTTCTGTAGTTTATCTTCAGCTGCTGCCTTTGTGCCCTTCCTAGTCACCTTCATCACACACAGGACCTGGAGCATGACCTCTGTAGGCAGCCAGGGCGAGGGAAACAGAGGAGAGAGAGAGGCTCATCTGGGACTCCTGGAAAAGGAGAGGAAGATACATTAGGACATAATGGGGCTTAACAGTGCGCCAACAGATGCCACAGACAGCTGGAGCTGCAATTTCAACAATCCTGGGTTTAGATCCTTGTACAGCCCACTGAGAACTTGATATTGGGACTTTTCTATACCATCCCTCAACATTTCAGGTGGCATCACCAGTCAGTGTGCATCCCCACTACACCACCCTTGAGGGATATCAAAGACAATAGCTGTTTCACAAATACCCCCAGTGGCTTTCACAGGTCAGCATATGTGTAGCTAAAAGAGATATGAAAGTTCTTTTCCCTTAAACTGAGAACAAGTCTTTAAATGTGGTGTTTTTATTTTGCATTGATTTTGTTGCAGAATAAAACACTATTATTTGGAACATAATTTATCTTTATTAGTTCAGAACAAGTGCTCTGAATACTCAACAGTTCTGAAAGAACCTATGCCCTGTTACTGCTTAGTGTCACAGAACTCATAGGATCATTCACAAATAAAATCAATAGATTCACTAATGGTGTTATAGTTCTGCATATGCAGACATCACCACACAATTCGTAGCAGGCCACAAAGGAATATGACATGTAGAGCACACTACAACACTGTACAGGCTAACTGCTAAAATGGTCTTTCAAAGCCTCCCCCAGCTAGTCGTGCCTTGAGCTCTAATAGTCCTTATATCTGGCTGTTCAAATTCAGCAGAGATCTGCTCCACCTCTGCCCTCTACTCCCAGTGGAAACTTTCCCTCCCTTCTCTTTGAATTGGTTACACAAGACACAGCAGGCAGCTATAACCATTGGAATATTTTTCTCACCAAGGTCCAATCTTGTGAGCAAAAAATAACATTCTTCCTTCAAATAACCCAAACCACATTCAGCTGCCATTGTGCGCCTGCTGAGCTGATAGTTGAATCATTCCTTGGTGCTGATGAGTTGATGGGTGAATGGCTGCCTGAGCCTGAGGAGTGAAGGGGAGGCTGGGTTGCCCGGAATCACTACTGGGATTTCAATATTCCCAATGGTAATCCATCAGTTGGGAAAGAAATTGCCTGCTTGCAAGTTTCTGAATGCTCTTCTCTTCTTCAAATAGAAGCATATACACTTTCCCTGGCAGTCCACACTAATGTTTAACCATCTCTAGTGATGCAACAATGCTTGCATAAACATAGAAAAGTAGCCCTTTCTGTTAATGTTGTCAGTGGCAAGATGGTCTTGTGCAAAAACAGTGATGTGTGAATTATGTATCGTACCACTGCAGTTCATGAAACCCACTGCTCTTGCACATTACCAGAAGTTAGTCTGGCATAATAGGAGATGAGGGCACTGCACACCTACATCACAATGACCCCGGTGGTGGATTTCTCAACTCTTGATTGATTCCCAGATGACCTGTAGCAATACAGCATTACAAGTTTCTAAAGGAAGGTTGCTTTTCACATCTCCACTGTCAGTGCAGATCTATTTTTATTGCCCCTTAGCTGGAGGACTGAGCAAGCACAGCTCACAATTCAGAAATGTGGCCTTCTACATCCAAAGGTTCTCAAGCCTGCATTATCATGAGATTCCACCAATCAGTATTTTGTTTCTCAGGGCCAGAAGTGGTGCTCAACCATTAGTCTGTGCTCTGTAAACATCACTACTAACTTTGAATTGGTTCTTGCTATGCCCTGCAGTCATCTATCAGTTCAGAAAACTGTTGAATTCCCTACTCATTCATTCTTCTTGCAGATTTGCAAATACTCCAGTATTATACACCTTGTGCTTGAAACACTCTTGACAACAGTGCTGAGCTGTGTAGACTCTATGCATCTCTCAGAAATTGTGGAAAGCGAGGAGGGCCACATGACTTTGTGAGATTTTGGAAAACAGCATGATAAGTTTGGGATATATAAAGCATTACGGGATGGAGACAATTACAAATTGGGTAGTTGACCACATGCACTCAGTCACCCCTGTGCAGCTTGTTTCATCCCCATCGTACATTGCCAGAACTTCTTAAAACACAGTTTGCTGGACAGTGGTAAGTTGCACAATGGAATATCTACCCACTGTGCATCAAGCTGTCCATGACAACAAGCTCTCCTGGTGAGTACATGGACCACTCCACCAGAAGCCCTGTATGCATGCACACAAGTGATGTACTAATTGCAGAATCTCTATGCTGGTGTAAGTTGAGTTGACCTAAATTTTTTACCTAAAATTAAACAAAACTACTAACAAACAGTTGTTTAGTGTCTAAAGTAGACTTCAGAATCATTTAATGAATTCGTGTTAAAAATACAACTGAAAAGTCAAGCACATACTTACCTGTAATTAATATTTTAAAATTCAAGGTATGGATGAGAATGTCAGAAAAATGAGAAATTAGGTAAAGGATTAAGTTTGGATGCTTATGAAAACTTTATATAAAGTTCTAGAAATTATGCAAGATCATGCCTGCTTGTGAAATTTCCATTACATCCTAATTTAATCAGGCCTTTTATAGTCTCTCAGTGTCTTTGCTTCTGGTTCTAGGTGAAACTGAAGAGTCCAGACAACATGGTAAGAATGAAAACAAAAAAAGAATTAAACAGCTAAACTAGTGTTGGTGGCACACATGTTCATCAGGAGGGTTTGCAAAATGCATCACTCATCCTGCATATTAAAAGCCTGCTTCAGTTACCTAAAACCCTAAATCCTTTTAAATCATTTTAAGTAAAAAAAAAATAAAAATAAAAAATCAATTAGTAACAATACATATAAGCCTTTCCCATCATGGTTTTCACTCCAAAGCCAAGAAGTTTTGTGCCTCTGTAGAAGAGGCACCACCAGCTACCAGGCACCCCTTCTAGCTGAGCATGACTCTAACATAACCAAATTGACCCTAGGTCTCATGAGGATAGGCTATTCTTCACTAAAAGTCTCTAGTTGGAAAAGATTGAGGAACCCAACCATTCCTACTCCACTGAGGTCTGACAGAAGCCCTTATTTGAGAGAGATAGAACCAATCCTTCTCAGTCGCTTGCTGTTCCCTAAACTGCTTCCTATTCCTATAATCTTCCACTACCTTGTTTCTTCTTCTTAAGGTGGCTTTATATGGCAGTTTCACCTTAGTCTACTAGAAAGACTCTCTCTAGAGAAGTGATCTTTCTCCTCATAAGTTTCATTCCCTGAGATCAGTAAGCTTTAATTATTCCCAGGTGCTCCTCTACCTAATTAACTGCCTCCCAGTTATTCAGTGAGTTAATTATTCCCCAAGTGAACCTCTGCCACCTCATTCCCCCTTGTGAAGCTTGTCAGAGGTAGGCTGGTCCCCTGACACCCTGGGGAGGACAGATACTCTGCACCCCTTCAGCTACCTAGAATCACATGCCATTCAGAGACTCTACTGGTACTGAAAATTAAAAGGCAATTCCTTTTCACTCATTCATAACTATATTCTAGACTACCCACAGTTCTTTGTTAAAACTATTTAGGAAAGTTGTTCTTCATCTGAGAATTGGTTTTATAATCAATTGAAGGGAAACTGAAATGAAACTCAGCACTGTGAATGTAGTAGAAACAAACAAACAAGTTTATTTACTGATAATCACATAACTAACCTACCTCTGGGGAGCTGAAATGCTGGCACAGACATAATAAAATCATGTAACTTGCGTTCTTGTGATATTGTTTTTGTGAGAGAATTGCATTAAAATTCTTATTCTGAATATGGTATTCAAGGGCATTTTTCCCCTAAACAAACCTTAGCTGCTATTATCTATGCAGCACTCAAGATTTGTTGAAAAGGTGTAAGTGTAAGGGAAAAGCTTTCTTTTGATATGATATTTAATTCTAGAAAAAAATAAAGTCTTTAGTATAAGGAAGCATATAACCCAACTGGCAATAAATATATTAAAGGCCAAAAATAAATTTTTATTGCACATAGATATATCGTACTAAGAAATCTTATATTATGGAGCTACACAGTGCTAAAGTAACCCTATTGTTGTGGCTCTCAGGCGTAACTGTGCCAAGGTACCAAGCATTGCCTGACACAATAGACTCTAGGTGCTCTTATGCAGTGGTGCGTACTTGCATTTTCATAGATGCCTTTAGTGGTGTCTTAGCCTTGTGCAGTCATGTGCAATGAATGCTTAGACATCAGAAACTTACAACTTGTGCTAATGGATGAAGAACAAAAAAATTAGCTGAGATAAAAATTTATAAGTGGATTGCTATTGTAGGTCTGAATTTAACAACCCATCTCCATCACTGCCCACATGCCCTAATTTTCTGAATATCCTTTCTATATGAAATTTTTCACATGTGGTTTCTAGACTGATTTTGCATTATTTTTTATTAGGATTAGAGATCCACCCAAGATATTCAGTTTGAATATAGATCCAACCTATTCCACCAAATTAAGGGAATTTAAATCAGATGATGCTGGCTTTGCAACTCCTTATTTACAATGGGTTACTCCACATCACATGACTGTTCTGGCTTCAGAAGGATCATTACTGCACCCAAAAAATCCTGTCCCCATCCCCCCACCAACTAGAGACCTGTCCAGATACAAATACAGTGGGGACCAGTTTACGCGCAGGTGTCAGGGGATAAGCCCCTGGTGACCACACGTAAACCAGCCCGCGTGTAAGCGGGACCAGAAGGCCTTCCCCGGGGCACCGGCCCAGGCCGCGCTTCTGTGCTGGGGTCCTAGCTGGTCTCAGGTGCCTGCTCCTGCCAGCCTGACCCTTGATCCCCGGCCAGGCACATGGCAGAGAACGGCGGCGGCGGCCACTTCCAGCCCCATTCTAGGTCCAGCCGGCCATGGCTGCCGCTCCCTGCCACATCTCTGGCCGGGGATCCAGGGCCAGGCTGGCAGCAGCAGGCACCTGAGGCCAGCTCGGATCCCAGCACAGAAGCGGGGCGGGGGAGTGGGGCCTGGGCCGGTGCCTGGGGCCTGTCTCCAGGGCAGCGACACACATGGTCCCATTTATGCAACGCGCGTTAACGGGACTCTCATGTTACTTTGGGACATTTGGGGGACATCCGGTTACCATGCGTTAACTGGTTCCGTGGGCAAACCGGTCACATAGTAACAGGTCCCCCCTGTATGTGGATCCATATCCAGTCCCTATCCACAGGAATAAACTTTCATCCCACCCACAAACTGGCCTCCCTCATCCACTCATTAGCTGTTTTGGAGCCAGCAGCCCTAGATCAGCTGTTGAACCCTGCCAACCACCCCCATTAGCTGATGAGCCCTTCTAGCTGCCCCTCCCACCTAACAGCTGATCAGACACTCAGTCCTGCTGGCAGCCTCACAGCTGTGACCATCCAACCTTAATCCACAATAAATGGTCCACAGATATAAAACAGCTGTCTGCAAATTTGCATGACTCTACCCCTAAGACCCTTTTTCTCAGGGATGGTTTTAGTTGTTTCACAATACAAGCAGAAACAAGTTGTGCTGGTAATAGTGTTGCACACATCAGGACATGGTGTCCTTTAAACCACTAATCTCAAATAGGTAGGTAAAATGAAAGAAAGCAATCCTGTCATTTTTTCAATGCTATCTAACAGATATAGATTTTCTCCCACAAAAGCTCATGCACTGAATAAATTTGTTAGTCTTCAAGTGCCACAGGACTCCTTGTTTGTTTTATTTAACAGATATGATCAGGATGGAGTAGAGTTGTGCTGGAATAAGAATTGAACTACCTTTAAAATGGCTTTAGAAAAGGTCTAAAAACATTGATGGCCACTTTCCAAAATCTCTAGGCTCTGAAATACACAAAACTGGAAATGAGTATCAGAACTCATAGTTAAGGCATCATGAAATCTATTTTGTGTTGTATATAATTTATTTTTAAGGTAAATTAATTATTCCCAGTAGTCACACAGTTCAGCATGAACCTGTTCTCCCCCTCCTCTGACCCAAAGTCAATGGCAAAATTTCCACTGACTTTAATTGATCATCACATTTTCAAAACTTTTCTTACTTTCATTGTTTTTGACAAAATGTTTTGCAAACATTCATTATGAAAAAAGGCATGCATGGTAGGAACTATAGTTTCCATTTTTGTGATTATATATACTTGACTATATATATTACATCATATTCTTCTTGGCAGGAACTATACCTAACTCACTGGAAAAAAACTACCACTTTTTGAGCACCACTGCAATGGAAAATAAATAAATACTAAATTTAGATTAAAAATCAGTGTGATTTGAACTTTTCAAAGAGCTCTCAAATTTTGTTTAAAGCCACAAAAATGTTTTTTTTTTCCTCTATAACTCATCAGTTCAAGGGATTTTGATCAAAGTTTACAATACACAAATAAAAAAGACTTCAAGACACCAAGCATGAAAATCATCTGTGGGGGAAGGATGCATGGGAAGGGAAAGAGAACTCACACTTGTATGACTGAAATCTGAGTTTTAAAAGGGAATGTCTTCCTCAAACTTAGCTTCTGCTTCACTGCCTAAAGTATTAATCTTGCAAACATTTATGCATGAGGAGTGCAATAAAATGTAAATATGTAATACTACTGGATTTATATAGCTAGCACTGGGCAGACAAGTAAAGAGACATAGTCCCTGCTAGAAGAACATACAATCTGAACAGAGAATGTACAAGCGTTATGATACCACATTTAAGAGAGCAGTGCAAAATCTTTCCTATAAATAAAGGGATGCCATAAAAAGAAACTTATCAAGCACTTCTATTGAATACATCATTCTTAGTTGCATATGCTTATTTTTATTAGTTAGTTAACATTATTTTGAGGAGAGAATCAGGTTACGAGTCTTGAGAAAAAAGAGAGGTTTCAGGACTTGAAGAACAAATGCACAGAAGCACAACCAAGTGAAGCAGGAGGTTTCATGAGCAGGAGCATGTTTACGTGAAAATAAATGCAGACATGAGAGGATGATTTCAAATTACGTGGTTTATTCAGATGGAAGAAGTCTGAGGGCAGATCTGCCCTTCCCGGTCTTTTCAGTAGCAGTCTAATGGAGATGTACAAGTTACTTAAAATATCTTGTGTATCTGCATTCTGGCCCCCCGACTCTCGGCACAACCACTGTGCTGACAGAAGGCAGAGGTGCTAACCCAGTTGCTAGTGTTTTAGTGATCAACTTCTTCATCAGCTGAATGGATTATCACAGACCCAGTGGCCATATCTACATTGGCCAATTAGTCTGGACTAAACAAGCTTAGTCCAGACTAATTTGGAGGAGGTCTACACTAGGCTTTGCCAAATTCAAGCTAAGCAATTCCTTAGTTTGAACTAGGCAAAGCTTATTTCGAACTAGTTAGTTCAAACAGGAAGTTTGAACTAGCACAATGTAGTCATGCTACTTTGAACTTAAAAAGTTTGAACTAAGTGGTTAGTTTGAACAAGTGGCACTTTTTTAGTTCAAACTAACTTTTTAGGTCAAACTCAGCCACATGGCTAGTTCAAACTAAAAAGCCATTATAAGTCTGAACTAAATAAGTAGATGTAGACATAGCCAATGAGTTGATCAAGAAGTTCAAACTGAAGGTGGCAAATTCATCACCATCAGTGAACACTAGCCTTAAGGAGTATGTGAATTCTTGCTGATCCAGAACTGAAAGCTAACATATTACCACTCTGCCTCAGCAAGAGTGAACTTTTCTGCTGCTAAGCATCCAGTTCCCTGACAAACTAGCTTGTCTGTCCTGCAAGCAAGTGCTTCAGCATTCTTCCAGTCTAAACAGTGCCTCATGAAGCCCAGAATAATCGCTCTGCTGTATCCAGTCACTCTCACTGGATACTCACTGAAGTTAAGTTTGCTGCTTCTGAAAACAAGGTGAATATACCAGTCTGTTAAAATGGCTGAAGACCCATCCCCTACTTTAATACGCAGCACTGGGATAAATAAAAATAAATTTATTAACAAAGAACAGAGATTTGTGTGATATTAAGCAAGAATAAAAGAGACGTATGGTTATAAACAAAACATGTTTTCTAGTGACTAAAACTTAAAATTTGCTCAGCATATTTTTTTCTTTAAGCTGGTTTCTCATTTAATCATTTTCAACAGCTTTTTCCTTTCAGGCCAAGAAGGATCAGCTTTCACAGGGTCAAAAGCTTTTGTCACTGTGTGCAGGGCTGGCCCAAGGTTTTTTGGCACCCTAGGTGCCTGTGATTTTGGCAACCCCTAAAGGAGGTGCGGGTCCTGGGGCATTTGGCCTGGGCACCCTCACTGCCACCCCTTCCCTGCTTGCCCTCACACTCCTGCATCTCCCCTGAGCTGAAGGCAGAGTGAGCTGGTCCAGGGGCTGGGCTCTGTTCTCTTGCCCCGCTGCTGGGCCATCCCTCCCTGGCCCCAGCACAGAACAGCTGGTCCAGGGGTGGGGCAAGAGAGTGGAACCCGGCCTCTGGGTTGGCCCGCTCCTCCTCTGGGCTATCTGTTCCCTATCCTGAGGGTGGGGTGAGCTGGTCCAGAGCAGAGGCCAGTTCCATGCTCCCACTTCCTCACTGCTTTTGGCTCCATGCAAAAAGCAGTGGGGAGAGGGTAAGGGACAGTGTGGCCATGGAGGGACAGCGGTGCTGGCCCTGCACTGCCCTGATCATGGCAGGACAACGCAGGGCCCACAGAACCACGGGAACATGGGCAATTGCCTCTCTTGTCCTCCCTCAAGGGCAGCCCTGTTGGTGTCCCCTACTCTTCAGTGCTGTAGGTGACTGTGTAGGTTGCCTCTCTGGTAAGACCAGCCCTGGCTGTATGTCCTCTAAATCAGTGGTTCCCAACCTGTGGTCCATGGACCACTGATGGTCCATGAGGGTACTGCAGGTAGTCCGTGGCTGTGGTGCAAGATAATTACTGCAGATAAATGTACTGTGATGAGTGCAATATGTTTGTGAGTGAGAATAATAAATTATTAGAAATAACTGCTTTTTTAATACCCCTCACTACGCAAGTTTGACTCCTGTCAACCATAGGCTACATTTAAAACATTTAAACTGGTTTGTTTGCATGGTAGTCCACAAAAGTTTTTGAAGATGATGTAGTGGTCCACAGAAAGGGAAAGGTTGGGAACTGCTGCTCTAAATGATGGATGTCTTTTTTGCTTCTCTAGTATTACTCAGGGTCCATTACCCCAAGAGCCAAGAAGTCTTCCTGGATTACATATTCTGTTCCCTGGCATGATTGTGAAATGGCCTTCTTCACCAGCTGTTAGTTCTATGGCTTTTTTTCCCCCCATATGTAAATATATTTGAATTGTTTTCTGCTTGTAACCAAGCCAGACAAATAGGTAAATACACATTATTTTGTCTTACGCAGCTGGATTTATGCTCTGCCTCCCAAACCCATTTAAAAAACACATATCCATCCCATGCCTGTAACTCCTGTGTGTAGAGCCTATATATTCCATACTCATGATGCTTTTCAGCATCAGTGTGACTAAGTGGGATTTTCTCCCATGAAAGCTCATGCGATAAATAAATTTGCTGGTATTTAAGTGCCAACGGACACCTTGCTTGTTTTAATTTATATATGGCATTTTACAGGATACTTGTGGGACGTACATTATGACAATGTATTGGGCAGTGAGTGTGTCAGGTCTAATGTGAATTACAGATAGTGGGCTATCTGCCAGTTGGTTCTGGCAGCAGCGGCTTTAGGGGTAGGCAAAGCAGGCGGCCACCTAGGGCCCTGAGCAATAAGGGGCCCCATCATCAATTCGCTGGACAGAAATGAAAATATAGGAAAATATAGAAGTTGTTCCCATCTAGCAGCGCCAGCAGCCCTGGAAGCCTAAGCATTTTCAGTCTTGGCTCATCAAGGCAAACTATCATTAGGATCTGTGTGTCATCTTAATTGCAGATTTCACCATTATCTGCCCATTGCCTTCACACTGACATGCTAAAAAAGAAGGAGCAAGCTCTTTGTGGCACCAACAGACAGCACAATAGCAGGAACATTTCCAATAGTCTCATCTCTTAGTTCCTCAGTGTGGCCATTTATTCTGCCATTTTTTAAAACCCACTTGTGAAATTTTGCCCTTTTGTTTTTTTTTTTACCTGTTCTTCTTTTGCCTTTGCCTTTGTGATAATTTTTCCTTTGGCTTTGGTTAGCTCAGATTACCAGGTAGGTCCATATAGGCTGCTGCATAGGAATACAGTGCTGCCCTCGAGCAATCTGTAGAGCTGTGTGTGATGTCTGTACTGTATGTCTTTCTTTTGGGAAATAATTTTTTAGCTTCTTTTGTACTTACTCTTTAATATTTTGAGGAGGCCAGAGTGTCATAAACTTGAGCACTTCAGAGAATTTCATTAAAATTTAGTGGGGTTTTTTTATAGCGAAACACTAGAAACCTTCTTTTCACTTTTTTATTTATTGTATTTATTTGCATTAAACTTCTAGTGCACATAAACCAAAGCCCAAATGAAAAATTTGTAAGATTTGACTGCCAAAATTTTAAAAGTGGTATTTTTGTGATTTTTGAGCCATTATTAATTTTATCATATTTAATTTGTTATTTAATGCACATAGTTTTTAATTTTTTAAATGTTCATTTAAATATTGTAGTTCATCATTAGCTCATTTATGTTAAGTGAAAGATGAACAACTTACAAGCTTCATGATAGAAAGATCTTTAAAAATATCATACCCAGGAATAATTTAAGAGTTCCAGAGCTATTGTCATATTAGTCTTGTTCAGCAAAACAAACAAGGAATCCTGGAGATGTGGGGAGTTTAGGACTGCAGGGGGAACTGGGGCCACAGGGAGGTGGCAGTGGGGGCCTAGGGGGACCCCTTTAGGGGGCCCCACAATTGCCTTTTCCTAGGGCCCCCGGTTGCCTAATGCCACCTCTGGGTGTCGGAGGGCTTCTGGGGCCACAGAGTGAAACAGAGGAAAAGCAAAGAGATTTGGGGAACCAAATTTTGCAGAGCCTTTAAGGTGATCACAAGTTTTTCATTGTGAAGATGAGGATGAGTGGAAAGAATTAAAACAGGCTAGATGTGTTTAGAAAGACTGTACTGTTGTTGCTGTTGGACAACTGGCACTATTTGTGTGAACAACCCATGGACTGGTTTGTGGGGAGTGTTGAACCCCGGGTTCACGATGTGACTGGGATGGACCAGAGACACCCACCAATGAGACGGACACCAGTTCAATTAAACAAAAACGCTACTTTTATAGTGACACCTTAAACACCTTTAACCACTTAACAGTGAAGAACAAGGAGATCTATACAAAAACACTTGTAATCAACTAACAATATGAAGCAAAAGTCTATATAGGACACTTATAACCAACTAATAGCATAAAGCAAAATCTAAATAAACCCTTATAACTAAATGACAATATAAAGCTAAAAACCTATGCAAAGCACTTATAACCAAGTAACAGTGTGGAGCAAGAAAGTCTGTATAAAGCACCTGTAAAACACCTCCAGCCAAACAACAGGATAAAGTATGAGAGTCTATGCAAAACACTTACAACCTACAAAAGTACTTATAGTTAAATAACAGTATGGATTAATGACCTACAAGAGTGTGGCCATAATAAGTCAAGGACTTTTCTGGCCTTTTACTGCCTCAACATCAGTATAGGCACTGACCAGCCCACCCGACGCGTATTTACCAATGGCTGGAAGCCATTCCTCCTTGCTAGCCAAGAAGGGTGGGTGGCAGAATGAAAAAAGTCAGATGAGAGAAAAATAAACCCCCACACTCCCCCCGTGTACACTGGGGAAGTTTGGGGCCAGCAGTTTAGAGCAGAAGCAGAGTAATGAACAATTATACAGTAAGAAGGATGCAAAATACAAATGACTAACAAAACACCTGGCAAATTAACAACACAAAACTATGCTAGACCTTAAACAACTATATCATAAAAAGATTATGCAGGATACAGAGAAAATAATAACAACTACACAAACTATGCAAAACTCAGGTGAAGAAGCTGCAATCACAGACTATATATAAATGGTACTAAGTAGAATGATTAAGAGAAGGTAGGAGGCCTATATCGATTTATAATACCTGTCCCAGGACCGCAGTAGAACCCAAAGCGAGGAGGCAGACCAGCTGCAGCATCTCAGCACTTAATCGTTCAGCCGGCAATCCGTGTACACCCCAAAAAAAAGGAGGGTCTTGGGGGTGGGTACTCCCTGTCTCAGTCGGGGGATCAGTCCGACCGGGTCGCGATGTGCCCTTTAGCATCCGAGGGTGGGAGAACAACAAGCTAGCTGAGACAGGGGGTTTTAATAGAATTTTGCCCAGCCAGAGTAAAAATAGCCAATTAGGAGTGGGATCCTGGTCAGGACCAATGATAAAACTGGGACCCCAGAAAATGACCCCTCCTTCGTGGTGACGGGGGTGCGGAGAAACTGTTCAGGGGGGATAGGAACTCACCCCCCTCCTTGTTGACACAAAGCTAGGGAGGCAGAAACTCACACAGGAGATTGAGGCCCATCAGGGAAGATCGATCCTTAACACTCTTCCCCTTGAGCTGGATAGCCCGGAGATGAGACCTGTCAGGGGAGATAGATACTTAACACTCCTCCCTGTGAGCTCCATAGTCTAGAGGGCTATGTTGGGGGGGTGGGGTGGCCATTATGTCTGCCACCTCCATTGACAGGGAGGAGATCTGGAGAGAAAGAAAACTTGAAGAGGAAGGAAAGTTAGACAGTAAGAAAAAACGCAATAGTTTTATTTTACTTTTTTCTTTTTAAAATGCAAGATTGACTGAGGATAAGGATACTCAAAGCTATTTCCTGGCAATCCCTGGTTCAAGGCTAGCCTAGATTAGCAGTAACTGAAAATAATTGCCAGTACATGGTTGCTCACTTGCCTTTGTGAAATTAGTGTGGCATCATAATCTGAAAAAACAACAAGGAGTGGTCTGGCACTTCCATCTTCCTAATCACTTGATGATGGATCTGTTAACGACTGTCGTTAGAGCTGTACCTGGGACATCAAGACTTCAAAGAGAGACAGCTGAACTCTAATTAATATGCAAGCTAAATTCTGTGAAAGCAGGACTGAATCGAGACTATGGATTCTTTTCCCATTACAAAGGGTAATTTGACTTCAGGCTTCCCATGGTTTGAGCCTGTAAACTGCTCTGATTTGCTGTTACTTTATGACCTGATCCTATGTTTTACACCCCCTTGCATTTATTTTCATTCCTTTCTGTAAGTTCACCCATCTTCGAAGCATCTGAGGAAGTGGGATCTTCTCCCATGAAAGCTCATGCAAAAAATAAATCTGTTAGTCTTAAAGTGCCACACAACTCCTTGTTTTTTCAGTGGACTAGACTAACACGGCTATCCCTTTTAAAATCATAATCTGAGCAAAACAGGTTATGATTCGACACTACAAAGACCTCTGCAAATGGGAACTAATTGACTTCCTTGTTGGCACTCTTAACAAAAACCAAGATTATCTGTACATCTGTGGAGACAGAACTAGCTTCTATCTAGATAGCATCCTTCCAGTATAGGCCTGAAGCAAAAGTAGTGAGAATTTGTGTAGGGAATTTTGTCTCATCATTGATTATTATACTGTAAAACATCTGTTTTGGTGATAAAGTAGGACTTCATTTTTCTATGCAGATAGTCTGGAACTTTCAGCAAGAACACAGTTAACAATTGAAATTTATATGACATTTATATGTAATTTATATGTATTTTAAGAATGACATTTTGTTAAGGACTTTCTAATTATTATGGACCTCAGATATGTCCACAGGTGGGCCTGCCAACTGTGAAGCAATAGCACCGATAAATTGGTTTGACTGCATAGGGATTGCCACCAAAATGTATTAAATAATTACTTTTAGACTGAAGGTCTAATGATTAAAAATGATGACGGAAGTTAGAAAGAAGACTTGGATCTTTCCTCAAAACTGAAGTGAGGGAACAGCATAGCAAGAGGTCATACTTTTCTAGGGGAACTTTTTAATAACCTGCAGGGTTGAAAGGAAACTTTTACCCAGACCCAATCCTGATTAATGTATATTAACAAGTCTTTCTCCCTCTTATATTGTATTTTTTTAACATTGCAGATAGTGTATAATCGCTACATATGTGCAATTGTACTAACTACAGAATATACAGCCTCTTACATGTGAACATAACGAGGTTTAGCGATCCCAAAAAAGCACGCCAGTGTGTCAAGATACCGGAGTGCTTTTTGAAAAAGCTAAACTCACCAGCTTTTTCAAAATGAAAAGCCTTTTTCGAGGAAGTTTTTTTTGAAAAAAGCCATCCCTGGACACAGAGAAAGCTTTTTTTAAAAAATATATCCTCCCTATTTCTTCCATTGCCTTGTTTTTTTTTTATTTTTTTCGAAAAAGAAAGTCCAGTGTAGACTTTCTTTTTCGAAATTAAAAAAGCTGCAGTATTTTGGGATAACGGACTGTTGTCCCGAAATAGCATTTTTGAAAAGGGCTTTTTTGAGATAATTTTTTCAAAATAATTATCCTGAAAGAAGTTTTTTTTTGAAAATGCTGGGCAATGTAGACACGCCCAATGTATATCCCCAAAGTCTGTATCGTTTGCTTGCTGTGATACATGCAACGTCTCAAATTTGAAAAATAAATGGAGAATCCTGGATTCATAGTTATTAGACAAGGATACATAAAATGCATCAGATACACCGTGATGTCATACTAATGTGCCATCCTAGATCATTTTTGCATATGGTTTGGTCAACAAACCATGATCCTTCAGGTAAGCACATACCTTACTTTATACAGATGACTTGATTATTCATATTAGAGAGAGAGAGAGAGAGATGTGTGTTTGCTGGATAAGAACTCAACTGGGATACTTTTGCACATACCTTATTATATACTGTCTGAAAAATTATTTTTCAAGTTTTTGTTTTATAAGCATTCAGAGCACTTGTTATCTTGAAATATAATAATCTGTATCAATATTTCTATTTACATTCTTTCTGACATTCCTGCTATGCCTCAGTGGTAGTTTGAAATTATGTAACAATTATTATCAGCAATATTTATATTGCACAAGTAAATAAAAGTACTTTTCTGAATGGAGGCCCTATCTTTCTGGCTACTATAGAGACATAGGCCATAGTCTCACAACTAATTCCAGGGTCTGGGCACACATATCTTCTAACCCAGTTCTTTTTGCAGGATTACTTCTTCAGATAAGACCCTGCCTTTGCCCTAAAGGGCCTCCAAAGTAAAGGATATGAGGCACAGTGCCTGTTCTCTGTTATATTGTGTATTTATTGGTGCAGCATTGATAAAGAGCCAAACAAAATAAAAGGCACAACTCAAGATCCTTCCTGTGATATGCCGATTCTCTAATGCAAACAAACAAAACAAACAAGTGATGCTGCTTTTCAGAGACAAAAAGCTTTAGAATGTCAGAGCTTTAGGGGGAAAAAAAATGTCATTGTATTACATTGGTACCAACTCTGTCCACCAACTTGAAGTATGCTTATTTATTAGGGTTACTTTTTCTTTGGGGAAGATGGTAATTCTATTAGTGTGCTACTTGTGTTTCTATATGGAGCTCACATTTCCCTTCTGCAAGCTCTTTCCCAGTGGAGCAACCCTTGCAGGACTGCAATTTCCCAGGATTGGATTCTTCCAACCCCCAAAGCCAAATAACCACCCCAATATACACATTCATCAATTAACAAGGTGCATCTGAGTGGACCAGGTCTATCAGCACTCTCAGCTGACCCCTTATATGTCCCTGAACTCAGTAGGCTGGGTCACACAGCATTTCTCTGCTGCTACCCTTATGTGCCCCTGTACCGCACCAAACTAGGCTTGATTATGGATCTTGAGCAGGCTGGGTCACATAGCACTTTTCAGCTGCTATCCTTATATGCCCCTGGACTCAATCAGGCTGGGTCAAAACAGCACTTTTCAGCTGTCATCCTGGAGTCAATCAGGCTAATATCCCCATCAATGAGCAAACCTTACAGGGTTGTGGGCATCACAGAGTCTTTGGCTAGGTAATAGAAGCATTGCTGCAAAGAGATATAAAGAAACCAAGACCACAAAGGACAGGGAATGATGTCTTAAAAGAGTCTGGAAACTGGCTTGATTACAAAAGGCATTTTATTGCTAGGTATCTAAAACTTGCACTAATAGTAATAATTACAAAAGGAGAGAAGAGTACCCCAATATACACAGTGACAGCATTAATAAACATACAAAGAAAGAAGAACACCCAGCTACAACATTACCTAGATTCTACTGTATCAGGCCTAGAGAGAGAGTAATAATTAAACAGAGAGAGGGAGAGAGGTTGGGGGGAGGTCTCACCACTTTGTGTAGCAGAAAGGTTCTTAGGTTGTGCAAATCAGGGTCAGAGGCTGGATGGAAACAAAGCTCCCACAGCAATCAGCAAAGAAAAAGAAGAGCCAAGTCCCAGTGAACAAGATCCAGCTTTAGATCCAAGCATCAGGACTCAATCCAAACTCACACAGGATTCAGACAGGATCTAATCAGGACTTGCACAGGACGCACAGTACTGTCTTGGATATGAGTAAAGGTTTTTTATAAGGACTTTTTAAAGTGGCCAATACACATTCCTGGCTGGGTGTAATGATTCAGAGAAGCTCACAATACAGTCAGGCAGACTCAGTATTTTGGGTATCAATTATCATGTCTATGACTAGAATGGTCTAATACTTGCTGAGTTTGTTTCCGTTGGTGGGAGATCCCCCATCATGCAATGCTTCCCTGCTTCTTCAATTCCAGGGTTCAGTGTGATTCCTGCTTCTTCAATCCCAGGGTTCAATGTGGTTCTTGCTTTGGAGCTTGGCTTTCCATAGTCAATGCAAATGAAGCTCCGTTTACTATGTTGATGGATTTTGGATATGGGTAGATAAGGATGTCTCCCACTTCCTTCTCACTGTTTTTTGTTTTCAGTTCAAGCACAGGTTGGGGGAGGTGTGTGTGGGGGGGAGGCAAAGGCTGGATACTATGCTCTGATTCCTCAAGAACACACAGCTAACATGTAACAAGATGCCCCCTCCTCCCACATAGTTTGCTAATCAGATCAATGGAGGATACAACTATGTTTAGGTTCAAATGACTTCAGAATACATCTGCAGTGTATGAAGGCACTTCCTTCCATTCCTCATCAGCATCTGCTATCTTGGGAAATTAGGGAGAAGCTTGTGGCGCTGGAGTTTAAAATTATCATGAGGATTCCCTCAACAGTACTCTATGTGGAAAGAGAAAGGATAAGGCAGGAGGTTTTGACAGCTTCCAAGATGCCCAGGACTGTGAAAATAATCTCAACTTTATTGTGAAATAGAAAGATTTAAAAGACACTAAATAAGTATAACAGAAATATTAAGTATAAAACAAGAAGTAGAAGACACTTAGGCTGTATTCACACACACATGGCTATTTCGAAACAAGTTGTGTCGAAACAACTTGTTTCGAAATAACACCTTATTTCGAAATAACATACTTTGAATTAACAAAATGTTATTTTGAAATAAGAAAAAAAACGGGAAATGAAATAGCAGGTTCACACTGTGAACCTGCTATTTCGCTTCCTCAGGGGGATGCAGGCACCGGCGGGCTGCAGCGCTGCCCAGCGCTGCTCCCCGCTGGTGCCTGCAAAGGGGGGCTGCAGGCACCAGCGGGGTTCAGCGCTGCCCGGTGCTGAACCCCACCGGTGCCTGCAAAGGGGGGCTGCAGGCACCGGCGGGGTTCAGCGCTGCCCAGCGCTGCTCCCTGCCGGCTTTTTAAGCAGCCCGGCTATGCAGGCGCTGGCCAGGGGACACCCCTCAGCACCCTGGCCAGGGTGCTGAGTGTTCCCTGGCCAGAGTGCTGAGGGGGCAGCGCTTGACCTGTTGTTTCGGAACGTCTTGTTCTGAAACAACATGTTCACACGAGTTGTTTCAAAACAAGCGTTTTGAAACAAGGTTGTTTCGCCCCCAAATGGGGTTTAACTTGTTTCAAAACAACACCCTTGTTTCAAAACAACGGTGCATCGTGTGAACATCTTTTTTTTTTTTGTTTCAAAACAAGGAGGTTGTTTTGAAACAAAAGTGCTGTGTGAACACAGCCTTAAAGTCTGAATATAACAACCTAAAATCCTGTCTAAAGGGTTTTCTCATCTAAGGCAATTGCTCCTGAATAGCTGGCATCCACTTCTTTTGGAAACAAAAATCCACTCCCTCATTGATGGATAAAGACGTGTCTTTTTACTTCCTTCTTATATTCTAAAGGTTCTTACCCACAGTCAGAACAATCCTTGATGGTTTTGTCTCCAGTTTCCAAAGGGATCGCCATGTTAGTCTAGAGCAGCCAAAAAAAAAAAAAAGGAATCCTGTGGGCACTTAAAGACTAACGGATTTGTTTTTCTCATGAGGTTTCATGGGAAAAAAAATCCCACTTCTTCAGATGCTTCGAAGATGGGTGAACTTACAGAATGGAATGAAATAAATGCAAGGGGGTGTAAAACATAGGATCAGGTCATACAGTAACAGCAAATCAGAGCAGTTGTTAGGTTCAAACCATGGGAAGCCTGAAGTTAAATTATCTTGTGTAATGAGAAAAGAACCCATAGTCTCGATTGAACCCTGTTTTCACAGAATTTAGTTTGCATATTAATTCGAGTTCAGGTGTTTCTCTTTGAAGTCTTGATGTCCCAGTGACATCTCCAATGACGGTCATTAACAAATCATTTATTGAGTGATTAGAAAGACGGAAGTGCTCAGCAACTGGTTTATTTGTTTTGTGATTTCTGATATCAGCTCTGTGTTCATTTATTCTTTTGTGCAGGGATCATCCTGTTTGTCCAATGTACAAGGTGTTAGGGCATTTCTGGCACATGATGACATAGATCACATTAGTAAATGAGCCTTTGATGGAGCAGCAGGCTTGATTAGCACCTATGATGGTATCTATTGTGCAGATATGTGGGGAGACTTGGCAGCAGGGTTTGTTGCAGGGATGTGTGCCCACTTTAAGGTTTCTGTTGTTAGATTTGTAGTTGCTGGTCAGTATCTGTTTAAGATTGGGTGGCTGTCTGTAGGAAACAAGAGGTCTGTCTCCCAAAGCTTGAGAGAGTGACAGATCATCTTTTAGAATAGGCTGAGAGGCTTTAATGATCTGTTGCAGAGGTCTGACTTGAGGGTTGTATGTAGTGACTAGTGGTGTTCTGTTGTTTTCTTTCTTGGGCCACTCCTGGGCTGTGTTCACACAGCCTCTTTATTTTGAAACAACAGAGGTTGTTTTGAAATAAGGTTTCAGCTGTTCACATGACGCACAGTTGTTTCGAAACAAGTTAAACCCCATTTGAGGTCGAAACAAACTTGTTTCGAAACCCTTGTTTCGAAACAAGGCGTGTGAACATGTTGTTTTGGAACAAAGTGTTCCGAAACAACATTGGATCCTCAGCACCCTGGCCAGGGAACCCTCAGGTCCTTGGCCAGGGTGCTGAGGGCTGTCCCTCAGCCCCAGAAGGGGGTTGCAGCTCCAGAAAGGGGGCTGAAGCCTCCAGGGGGGTGTCAGGGGTGAACCCCTGCCAGGCGGCTCAGCCGGCAGCCCAGGCTGCCGGCTGAGCCTGGAGCCCCCGACCCGCTGGCGGTGTCGGGGGTGCAGCCGGGGCTGCCGGCTCAGCCTGGCGCCCCCGCTCCAGCAGTGGGCTCCAGCGCCCCGCAGCCGCTTGCCCCTCCCCCTGCCGGGGGCTGCACCCCCCTTTCCGGGGCTGCAGCCCCCTTTCTGGGGTTGCAGGGTGAGCTGCGGCAGCCGCTCACCCCCAGGGGGCTGCAGCCCCCTGGACCAGGTACCGTGTGAACTTGCTATTTTGATTCCTGTTTTTTTTCCTTATTTCGAATTAACATTTTGTTAATTCGAAATAAGTTGTTTCGAAATAAGGGTTATTTCGATATACAGTTGTTGTGAAACAACCATATCGAAATAACTGGCTGTGTGAGAAAACAGCCTTGTAGTAGATGATTTTAGGGTACCCATCTAGCTCTGTCAATTTGTTTTCTTACTTCCCCAGGTGGGTACTGTAGTTTCAAGAATGCTTGATAGAGATTCTCAAGATATTTGTCTCTGTTTAAGGGATCAGAGCAGATGCGGTTATGTCTTAGGGCTTGGCTATAGACTATGGATCATGTGGAGTGTTTAGGATGGAAACTTGAGGGATATAGGTAACTGTATTGATCAGTAGGTTTTAGGTACAGGGTGGTGGTGATGTGTCTATTCCTGATTTGTACAGTAGTGTCGAGAAAGTGGATCTCCTGTGTGGAGTGTTCCAGGCTCATTTGATGGTGGAGTGGAAATTGTTGAAACTGAGACTACAGTACCCACCTGGGGAAGTAAGAAAACAAATTGACAGAGCTAGATGGGTTCCCCAAAGTCATCTACTACAGGAGAGGCCCAAGAAAGAAAACAACAGAACACCACTAGTCACCACATACAACCCTGAAGTCAGACCTCTGCAATAGATCATTAAGGACTCACAGCTTATTCTAAAAGATGATCCCTCTCTCTCTCAAGCCTTGGGAGACAGACCCCTCCTTGCCTACAGACAGCCACCCAGTCTTAAACAGATACTCACCAGCAACTACAAATCTAACAACAGAAACATTGAAGCAGGCACACACCCCTGCAACAAACCACACTGCCACGTCTGCCCACGTATCTGCACAATAGATACCATCATAGGTCCTAATCAAGCCTGCTACTCCATCAAAGGCTCATTCACCTGCTCATCTACTAATGTGGTCTATGCCATCATGTGCCAGAAATGCCCCAACACCTTATACATTGGACAAACAGGACGATCGCTGCACAAAAGAATAAATGAACACAGAGCTGATATCAGAAATCACAAAACAAATAAACCAGTTGCTGAGCACTTCCGTCTTTCTAATCACTCAATAAATGATTTGTTAACGACCATCATCAGAGATGTGGCTGGGACATCAAGACTTCAAAGAGAAACAGCTGAACTCAAATTAATATGCAAATTAAATTCTGTCAAAGCAGGACTTAATCGAGACTATGGGTTCTTTTCTCATTACACAAGGTAATTTGACTTCAGGCTTCCCATGGTTTGAACCTAATAACTGCTCTGATTTGCTGTTACTGTATGACCTGATCCTATGTTTTATACCCCCTTGCATTTATTTTCATTCAATTCTGTAAGTTCACCCATCTTCGAAGCATCTAAGGAAGTGGGATTTTCTCCCACGAAAGCTCATGAGAAAAATAAATCTCTTAGTCTTAAAGTGCCACATGACTCCTTGGGTTTTTTGCTGGACTAGACTAACACAGCTATCCCTTTGGAAATAAATAAGGTTGTGAGTTACAAATGAAATATCATTAAGTCTCAAATGTTTTACATTGTAATTATCAGAGTTCTTTGGCAAACAAATTCGAAACTGGGGACATTCCAATATTCAATTTTTCTTTTATCCCAAATGTTTTTGATAATGTTAAAGCTGAAAATAAAATACAATACTGATTTTAATGATAGTGAAATATAATACAACAGTCAGACCATAATGTTTCTGCATTATAAGAAAGCAATGAGAAAGTCAGAATGAATATTTTGAATGTTCCATCAAAAATTAAATAAAAAATTAACATATTCTGACAAAATAGTTAATTAATGAATACAGCATTTTCCAACCAAAAACTGTTCTGTGGAAAATGTTTGATCAAGTCTATTAAGTTATATTTAAGAAACAAATAAAAGGTATAAACATAAAATATTGTATATTATGAGAAAAAAATTAAAAGGTAACTAATCATATTTGTAAATGACTCCATCAGATTTACTTCCTAAAGGACTGTGGAAATTAAAACAAACAACCCCTATCCCACCCCCGCCCCAAAAAAGCATAGACTGAAGAATAAGATGAGGACAGGGAGAGAGTAAATTTCAGATTCAGAACACATAGAAATTTTAGGCCCTGGTCCTGCACCGTGAACAGTGCCACACTGCCAGAGCTAGATCCTCAGCTGGTAGATATTGGCACAACACTACTCAATCAGTATAGCTATGATGATTGACATTGGTTGTGCATAACTTTTTGCAAGATCAAGATTTTAGATTGCAATAATATGAAAGCTACATCTTTAATGAAAAACAAGCAAGGAGTCCTGTGGCAATTAAACACTAACAATTTTAAGATGGTAACAATCTGAAATGAGAAATACAAACAAATCAGCGTATTTGGTAGCTAGATGCCATTTTGAAGAGATAAAGGCTCAGTTCTGTAATCTTTCATTCAACTGAATAAGCCATTGTCAGACAATTTGTTGTGTGGATTTATATGCAGCGCTTGCAGCAGCAGAGACATCTCATATTAGTGACAATAAGTGGGAATGTGAGCTGAAATTTGAGAACGGTGGAATCTACAACTCACTGGATCAATTTTCACATTTTAAGAACTTGGAAATTTATCCAGTCTCTCAGATTCTATACAAGAGAGGAAACTGATGCAATGATGAAGTGACTTGTGTTCTATGTTGTAGATATGACTGACCAGACAGTTGCACTGTTCAGATTCCAGGAACATGACCTGAACATATTCAACCACATATTACTTTAGTTGCATAAGAGAAAAGTTTTTTAATTGAATTAAGATGAAAGAGAAAAGAGTATAAAATTAATTTGATACTTCTGGGGGATGGAATGCATTTAAAATGTTTTTAACATAATAATCTCACATTTTGCTTGCTTCTGAAGCATTAACGTCAGTGGTTGAAATAATTAAAAACACATTTATTGTCCCCTGTCCTCTGTGGCAGACTGAGAATTGTTGCTGCAAGGAATCTTTTTTTAATTATTAAGATAAGAATAATGCAAACAACATTTATAAAAACCTATGTTAATGCGATATTAAATATGCCAATAAAACATTCACGAGTATGGAAATGAAAATTTAGGGTTCTCTCTGGCACATTAACTTTGTCCCTATCATACATAATGCAGATGTTAGGGTAAAAACTTAATGGATGGTTTAATTATCAAACCAAATGTACAATGTGCCCAAGTTAATATTCTATTTCAGGCGTGGCCAAACTGCCACTCAGGAGCCACATGGGGCTCTTGAATGAAAAATTGTGGCTCCCAGAAGAATATCAGCAAATCAGTTTAGGAAAGCAGCCCCAGCCTAGCAGTTCGGGGGGGGGGGGAGAAGGGGAGAAGCGTGGCATGGTGGGGGATAGTGGGGAGAAGTGTGGCCTGTTCGAGATTTTAAAAAACTTGCCACTAGCTTGGCATCTTCTACATTGAGAAGCAGCTAAGTTTTTACTGTATAGGCCTAATGTTCATGGTAACCTTAAGTAATTATTAGAATCTGACATTAGTAGGATCAATATTTGTCCTCTTTTTATGATCAAATTAAAGTGTTCAATGAATTTTAGACTTAAGAATTTTGGAGTAGGTAAAAATATATGGCTATATGTCTCACTGTGGCTCTCAAAAGTTTAATAATCAACTTGTGTTGTTCGTGAGTTCCTTAAGTTTGGCCATCCCTGGTCTATTTGACTAAGACCTTTAAACACGTTAATTTTCTGAGTTTAGCCATAATCCTACAAGTAACTCTTGGTAGGTGGAAACTCTACAGTCAAAAGGAGACACATCAAAGTTAGTGGGGCTGTGAAGGAGTGCCTCATCATAGAGCTTTTCACAGGCCTGAAGCCTTTATTTGTTTGTTTTTACCCTTATTATCTTTCTTTTATGCACTATGGCCCTGTTTGAACAAGGGCCTTAATTTTTATAAACGCAGTCCATAGGTTTTGAACTGAAGATATACACAATATTGTACCTGTCCATGACAGTGATGCATCGTATTTTACTTCATAGTGTCCTAGTATATATGTATCTTAATAGTTAGAAAAATATTAGACATTCACTGAACTTCATTTTAATAAATTTAAATATTTCTTTTGAATTCAATGGTTATTTCTCTGTAGTCTCTAACCACATAGGAAATTGTAATTTCAGCTGGTTTTCAATTATCCATAGGAAAGAGAACTCACATCTTTAAAATTACACACACACACAAGGTCTGCACTGTAATAGACACAGCTGGCTTGTGTCGGCTCACTCAGGCTTTGCAGGCTTGGGTTGAGGTGCTATACAACTGCAGTGAAGATATGTGGGCACAGGCTGAGCCTGGACTCTAGGACCCCCAAAAAGGGGAGGGGCCCACAGCCTATGCTGCAGTCCAAGTCTGGATATGTATACTTCAGTTTTATAGCCCCATAAGCCTAAGTCAATTCACATAGGCCAGCTGTCAGAGTTCTGTTATGGTTCTCTCTGTCTCTCTCTCACAAATACACATGCATGCACAGAATCCTCAGATTACTTAAACATAATCAATGGATTTTCTTCCAAGTTTGAAACAAAAATTTTGTGTTGAGATAGACTATGGGAAATTTAACCCAAAAGGAGATTATTTTTTTTTACAAAGCTATAAGGAAACTAATGAAGAAGGTTTATACAGAAACTTACCTTGCAGCTTTCACCATAGTATTAAATATAATGTGGACTCATGTGGCACCTTCTTACATTTTTTCCTGAGGATCAAAGTGTACTTTTCATTATCTACAATAGGACTTTGTTATTCTGTAAAAGCATTGCAAGTCTGATTTGAGCTGCTGACATGACCTGTAAAACACTTAGATCTTATGTAGTGCATCTCAAAGTAGTCACTATCATTATCCCCATGTTACAGATGGTGAAACTGAAATACAGAGGGGTTAAGTGACTTACCCAAGGTACACAGCAAACTGTAGCAGAGCTGAGAATTGAACTCAAGTCTCAGTTGTGGTCCTTCAGTGCAGCTCCTGGGCCAAACTGCCTCCCTATCAACATCAGTGCTGCAGGATAAGGTTGTAGACGCATAACTAATATCCATTTACGTTAGTTAAAAACTTCTGGGATTTGCTTGGGAATGACAGATGAATTAACTTCTTAATAAAGTCAGAAAGAGTCAAATAGGTGGAGGACTCCATTTTTTGGTACAGTTGCGTCACTTTTTCACCTCTAACTGTTCCAGGTAAACACCACATTAAAGATCCTTATAAAAATAGCTTGGCTGTAAATCATGAACAGGTTAGTGGAAAAGCCTGTCAACTCATGGATCAGAGCTATTAAAATTTCTTTGCTATAATCAATTTCAATTAGCTTTGACTTTGTCATCATATACCCAAGGCATGTGTACACTGGTTGATGAACACACAACCTGCCCTGTCAGTACTCCCTTGTTTTGTGTAAATTGATTCTAGTAATTCAACAGCTGACAAAGGAGGAAAAGAAGAGGGGCTTGAAACAATTAGCAGAATACTAGCAGATAAAAGGAGTGCACTGTAAACAATATATTAGTTTTTCTTTTTTTCCCAAGTAACTTCTTTGCAATTCACACCTAGTATCTAGCAAAAGATAGAAACCTAGATAGGCTGTTCATTAGCTCAAAGGTTGTCATGGGTGGTGATCTTAGTAATCTGATCAGGAAACACATAAGTAAGAAAATCATCTCCTGCAATTCACAAAACTACTACTTCAGGGGACAACCTATGCAAAGAGTGACTCAAACAGGAAGGTCAGCTAATCTAATTGTTAATAGTCTGATTGTCTTGGAACTGCATATTAAGTGCCTGAGGCAGCTGGTCTTCTTCATAACATTTTCATTACACAGAGATTCCAATCATTTGGAATGGTGACAAGCTTATAGGTATTAAAAGAAGCATTTTGAACTGGCAATCAATATTTGTTATTAAAGGTGCTCATGTAAAAGGCAAAAAAGTACTAGTTCAGAGTATACAGTTGTCATTTAAGAAAGAATGTATATATGTGTTCTTAATGGAAAACACTACATTAATACAATGTTAACATTTCAGTTAAAATAAGAACATTTATTCAAGGTCAAAGGTAAGTCAGTTGTGTTTTTCTCATTTTAAAAATGGCAAAGTTGAACTATGATGTGGTTACGTGACTTGCCTAAAATCACAGTTAAATTTCCTGTCTCAGCTTGGTTATATTAAATTTCTATATATGTTATGAAACCGATTTTAAAACACAAGCAAAGTTTTAAGCTATGCGTTTAATAGGAAAATAAAATCAAATAAGAAAACAAATGCAGAAATAGGGAGTTAACATTGCCATTGAAACTTAAATTTTAACTGTATTTTGTAACTTGTTTAACTTCAATGTTGTTTATATGTAACACATCACAAATATTAACAAAATGGAAAGACTACCTTGTAAGGGTGTCAATTATTTTTAAAGGTGAAGGAGAGGGTGTATAAATCAATACCTCTGAAATGTGGAAAAAGCTGTTTATATACTAGTCAGTTTAATGCATATTTTCAAACAGCCTGGAAGACTTGACACAGCTGGTTTTTATTCTCTCTGACTGTACAGCTTCTCCAGTGTTACCCTCACTGTAAGTCCTGGAAAAATCCTGCATCGATCAAGAGCTAGAATGAATCACAAGTCCCTGCAGACATGTGTTTGTATTATATAACTACTAGACAATTGGGCATGACTGGCAGTTTCTGCCCAAAAGAAAGTTGGAACAGCAGGTATGCTGCTTGTTAGAAGAGAGGACCATTGTCAGAGTGGCTGTATTTAGGGAAACACGGCTCTTGGAAACCAAGAATTTCTGAATTCTAATCACTTGCCCTGACACAGACTCCTATTGTGGGCTTGGTCAAGTCACAACCTTTCTGCCTTTATTCCCCCCTCAAGACAGCAAGGGTAACAATACTTATACTCTTATCCTCAATGGGGCTTTTGAAGGGCTATGAAAACTTTAAGAAGTAAGCACTAATCTAGGGGTGGCCACACTTATGGAACTCAAGAGCCACACAAGTTATTAAACCTTTGAGAGCCACACTGAGGCCTATAGCCATATACTTTTACCTACTCCTAAATAACTAAGTTTAAAATTCATTGCACACTTTAATTTGATCGTAAAAAGAGCACAAATATCAATCCTACTAATGTCAGATTCTAATAATTACTTAAGGTTACCATGAAAATTAGGCCTATATAGTAAAAATTTAGCTGCTGCTCAATGTAGAAGACTGCAGGCTAGTGGTGAGTTTTTTAAAATCCTGACCATGCCACACTTCTCCCCACTGTCTCAAAACCCTCCTGAAATCCTAGGCTGGGGCTGCTTTCCTAAACTGATTTGTTGACATTCTTCCAGGAGCCAAATTTTTTCATTCAAGAACCACATGTGGTGCCCGAGCTGCAGTTCGGCCAAGCCTGCACTAATCGTTATCACAATAAATACCAGCTTTGCCCCAAGTGTTCAATCCTCTTTTATGACTAGAGGGGAATACAGAATAGCACAAGTCTCTTAAGGTACATCTACACTGGAGCCTAAGGTCAATTTAAGGAAGGTTAAGTCAACCTACAGACTCCTGTGGCCACGCTGGACTTTTATTAAGACTACTGAAGCACTTCCTTAAGATGACTTAATAACACCACCTCTTAAGGTCGACGTAATGCTTGAGTCGATCTTATTAAGTTGACTTAAGCCAGTTTAGATGGGAAAAGCCCTTAAGTTGACCTAATTGGCCTTCAGGCTCCCTCCCAAAGTTCCTGGCCACCAGGGACAGCTACCCACAATGCACCACTCCTCTGTCGACCTAGCACCTTCCAGTGTGGATGCAGACAGTCCACAGGAGTTGTCACTGTGGACTCTCTAAGTCAATTTAACAAGGTCAACTTTAAGTCAACTTGGAGAGCAGAGAGCTTGGAGAATATGGAAGCTGCAACAGCAGCGTTTATAGAGTGTTTCCTAGCTGCTACACACCCCCTGAAAAAAACTGCTTTATAAAATGTCCCACGAACTGGGAGGGTGCAGACAAAATTTACTTTATGTGGCCAGTCCTCCATCCCTCTTTCCACCAAATCCACACATAATAACCTAATCTAAATTAATACTATAAAACTCAATGCAAACCAAAACCATTCACAGTGGAGACATGGTAGAAGGCTTCTTCTCTCTACTCACTACTTACCGCCTCTTCAGACATGTAAATCAGCGTCTAAGTGCTGAGGAAGAAGGAAAAACCTACTCTATTTGATCACCATCTCTAGTGTGGTACTGTAATGCCCCTCTGTTGCCTTTCTTCACTGGAAGCTCTTCTCCACTTCCAGAAATTAATGGAACTCTGCTCACACCCCTTCACTTTACTTCCCATCACAGTCATTTTCCTACCAGTTCATCTTTAGAGACATTGAAAAAATAAGCATAATATTACACAAGGATGAATTTTTGTAATATTTTGTCATCAGCATTTCTCTCAAACAACGATTTGACCTTTTGTCATGCTCTTCCACTCCATCTCTAGGGAGGCTGGTCACCTATTTCCTTTCCATGAGGAACCCACCTTGGGCACAGTGTGACTCTTCATTAATGTCATTGTGGAAGCTTTGTACAGTTGCTGCAACGTTGCCTTCAAGGGAAGTACTGTTTTGCCTCGTGCTGCGATAAATTGGAGGAGAATTTAATTGGTGTGCAGTGTCTTCTTTATAGCTCAGTAAATTCAAAGCATTATGATTGGTTGTTTTTGAAATTTAAGCAGACAATGCCACTTAATACCTTGTGGGAAAGCTAATGAATTATCTGGTTACTGAAATGAAGATTCATTATTAGATCACGGAAACTAGGATTTCATAGTCATGAATTCAGACTGCTTTTCCACATTCAGCAAATTAACAATTGCACACCAACGGATACGCCAACTGCCCTTCTACCCAAAAGAAAGATTTGTTAAATGAATACATGAGTAGACTCCTACTTCTCTCCTTTGTCCTCTGGTTATTGACAACAAAACAAGGATGCCAGTATTTTTGAAAACTTGTCTTCATCTAAGCTTTCAGTTTCAAACTCCTGAAAACATTTGATATAGCACCAGATTATCCCCTTCCACAGAAAATCTTGCCATGGGAAAAGAAACCTATAGAGGATCTTCTTGAGTTTTATTGAACCTATTCCAAGTGGAGAGAAACCTGGATCTGTTTCTCCTTTAAGTGAACTACAATTCTGTCTAGAAGCCCTGCACATTCCCTGGGATCTAAAGAGACATCAGTCCTTGGCCCCGTTACACTGATTAAGCTCTGGAATCTTCTATTTACATCCCTCAATTTCCTTACAATGCCGCTATGTTGTAGTATTACTAAGACCCCATAATTTCCCCTGGAATTCTAGGGAAGTTGTAATCCAAACGTAAATTGTATTGTCTTTCTCGAATAATCTCTGGGAGGATTTGGGGTTGAGAAGACAGATGATGCTGCCAGACATCTCCACATTCTGCACCCTCTAGACAGACGGAGTATAAACTGCCATTCTGAATGTACAAGGGCGTTCTGAGAACAGCGATCTCCCTCTGTGCATACATCTGGGACTGACCTGGGCTACTAAGATGTTTGTTATTTACTGAGCCCTGACAGAGCATTTAACTGTGTGCAGATAAGAGAAGAAATATTGCTGTTGTGCATGACCTTGCAGCTTACTTACTGGTGGGTTAGCATAAGCAGGCAGAGCCCCCCAGAATAATGATGTAGACATGATGACCTCAGTAAATGGAAGCATCTGTACTTACTACTGGAAGGGGGTAACAGAGCAGTAACATTACTGTTGCTGACTAGGGTATCACTGGCACATGGGGCATGTGCCCTGAGTCCCGGCACCAGTGCCCAGGGTGGTGCCTACTTCTCTCGGCCCAGGCCCTGACCCAGAATCCAGTGCTTGGCCGCCCGCAGCAGCGCCTGCCTCTCTCAGCCAGGAATTGAAGTTGGGCCACCCGCGTCAGTGCCCACCCCTCCTACCCCCAGCCAGGGATCCAGGGTCAGGCTGGCGGCAGCAGGAGCCTGACGCAGGATTGGGCCCGGATGCCGGATCGTGGCCAGGGCCTGTGCCCTGGGTCTTTCCCTGAGGCATCAATGGTCCTGGTTGTTGATACTTCTTTTACTGAGGAGTATCCATTTCTCCCATATAAAGGGAACATAGACATACCAGTATGAGCAACTTCCTCTCAGAATTATTTCCTGATAGAGGAGTCCTACCCACCTGGAAAGAGTAATGCCCTTAAGGGGCTGTCTGTATGTAAATCAAGTCGTGCCCTCTAAGCCAGCCAGTACAGTAAATTTGTTGCATTATCTTTAAGAGCACATCTGCATTTACATTATTAATGCCACTCTGATTAGATACAGATAACACCAGGATTCATTGTTCTAAGGCAGAAGTTTTCAACCACTCATCATAGACTCTGAGGGTCCCCAGTCAATGTCTGAGGTTTTCAGAAGGGTTCTGAACTGCAATTTGAAATTTTTTAGGGGTTGCAAAAACCATTGTTGAGGTCCTGTGCAAAATATAGGCCCTGACCCTGCCCATCAGTCTCCTGGAAAGCTACTTATGTGTAGCTGCAACCCCTGTGAAGTTAATGGAGTTCTGAACAGGTGCAAACATCTGACTGTGGCTCAGATGACAGGATTAAGGCCACAGAGTCTGTATATTTTTTTATATGCCAAGCTGTAAATTGATCTATGTTTTCTTATACTGCAGCATAGCAATACCATTACTTCATAATAGGGCTCTCTTCCTGTAATATTCTTGCGTATTTCATAATTTTCAATATTTCATATTCATAAGTACATTTCACAAGAACTTTAGCCATGATTTGACATAGATTTAAATGATGTCAAATACAGCTAATGATATACAATTGAACAAAAAAGATCAGATATAAAAATAGCTCTCTTATATGCTATGGGAGGTCTTAGGGATTCTGGGGCACTGAGCAAAAGTCAATGATTGATTTCCCAAACCATGTTGGGTTCTCATCATTAACTTTTGGCCCCTCCACCAGCCCTCTGCCCCCCCCCCGCCAGGGCCACTGGCCCTGTAACCAGCCCTTCAGCCAACTTCAGCGGGATCCCCACCAGCCCCCAAGCACCTTCCCCCCATGGAGCCCTGGGCAAATGCCCACCCTGACACTGCATCCCCCACCCAGCCACCTATGCCTAATGCCATGTTACTCTATCTTGCTGTTCAAGCAAAAACAACCCTTTCAGTTTTCGGGGGAGGGTAGGTTAAAGAGCCTTCAGTAATGACTATGCCCTAGTCCTCACCCAAAAATATAGGGCACAATTCTAAATTGCATTACACTGATGAAGCCCATTGAAGTTAATAGGGCTACACATGTATAATTAGGATCACAATTTAGTTGACACAACAAAACCATTCCACCATGAATAATACTCATGAGATATTTTTCTTTTTAAGTGAGACGCTGCTGAATCCAGTTTCTTCCATTGCACATGAACTGCAGAAACAAGGAACACACACAGTTATTTTGGAATGTTTTACTATAATTTTTCTATCATTCAGATGACTCGTTGATTTTCTTCTTGAGCATATGCTGATATGCCAACTTATAAGGCAGGATATTGTTGTGTTTTTTAATCAGTTTCATCTGCCCACAGAACATTTTCCTATCTCAGTTTAATGCTTTCTTCTTCTCTTTGCACCACCCATTGAGTCATAATTTAAGTGGGAGAACAATTCATCATGTTACTACATACCATTCCTCATACAGAGCATGCTAACTTCTGCTATGCTATGCTGATATTCAAGCAGTGGTTTATATAATAATTGCTTTTTAGCACTAAGTGCAGCTAACAGCTTCTCCATATATCAGAACCAGAGATGTTTGTACATTCAGAGTTTTGCTGTGGTTTAATCAAATTAAAAGAAAAGAGGGGGTGGTAAATGGAGTCATGATGTGTATTAGCACACCTTAATCTATTAGAACTGTTATGCATTTCCAGTTAATCAATTACATGGTGCCTCTTTCTTTTTCCCCTAACTGTTAATGATTGCCATATTAAATAAAGTCTTAAATAGTCTACTAAGATGTTCACTAGTGTCTTGCAGGCAGACTGAGAGGCTGCCAGCTCCTTTGCTGTCATATCTTAAGGTCTTTTGCTGTCTGAACAGCTGGAGGATAGCGTGTACTGCTGGCAAACAGCCACTATCCCTCTCCCAAACACAGTTAAAATGGTTGTCACAGCCCACAAAGAGAGATGCTGTCTGAAGCTTCATTTTATTAACTGCACCCACATTTTTTTTTTGCAAATGATATGTTAAAGGCCAAGTAAATGGGTCAACAAATAATTTTTCTGTTTGCACCTGTTTGCTCAAAATTACTATTTACCAAGTAATTGCTATGAATAATTCTCAGTCAGCAGACTGAGCAGTGTTAGAGATTCCAGCTGTGTTTGTTAGCTTTGATTAGAAACAGATTCCCAGTATATAGGAAGAATACAGATCTTAGAGTGAGGTCCCTCATGCAAATATTTCAATTTCTATGCTCAATCTTCATTTTTCACTACTATTCTCCAGTATTCACTTGTATGAAATATTCACAGAAATGGGAGCATGACAGCAGTCAAAATAATTCATTTAAAAACTGTGATAATTACTGAAGTGCCACATTTTTTTTCTTTGTAGAAGTTTCAGTTTTAAAACATGTTTAAATAAGTTCAGTGGATGCTACCTGTGAGCAGGGCTTTCCTAACCAGGAAATGAGTATTTCATTCATGTTGATGAGTGGAAGAAAAATGTTTCCAATATAGATTAATTAGACTCTCTATCTGGAATGATAAGGAGCCTCTCCTACTTTTAGCACCTTTTCTCTAAAGGAAACTTTTTCTGTACAGGAAAAAATATCCTTTTGAAAGGAAAAAAAAAAGGTTGCTGCATACTTCCAGATGACTGCTGCTGTAGCAATGTTACTAATAGTATTAGTAAATCTGTACCTGGTCATATCCTGTTCATACTCAACTCATTAAAACTAAAACTTTTAATATTCTCTTCTGGTAGAGATGAAAAAAAGATGCATTACAAATGGCCTATATCTACTCTAGTTTAATGGTGTACAACTGTATGATGTCTAATCCCTACCACAGACTTCTTGAAATTCACAAAGATCTAAAGCATGTAGTTAAACTTCTGTTTAAGTTTGTGTGACTAAGATTTAAATACAAATTTCAGTGCTTTGCTTGATCAGGGGCAAAACAATTAATTGTTCTCTTAAGCTGGGCTCTGATTCAGCTTTTTCATTTCTGCCTTCCTTTGAAATCTTCACTTTTTCTCCCTCCTCATATTTCTTGACTTGAATCAAATAGGAAAAAGTTATTCAATGCTAATCAACATATAAATCTATCAATTCAATTTATAAATCTTGCTGAAAATAAGGTAGGTTCAATGAGACAAAGTAAAACAATACCATATCCTTTTTTGCCTGTATTATAAGGCTTTGGAATTACAAACAAACAAACAAACAATCAAACAAACAAACAAACAAACAAACAAACAAAAACAAAACAAAAACAAGAAAGGCGTTTGACTTAGTACAGCAGTACAGCAAGACTTCTCATTTGAACAAATCTGGCCTCTCCAGTGAGTTGTATGTAAAGTTAGAGAACTGTGTGACAGTTTTCAATAACAGGTTGTTCAGATATATTTTTTTTTTTTTAACCTCAGGGAGAAGCCACATTTTGGCTATCTACTATACTTGTCCAGGAGAAGATTCCCCTAATAGTTTCCAGTACAAAACTGACCTTTCTATTGTGTTGTCTTGTCTGTAGGGCAGGGTACTTACTCTTACCTGTTATGACCTCTGCATTTGTCTCTGTGTTGAGACTGACACAGTAGTCTGCCTTTGTTATTCTGATATTGCTGAATGAATGCATTGATAGTTGTCTTATAGCCGATGAAAAAGGGTTTCAAGCTTTATATTAAATTTCACTTGACACCCATTTTCACATAATGAAATTTGAGCACAAGCATCCATGTCCCCAACCTTCAAACCAGAATTTTCCCCTAAAACACATTTTCAAAGTTATTTTCCATTCCTGACATATGACTAGAAAGGAACTCTTGCTGTGAATAGTAAACCAAAATTCCTTCAAATGCTTGACTTACGTAAGGGTGAATAACATGCATGTTTTCAGCTTTAAAACATTCTAGCCCCGGGAATACAACAGAAAAAAAAGTTGACACATGAAAGTGAAAATATTAGGTAGAGATGGATTACCCACTTTACTAGCTTAGAAAAAATGATTGCTTGATTGAACAACAGAATTAGTAAAAAAATGTAATTTCTATTACATGGGAAATTCTGACATTTCAAAATGTCCCTTAATCCTGAGCTAGAGCAAGAGGTTGACTTTTGTAATTATCAGCTCAACAGTTTTAGAAAAAATGGTTTCAGGTCAATCAAAATATTTCATATCAGTCAAGTCAAAATTATTCATTTTAACTGATTCTATGTTCTGACGTTTTATGTTTTATTTTTATTGCATTAAAACTATACAATTAAAAAGCAAAGATGTTTAAGCAAAAAATTATATAGAAAGGTTAAAATAGAATATTATGATTTATCTAAATGCTTCTTTTCAATTTTTTCTAAGCCAAAAGTAATTGAAATCACCACATTACTAATGAATATTTCAATTCTGAAGAAACATTTTCCACGATATTTTGTTTGAAAACTATTAACCAACTAAGTTTAATGAAGTGATGTCAGTGTGGAAAATGGAGTCAGTACTGACTCAGTAAACGGGAAGTGAACATAGTTCATTAGCATGGGACTAAAGGCAGACTTTGCTAACCCTTCTTCCTTTTATGTGAAACCATCCATCTACCCAGCCTATTTATTCTTCCTGAAAGCTGCTCTTTGACTTCGTGATTGTCTGATAATGCTGGCAGTTCAAATATCTGGTTGTCCTGGGCTTTGCAACCCTTTAGAGAATAAAATAATAGAACAAATATTAGGGTAAAAACAAACATCTGTGGAACAGTGGTGCCAGGAGCAGCAAGCATTATAGAAAATAACATTTGCCAGATGAGCTATTGACTAATTTGTAAAACAAACAAGCAGTCCTGTGGCACTTAAAGACTAACATATTTATTTATTGTATGAGCTTTTTGCAGGAGAAAATCCCACTTCATCAGACGCTTTGAAGGTGGGGAAATCAGAGAATAGGAGGAAATAAATGCAGGGATGCATAAGTCATGGGAATAGGTCACACAGTAACAGCAAATCAAAACAGATGTAAAGATTCAAACACTGGGGAACAGCATGCAGAGGAAGATGAGGTCAACTCACTTATTGTAATGAGAGAAATATCCAATGCCCTATTAAATCCTGAGGCAATGCAACTAAATTTGAATTTGCAAATAAATTCAATTTCAGCAGCTTCTCTTTGAAGCTTTGATCTGATTTTAATCTGTCTGAGCGCAGCAATTAGCAAATCATTCATGGAGTGATCACAAAGATTGAAATGCTGACCCACTCATTTTATAATGTGATTTCTGATGTCAGATTTGTGCCATTTATACTTTTGCACAGATACTGTCCTGTTTGTCCAATATATAAGGCAGAGGAGCATCTCTTGCACATGATGGCATAAATCTGATTGGTGGATGAACATGAATGTGCCTCTGATGGAGTAGCTGGTTTTATTGGCTATGTCTTCATCTAAAAACTTAGTTCAGGCTTGCTTAGTCCAAACTAAGCAGTTTGAAGTTAATCAGAACTAACTTTTTAGTTCAAACCAGCCCTGCATTTTTTTTAGTTTGAACTAAAAATGTGTGGCTAGCTCAAGATAAAAGTTAGCTCAAACTAAATAAAACACAGGTCGAACTAACTACTAATTCAAATTTATTTAGTTTGACTACATCATGCTCGTTCAAACTAGCCAAAGCAGCAAGTTCAAACTAGGCGATTAGTTCAAACTTAGTGTTCGAACTAATTAGTTTGAACTAAAAAATTTCTTAGTTAGAACTAGCCAAAGGCTAGTGTAGATATGGTTCAAATTAGTCCAGACTAAGCTTCCTTAGTCCAAACTAATTTACTAGTCTAGACATAGCCATTAGGTCCTGTAATAGTGTATTTTGTGCAGATACGTGGGCAAAGTCAGCAGCATGGTTTGTTGCAGAAATATGTGCCTGGTTTAATGGTTCTGTTGTTAGGTCTGTAGTTGCTGGTAATTATCTGTTTAAGGTTGAGAGGCTGTCTATAAGTGAGGAGAGGTCTGTCTCCCAAGGCTTGAGAGAGTACGAGATCATTTTGTAGAATAGGCTGTAGGTCCCTGAGGATGTGCTGAAGAGGTCTGACTTGGGGGTTGTAGGTGATGACTAAAGGCGTATGCTGTATGCTGGTCCCCAGTGTTTGAATCTTTACAACTGTTTTGATTTGCTCTTACGATATGACCTCTTCCCATGGCTTACACTTCTCTGCATTTATTTCCTCCCATTCTGTAATTTCCTTCATCTTCAAAGTGTCTGACCAAGTGGGATTTTCTCCTGTGAAAATTCATGCAATAAATAAATGTTTTAGTCTTTAAGTGCCACAAGACTCCTTGTTTGTTCTATTGAACAAGACTAACACGGCTACCCTTTTGGAAGTTGGTTAATTTGTGCCACTGTTATTCACCTTGCATGGGATCTTACTGCACAGTCTAGTTCATGATGCAAGGAGGTCACAATCTAGGTCTTCAAATATGCATGGAACAAAAGAGGTGTGCTTTGATACTGTCACAATATAATTCAAATTGAGCTTGATAGGAACACTGCCATGGGGCTTGTAAGCCACCTGAAAAAACAAGGAAATACACTTGGGATCTTGGAAAAGGAATTAAACTGCATTTTACTGACATTCACAGATGATACAAAATTGCAAGGTGTTATAAACACCAGTCAGAACAGAGAAATAATGGAAATCTAGAGAGATTAGAAACGTCAGCAGAAAATTCAAAAAGGTGTTTCCACAGGGAAAACTTCAAGAAAAAAAGGATAATCAGAAACACTTTAAAATTCAAGAGAAAAAGCTTGGAAGCAGTAATGGCAAGAGATGTAATGGTGTTAGTAAGCGGCAGATTAGCCATGGTTTGGCAATGTGATATTGGGGGCGGGGGGTTGGGCAAATAAAGAAAGTTTAGATTGTAGGTATAAGGCTTCATGTCACAGAATACACAGGGAACAATTCATCTCTAGGCTTGGTATTGTATTCATTTGTAGGCAACACATGATCAGAAAATACTAACATACAAAGGAAAAATATTCAGGGTTTCAAAGGACTGTGCCTAACCAATGGCTCAGTAGGTCTTCACTTATATGCACGAGTGTGAGTGCCAGCTCACGGAGCCATATTCATGCTAGCTCTAATTGAGCTGGTGCACTAAAATAATAATTTAACCATAACAGCACAGGGAATGGAAGCACATGGGCTAGATGCACCACATGTAAACCCTCCTGAAGTTCATGGCCTGGCAATCCATTCCACTACTCACTATTGCCTATACTACTGTGAATACTGGACTATTTTTAGAGCAGTAGCTTGATGAGAGCTAGAATGTGTCTATGTGAGTTGGGAATCACTCCCTTACATCAAGGGTTGATGTAGCCTAAGAAGAATATGCTAAGTCAGCAAATATTTGAAAGATGTACATGTCAAAGATGGAGGAGGACTTAAGCTGATACACAGAAATATAACTATCAATAAGCGGTTGAAAGTAAAAAAAAAAAAAGTGTGAGATGAATACCAGCATAATCCTCCAGATAACCTATAAAGGTGTGGAACAATCATCCAGGGGAAGTGGTGATAGCTCCATTGATTCAGACATGTAAAACTAAATTAAAAAATTCGCCTCAGAAAATGTACTGTAAAGAGAAATGTTACATTAACAAGGAAATGGCTTTATATCTTCCCAATCTCAACTTTTTTATGACTCAATAAAAGCACTGGGGCCTGAAGAGCTGGAACAAAATTACATAACTAATTAGGGTTCAGTCGACAGAATGCTCTTGGGTTCCTCTGGCTAGAGAGAAGATCTCTAGACATCTCTTTGGCACGCTCCTCCATGACTGGAAAGTAGATTCCAGATGAGATTGCCATAACTGTGATGTCCTGACGTGTGTCTGTTCTTTCAGCCCCCCTGAGCTAAGAGACAGAATGAAAGAATATCCAGTCTACTCCTTAGTCCTGCTGAGTCCAGCCAGTAGAAGTGACACTTCCTGCCCTTCAGCTGTGCTTCTCTTGTAAACGCCTTGTCAATAGCTCTATTATATGTACATATTTCTTGCAATAAATGTTTATCCTTGAATTATGAAACCTCCCTTGGTGTAATGCTAAAATGCTCCAGTTAACCATTAAAAGTAAGGTAGTACAAAAGCTAAGGTTCCCATAGAATTGTTATTTGACTTGAATGGCATCTCAGTATTTTCTACTTCTTTGCATCTTATTTAAATTTTCTACTTAATGTATCTGCCATAAAATGTAGAGAACAAAGTGTATGGGGCTTTGAAGTACCAGCGTACATTGAATTGGAACTCATCTGCACGGGACAAGCCACAGAGCCCCTAGCGGAGGCGTTTTCTGTAGCCAAAGAGCCTGGCTGAGCACCAGCAGGGCACAAACAAGAAAGATGTACAGCAGACCCTGCTGTGGTTCCTGGGGGTTTGGATGTGTATGTGTGCATGCGTGTACATTGCACTAGCAGTTCCAAAGCCTGGTTGTGGTGGGATCCCTTGCATTTCTACCCAGAGCCTTCCCCATCACTCCCCACCATCCCGTGGCCCAACATTCAATCCAATCCAATGCCTTTATGCTACCTCCTGCACCATTGCCGCATTCCCCCCCCCCACCTCACCTTTCCAGCCTGGCAGCTGTATTTTAACTCTGCTGATGACATTATATGATTGTAATATGGTAATATAATTGTATTGCTCATGGTATTTTTAGTGATGTCAGTAAAAAGTGTACTATGTCAGTTAAAAAACCGCAAACCCTCAACTTCAGATCTTCATGTCAATAAGAACTAAAATTCATGGTTGGCAACCCTACCCATAGCTCATCGGATGCTCTGTGACTACCCATCCTCTTTGGAGATAACTTTACATTCCTCTCCTTCAGGGTACCTATGTGCACCAAGAGGATTTTTTTGTTGGTTAGATGAGAGCAGAGATGTAACCTATGCAGTAGACAACAAGGTGGTGCTCGCAACCCAAAGTGGAGACTATCACTTCGCTTCTCCTCCCCTCTACTCTTCCCTCCCCACTATACTTATCTGTGTATTGGATTAATATTCATTTTGCTCTTATTCAGAGAATCACATCAAAAGCATGGTGCTTGTCTGAACCACTTGCAATGATGAAAATGGGCTGGTAGTGACATAAGAACAGGCTGTTTTGCAGATTTCCAGTTCTTTTTGCTTTCAGATAGAATTCTAGTAGAAGGAATAAGTCGTAATTCTTAACTTCTGATCCCATGCAGAACGCAGTAGTGCCCAGAGGAGGTGGTGGCGGGAGGAAATGAATAGTAGGGAAAAATTATGAAAGCACTTTCAAATCAAAATAAACCCTCCATTTTGGACAAACATCTGAGTGAGTGAGGAATGTAGATCTGAAATACTTTATACTATCCATCCCTAATTTCATTTCCTACCTCATATTGTGATCCAGGAAGCCAATGCTCCAGCATGAGTCATTTTATCACATTCCAGATCTGCAATGAATAAAGCTATTAACATTTATGGTGTGTTGTAGTTTTGCCAAATCTTGCAAATGTGTATTTTTTGTATGTGTTGTCACTGTCAGGAGTAACAGCTGACAGTGTAGGAATATATGCCAGTTACTAAGGAAGGAAAAAATAATAATGCCCTTTACTCGCTCTATAATAAGAGCTCATTGCAGTTTAAATTTGGTGAAAATGTAATTTAATCTGAGCCAGAGATCATGAAGGGTACCTTATTGACTGCTGTAGCAGAGGCGGTCCGCCTACTTTAACAGGGCTATTCCATAGAAGATTTATTAATGAAATTTATTTTAGTGGATTTTAGCAGGACTTGATTGTCAGAAGCTTTTTTATTCAACCGCATAGTCAAATACACTATAGGAAAGAATAAATAATGGTACAAAATGTAAGCAAAAATAACTTCATTCAAGATATTGCGCAGAGAGCTGTACTTGTAGAATTAAAGCTCCTATTTTCAGGTTATTGTATATGAAAAAAACAACAACAACAAAAGACCAAACCAAAACAACAAGAATTAGACATTCTTGGTTTAAAAAGAAAAAACCCACACAGAATTGTATTACATTTGCAGACTACTAGAATGACTTGATTTTGCAATACTGTATAAGTAGCATGCACAATTTGTGAAATCTAAGCTTCAGAAGTGGATTATCTATTTAGAAGAATAAGTGTCTAGCAGAGGTAAGATTATAGGTTATCCTAATCAAATTTATTTAGTAATACAAAATTCCTACACATGCCTTTGAACAAGTCAGAGTTTAAGAGCAATAGTTACCAAATCTCCTTGAATAACTTTTTGCGTCACTGTGAGCATGGTTTGAGTTTCCTCACAACAGAGGCTGCCAACTGTCCTTGTCCAATATTCTAGCACAGTTGTTGATCATTTCATTTAGAGGAACATGGTCGTTCTATAGGAATATACAACTGCATCAAATGTAACAGTGAATGTTTGTAACCAGAACGCATCACACTCTAGTCTATCCCTCCTCCAATGCCAGTCAGTGGATTGGGTACTTCTACTTCTATGAATAAGGAATAGCCCTCTAGGTAATATTGTGCCATTTCGCTCTTAAGGGCCATAAGGTTTCCAGGATTCAAAGTGTTGAACTGTTGTGCTAAGTACTCTCACATATTCCAACAGTGACCTTTGAGAGTCTGTGATCAGAAGCCAACATGAGGACCCTGCTTGCAGTCTGGGAAGAAAGCCATTCAAGATGATATAGCTTCTGCTATGGGGAAATAAAGCCAAGTGTCACTGAGTACACAACCACCACTCAGTTCATCCTCATTCTTCATTATGGGGGCATATCATAGCTATATTACATGTCTGGACAAGTACCAACAGCACTGCCTTAAGCAGAGTCTGCTTTTCAGATGGGAAGACCCTCGTGCCAATGCCAACACTCTCTCTGAAGCTATCACCACCAGTGTTGAGGTGAAGATTATGAAACATCAACTTTTCGGGGCTGGTAATTAGATGCAGATGGCTGATACTCTTCTTTTGAAGTGAGTCCTCTTTTTTCAACTTTATTACAGTAAGAGGACCTGCAGAGTACAGAGGGAATGCTACAAGTACATCCTGAAAGTGTATCTTAAAGGAGGAATTGATCCCATGAACTGGGAAGAGCTGACTGATAATAAAGTGCAATGAGATCACATAGTCGATGACAGCAGAACCCCCACTAAAAAGGGTGGTAAATAACACACCATCTGAACATTTTATCCAATGAGCAAGATGTAATTCCCGGTACAAGGCCAGAGAAGAGGAAGTGAAAATTACCAAGGTAGAATAGAAAAGTTTTGACAGTGAGACTGGAGGAGAATTTGGCAGCTTTTTGGATATATTTTAGGAAAAGCTGGCAGGATTTAGTGTTTTCAGTGAATGAGGGTGAAAAGTAAGATGGGAAAAGAGATTTAATTCAAAGATAATACTGTGACCTTATGAAACAGGGAGCCTAGTGGACTTGTCATCAGTGTTGAAGAAAGGAAGGCTTAGGTGCAATTTTTACCCTTTTATGGTAAAATAATTGCAATTTTTACCCTTTTAGGTTCCATAGGAACATCCAGGAAGAACAAAAGACAACTAGAGGCGTAAGTCTGGATGGAAGAGAAGAAAGGTATACATGCTGTTCTGTGGCACCTGAAGACATGTAGCCATATAGTGTTGCCTAGGAAAAAAGAGCATCTGGGCAGAAGACAGTGATCCCCACAATGGCCTGACTTGTTCCTTTTACTTCCCTTGCCTAGATCTGCCATTCTACTTTTTCCCTGACTTCATCTTTTTGAAACATTCTAAGTCTTGCTACATGAGTCATGATAACACAGTACAGAGCTTCATTAACTTCCAAATGGAAAATTTACCCTGCCCTGAGACACAGGTCATTGCAATTCATATCTTTCCTATACAAACTACAGTCCTTAGTTTGGTAATAAATATAATAGTAGAAGTAAAAGAGAAGTTGCAAAGATTAACACTGAACACATTGGTTATACTTCTCATGACAGATTCTCCACTGCCTTTTACCTTGGGTCATCATTTTCACCTATTCAAACTGAGTGTAACTTGCTGTCAAATCACAGTGGTGTTTTACACCCACTTAGTACTGATGTAAATAACTATACAAGGTGCAGGGCTGTGAGGAATCTGGCCTCCATATAAACTAAGTGAACTTTAGGGTCTGAAATATTAAAGTGAGGAAAGACTGTGATCACCTATGTGACAACTGGTTATACTTGTAGGTCTCAATTCATCATTTGGTTACTTAGTTTTGACACTGGAAACTGTCAAGCCAGCAAAAGAACATTCCTTTGTCTAGTATAGGCTGGGGTTTGGTACTGCTTGCTGAACACATTTTTGAACAAATTTCTGCCATATATCTGTAGTTCTTTATACACCCTCCATGCATACATCATACAATATTAATGACTAGTATGTTAGCAGTGTCCATCTGACATCTTCCTCCAACTCACTGTAATCTGTAAATGAGTACATGAGGCCTGATGAGATTTATGGAATGGCTTGTCCTCTGCTTATTGGCCTTTGAAAACTGTCTGGGTTACAAATTGAAGACCCTAGCATTAAAATTATTCCTGGGACCTTGCACAAATTCAATCCCCTTCTAGCTGCATTTCCTGCTGCCAGGAGTCTGTGTATCCTAGGGACAGAGACATCTCTGGAATAATTTAGAACTAAAGCCTTAACTACTTAAAAACCAAAACAAAAACCCACCTCTTCTCTGAGGTCTGCAAAAAAGGAAAGAACTTCATAAAATGTAAAGCTAACAAAGGTGATTAACAAACTCAGGATTTTTGTGATCTGTCAAAAATCTAGTATCTGTGGAGGACAACTCATAATTGCAAATCTATAAAGGTTTCAAACTAAAAAAATCAGTCTATTTATTTAACAGAGATAGAAATGTTAATGAGCTTTGATGCATAGAAGCAGTATTTGCCATGGATGGTTAAGGCTCATACTTGCACAACTAAGAGTGATGAATGATATTAGGCCATAAAATAATTTAGGTTATGAGTGTCCTAGAACCTGCAAACGTGGTTGACAATATTAAATCTGTCTCAATATTTTATTAAATATAGAAATGATATGAAGGAGCATGAGTATCTTTTTAAAATATTAGTAAGGCTAATCTCCCTTTCTGACTGAAGATAGTGATCCACTCACCTATTCTACAAGCATTAGAATATCCTTAATTGCACTGGGTGTGTATTGTGGAAGCATTCCATGGCTGAGGCCTAACAGTGTGCTGAGGCCTAACGCTGCTGAGACATGAATTGCTCAGTAGGCCTGGGGGGCGGGGCGGGGCGGGGGGGAAGAAGTTGCAGTTTTTCTATTTCACTAGCATGCCTGGAAGAGGGCCAGTAGATAAGGTACACTGTAAAGAGCTTCGCTGTGTCTGTATCCGTGCTTCAAGGACAAGCTGTGTACTGAAATTTGGAGATAGAGAAGGTGTTTGGATTTGCCTGCAGAATTCTAAAAGTCAGTCTACTAGGCCAAAGACCTGTGGCACAGATGAATTATGATTGGAAGTTATGTGGGGATAAGGCGGATCAAAAGAAGGGGTTGTAATTGGAGGAATTTTGGTGCAAAACGGATGGACCCAGAACTTAATTGGCTATACAGCAATAGTTTATGCTATGTAATATGTTATTATGTAAGAATAATGTACACAATCCTTAGCGCTCTTGGGTACTTGTCCTTGGGCCCGCAGCTGTGTAGAAAAAAGCTCCATTCCTCACTAAGTTTGTGGCCCCCAATTACTGAGAATTCCTCTACAGTTTGGTGTTAGAAGTGGGATAAGCGGGACACAGACTAGTCTATGGTGTAGCCCGAGGTAAGTTGCCACCCTGAGCCTAGTGTTGGAGTCCGAGCTTCAGATCTGAGCTCCAGGTTTAGTTCCAGGTTTGGGCTTCGAGTTGAGCTCAGGAAATCCTCAAGGTTCTGGTTTTCTGGTTTCTGGTCATCTGGTGTACAGCGCTGGTAAGTTTGGAGCTGCCTTCCTAGTCTTGGTACTCCTCAAGTATTGCTTCCTCCCTTGCCTCCCCTCCTCGTGTGTCTGCAGGGGATGCCCTGCTCTGGTTCCCTTCCCTTTGGGCTTCTGGTTCCCTTTCCCTTTTGTCTTTGGAGTGGATAGCCACTGTAGGCCCATCTGGATGGGAGGAAGCCAGTCCAAGTGTCCGTCTGGGGACACTGTGGTAGTTATTATGTACAGGAAGTATGGGAAGTGGGCAGTTCACTTCATTTCTTGATCACATTCCTATCCTCGGGATGATTCTTCTTTGCAGTTTTCTTTGGAGGGAAGTTTTGACCTGCTGATTCTGACCTTCTTGTGTCATAATCTTGAGGATAACCATCCTGGTCAGATGGAGGTATGGCATTTGTGGGATGATGAGGTGGAAAGTCGATGGGTTAGGTTTCAGGTAAAAGAGACGAGGAGAAGGAAAGATCTTTGGCCTCCCCATTATGATTTCTGCCTCTCCCCCTTGTCTGCCGCCACCTGTGGTGGCTACCTTTCCATCTGTGCTCCCACAGGTCCCTAGAGTTTATCCTAGTGCCCCAGATGATTTGATGGAGAATTGGGTTCCTCTGCTGCCACTTCCCCCCACAGGCCAGAGACAGTCAGATCTGGCTGGGGGTGCACACCCACTGGATCAGGACTTGCCCTCTAGCTCTGAATGGACTGGGACTGCAGCCCAGTCCATCACCCAGATAGAGGATGCAACAAGAGAGCCCAACAGGAAAATTCACCCTTGCACAACTACAAGCTAGCATGCGTAATAAACTGTCTAAGCAATGGAAGCTACTTAGAACTAAATCCACTAGAACTAATGAGTATGTGGTGCATTGTCAGAATCACCAGAAACCCTTTTGTGTATCATGAGTTCTCTCTGACACGAGAAAATTTTCTGGGACTTTGGGGAGACTTGGACAAGAGCCATGATAGTGGCCTCAGCCTTGATGAGAACAGCAATGATAGCTCTAGCACTGACCCGCTTCTGACTGCAGCTCTCCTACCTGAATCCTGCCGATGGCAACCCCACCATAGTGTATGTCCCTTGGACCCCAGGGGACGTTATGAATTGGACACAGACTTTCCCTAAGCTGTGGGAGTCCTCAGGTGAATTCAGGTGGAAGTTAGCCCAGCTATTTGCAATCTATAACCCTACCTCAGGGGATGTTGAAATGCTCTTATCTGGGCTGCTCACTCCAGAGCAGAAGACTTTGCTGCTGGCAAAGAGCCAAGAAAATTGTGATCTAGATGATTGGCCTGAACAAGATCCAGGCAATGACACTGCACCCCTGTGCACTCACTTAACTGCTTATCAAAATAGACTTTTACAGGCTATAACTGAAATGGTTCCTGCACAACATAACTGGTGAAAGGTAGAAGCAATTAAGCAGGGTAAGGATGAACATGACAGATCACAGGGCCAGATTCCTATTAGCACTTCGGAATTTCTATGGCATGGATCCAGCCGCTGAGGCCACCCAAGCACTGGTAATGGGGGCATATGTACAAGGGTTGCTGCAAATCATTCGCCAATGGCTGGAAGATGCAGTACTTGATTGGAGATCCCAAGACCTGGACAACATTCAAGAGTCCTGTACTCAAATTTTGGATCGAATTGTAGCTGACAGGAAGGATAAGCAGATGCAGAGACAAGAGCAAGCAGACTATGTGCCCTGCAAATTCAGAAAATGGAGGTAAAATCCAAAGGGCCTCCACTGCGACGTGTCCAGCATATCCCTTGGAACCCCCAGGGGTCATCATGTGGTCCCCAATTCCATGTGTTAGGACTGAACATGTGTCACTATTGCAGGCAGAAGGGACACTGGAAGGGGGCATGCCCAAACCATTTCAGAGGACAGATTTCATCAAGGGCTTGCCACCCTAATCCAAGGGGGCGAGTGCCTACCACCCCCCAACTACTACAGCCTGCTCTTGCTGGGCTGTCTCAGCGATTTCCTCTGCCCCCACCAGGGCTTACCCAGGACACTTCCAATCCTTATGAGTCAAACCTTTTTGCCTGACTAGAATCAGAAAATTGTCCCTCTGCCTCTTCTGAGCTTACTCCTACTTCTGCTGTTTCCTTACCCACTGATCAAGGTGGACCCTATTTGGAGTGCACTACAGCCGGCATGGAGTTGCCTCTTCTCATAGATACTGGGGCTATGCGCCCCACTCTGAGAGCAGATGCAGTCCCCCAACTCTGTCCTTCAGGGGAAAAAAAATAGTGCTATTGGGGTGGGTGGAAAACCTCTATTGCACGATGTGTCCCAACCTGCTAGGCTGCAGATTGGGCCCCTGACTTGCGAGCATGCTTTCCTATTAAGTCATTCTACACCAGTTAACCTTCTGGGAAGAGACCTGTTGTGTAAATTGGGAGCTACCATATTCTGTACTCCGTATGGGGTGTGTGTGGACATCCCCACTGATCAGGCCCCAAATTTCATGATGGACATGGTTACAGAGGGGGAACAGGAAGAACCTCCTGGTGGCCAACAGGAGGATCTCAGTGATGTTCCTGACTCCTCATGGGCAACCCACAGCTATGATGTGGGCTTGCTACTGGGGGTGCCACCTGTGGAAATTAAAGTTAAACCCAACAGATCATTCCCGTCTGTACCTCAGTATCCCATCTCCTGCCAGGAGGAGGAGGGTATTGCACCTGTTATAGAGTCACTATTGTCTCAAGGAATTTTAGTACACACTGTTAGTCCAGTTAATACTCCCATTTTGCCAGTTCCTAAAGAAGGAAGATTTACTCCAGAGGGAAAACAGATATACTAATTTGTTCAGGACCTTTGAGCTGTGAATGATTTTATTGGACCCCTGCACTCAGTTGTGCCTAACCCCTCTACTAGCCTTGCTTCCATCCCTGCGTCGGCTATCTACTTTACAGTTGTTGATTTAAGCAGTGCCTTCTTCTCTGTTCCTGTGGCTGTTCAATCTCAGTATTTATTTGCCTTCAACTATAGGGGGCAGCATTGATTTCATATGCTGATGACTTGTTGGTAGCTGCTGACAACCTTTCTATTGGCAGGGAGGCCTCCATTAAACTCTTGTGCCATCTCGCTCTTAAGGGCCATAAGGTTTCCAGAGATAAATTACAATTTTGTCTTCCAGAGGTTACCTATTTAGGTCATCTTATCTTGGCTTCTGAACATAAGTTAAAGGAATCCCGAGTGGAGGCCATTCTCTCTCTCCCCCAGCCAGCCACAAAAAAGTAGCTTCGTTGCTTCCTAGGAGCTGCCAATTATTGTTGACAATGGATCTATGGGTATGCTGCTATGGCCAAACCTCTTTATGCCATGTTCTCAGACTCCTCACCTGATCTGCTCCAGTGGTCAGAGGCAGCTGCAGATGCTTTTGGTATGGTAAAAAAAAGGCCTTGGCCTCTCCTGCTTTAGCCAGGCCAGACTTTGAAAAACATTTTACTCTGCATTGCCATAAGTCTCAGGGCTTTGCCCTAGGTGATTTAACTCAGCCTTTTGGATCCCACATATGCCCAGTGGCCTAGAATACTGTAGTCTAGAATTAGATTCTGTTGCTCAAGGTTTACCACCCTGTCTGCGAGCAGTTGCTACAGCAGCTATGACTGTGTCAAAGGTGTCAGACCTAGTATTAGGGCACCCTCTCGTGGTGGCTGTTCCACATGCAGTCCACGCCCTTCTGACACAGAGTAAAACTCAATGGCTATGTCCACACATACATCATTATTTCGAAATAACCCATTTCGAAATGAGTTATTTCAAAATAAAATCGGACATGTTGTTTCGAAACAGTTGTTTTGAAACAATGGTGTTGTTTTGAAACAACATGTCCGAATGCCATTGTTTCAAAACAACTGTTTCAAAACAATGGCTATTTTGCTTAGATGCAAGGTTTAATGGTTTTGAAATAACGGCCATTATTTTGAAACAACGGGTCCCGTTGTTTTGAAATAATGGTGCATTATGTGGACATGCTGCTTCTTATTTTGAAACAACCTCTGTTGTTTCGAAATAAGAAGCCTGTGTGGACATACCCACTATCTCTCAGCATCTTGCCAGACCAGGTATGAATTAGCCTTGATGGCACCCAACAATATTACCCCTGTTCGATCGCCACCTCTTAATCTAGCTTCTCTGCTGCCCATTCCCAGTGGTGGAATAGAACATATTATTCCCCATGACTGTGTTAATGCTATTGAATTTCTTATATCCCCTCACCTGGATCTCAGAGATACTGCTTTACCAAACCCTGACCTGGTCCTTTATGTTGATGACAGCTGCTCATGGGCGCCAGATGGCCGTTTGTGTGCAGGCTGTGCAGCATGTTCTGATACTGACGTCTTGGAGGCCTTTTCCTTACCTGAATTAACTTCAGCTCAGCCAGCTGAGCTGGGAGCCCTGGCTTGTGCTTGTACCATAGCCCAAGAACTCTCTGTGAATATTTACACTGATTTGCAGTAAGTTTTTGGGATCTGTCACTCCTTTGGGGTGTTGTGGTGTGAACGTGTGTTCCTCACCTCTGGGGGCACTCCTATTTCTTATGCTTCATTTGTCAAAGCTTTGTTGGAAGCCATCCTATTACCCACTGCCTTAACTGTTATTCACTGCAGGGCTCATACCTCCTCCTTCTCTGAGAAAGCTCAGGGAGACAGAAGGGCTGATGCCACCACTAAGTTTGCTCTTCAGAATGACCCAGCTGGATCTGTTGTGCTGGCAACTTCCCTACAGCTACAAGCTACTTCCCAACTTGATGACCTATGCTCCCTGCAGGAACAAGCTTCAGTGGGAGAATTCCACCTATGGAGAAAAGCTGCCTGTTACAAGGATGATCAAGACATCTGGTGACATCCTAAAGGCCAACCCATGGCCCCCCCGGGCTATAGTCCAGCATTTATTCCAAGTAGCTCATTGGGGCACACACTCTAACAAAGGAGGGATATGCAGTAGTATCTCAAAATTTTGGTTTGCTCCCTTTATAAGCGTTGAGGCAAAATGGCTGTGTGCCTCCTGCCCCACACGTCAGTTGTAAAATGCAGGTAAGGCAGAGCCTACCTGGTCCTCAGCACATCCCTGGTCTGAAGGGCCATTTCAGAATCTCCAAATTGACTTTGTGGAATTCCCACCTGCACAGGGCTACCAACATTTATTGGTGGTGGTTTATTCACATTCTGGGTGGGTGGAGGCATTTCCATGTCCTCGAGCAGATGTGGTAACAGTTGCAAAGCTCTTGTTGAGAGAATTTATCCCCAGATATGGGTTACCAATTTTTATAGACTGTGACATGGGGAATCACTTTACTAGTCAGGTGATAAGGAAGGGGCTTGCAATGCTAGATAATGAAATTGTGTAGTACTGTATCACCTTAACAAATGCACTTGTCTTTTCATTCACAGGTTAAAGCTGCTCATCTCCGTCCTGAGACTGAGACTTGCCGTACTATTTGGCCTGGAGATTGGGTCCTGATCAAAGAATTCAGAAGAAAGAATTGTCTGGTTCCTTGCTGGTTGGGACCATACCAGGTTTTGCTGGTCACCCACACCGCCATTAAGTGTAAAGGATGTCTGACCTAGAAGCATGCTTCCCATTGCCATAAAGTTGAGGGGCCTAACAATGATGATCAGTCTGCCAATCCTGATATTGGGACTGACCCCAGCCTTCCAAACTCTTCAGAACAGTGCAGATAATAATATTTTCCTGAAGCTGGTACAGGCCAGCCTCAATAATACCCAATTTTGTGTCTCCTCCCAATTTACACTAGATGGCCTACGTAAAACCTGTTTTTTTTTGGTGTTCCCCTCACCCTGGAAGCAGTACAAAGGGAATCCAACCTCAGCAACATTGACATCTCGGGCTTCACTTCCCTAAAACAGTGTGGTCCTTTAATCTATTCCTTTGGGAACAAAGGAAGTCCAGCTTCTTGGACTAACCAGCACCAGCTGGAACTGGGCCTTATGGGCTCATTATCTGCCCCCGAATGTGTTTATTGGACCAGTGCTTCAGCACCCCAGCAGAGGCTTCCTGGAGGTCTAAACTGTACTCAGGTTCTTAATATTTCATTTATTTCCCAAACCATATACTTGCTGAAAGGTTTTGTTATGTTATGTGGAAATAGTTCCTATTTACCCACCAGTGTTAATGAGGGTCCTTGTGCCTTTGGGTGGTTATCCTCCCTGTGTGCCCTACACTGGGCCCAGCATCCCCACCATTGATCTACCCGCTCCCTCCATATAAATTGCAATAATGAACTTAATCTTCTCTCTAAAACAGAAGTAGTAGCATGGCAGTATCCCTGCTTGCAGTTCCAGCTGTGGCTGAGAAAGCCTATCTAGATATGTCAAAACTCGTGTGTGTCTTAGCTAAAAGTATCAATCTCACTTGTACCTTAATTCAGGCCTTAAATAAAGAACAAATGGAACTTAGAAAAGCAGTGTTTCAGAACCACCTCATCCTGGACTATTTACTACTTCGCACCAGCTATGGCTGTGAAGAGTTCGGTGGACTGTTGCTTTAATCTAAGTGACCATTCACACCAGATTGAGTCTTGCTTAAAAGCCCTTGAGGCACGAATTAGTCAACAAGAAGACAGTGGACTTCTATCCTCGTTGTTGTCTTGGATACCAGACCTGCAAGCATGGGGAAAACAACTAATATTTGGACTGATGTCTCTGATTCTATTTGTTGTCATACTGTATGTCGGCTGTAAAGGGTTGTGCTGTGTGATAAAATCATGCTTGCAAAAGGAAAGCAAAATAGAAAAATGGCACAAGGTAGTTTGAAAGATAAGGGCCCAGGAACTAGAATTAGAGAAGGTGAGGCTATCGCCACAAGGTGGCATAGCCTCAAAGGCGGGAATTGTGCAAGAATTCCGTGGCTGAGGCCTAACAGTGTGCTGAGGCCTAACAGCATTGAGACACAAATCGCTCAGTAGGCCTGGGGGGTGGGAGAGGAAGCTGCAGTTTCTCTGTTTCACTAGCATGTCTGAAAGAGGGCCAGTAGATAAGGTACACTGTAAAGAGCTTCAGTGTGTCTGTATCCGTGCTTCAAGGATAAGCTGTGTACTGAAATTTGGAGAGAGAACATATTTGGATTTGCCTGCAGAATTCTAAAAGTCAGTCTACTAGGCCAAAGACCTGTGCGTAGATGAATTATGACTGGAGGTTATGTGGGGGTAAGGCAGATCAAAAGAAGGGGTTGTAATTGGGGGAATTTTGGTGCTAAAAGGATGGACCCAGAACTTAATTGGCTATACAGCAATAGTTTATGCTTTGTAATATGATGTAATACATTATCATATAAGGATAATGTACACTATTCTCGGGGTACTCACCCTTGGGCCCGCAGCTATGTACAATAAAGCTCCACTCCTCACTAAGTTTGTGGCCTCCGCTTACTGAGAATTCCTTTACAGTATTATATAGACCCTAGCATTTAATTAAAGTAAATCTTTTTTCTTTATACATCTAAAGCCTTGGACCTTTAAAATTTACACTGTATAATTCAAAGTTCCTTTGTAGCCTTTGCCCCTCCGGAGGCAGCAAATATCATACCTACCCCACAAAGCCACAAAGAGGTTATCATTTTCCACCCTCAATGGTATAGCCAAACATGACCAGGCACCAAGCAATTTCTAACCATACTCAGCACAGGTGATGGAATCCACATCCAGCCAGGAAGCATTGTTAGTGAGGTCAAGCTGTTTACAATTTGGGATTACTGTATATACTCACATATAAACTGAAATTTTTATGCCTGAAAAATCACCTTTAAAAAAGGCACCCCGTTTGTGCACAGGTCAGAGAGCAGAGAGCAGCCCCAGCCCAGGAGTTTTTAAATCTCCCACCCTGAGCAGGCTCTGAGTATGCTCAGGGCAGGAGCTCCAATGTGTGTCTGGACCAGCCATGTTGGAGAGTCAGCCCAGGCAGGGATTAAAATAAGGGGCCAGAGCAACCAGGTAAGGGGGCCCTGGGTTGAAGGGAGGGTTGGCTTGGGGATTAGAAAAGGTTTCAGGAATGGTAGGGGCAGTGGCAGCATGGCCCAGGGGTTAGGGAGGGTGTGGGGGATAGTGAGGGAAGTGGCGGCATGGCCTGTGAATTAGGGAGGGTGTTGGGATGGTAGGAAAAGTGGTGGCATAGTCTGGGGGTTAAGGAGGGTGTTGGGGATGGCAGAGGAAGCAGTGACAGGGCCCAATGGTTTGGGAGCATATTGGGGACTGCGGAGAAAGTGGCAGCAGGGGCTAGGGACAGAGTCAGGGAGTCTAGGGTGGAAGCCACGTGGGGACCTCAGCTTATATGTGGGTCATGCAGTTTTTCCTGTTTTGGGGGCTCATAACCAGGTGGTTGGCTTATGCGTGGATTGGTTTATATGCAAGTATATATGGTACTCTCTGGTTTAGATATGCACCAGCTTGTATATTCTAACTTTCAAACATTAAGAAACACCATTACAGTCTGCTTAATAGATAGACACACAGTAACTGGTTGGTCTGCCTTCCAACTAGGATGGAGCCTACTTTCTGGTTAGAGCACCAGTTTGCCTCTTTCTAATCACAACAAAAGGCTCTCTGTGGTGCAGTTGGGTCTAGTTTTTAAGTAATGTGCTTTGTCTTATGCTCTTTCAAGCTCATGTTATGGCTATTAGAGCACCAGGGCTATGTCTACTCTAGCAAATTATTTTGAACTAAGGAGCCTTAATTTGAACTAATTTGAGCCCTGTCTACACTAGGCTTTGTTTAGTTTGAACTAAAAAATCTTTTAGTTCGAAATTAGTTAGTTTGAATGATTAGACTTTTTTTGAAATTTAGTTCTAACTAGCATGATGCAGTCATGATAGTTTGAATTTAAAAAGTTAGAATTAGCTGTTAGTTCAAACTAAGCACAGTTTTTTAGTTCAAACTTTTAGTTTGAACTAACCACGCTTTTTTAGTTCAAACTAAAAAGTTAATTCAAACTAAAAAAGTGCAGCTAGATCAAACTGAAAGTTAGTTTGAACTTAAAAAAAACCAAAAACCAAAAACAAATGCTTAGTTCAAACTAACTTTGAACAACTTAGTTGGGACTAACTAAGTCCGCACTAAGCTTTTAGATGTAGATGTAGCCCAAAAGTCCAAGGGAACCAAGTTTTCAGTTAGTGAAGCAGCTGGTAATGCTTCCTGTAAGTAATCAGTTCAATAGAAGGACTTGATTTGTAATGTTGGGTTCTGTCTGTCCAAACATTTTGAATATGCAAAGGCAGCCAAGCCAACCTGAGAGAGTTGATAGTGGCACATTGCAGCACAGTTCCAAAGGGGCATCTGTTAATCTAATAAACCAAAAAAAGCAAAGAGTTTTGTGGCACTTAAAGACTAACAGATTTATTTAGCGCATGAACTTTTGTGGGAGAAAATCCCACTTTGAAGAGCATCTAAGGAAGTGGGATTTTCTCCCACAAAAGCTCATGCGCTAAATAAATCTGTTAGTCTTTAAGTGCTACAAGACGCCTTGCTTTTATTGAAGCATAGGTGTCTTTACAAAGAGTCATGTGTGGTCCCAAGAATAGTTTGGATCAGGAAAGCCAGAGCGGGCAGTTTAAGGTTAAAGTGGTGAGTTGCATTCTAGGAATGGATCAGTTTATGGGAACTAAAAGGACATTGGAAAAAAAATTGACTGGTGGTGTATTTTCTATTTAGTGCCACCGAAGCACCTGCACAGTTCACTCAGTAGGTAGACATTTGACCAGCCTCCCTCAGCCCATAGTCTAGTTTATAACTGCCTCCCCAGTCTATTTTTAAGAATAAGTGCAACAACTACATGTTCAGTTGCGACTGTCCAAGCTTTGTACTAATGGTCCATTAATCCATTTGACATTTCCAGCCTCAATCTCATGTGCCAGAATGGTCACTGATTTTTATGGGGTCTTTGTGCAGTAGCTGTGCTCGCATTGTGCTTTAAAATGATGCTAACACCAACTCTTTGTTACTTAATTGGATGACCTGGGGGAGAAAATAAAAATAGTTAGAGCAGGAGCCCAGGGAAGCTTTCATCCCTCCTTTGCCTATAGTAGATGTGGAGAGGGTTTGTTTTGCTACCAACTCAAAATGCAACTTGTGCTTCCTTTCTCCACTGCCCAAATATACAGCAATCAGGACCTTGAACTTTCCATTTTATGAACTCTTAGAATCTGAAATTTTCCTTGTCTAGTTCATCCACAGAGGTACAGTAAATTAGAGCAATTACAAGCATTAGTACTAGAACCTGAGGAAATGAAAACACAAGAGAGAAGGGGAAGCACATTTCATTGTTCTTTCACTCTGCAGTGATTCTGATCTTGTTTATTCCCTTTTCCTAAATAAGAGTATTGGCTTTAGTATGCTTTGAATTGTCATCTTTTTGGGGAATTGTCAGAAAAATGCATTTCTGGTGGTGCTACGGAACAGAATATATTACAAGAGGCACTCAGTTTAAAACTGGCAGGCATTATTCCGAAGCAGACATTTATTAGAACATGCTTTGTTAAAAGGTTGGGCAGGTTGCAGGAAGAGAATACAAATTCCCCAGAGAGGGGAAAAAAAAAAGGTGGTAGTACAGCTCTTTAATTCAAGGCACTAAAGGATCAGTTCAAAATATTGAGATACAGATGAGTAATACTGTTTCTCATAGTTCAATTTCTTTGCAGTTGTCTGGGTTAATCTGAGATTCATATTCTTAAAAAGTCAAGTACAATCTGGGGATTGATGATCTTAGCATATACTTCTCATTTTGTTAGTGATCTTCAGTATGGTTCTGTTTGGACAGGAGAATGAATATACTTTGCAAATGTCATTAAATAAAATTATATTTGTTAATGTTGCCTGTACATTTCATAACTTTCCTCACCAGGGTCCTTTGATACATTTCAAATGCAGAAAGACCTTGAGAGGGGCTATTATCTGCTTCAATATCTGACTCATGCTATTGTATTACCTTCTTCTAGAGTTGTATCTGGTTTCAATCGTATTTGAGATGGGACATGCTCAGACCTACTGCTCTGGGAGTCTCAGTTATCCTTTCACAGCTGACTAATCCACTCTGTCTTTGATCCTGTGACCTGTAGGTGAGTGTCTTGGAGTGCAAGCATATTAGAGACCAAGCCCACAGTTTCTTCATAATGCCATACAGTAGATGAGTTATAGGCAAAACAGCAAATTCTCCACTGGTCTCTTGTTAAGCTGTTTTCTGAAACTCCGTGTTGTAAATAAGAGATGAGATGGAATCTAATGGTGGAATGAGCTTCTAGTGTATGGGTAAGGTTTGAATTTCCAACTTTGTATTAGTCACTAATAGTTAGGGGATATTATTCTCTATAAGCAGTTTATGGCAGAAACAGCTGAGCAGCAAGAGAAACTGGACAGGAAATCACTGCACTGAAGCTGTCCTCTGAAGACATAGGGTATGTCCACACAGGGCTTTTATTTTGAAACAACACTGGTTGTCCCTATGTCCACACAACGTTTTCTTGTTTCGAAAGGAGGGAGCTCCTTGTTTTGAATCAAGAGCCCTCCTTTCCAAACAGCTTAAACCACTTTGGTTTCGAAAGGAGGGTTATTTCGAAACCACTTGTTTCAAAATAACGCCATTTGGTCAGGGTGCTGAGTGGAGTGCAGGGGGTTGGAGGGTGCCCCAGCTGGCTTCTCCCCCACTTCCCCTTGCTGGGAGCCGGGAGGAACGGGTGCCTCAGCCCCCTTTGATCAGCCAATCAGAGGGGCTGCAGCCCCCACAGGGTGGCTGCTCCAGGGGCGGCTCACCCCACCACTGGGGCTGCCCCCAAGCCTGGGGGCACCCCGCCCCTGGGGTTCCCCGGTGCCCCCCGCTCCTGGCGGGGGCGTGACCAAGGCCGCCCCACACCCGGACTTCCCCGGCGCCCCCCCACCTTCTCCTGCTATGGGCGGGGCTGGGGCTGCCCCACCCCCAGCATGTGCAGGTGGGGGGGCACCGGGGAACCCCTGGGGTGGGGCAGCCCCGGCCCTGCACAAGCCCCCCAGCCCCTCTCCTCCCCTATCTTGAAATAGCACGTCCACTATGTGGACGTGCTATTTTGAGTCCCGCTTTTTTCCTTATTTCGAAATGGCTTTTTGTTATTTTGAAATAAGGCATTTCGAAATAAGGCCGTTATTTCAAAACAACTTGTTTCAAAATGACCTATTTTGAAACAAGCCCTTGTGTGTGGACATAGCCATAGGGTAGCTCAGACTTGAGATGTGCTGGTGAATATCAAAACCACTACTATTTAGGTCTACATTATTTTTAACATGTACTGGCTTGTCATCAGCTTGTTAACAGAAGATTCTGCTCAACTCTTATCTTTAATGCACAAATCTGAATTTATCATGGGTAATCTCAGGGCAGGTATTATGAAAACTCGTAATAGTTGTACACATCAGTCGTTTAAGGACTATTGAATGCCTGTTTAAACACTGGCTTGGCTTTCACTCTCTTCACATCACAGGCTAAAGAACATAGACATGTACAAGAACACATTGGAAGGAGCACTTACAGGGAGGAAAAAGGGTTATAATAATTGTGGAAATGAATCTGAACAGTAGTATCCTACAGTTTCACATATTGAAAAATGCTGGCAATACACAAAGCCAGGAGTGGAAATGTCAGCTAGGAAACTAAGCAAGCACATAAGAGGCAAAGAAGAAAAAAAAAAAAAAAAGAAAGAAAAAGAGAGTGAGAGAGACAGTCTCAAAAAAGCAGCTTTGAAAGGTACTGCGAAGTCACTGATTGGTAAATTCATTATCTATTGGGGTTGGGTGGCATGGAAATTACTAATTAAATTGATTGGTTCTCTTTATACAGAGCTGAATTACAATCATGAAGTAATTTTTACTGTATTTAATGTGAAAGCAGGACATTCTTTTCCTCCTGACTACAAAGGAGGCATCAGAGAAATGGAATATGAAAAAAAGATGAGTAAGGTTTCTCTTGTACTTCAGGCTTTACTGGCAGACCCACGTCAATTAAGGCAATAATTTTATTACAGACACAGCTATGTTGCTGAGAGCCTTAATGCAGATGCAGTGATGGCAGTATAACATTGCTCTTATATCTGAGTAGCCAATTCTGTACCACATAACTGCATTTGCTAGACAAGAGGGTTCTGCTAGTATAGTTACAGAGGTGTAACTGTACCGAATTTCCTGGGGTCTCTTTGGCTATGTCTACACAAGGAAGCTTAGTTTGGACTTCCTTACTCTGAACTAAGCAGTTCCTGGTTTCTTTGAATTAACTGCGGGTTAGTTAGAACTAACCATGGCTTTTTAATTCAAACTAACTTTTTAATTCAAATAAAAAAAGTGAAGCTAGTTTGGACTAGAAGTTAGTTCGAACTAAAAAAATGTGGTTAGCTGGAACTAACTGCTTTGCTTGAATTTATTTAGTTTGAACTAGCATGGCTACTTTGCTCTAGCTTGAACTAAAGTTCTAACTAAGTGCTTAGTTCAAATTTACTGTTCGAATTAAGTAAGCTTCGCTTGGTTCTAACTAAAAATTCTTTTAGTTAGAACTAGGCAAAGCCTAGTGTATACGGGGACCAAATTAGTCTGGATTAAGCCTCCTTGATCTGGATTAATTTGCTAATGTAGACATGGTCTTCCAGATCAGCAGAGTCAATTTATAGCCCAGTCCAGTCTTCCACAGGGAGTTGAATTCAGGTCTCCTACATACTAGGCTAGCATTCTAGCCGGCAAGCTAGTAGGGCCAGTTCAGCACTTTTTCTTGTTAAAGCTTTGTATATCTATTATTAATTGGAGGAGGGACTGGCACTCATGACGTAAACCCCACAGAAGGAAAATTTAACTACCTGGCTATACAGTGGGACAAAAAAAGAAGAAAAACTATGACTAAGACCCTGCCTGTGAGGGAGTCAGTGAGGCAGAAAGAGTTGAATTCACATCTCTTCCCTCCCAGGATAGTATCAGAATATTGAGTCATTTTCTCTCTCTGTCCAATCAATATTTAAGTATTTATACAAAGGAAAACAGCTCCAAGAGGATAGATGGAGAGTTACTTACCCCAGAATAACGCAGTAGCTAGGACATTCCCTTAGAAGAGTGTGGAAAAACCTTAAATTCAGGACCATGCTCCAGAGTGGGGATTTAAACCTGCGTCTGATATCCCAGGCAGGCAGGCATCATAATCACCGGGTTAATAGGGTGCATGAATAATTCCCCCCACACACATATTTTCAGTTTCCTGGGTACTTACATGATAGCTGCAGGTGAGAGGTGATTTATTTTGAAAGAAGAAAAGATGGAGGAAGTTTAACCAACTACAGTTAGACTATTTTTAATGGCTAAATCCTATTGAAGTAGTGTAACTTGCTGCCATGGACAGGAATTGCTCTTTGCAAAGAGATTATAAATCAATAATCCACAAACAATTTGATTTATCAGTGAAAAGCACTATGAAGTCAGATTCCTGAGACTGCACATTATCAGTGTAGGAACAGTACTTTAAAGTTATAAAGGGTGGGTGATATTGCACAGATAGTTTAGGTCACAAAATGACTTGGTAATGTAAATTGGTTTACAGTCAATTCAGATTTTTTCAGGGATTATGACAAAACTCCTGTTTCACCTAAAAGCTTTTGTTTTTGATGTGTCAGTCTTTTGATCTTCCTGACAACCAGTGATTCCTTTGTTCAGTGACAATGGCCCATATATCACTGAAACATTAGCAATAAACAACAAATTCCAACACTAGATCTGGTAGCTGGGGAAATCTGTGATATACAGTAGGTAAAAGTAGATAAATTGAAGAGGATGCAAGGAAATTGGGATTACTCCTTAATGTGATGAATGTTTACAGCTCTTAGTTCATCTTTTTATTTGATCCATGGTCTCCCTCAGAAGCTTTCTATTTCTAGAACAACAAAAGCAATCATATTCTGTACTAAAGGCAATATTTGCCTTTGATTATATGTTTAATACATCCATTAAAGCCACCGGAAGGCTTACATGTACATTTAAAGCCATTTAATATATATTTTTAATTTAGAGGACTACATCAATCAGGTACTATGAATAGATCTTTCCTATGCTGCCCATATTTGTTTAAATTAATTTGCTTGCTCATTTTGATATCTATCATTCAACTTCATATACTAATATAAAATATTTAGCTTATCCAACAGCTTTCCTTTTTAAAGGCTCACTTCTTCATATTGTAAGTTAGTGGTTGTCAGCAAAAGTGTTTTGTTTGGGATTTTCCTTATATGCATTAGGATGCTTCAATCTCCCACTTAACCAGTGACCCAGAGCATAAAATTTTCATTCCTTCCACCTGCTAAGGTTAACATCACTTTCTTTTACTCCACTGTTCTTTCAAGACACAGAATACAAACACACTTTATAGTGGACCCTGAAGGGCAGCAGGAACAAGAAGGGAAAAATAACAGATTATAAAACTCGCACACAGTGTTGGAGATGATTGGGGGGCTGGGGCATGCCGCCATCACAGCCAGTGGCATGTAGCTGGGTTTTCAGGCCAATTGATAAAATTAAAGGAGGTGCCATTGATCCTAAACATCCCTGTCCTCATACCTTATTATAATCTCCATACAAAAATTTGCCTGGAGGAACAGTCTGAAAACTAACAACATGCTGGTCAATAATGCCATGGTAAAGTGTAAGTGGAAAGATATTCAAAATTATAAATTCCCCTGTGTGAAGTTACCGGTACATGCACAAGAACAAAAAGCCTTACCTAGGTAAAGGTGTTAAAGAAAATTATCCACACAAAGGAATGCTGGTTTATCTCAATTTACATAAATTTAACTGGAACCAACATATTAACAAGGGAAGGGGACCATAGGAAGAATGGTCTGCATTTTAGCAAACAAGAGAAGAAAACAGCATGATACTTTATTCAGACTCAATAGTGCCTTATCTCATAGCTTGAATAAACTTTACTTTGAAAGGTAACCTTCAGAAGAATCCATTTCAATTATAGAAGCCATAGCTATAAAAGAAAGGACAGAAACTCCCAAATTGCCTTTCGCAATGACAAGATGATAAAGGAACCAGCAAATTGGGCTTCTGTAGGAAATTATGACCAAGGGAAAGAAGTCAGCCATCTTACTGAAAACTGTGGGTGAGTAAAGACATCTTGAACAAAGGGTTGTCCCTTCATAGATTGTTTTAGATTTCTAGATGCATGGTTTCATTTTTATTTGTCTGAAACCTCTTCTAATTTTCTTTTACATTTGAACTCACTTAAAATCTTTTTTTTTTTTTTTGTTAAACTTGCTTTATTTTTTAACTGTATATACCAAAAGCTCTGTGTTTCAATTAAGGTTTGGTTAATTTTAGTTAAAGTGATAGTCTATCAGGTCTTGTCTCTTTTGTGGAGCAAAGAGACCTTATTAATCTTCTGAATGTTGCAGGTGAGGACTAGACATTACAGAACATGGGATTGGGAAAGTTCAGGAGTGGGGGTATGTTGGGCAGATCACCTGCTCTCACCAATAAAGTGTGGTAAAGACAGACAGTTTCTGATAGCTGCTGACAGGCTGTTTGCATCAAAAACTTTGAATTTGAAGCATGCAGCATACAGAACACAGACTACATGCTGGTTGCATTTGTATTTCCCAGGCAGGGAGCCACAAATAGCAGAAGCATTTGGGGCATTCAGAGCTAAAATATAAAGTAGTGGCACAACATCTGACTGGTCTGAACTGCACCCCACAATGTGACAGCCACCAGTGACCCATCAGCCATTGGTCTCTGGCCCAGTCACTGCTCAAAACCTGGCTCCTTTGTTGCTCCCATCTAAATGCCTTGTATGTTCATTTGTTAGCAAACCAGGGGGCTGCTAACTAAATCATCTCAATTGAAATAGTCAATATTGGAACAGTCCTCCTATCTTTGTAATTTTATAAAACGCATTAAGTGGGTGTTCAGTGACTGAGGATATTTCTAAAGCTTCCAAAGACCACCATAGACATTTAAAAATTACCCTTCTACCCCTAACTTAGTGTTGATCCTTGTTAGACTGAGTTGTGACCCATTATTCATTTTAGTTGCTTGCTTATGTAAAACTGATTTACTGCAGTTGTAGTTTAAATACTAGAAATCAGTAAAATCTAAAATTTACTTTCTCTTGCTGCCCCCGAAAGTAAATACGCAAACTAAGCTTCAAATTCCTGGTGCCATCTCTTCATTAAAGCAATGTTTTTCAACCTCAGAGTAATTCCTTCAATTAGAGAAAAAAGCCTGATTCTCCCACAAGGCATAATTGAAACTTCTCTGCAATAAGTTATTGAATTTACCATTCAGTCACTAACAGTGTTGAGTCTCTTATAGGAATGCCTTATGGCTCCAATTGAGACTATCTCCTGAAAGTTCAAAATAAGCATCCATTATTGTTTCAGCCACTTAACTCCTTGTTACCTAACCAGGCTGAGTGGAATTTTGAATTTCTATCCAACAAGAAATTGACATTTCAATATTTCTTTTCATCCCAAAATGGGATAAAGAATTTCTGAAAAAATAAGAATAAGAAATGATGAAGCATCACCACTTGTACACCCAGAACCACGAGAGACATGCTATGCCACACAGAAAAAAAAAAATTAATTTGAAAAATCCAATCTTTGCATTATGGTGATATAGTCCTGTACAGAGTCTGGTACACAGAAAAGAATGCAAGAAGGATTTACCAGTCCCATTAAAACAGTGTGCTGTAGGGAATTAGAGGGTCCTTTTTGTTTTGTTTTGTTTTGTTTTTTAAACCTTATTCAAAATGAAGTATTTCAAGTTTTTTGAAACAATGAAGTATTTTTATTCAAGTTGAATGAGCCAAATGAAGTGTTTTTAGGGTTTTTTTTTTTCCCCCAGGAAAATAGAAAAATTTTGGCAAAGTCAAATTTCTCCATGAATATGTTGATTTAGATGTAGCTAGGGGTTAAAGTGGGCTGGAATGTGGCAGAACACCGTTCCAACGTCCACTATTTCTAGGAGCTCCATGTTCCGGGGTGCCTAAAAACAGAAAACGGAGCCAGAATGCTGCGTTCCAAGGCCCAACATTTAAAAATAATGGCCCCAGAATGCAGCTTTCTGGTTCCATTTTCTATTTTTAGGGGCCCAAACACTGGGCCTCTAAAAATAGCAGGCCCGGGAATGGTGTTCTGCAGTGTTCTGGCAGGCAGGGGAGAGTGGGGTGGGGCTTGGCTGGCTCCCCTGTGCGTGTGCAGACTGCCCTTGGAGGCAGAAGCCTCCAAGCACAGCCTGCAGGCTGCATTTTCTCCCTGCCCAGCATGCAGTTGCCAATATGTACTGGGGTGGCCTGGCTTGCACTGGGGGTGGTGGTATTGGGGGCACCTGAGCTGGGGGTTGGTATTGGAGGCCGGGGGTGCATTTTGGGGACAGGGGAATGGATACTGGGGGAAGGAGCTGGGGTGCGGCATAGGTGGGTAGGGGGCTGGCATTTGGGAGGCAGGAGCTGGGGTGCGGGGAGAGGTCCAGAGGTGCGGAAAGGGGGCCCACCCATGCAGGAAGGGGGCCCACCTGATTAGGAGGGTTCCGGGGCCTGCCAAATGATACTTTAACCCCAGAGTGTAGCAGAGCACATGGTCCCTATCTTCTGAGGCCTAGAAACCTCTTCGACTCCATCCAGTAAGCAGCATCTTTGTTTGGTATGTTTATATTCAAAGCACAAATACAGAAGGCTACTTACAGCACTTCACTACCTTTTACTCTTTCCTGCTAAGCCAAACAGAAACAGCTCCCTCAAGAGCTCTGCACATACTAGGCACAAATAACCCAGACCTGCAAGCCCACCCCATCTTTGTTGTTTCTTTCTTATATCTCTCAGCCAACGGGCTAACCGGTTCATCAGCCCTCCCAGTCTATTCTGCTAATTAGCTTCTACAACCCCATTCTGTCTTCTCCAGGGAACTGATTGGTGCCGAGGATATCCGATTCCAGAGGGGTAGCTGTGTTAGTCTAGTTCATCAAAACATACAAGGATTCCTGTGGCACTTTTAAAGACTAACAGATATATTTATTGCATGAGCTTTGATTTGCTGTAACAGTGTGACCTGATCCTATGACTTACACTTCCCTGCATTTATAGTCCTTTCATTCTATAAGTTCCCCCATCTTCAAAGTGTCTGATGAAGTGGGATTTTCTCCCACAAAAGCTCATGTGATAAAGAAATTTGTTAGTCTTTAAAAGCGCCACAGGAATCCTTTTTGTTTTGTTTTTTTGTTTTGTTTTTAAGGGTATCAGAGTGCTGCATCACCTGCTAGCTCATAGCATTTTCATATTTTGGAAACACTTTCCATGGTAAAATCCTTGACAGAAAATTCCCAACCAGCTGAACTCCCTAATAGAAGTATCATCCCTGAAGAACTGGTTTTTAAAAACCCATTATCTTTTACTAAAGTTATTACACACACAATGTCACAGTTTTCTGATATATCAGTACTTAAATTCCACCAGCCTTTTCTGCAGTTCTTCACGTGAAGCCCCAAATTATCTAAATACAAGCAATCGGTGAGATTCCAGGGTGTAGAAACTCTTTCACTACAAAATCGTTCTGAGACCCTGTAAACTGTTGCTCCTCCAAACATCTGACACATGGACTTTGAGCCCCTTTCACTGATAAGATAGTGTCACATAAAGTAGATTTGTAGATAACTAGGACTGAACTCATTTAAGTCTTTTACAGATAAACACTTTGCACTGCACCAAGAATTGAGCTGTTCATCAGTTCAGATTATGGAACATTCAGTAATGTGGCCACCAATAGCAGGCCATCAAACTCTATACTAGCAGAATATTTTTAAAGGTTTTCAGGTGTAGCCCTATGTAGAATGCATTGCAACAATCCACCCTCAAGCTGACAAAGTCCAAATTAAGTAGCAATGTCCATGCTGCCAAAACAATGAAAGTCCTGTAGTACTTTGTTAGACCAACAAATTTCTTTGGGCACAAGCTTTCATGGGGTCCAATCCACTTCATCAGATGCATGAAGTGGAATTACCTTGATGCGTACAGCACCTTGATGTAGAAATATGTGTGGAGAAGCTTCTGTAGATGGAAGTAAATGTTCTGGGCCATTCCTTGCTTCATGCAGGCACTCAGAGTAGCCTTCTTCTGCAGCATGGGTCATTTTCTGGTGAATTGTCTATACCTTGAAGTCTTTAAATAGTTTTTTGAGGACTTCAATTACTCAGTTATAAGTTAGGGACCCATGGGTGGATGAAATTCTGTGGCCTGCATTGTGCATGAGATCAGACTAGATGATCATAATGGTCCCTTTTGAACTTATAGTTTATGATTCACAGGAAAATAAACCTTTGTCATTAGGAACTGTGACTGTTTTCTGCAGGGTAGTGCTCATCATTTTTGCATTTGCTCTAGTGCTCTCTGTAATTCCTTCTGAGAAAAACCAGATGTGGGACACAAGCTTGAGCTACATCTTCTAGAGAAAGGAGTCCTGTGGCACCTAAAGACTAACAAATTTAAAAATCATGTCATAAGTAAATTTGTTAGTCTTTAAGTGCCATGGAACTTCTTGCTTCTTTTGCTGAACTAGACTAACATGGCTGCACCTCTGAATCTTCCAGAGACTGTACTGTAAATTGCCAGCTTTGGTATACCTTGAAATAAAGAAAAAATGGTAAAAATTGGATTTAGTTCTCTAGACACATATAAGACAGTAAAAAAACAAACAAACAAACAAACTAGGAAGGGTTCAGTTTCTCCATTTCATTTAGAATACTTTATGCTCTTGATAAAAGCCTTCAAGTCAGAAACAGTTTGCAGTGAATGTGTTCATATGAAACAGCATTAGGCCCAAAGTACCAAGGCTGAGAATGACACACAGGAGTGGTTGAATTAATTGTACTGAATTGCATATTGTTGAGATACACACATCCATGCAAATAAATATAAATATGAATATTTATAAGAAAAATATATATGCAGTGAGTTTACCACTCCCCCTTTAAAATCATGATCAATATCATGCCTGTGTTACCTGGGACAGTTTTGAAAGGTAAATGTTTCATCTCAGCAGGGTTATCCTTGTTAATTAATAGAAGCACAATAAAATTAGGTATATATGAGCTGGGGAAATGCAAGGAAATAAGCTAAAGGGATTTGTGCAACAGCTGGGCAAACATTTCTTCTTCTGTTCTGAAGAAATCTGAGGTCCAGCTTCAGGGCATAGTGGATGCCACTTGTTAAAATCCAGTGAAAACAATTATGGCAACATTTTCCTGAGAACCAACCCCATCAACCTTAATGTTAAAGGAATTTGGATATTATCAAATGCCTGCCACTTACTAACAAGTTATTAGAAAAAAACTTATTGTATGTGCAATGAATTTGCTGGCTGTGAGCCTGAGGGGCAGGACGGGTGAAGATTGCTGCACAGCTGTGTATTTCAGCTGTGTGTCATGACTTGTGGCCCTTTATCTCACAGACAAAGTTCAGGTTCTGGATGCCCTGTGTGAGCCTGGTGCTAAGCAAGATGGGTAACTGAGATGTTTCTTGTCACAATATCTGTTGGGTTGCACAGTCTGAAGAACAAACAATGACATTTTGAAGGAATATGGAATCAGCAGAAACAGGCAGCATGTATGAACATCATGGCAGGGAAGCAGATTTTTGTGAAGCCTTATGGCTCTGGTTCCAGTATCAGCTTGGCCAAGGTACTCAGCTCTGTGGGTTGATTTTAAAATATCAAGTGACTAGCTGGCAGCAGAGCAGAAGGAGTTCAGCAATTCAGATGTTTGGCTCACTCACTGGTTCAGTGTAAGGATCACAGTGAGAAATGAAATCCTGACTTTCTGGCAGCTCCTGAAAGAAAGATGGACATCCTACTCAGAATTCTGGATGAATTCCAGCTGCTTGACATTTTCAGTGCTGACAAGACTGCTCCCTTCTACCACGGCTTTTGGATAGAGGCTTTGGTATGCTAAGCACCGTGTTTGGGGTTTTGGGCAGGAAGCTGCATGACATTGTTATGCTGTGTAAACATGGATGGGGTGGAGAACACTCTTTTATGATAATAGGAAAGAAAATCCCTTACTGTTTCCCTAAAGATCACTCAAAACTGCCTGTGAGCTACAGGAACTCTGCTAATGTCTACTTCAGCATTTAAAGAGTGACTGAAGAATTGGAATAGACAGCTACACCTACAACACAATTGTTTAGCTCAGGGGTTCTCAAGGTTTTTAGTGGCACATCACAGTTGGAAGTCCTCCCAACCATGTGCAACACAGGACAATCCTCTCCCCTGACAGAAACTGAGGCTCCCTCAGCCGCTGGCACTTTCAATTGAGGCTCAAAAAAAAGTGGCCTCCACTGCCAAAGAATAATGGCTGTGGGAAGTTCCAGAAGCAGCCATCCCAAAGAGCTGCCATCACCAGCAATTTCAGCAGCAGTGAAGAACTAGCACCCAGCTAATGTTACTTGCAACAAGGTGGTGTACTACAAAAAGGAGCCCAATACTAACAGACAAAAACCCCACAAGGGTTTCTTTCAGAGATGGGAAGGTTGGTCTATTGGTGGCAGACTGACTTGCAGTGACACACTTTTGTGTCACAACACAGTGGTTGAGAACTGCTAGTCTAGCTCATTTGCTAAATGTATAGTTGTTGAACATTAGGCTGGAATGTTTGCTTCTCAACACATCATCTGTCGTACAGTCATTGGATACAAGTGTCATCAAAAACTTAAAAAGGCTACTACTGCACTCATCAGATTGTTTGCAACATTACCTCTCTTTCTACATCTTTTAGAGGTAGAAGTCACAAATCATAAAAATAAAATAAAATTTAAAAAAAAAGCCAACAGCCTTTGATGTACTTATTGTGCTAACAAGTCTTGGACCACCATTCTTCCCAGGCTGTATGCAACTGCTTCAGAAAAACAGGGTTTATATACCCCCACAGACAACCTTTGGCTGGCACATATTGATGTACTGGCTGATATTACTATTTCTGATCAGTTGATGGAGGAATTTGAGGTCATTATCAAATCTGACGATCACGTGGAGAAGGCAAGTGAACACACTAATGCCGAATCGTAACAGCTGCCATTGGCAATGAAGCTGCACACAAAATTGAAAAGGATTTACAGCTGGAGGTGTGTAGTAGGGTAGAGCAGTTGCCCTCTGGCTGAGAGGCAGCTGACTGCCAGCACTCCCCCTGCTGGCCTCAGGAGGCTTGGCCCAAAAGCCCTGCCTGGAACCAAAGCGGTGAGCGGGGGGGGGGAGGGGGCGGCGAGGAAGGACTATAAAAAGGAGCAGACGAGACAGCCAAGGGGTTGACAGAGGAGGCAATGCTCCAAAGAGGCAGCTACGTTAGTCTAGTAAAGCAAAAAAAGAAAGGAGTCTTGTGGCACTTAAAGAGTAACAGATTTATTTATTGCATGAGCTTTCGTGGGAGAATACCCCACTTTGTCAGACTCTTTGAAGAGGGAGAACTTACAGAATTGGATGAAAATAAATTCAGGGGAGTGTAAGACATGCAATCAGGCCATACTGCAACAGCAAATCAGAGCATTTGTAAGGAATCAAACTCGAGGAAACAGAACACAGAGGGAGGGTGAAGTCTAATTACCTGTTATAATGTGAAAAGAAATCCATAGGAGGCCATGTGTGGTAGATCCAGTGGATCTCCCTGTCTGTGAGGGCCAAGGGGGCAACTGCTGGTGGGATTTGCCTCTTTATTCACCTACCCCAGGCAGAGGTATCACTGGCACTGGTCACATGGGGCCCATGCCCCGAATCTCCAAGCCTGGGCCCCAAATCTCTTTCCCCAATGGGTGCAGGCACAGAGAAAGGAACCTGCGGGTGTGCAGGCAAAGCTCACTCAGCTGCTGCTACGCCTCCCCCCCATGCTGCTCCAGCGTATGTGAGAGGCTGAGGGCAGAGAAAGCAAGATTCAAACTGCTCCTCTGCAGCAGCAGCAGCAGCAGCAGCAGCAGCAGCAGCTTCCCCTCTGGAACACGCAGAGCAGGTAGGTGCTATGGAGGGGTCCTGGACAGGCAGGGAGAAGAGGTAGGGTAGGGTGGAGTGGGAGACTTCCCCACAGGGTCTCCAGGTCCTGAGCGGGCCCAAGGATTGTACCCTGTGCCCCCAGTTGGGTGGAGGGGCCCTGTGGTGGGACTGAGGAGGAGTGCCCCAAGGTGCCTGGGCCCCCAGTGGGACAGCGGGGGCATGTTCCATGGCCTCAGGGCCCCAGGGGCAGGTGGCTTGGGAATGGAGCCCCTCACCTGAGCTCTGGGGTGGGGTGAGAGATATTCTTCAGCCTCTGTCCTGGCCAGGTTCGGGCCAGCAGAGGGCTGGTGAGCCAGGGCTCTTTTCTGAGCCTTGGGGCTCTGGGGATCAGGTTGGTGGCCAGGCTTCGGTGAGGCAGCCCTGGCCAGGCGGCTTCCCACAGCCTAGGGGTTGAGGCTGAGGAGCTGACCCAGGGTCTCCCACCCTCACCCCTCACCTAGACTGTGGTGCCACCCTATCCCCTCCAGGGTTTCCTGCCGTCACCCCATGCCCAAGTGTCGGGGCTAGCCTGGCTTGGGGTCTCCTGCCCTCACCACACACCCAGGTGGTGGAGCTGCCTGGTCTGACCATGTGGCCTCCCGTGGCGGTGAGGCCATCCTGGAACAAGTATGGGGTCTCCTGCCCTTGCTTTATTGCCTCACTTGTGAGGCTGGGGCAGCAGGTGTACTGAGGGTGTAACTTCATCAGCAGTGATATTATTTTTAAAGTTGAACTCCGCTGAACACACCATATGTCATGCCCAGTATTTATTCTGTGCTTGAAATTGTTCTATTGTGTGTTGGATTGGTTTACATTAAGCTGAGAGTGACTGGAGAAAATGGAGTTGTTATACTTAAAAAGAAAAGACTAGCAGGATCTTTTCTGGAGGCAAGTTGATATGCCATGTCTGTTTGTAAATGTAAAAATAGCAAAAAAAAACAAAACAGACCTATACATTGATACCTATGAAATTTTAGAAGCTGGCATGATATAATTGCCAGTCCTTTTACGTGTTGCTTGAGCTGCCCAGTGGCCAAGGAGGCTGGGCACAAAGAGGGAGCCAGGTCTCTCTAGGCCAGTGGTTCCCAACATTTTCTCTGCTGTGGCACACCTTGCTACCATTAATTAATTTGAGCACACCACCACATAGTTTCCAAATGAATTTATGAATATTCATGAGCCAATGAGCCAATCCAGAGCTCTTTGAGTAGTTTTTCAAAAAATTTTGTGGCACACCTTCTCAGGCCTGAGGGCACACCTCTGTGCCATGGCACATTGGTTGGGAAATACTGCTCTAGGTCATGAATCTGGTGCTCTAGGATGACAGCGGGAGAATGAGACACAAAATTTTCATATTGTTTATACTTGCTGAGTCTCATGTGAGTGTCTGGGGCTTGCTGTACCTTGATGCCTCAAAGTTCCTGTGTGATGATCATTCACCACCAGTTATTTGCAGTCATAACTTTGATCTTGTATTTTGTTTTTCTCTTTCTGGGGTGGATTCTTTTTCTTGCTTTTCAGGGGTTAGGTTGAATCATTCATCCATTAAGGTGGTACTTGCATTTTATCAGGACAGGCTGGCATCAACTGATCCAATCACATAGACCTTTCATTCATACATCTTTTTCACACATATTTAAATGAAATTACAGTGTTACATTTAAAAGAAATGTCATCAAGAATATAAAATGAGTTCTATATTTACGATATAGAGCTTTGTTAAATATTGTTTATAATGTCTATTAAACTGGGGGCAATTAAATATTTAGTTATGATATTAAAGAACAGATACAGTGTTTCTTAACAGATGTTTTAAAGGTAAATTCTGTTTATTTTATCTGTCTCCCTACATTGTGGCTACAGAAGACTGAGCTAACATTAGCAGACTGGGGCTGGGGAAAAATTCCTGAGATTTCAGAGTTCTGCTGGGAGATCATGAGTGAGGCTTACCTACCCATAATGTCACTCATGATAAATATGCAAGAGTTGACATGTCTGTGTAATTTATGTGCTTCAGTTTTGGGCCTTTGTTAAAAAAACACAGGGGAATAATGCTTTTTATTTATATAGCATTTCAGTAAAAGTTTCAAATATGAAGAGCGGTTCTTGTGACCACTTCCCAACTGGAAGCCAAATACTTTGGCTGTTTGTTCAGTTTGGGTTACAACAGAACTAAAATTAACCTCAAAAAGGGCATTCTGGATTTAAACTGGTGCCTCTTGAGCATCCTCTCCAGTATCAAATGTACTCAGATAACAAACAACTTTTTTTCCCCTTTGTAATCCACTGCCACTCCTCCTTAGATCTGAAAGTAGCTGGGTTCTGTTCTTCTTCTCATACAGCGCAGGCCTTGAGTCACACCTAGCCTGAGTAGATCCATGGCCTTCAAATTCAGTGGCTAGTGGCACAGCTGCTAGTGCTACCCTGTAACATTCACTGGCTGGGTAAGTGCAGTTGCACTTGTGCTTTAAATTAGCAAATAATTCTGAAGATAAAAACAAACAAAAAAACTCCTGAAGATTAAAAAAAAGTGGAGGATCCAATTTAGAGCTAGGTAACGTGGGGGTGAGTTGCACCCATAGGGAGCCAAGTGAGCAGTGAGCAAGAAGGGGGAATAGCCCAGGAGCAGAGGTTTGTATTGGGAGCCAAGTGAAATGTATGCATACTGTGGAGAGCCTGTCAAGCTGGCAAGGAAAAATAACAGGGTCAGGAAGGGTTTGGGAGCTAGAGGGAGGGTAAGTAGGGGGCTTTAAGTGAACAGTCCTATTGCAATCAGTTGCATAGAGGATGTATGTAGTGAATATTTTGTCAATGATGACCAAGAGAGAAAAGAATCCAACACCCGCTATTCCATTGGAGTTGACTCTGCAGGGCAAACAGGAATACAAACAATAAAACTTACTTTTGCCACTAAAGAAAATGAATACCCTGAAAAGCAAACCCATTTGGTGAGTGAGTGCCATTTTTACAAGGCCAGTATACCTACCAAGCAGCATGCCACAAAGTTAACCATCCACTTACTGAAAAGTTCCAGTGGGGTAGCCATGTTAGTATAATCCAGGAAAAAGAGTCCTGTGGTACTTTTAAAGGGTAATACATTTATTTATCACATGAGCAAAATCCTATTTTGGAAACCATTTTCAAGTGTCTGACAAAGTAGGTTTTCACCCACAAAAGCTCTAGCAATAAATAAATGTGTTACTCTTTGAAAGTGCCCCTAGATGCCTTGCTTGTTTTACGTTATCATCTTGTCATACTTCATTGTAAATTCCTGTATTGTTGTCTGTCTTGCATTGGATACTGTGGTCTCAGTAATGCTGTATTTTTGGTTTGGACTCTGTCTTTCCTGTAAGAGTAGGCTTAGTCAGCTTTTGCTGCTAAGTCCTCTCTGCTTTGTTTCCCCAGGAGGGAGACTAGGGCTGTGTTCACACAGCACTTTTGTTTCGAAACAACCTCGTTGTTTTGAAACAAAAAAAAACATGTTCACATGACGCACAGTTGTTTCGAAACAAGTTAAACCCCACTTGGGGGCAAAACAACCTTGTTTCGAAACACTTGTTTCAAAACAACTCATGTGAAGATGTTGTTTCGGAACAAGATGTTCCGAAACAACAGGTCAAGGGCTGCCCCCTCAGCACCCTGGCCAGGGAACACTCAGCACCCTGGCCAGGGTGCTGAGGGGTGTCCCCTGGCCAGCGCCTGCACAGCCGGGCTGCAGGCACTGGCGGGGTTCAGCACTGCCCGGCGCTGAACCCCACGGGTGCTTGCAGAGCCGGGCTGCAGGCA